>OX382326.1:8996787-10196787 GCA_947507615.1 Hemithea aestivaria | reverse complement strand
ATGGCTTCGTATTCTTGCTGGATGCGGGTGGCGTGAGGCACCGGGTGAGCTCAGTGGTGGAGTTGGATAAGCTCGGAGGACAAGCGACTACAGATCCCAAGCCGATGGTGGTGGTAAAGGAACCCGCTGCTGCCGTAAGGACCAAGCGTGCGGCGGCCGTTGCTGGCAAAAAGTAGCTCTGTTGTGATTCTTTTTGTTTGGTACAAAACATTTCATGTCTTATGTTATTTTTCTCAGTGATTGCCCTGTTTTAAACTTTTTTTTTCTTCTTTTACTGATGTGGAGGTACTTCTTATTAATATCGTTCTTTTTCACCTTTTCTTTTGTAATGTTATGAATGTTATTAGATTTGCGATTCCTATTTTAATATTATTTATTATACAGGGCAATTCACGAACAATAATGTCGTGCATCTAGTTAAATGTACCTATTAGTTACTGTTATGTTTATGAGTTTTGTGTGTTCTTTTGACCCCGGCAGGTGTAGAATATTTGTTTATTTATAGTTAGCTCAATATCTATATATATATATTATATTTTAATAAGTATTTATATCGTATAATTATATATTATTATATATTGTTGGTATTATATTTTTTTTTTCAAAGGTATTATGTCATCATCTGATGATGAAAATAGTGAAAATTTTTTATCTTTCTCGTCTTCCTCTAGCGAAGATAGTTACTTAAGTATCCCCACTCTTTCTGAAAATGTTGGTGCTCAATTCTCCGATGTTTCTAAAAACTTGAATATTGTCCATATTAATGCGCAGAGTATTCCGGCTCATTTCACTGACATGCTGACGTCTTTTGACAACAAAAATATTCACGCTATTCTAGTCTCCGAGTCCTGGCTTAAGCCAAATCTTCCGTCAGTTTCCTATACTCTTCCCGGCTATAATCTTATTCGCAATGATCGAACTAGTGGTCGTGGTGGGGGTGTTGCTATTCTATATATCTCCGTTCCCACTTACCTTACACTGTTATAAGCACATCTGCCCAGCCACCTCCATCTAATGCCGGTGAACACTTATTCCTTGAAATTCTATTCTCTCACTCTAAACTTTTACTCGGAGTCTATTATAGTCCTTCCTCCAATAATAATTTTTTCTCTTCTTTTGAAACTATTTTAGATAACCTTACACCCTCTTACAGTCATACCATAGTTATGGGTGACTTTAATACATGTCTACTTAAACAAGATAATCGATCTTCCTCTTTGTACAATACAATAAATTCTAGCAACATGACAATACTCCCCCTTAGCGCTACTCATCATTTTCCAAATTCTCTGCCATCTCTTCTTGATTTAATTATGGTTTCATCCCTTCAACATGTTGCTAAGCACGGCCAATGCCCAGCTGATGCCTTTTCCTATCACGACTTAATTTTTCTTTCTTATAAGATTCGACCTCCTAAGCCCAAGCCCACTATCATTCTGCAGCGTAACTTTGGCGGTATGGATCAAGAAAAGTTTCTTAATGATGCCAGGAATATTGATTGGACACATGTATCTAATGCAGCGACTCTTGATGACCAAGTTGCAATATTTAACACTTTCATCACACAACTGTATGACGTCCATGCACCTTATAGACGAATCAAGGTAAAACATGTACCTGCGCCATGGCTCACAAACGAAATTCGATCGCTCAAGCATAAGAAAGCTGTTGCTAAGACAAAGTACAAGATTCGACCAAACGATATGAGCAAGTCACGTTACGCTAAAGCACGTAATCGCTGCAACGTAGCATGCAGAGATGCACAACGTCGTCATATCTATGAGTCTGTGCAAGATGATGATCCGGCTAAAGTTTGGCGTTTCCTCAGGACACTAGGTGTTGGCAAGTCTCGCTTTGATACTGTCCCCAATAACCTGGACATCGACTCCCTTAACTCGCATTTCTCTTCATCTGTCAATATTGACATATTCTCTAAATCTAACACCCTAAATTTTCTTTCTTCTATGGCCATGTCTAATTTGACTTCTTTCTCTTTTCGTCCTGTTGCTGTTGATGATGTTAAGAAGAGCATTCTCTCTATTTCCTCTAATGCTGTTGGTGTTGATAGTATCAGCCGCAACATGCTCATTCCTATTCTTGATAGCATTCTTCCTGTCCTTTGTCATATCTTTAACTTTTCCATCTCTAATTGTGTCTTTCCTTCTCTGTGGAAAGAAGCTCAAATTATTCCTCTTCCCAAAAAGAACAACCCTAAATCGTTCTCAGATTACCGTCCTATCTCTATCCTTCCTTTTTTGTCAAAAGTTCTTGAACGCCTTATTCATAATCAAATTAGCTCTTATCTTACCTCAAATAACCTTCTCAATAGTTTCCAATCTGGTTTTCGGCCAGGACATAGCACGGTCACTGCACTTGTTAAAATAACTGACGATATTCGTCTAGGTATGGAAACAGGACAGTTGACTGTGCTGACACTCCTAGATTTTAGTAACGCCTTTAACACTGTAGACTTTGACATTCTTCTCGCCGTTCTTCGCTCTCTTAACATGTCGTCAATGGTAATAGACTGGTTTCGTAACTACCTGTACGGTCGCCGGCAGCGGGTTCGCCTTGGAGAGTCTTTTTCTTCGTGGTGTGGCACTTCTGCTGGTGTACCTCAAGGCGGTGTTCTTTCCCCTCTTCTGTTTGCCATCTTTATTAACTCTATTTCAAATAATCTTACATCTTCTTATCATCTTTATGCTGACGATCTTCAGCTTTATCATCAAGCACCTCTTAGCGGACTGGCTGAAGCTATTAGCACTGTTAATAGTGACTTGAGTAAAATTTCCAATTGGAGTACATCATATGGCCTGAAAGTTAATCCAACAAAAACTCAAGTCATTGTTATAGGTAGTTCTCGGACAATCTGTAAGGTTGGCTGGGACTCCCTCCCGAAAGTGATGTTTGATGGAGTGCACATTCCTTTTAGTAAGACTGTCAAAAATCTTGGGATTACCTTTGACAATTGCCTATCCTGGGATCCACAATTAACGGCAATTAGCCGAAAACTGTATGCCTCAGCCAGTTCCCTTCGTAGACTTCGAAACTTTTTGCCTACTGCCACTAAGGTTGCGCTTGCACAATCTCTTCTTCTCCCCGTTCTTGACTATGCGGACGTCTGCTATCTTGATCTTAGGGAAGATCAGCTGAATAAACTTGAGCGTCTCCAAAATGTTTGCATCAGGTTCATATTTGGTCTTCGTAAATATGACCACGTCTCCGAATTTCGCTCCAAGCTCAAGTGGCTGCCTATTCGCCTTCGCCGGAATACTCATATCTTGTCTCTCCTTTACAGTGTTCTGTTCAATCCCTCCTCCCCGCGCTACCTTCGAGAACGTTTTAATTTTCTCCATACTTCACATTCTCGTACGCTGAGATCATCGGAGAATCTAATGTTAAAGTGTCCTGCCCACAGCACCGGCTTTTATGGTGATTCTTTCACGGTTGAAGCCGTGCGTCTGTGGAACGATCTCCCTGTTGTAATTAGACAAGCGCCATCTCTTGCAAGTTTTAAACTTCGAGTCAAAGCCTATTATCTTTCACTGTAGTTCAGTCTTGTGTTTTGCCTATTTAATATCTATGCCGTTTTTCTTTTCATGATACCTATTATCTAGCATATTATTTTTATATTATCTTTATTATATAAATGTATGTATGTATTTACGTATTTGTATATTTACTTATGTATAGGTATTTATTTTATTTGTATGTTTATGTTTATGTAAAATGTTTTTATGTATTTGTGTAAATTATTTTAATTAATTTATGATTTCTGCTGACGTTTTGAAACCACCGTCCTTCCAGTGTTGTATATTTCCTCTCCCTGCACGGTTGTCTGGAAGAGATCGCTCTGAGCGATAAGACCGCCAATTGATACACCTTTAGTTTAAGTTGTTGTATTTGTAAAATTTATACTTTATATGTGGATCAATAAAGTGTTTCTTATCTTATCTTATTCCAATTACTACCACACCAATATTATAAATCGCGAACTTTTCCATGGATTATGAACTTATATGAACTCGTTAACAAGTCTATCAGTTTGCCGTGAACCAAAACTCTGAGTCTGTAATGTGTAAGTTGACATAAATATATCTATGCACAACTTGATAAGCTTCTTCTTTTTTAAATATTATAGTTTGACTGAAAATTATCAGCTCAGATGGTCCAGTAGTATTGGCATAGAATGAATGTATAAAAATTCGCATTAATAATATCAGTGGGGTATTTATTATTTAAATAAATGCACAAATCGAATCGAGCCAAATGACTAATATTATAAACATGTCATAAAATAGCAGTATAAATTATCTCATAATAAATATTCAGACTTGTTATCTCAACACCAAATGTTATAGGTATTTCACACAATCTATTATCTGTTTTTTGCTTTAGTTTACGATGTTTTAGACTCTAGACTAAAGTAAGCTGTTACTTACCAGTTTGATGATTTTTATGAGCATCCAATTGTTGGTAGAGGTTGTCATCAATTTGAAGAAAATTGGTGCTAGGGAGAGGTAGTTTTTAGGGTTTTTTCTCGCCAATTCACATACTACATTAACTGCTGCTGATTGGACACCTGGAAATTAATTATTGACTTAATAATATGTGATATCCATTAAATTGGAGGAATTACACGAACTAATTCCTCCAAGCCCATTCTACCGACGGACGTCGCGGCAGACGACAAAGCGGCATCCTTACTTAGTGGCGTTACCTACAGCCCGCACCAAGCGTTTTGCTTCGTCGTTCTTAATGAGAACTGGTCGCGTTTGGAACACTTTGCCGTCATCCGTGTTTCCCGAGCGGTACAACTTGGGCATCTTCAAGGCACGAGTGAATAGGTACCTTTCTAGGCATCTTACGTGATCCATCGTCGACCGCATTTTCACTTTCCATCAGGTGGGATGTGGTCAAACGTAGGCCTATCTCGAATAAAAAAAATAAAAATAAATTAAAAGCTCAAGGGCTACATTATGAACTGTAATAAATTTGTAATCCATTCCCCTACTTTCATAGAGTTGAGCACTCTTGTCAGAGTGGTTGCTCTGATACTTGGTCATCTGCTTGTGTTTTTTTAATGATTTTAAAGATGTGAAGTAAATTTTTGGCTATTACTGACGTTGCGAGAGCACTTTGTCATAAATGCACTTGACTAATTTTGATGAAATTTATATGGGACCATCTGGTAAGTATATGACCATTTTAAACAAAAAATGTTTCAGCTCGGTTCATGTGTTTTTAAGTAATTGGTATATACAAAAATCCAATGAATTGTGAACATTTTCTGCTAATTTGAAGTTAATAGCTGGTATGTATATATGCATGCCTTATTACCTGGATCAGGATCTTCCAACTTTTCTTTCAGTTTAGGAAAAGCCGGCCTCAAAGCTTCAGGGTACCTCAGAAAAACCTTATACATCATTAGCACTGCTTTCATTCTCAGATATGGTTTAGTAGAGCTCATCTGTATTCACAAATTAATGAATTAACATATTGAATATCAGTGAGAAGAATGTAATGAATAATTTATGAGCATACAAACCAGAGTCATGATATCGTTTGCTAAATCTCGAGCTAAATCTGGTGATATGAAGCAACTGAGGCCACTAAGGGCTAGGCCAGCTTCATATTGGTTTTGAGCGTTGAGATCCTTTCTGATCATGTTAGTAGTGAGCATGAGCAGTTCCGAGTCTGCGTGGAAGGACTGGCTGGCTGCCAAGTAGCCTATACGCTTGTGTGTAAACTTGTTAGAGCTCATCACTTCTATCACGTTGAATATCGCCCATGATATATCGTATCCCAACATTTGAAGCTGCAAATTTAATTATAAATCACTCACTAAACTCTATGCTTTCTTATTCGATTTGCAACAAATCTTACTAATATAATTAACATGAAAGTTTGTAAGAATGGAAGTCTGGATGTTTGTTACTCTTTCTCACCTAAACGGGTGGACTGATTGAGCTGAAATTTGTATAGAGATAGCTTAGACCCTGGAATAACACATAGGCTACATAAGTACTGCGGGTAAAACCGCTGGGTGCAGCTAGTATTAAAATAAATGCAAAAGTATGGGTGTGTGTTTGTAACTTCTTCACACCTTAACTGAACTGATTGATGTAAAATTTGGTGTGTAATCACAATGGAGACTTGGAGTGATCCACACAAAAATTATGGCTCAGTGTTGCGTTGTGATTTAACACATTCTAATCAGACTCAGATTGGATAGTGCATGCAGTACTCCAGTCCTATCAGATATCCAATGAGAATTTGTCATTTGCATGTACAAATATATGAATGTGGATGTTATTACCAAAGCTATTTTATCTTTATTTATAGGTACAGCTACTAGTACTTATTATTGATACATATTGGACACTGACAACATAGGTATGCCTTCAAATAAATACTTCAGCTGATAAGAATAATCTGTTGATATAAGATGGTTATAAGAATTTTCATTGCAATTTATTGTAACAAATAATGGTAGTAACAAAATAGGTGTTTTATTTTTCCTGTAAAGTTGAGTTTTTGAGTTAACGGCGATGTAGATGTCAGTCTCAGTGCACTTTTGATGCACTCTGCCTATCTTAGATACATAAATCTTTTTATCTTCTTTCAAAAAAAATTCAAATCTTCATGTGTGTGAATAGTTTAGTTGTACAATCAAAAAATTAATTAAATTTGGAATAATAATTTAATAGACTTACATAAGTTAACTTAGCAACAGCATTAGCTTTTACCGCTGTATTATCTTGGCGTAATTCAACCTTTATTTCTTCCATACATTGCGCTATATACTTTGCCTGAAAATAAAAAAATATAAATCGTGGAATAGAGAGCACTAGTGATAAAAACTATTAAGAATATGACTACACTTATTCTAACAATTCTTGTGTGATTATTCTTGTATATTGATGATGTATCAGGGTAAGTGAATATTTTGTGATATACTTTCACATGTAAAGAACTTCTCTAAGATTTCCACCTCCTTTTTGTAGGCACTTTGGTAGGCTTCAATTTCAAGGATGATCTTGTTTACTTTCTAATTTTATACTTATAACAATGAATCAATAGAAGTATTATTCTTTAAGGAGTATATTCTGAAATTTCGCGTGATAAATATGTGAATAAAGGTACCTCATTATCTTTGTTGTTTCTGATCCCACGAACTAAATCGGTCAGGTTTTTATCGAACATTCGTTCAAAGTTACCCTTGACTTTTTTCAAAGCCATGTTGATGGATTAATTCCTATAACCATTAATTAATAACTTAATCACTTCAGGATCCAATTATGTTAAAAAACATGACAACAAAACTAAAAATTGAAAAAAAGTCGTGTCTCCATGTCAATCAAGTAATTTGACGTAATCAGCAGTCAACTGACAGCTTTGACGTATGACGTTTCACTTTCTAACTAGAGTTTTACACCATTCATTAAAAATCGGTAAATTGTAAGTTACCGGTTTTCTAGCAAGTTTGGTGTATTTTGCGTAGATAAATCTATTATTTCCAGGTGTTGAGGAGTAAATAAATGGGTTTATTCTGTCTATTACAGTAATCAATGTAAGATTTGTAATAAATAAATAAGAAAGTAGCGGTTTTGCGCAAAAATATTTATAGTTTTTGCGCCGTGTTGATTTGACAAAATGCGCTATTGTGAAAGCTTTAGACTGTCAAGGTCTGAGGAGATGTCATTGTCAAAAGTAAAAACAGCTATTTGAGAATTTGAGTTTTTCCTACAGAAATTGTAAATAATAGTGGATATTAAACAAAACGGCTTCAAAATGATTATTTTCCTTAGCGAACTGCAAAAAGAACATTTGAACTTATTACAAGAACATTCAGCACAAGGTAAACCTATCAGATTACTAATCATGTAATATAGTAATGAAACCGAGTTCCACCATTAATTAATTAATTATTAAATTTTCAGTTTTAATAGACTTTTGTAAGCTAGCTCTGGATTATCTATCTAATGGAATAAATCTTAAGAAGTACAACATTGCAGCAGGTATGTTATTCAATACCTATTGGTAGACTTGATTACTTTGCCTAATTGTGCCGCTACATAATATTATTTATTGTGCTAAATGGGGGGCGTCCTATAAGGTTTAAATAAATTGTGTAAAAGAGGAAATTCGTGCAAGAGTTCTGAATAAAGTATAGAACAGATGATAGAGGAGAATGGAAGAGTATTGAAATTTGTTTTGCTTTTTCCATTTTTTTTTACTTTATGTCATAGGTAATAAAATAGCTAATAATACCCTGCTTGCCTAACCTTAGGACTCTATTTATAATACTACATAACTAATTGTTTAAGAAGGCTTTTTATTTATATATTTTTTATTGCTTGTTATGATTTTGATCATCAAAATCTTATGTTAAAACTGTCCATTCGTTCTGCTTGCTTGAATAATCATGAATTAAAGAAATAAGAGATCTGCTTGCTTTAAATTGATCGTCAAGTTTTAATTTTATATAGCCCTATAAATTGCAAATATAATTTATTTAAAATAGCTTCATATTAATATAAACTAGCTTTATAAACTATTCGTTAGAATTTTTTTTTTAATCTAAACATGAATTTCAGAAAAACTGAGCATCTCAGTGAGCGATGTGCAGAATCTTGTTAATGCATTAATATACCTTATAGTTGAAGGAAGCAAACATAATGTAAGTAATTAAATAGAAATAAATACTAAAATTTATTGAACAAAAGTCAGTCATATGCTGATTAAAGTCAATTTACAGTGTGGTACTCATTGGAGGCCATTTTGCTTTATTAATGGTGGGTTGAGAAGCCACATTTTTCTTAACATCTAAATGTTTCACAAGCAGCCTGCTGTTTTTCCTATAATTATGGACAGTATATTATATTTAGATCTGCTTCTGTTTAACACTTTGACTGTGGAAAACACAAACGCTATGTTTTTGAAGTTGAAGGCTGACGCACACAAACATGGTGTTTTGTTAACTGATGGTACAATACTGTGTGTAATTTCTGTCATTGCAGATAGTGTTAAAAAACCACAGCAGCCTAAGTGTTAAGAAGTTTCTCTTACTACTCTTTATACCTATGTTTTAGTTACAATCCTATTTTTAACCCCCAACGCAAAAACGACGGGGTGTTATAAGTTTGACGTGTCTGTGTGTGTCTGTCTGTGGCATCGTAGCTCCCGAACGGATGAACGGATTATGATTTCGTTTTTTTTGTTTGAAAGTAGTGATAGTCGAGTGTTCTGTCTATGTTTGGTGGAAATCGGTCCAAGAAGGCCGCTGCTACAAAATGGCGGATTACTTTTTTCTTCCATAACCCCCTCAATATGGGTATCAAATGAAAGGGCTTAAATAGTAAAATACAACCCACTATATAAAATTTAAAACCCAAGATGGCCGCCACCACAAAATTGTGAATTACTTTTTGCGTTGGGGGTTTTTTAAATTTTTAATTTAATTCACTTGTAGTTATCAGAATCAGATTTCAAGTCATCACTGGCAATAGCAGGATTCCCCGATGATAAGCAAGAGGTGCTTACGAAACTACACAGCGCAAAGAAAGCTGAACTGTCCGAAGCATTATACATGCTTCAACAGAACGACCCTACATATCAAGACTTTAGTTGGCGATTAGAAGTCCAGGTAAAATATGTTTGCATTATATTTTAATGTGGGTTTTTACCCGTTGATAAAAAAATTGTAAACATAATATGATATGTCAGCTAAATATACACAGAAGGTATGGACCAACACTGTTTAAGATTTCAGAAGAGGTTCCAGGGTCTAAGCTATCTTTTTACAAAATTGTAGCTCTATCGATTTAGCCTTGAGGCTCAAATTAGAATGCCGCACTGAAGCGTTACCGGGCCGGTACATTGTGGAATGACTTTCAGACAACAAAAATGATATATACACGGTTTTTGGTTATTCAGTACATTCGTGTATAAGGCCTTATTGGGGAGGTCATCGGCCTTGTTTTGAGCGCAATATATGTTCCGCGAAAATTTACGGTTTTTGAGATATTTACATTTTTTCGAAAAATAGAGGTGACAATTTTAAAAAATCAAAAAAATAGCCCTCAATAATTGTTAATTTTTTATTATCTCACTACGTGAACAAAATATCAGAATATTATTTTAATTAATGAAATTAAATCTAATTTATAACTTATGAGAATAGAAGTAACAAAATTTGACAACTTTTATGAATACCTTGATCTAAATTACAAAATTTCTCAAAAAAATCATAGAATAAAATTTTAGGCAGATTTTTTGAAAAGCCCTCTTCAATAAGGCCCTATACACCGATGTATTGAATAACCAAAGACCCTGTATATTCTTAAAAACATTCATCTGTTAGTTAACGCTACTCGGCCGAAGTTCATAAGGGTGTAATAGGAACTGTGAAGAGACACAAGCGGTTTCCTAATATACATTAAAACACACACAAATTGTAAAGCTTTACTCCTTTATGTAAATTCTTTATAAAATTCAGGATTATTATTTTTGTTGATTGTATTAGTATTATTGTATTTCTATTCTAATATTATTATTTTGTAGCTTGGAACAGTAGGCATAGGCGGATTTAGGGGAGGGGCCAGGGGGCCAAGGCCCCCCCCAGAAGCATTGTAGAATTACGAATTTTGCACATATTTCATACTCAAGATTATAATTTTTTTCTCAGCGCTCGCAGCAGGCTGCTCGCGCACTTATTATTAAGGATATTTGAACTTTCTAACTGTTCAGACCGAGCTAAGCACACACTTTTCGTAGTAAAAATTATAATATTTTTTGCCTTTCTGCACCTTGGCCCCCCCCAGAACCAAATCCTGGATCCGCCCCTGACAGTAGGTACTGGTACCTAAAAATTCTGTGTAGTCACTTATACACATAATTAACGAAAAGCAATCAATCCAAGATAACAATAGGTACTTACTTTTATTAATAACCATATCATAAAGGTAGATCTGCCTGTCATATCAAAAGTGAAAAGCAATCAGTAGGTATGTACGACCTCACAAAATGTGATCAAACTAATTACGCCCAGCGGTTTTACCTATTAACAAATAGACTGTTTTCCCGGGTTACCTCGATTCTGCCGTTTAGGTGTGAAGAGTTAACAAGCTTTCACATTTATTGCTTCTCTAACTGCGTCCACTGAGCATGACGGCGCCCTACTGTTTACTCCCCGTACTTATGCAGGTATGTTCTCATCGAGTCTATAGATGTGAGGCCGGTATATAACCAATCTTACCTATCGGTTAGTTACCAAAAAACCCATTTAATACCCAAAAACACCGTAAAACACCATTTAAAACCTTTGGAATTAAAAAACATTTTTTTGTAATTATAACTACATTTCTTGATTTTTTCGAGATGCAATGGGTGTCTTATGTCCATATTAGCTGCCCCCAGCGGTTTTACCCGCTGTTCTATATAATATTATAGTCTATGTGTTCTAAGCTATCTCTATACGAAATTTCAGCTCAATCAGTCCATCAAGAGCAGAGATTACCTAATGTATTTATAAAAACAAAGGAGTAATAAGTTTAAAAGCTCCTTCTTTGAAAAAAATAATATTATCATAAAGAAAATTATAAAACCCTTTAATAAAAACAAACTATTATTACTCCTACTCTTTCAGACAAATCAAATGAACCCAAACTCGTTTGAGCTGCGTCAGCAAGTGGCAAGGTGCAAAAATATTATAATGTTTGCTACGAGAAGTGTGAGTTGAGCTCGCTCTGAACAGTTAAAAAATTCCAATATCCTTAATAACATAAGAGCGAGAAGCTTGCTGAGACTGCAAAAAAAAAATTGCAAAATTCATAACTCTAATGTCAAATAAAAGCTTGTAATAATTTAATTCGATTACTAACCAATCTAACAAAATTCACACACTCACATTCTCACCTAAACTACACGCACACAAACGAAAAAGATTTGATTACAGATAGACAGACAACAGATCCTACACCTATCAGTTGTCTGTCAAATAAAAGCTTGTAATAATTTAATTCGGTTTCTAACTAACAATAAAATAATAATGAAATTCACACACATAAAAATAAAAATTCACACATTCTCACCTCGCACACACACAAACGTTAAAAATTTGATTAAAGATAGACAACAGACCTTTCACCTGTCTGTTGTCTGTCAAATAAAAGCTTGTTATAATTTTGTTCGATTTCTAACTAACAATTTTTTTCAATATACTACGAAGTAAGAAGACGAGCAAGACGCTCTCCTGATGGTAAGAGATAACGCTGCCCATTATTAATACAGTGCTACTCAGTATTTTACAAACGTACGATTCTGGGTGCACTGCGCCAACGCTTCTTACTTGAGAGTCATAAGATGATAAGACTCCTCAGCCCAGTAATTTCATTAGCTACAGTGCCCTTCTACCGAAGCACAGTAATGTTTGCACATCACTGCTCAGGCGGTAGAATAACCGGCACTGTTGGGGTACCCACCTAGTCGACCTCCTGCAAAGGAAGTTTACCCCGGTAAAAGTAATAATAATATTCACACACTCACCAAAGCTACACGCACACACACAAACGTTTAAGATTTGATTACAGATAGACAGACAACAGACCATTCACCTGTCTGTTGTCAGTCAAATAAAAGCTTGTTATAATTTAATTCGGTTTGTAACTTAACCAATCTAACCAAATTCACACATTCGCAATCTACCTATACTACGTACACTCACACACATACATAAAGAGCAGTGCGGGGCCGCACAATACGGCAACGTCGCATTACATACACACTCGGAATCTACCTATACTACGTACACTCACACACATACATAAAGAGCAGTGCAGACGCCGCACAATACGGCAACGTCGCACGACTAGGGCGGATCCAGGATTGGGCCCTGGGGGGAAGGTAAAAAAATATTATTATAACATTAACTACAAAATGTGTGAGTTTTGCTCGCTCTGAACAGTTAAAAAGTTCATACATTCTTAAAAGAAATATGCAAAATCCGTAACTAAAATAAAAGCATGTAATAATTTAATTCAATTTCTAACTAACGATAAAATAATAATAATAATATTCACACACTCTCACCTCAACTACACACACATACATAAAAGATTTGATTACAGATAGACAGACAACAGACCCTTCACCTGTCTGTAGTTAACATTATAATAATATTTTGCACATTCCCCACAGGGCCCAATCCTGGATCCGCACTTGTCTTAAGTGCGACGTTGCCGCTTGGTGCGGCACCGGCACTGCTCTTTATGTATGTGTGTGAGTGTACGTAGTATAGGAGAATTGCGAATGAGTGCATTTGGTTAGATTGGTTAAGTTACAAACCGAATTAAATTATAACAAGCTATTATTTGACAGAACAGACAGGTGAAGGGTCTGTTGTCTGTCTATCTGTAATCAAATCTTTTACGTATGTGTGTGTAGTTGACGTGAGTGTGTGAATATTATTATTATTTTATTGTTAGTTAGAAATTGAATTAAATTATTACTAGCTTTTATTTGAGTTACGAATTTTGCATATATCTTTTAAGAATATTTGAATTTTTTAACTGTTCAGAGCGAGCAAAACTCACACATTTTGTAGTTAACGTTATAATAATATTTTTGCACCTTCCCCCCCAGGGCCCAATCCTGGATCCGCCCTAGTCGTGCGACGTTGCCGTATTGTGCGGGCCCGCACTGCTCTTAATGTATGTGTGTGAGTGTACGTAGTATAAGTAGATTGCGATTGTGTGAATTTTGTTAGATTGGTTTAGTTACAAACTGAATTAAATTATAACAAGCTATTATTTGACAGAACAGACAGGTGAAGGGTCTGTTGTCTGTCTATCTGTAATCAAATCTTTTACGTATGTGTGTGTAGTTGACGTGAGTGTGTGAATATTATTATTATTTTATTGTTAGTTAGAAATTGAATTAAATTATTACTAGCTTTTATTTGAGTTACGAATTTTGCATATATCTTTTAAGAATATTTGAATTTTTTAACTGTTCAGAGCGAGCAAAACTCACACATTTTGTAGTTAACGTTATAATAATATTTTTGCACCTTCCCCCCCAGGGCCCAATCCTGGATCCGCCCTAGTCGTGCGACGTTGCCGTATTGTGCGGGCCCGCACTGCTCTTAATGTATGTGTGTGAGTGTACGTAGTATAAGTAGATTGCGATTGTGTGAATTTTGTTAGATTGGTTTAGTTACAAACTGAATTAAATTATAACAAGCTATTATTTGACAGAACAGACAGGTGAAGGGTCTGTTGTCTGTCTATCTGTAATCAAATCTTTTACGTATGTGTGTGTAGTTGACGTGAGTGTGTGAATATTATTATTATTTTATTGTTAGTTAGAAATTGAATTAAATTATTACTAGCTTTTATTTGAGTTACGAATTTTGCATATATCTTTTAAGAATATTTGAATTTTTTAACTGTTCAGAGCGAGCAAAACTCACACATTTTGTAGTTAACGTTATAATAATATTTTTGCACCTTCCCCCCCAGGGCCCAATCCTGGATCCGCCCTAGTCGTGCGACGTTGCCGTATTGTGCGACGTCTGCACTGCTCTTTATGTATGTGTGTGAGTCATATACAAGAGAGATATATACCGCGCTTAGGTCATTTTTTGTATGAAAACAAAGTCACCAAAACATGGTGGGGTGCGGGGGATGGGTGGCTAGATTTGATTGGCTCGTTCAAGGTGACGTCACAGTTACGCCACAGATTAGGTAATAGTTAGAGGCATAACATGACTTTCTAGTGATGTGGTAAAGTCGCTATATCGTATCGATAAGAAAATATAAGTTACTGTTATTCTTAAGTTTAATGAGAAAGTTCGTTGTATTGTATACGAGAGATATTTTAATATAACTTCAATTATTGTTTTATTATAGCTTAAATGTTTTCTCATCTCTATTACCTCCCAAAGTACCCGAATAAACATTTTATATGGTTTCACTAAAATATAAATTTAGGTCCATCGCTCACATAAAATTTTTAGTCCTAATTTTAAAAAATTATGCGTGCGAATACGCACCCTATAAGAATAAACAATAAATGTTAGATAGCGAATTATTTGTTTTTAAATTAGTGACAAATTTAACATTATGTACTTTAAAAGATTCGTTACACTTCTCTTATTATAAGCTTCATAATAACCATTCATGAATTAAATACCAGTAACCCTGTATAATATTAAACCCCGATAATTTTGGTACCTTAATATACCTAATACCTACCTACTTCAAAAATTTCAATAACATTTTTGTCGATAAAATTTGTGGTGTAAATTTAAATTTGTGTCTTATCACTAGTTAATCCGGGCGTAAGAGAGAACGAGATAATGTTATACAAATTTAGCAAGAAAGAATGAGACGAAAAGAAACTTGGCCATTTTTATATTGCATTTTATGTTAAACATTTTTCAATGATTATTATCGGAATAATAACTTGCCTGTGTAATAAGATTTCGTCTTTTGCGTAACTGAATGTAGCGCTAGTCTTTCCGCGCCTTTTTATTGAACAATACGGCATTTTTATTAATTATTTTTCATTAAGTATGTGAATGTCACGCTGTCAATGTCGGCCGTGGAATGAACACGAAAAAGAGGCGGAGCTACGAGCTTATGTTGATTCAGGCATATGACTTGGCGACTGTTACCTCATTTTAGCTTCCATCTCTAGCTTTATGATCTGTGGTGTGAGTGTACGTAGTATAGGTAGATTCCGAGTGTGTATGTAATGCGACGTTGCCGTATTGTGCGGGCCCGCACTGCTCTTTATGTATGTGTGTGAGTGTACGTAGTATAGGTAGATTGCGATTGTGTGAATTTTGTTAGATTGGTTTAGTTACAAACTGAATTAAATTATAACAAGCTATTATTTGACAGAACAGACAGGTGAAGGATCTGTTGTCTGTCTATCTGTAATCAAATCTTTTATGTATGTGTGTGTAGTTGAGGTGAGAGTGTGTGAATATTATTATTATTATTTTATCGTTAGTTAGAAATTGAATTAAATTATTACATGCTTTTATTTTAGTTACGGATTTTGCATATTTCTTTTAAGAATGTATGAACTTTTTAACTGTTCAGAGCGAGCAAAACTCACACATTTTGTAGTTAACGTTATAATAATATTTTTGTACCTTCCCCCCCAGGGCCCAATCCTGGATCCGCCCTAGTCGTGCGACGTTGCCGTATTGTGCGACGTCTGCACTGCTCTTTATGTATGTGTGTGAGTGTACGTAGTATAGGTAGATTCCGAGTGTGTATGTAATGCGACGTTGCCGTATTGTGCGGCCCCGCACTGCTCTTTATGTATGTGTGTGAGTGTACGTAGTATAGGTAGATTGCGAATGTGTGAATTTGGTTAGATTGGTTAAGTTACAAACCGAATTAAATTATAACAAGCTTTTATTTGACTGACAACAGACAGGTGAATGGTCTGTTGTCTGTCTATCTGTAATCAAATCTTAAACGTTTGTATGTGTGCGTGTAGCTTTGGTGAGTGTGTGAATATTATTATTACTTTTACCGGGGTAAACTTCCTTTGCAGGAGGTCGACTAGGTGGGTACCCCAACAGTGCCGGTTATTCTACCGCCTGAGCAGTGATGTGCAAACATTACTGTGCTTCGGTAGAAGGGCACTATAGCTAATGAAATTACTGGGCTGAGGAGTCTTATCATCTTATGACTCTCAAGTAAGAAGCGTTGGCGCAGTGCACCCAGAATCGTACCTTTGTAAAATACTGAGTAGCCCTGTATTAATAATGGGCAGCGTTATCTCTTACCATCAGGAGAGCGTCTTGCTCGTCTTCTTACTTCGTAGTATATTAAAAAAAATTGTTAGTTAGAAATCGAACAAAATTATAACAAGCTTTTATTTGACAGACAACAGACAGGTGAAAGGTCTGTTGTCTATCTATTTGTAATCATATCTTTTACGTATGTGTGTGTAGTTGAGGTGAGAGTGTGAATATTATTATTATTTTATCGTTAGTTAGAAATTGAATTAAATTATTACAAGCTTTTTTTTGAGTTACGAATTTTGCATATATCTTTTAAGAATATTTGAATTTTTTAACTGTTCAGAGCGAGCAAAACTCACACATTTTGTAGTTAACGTTATAATAATATTTTTGCACCTTCCCCCCCAGGGCCCAATCCTGGATCCGCCCTAGTCGTGCGACGTTGCCGTATTGTGCGGGCCCGCACTGCTCTTTATGTATGTGTGTGAGTGTACGTAGTATAGGTAGATTGCGAATGTGTGAATTTTGTTAGATTGGTTTAGTTACAAACTGAATTAAATTATAACAAGCTATTATTTCGCACCCCCCGAGGAAGAAAGTCGTAACTGAAAAACACCAACTTTACAGGAGCAACAAAAAACTGATTTAAAAAATCATCGGCAACCTGAGAAAAATTTAGTATATAGCAAAAAATAGCTAAAATTAACCTCGATTGGCCTATGTATTACAATTTGCAATTTAATTAATCGTCATGGAGTAAATCTTAAAAAATAGATTTACGCTAATTTTCAGCGACACATTTTAATTAATTTATGTAGTTAACAGAAATATTACTTTATTAACATGGAACGGAAACTATAATGCTGACATAACTGCAGATACGACTTTCTGAGCGTATGGTGGCGTTACAAACTCCACGCGTAAGTATGATTTACGACGTTTTTCCACGAAAACTTTGTCTCGGTCTTTTTGCGTAAAATGAATTGCATCCTTTTTCTTCGAAAAATATATTCAAATAAATAATGTATTTCAAGTAAGCGCTTTTTTAAACGAAAAAAATTACAGACATTTTGGCGTATGTTTACATATTACGTTATTCCAATCATTTAATTTATAAAATATTAGTCGTTTCTCAGTACAAAAGAAATAACAAAATAAAAAACAGCCTTTAAATGACTCCAGTATAAGGGATTAATGTGTAAAACTTTTAACTTATTAAAATTTTGTAGAAAGATCTTGTAAATATTACTGATTATGTATTTTAAGGTAGCTTTTGTTGTACTATACCAAAAATCATAAAGGTTTCGTAATAAATTTAATACCAGCTATGTTGAGTAGTTTTACAGCTTTAAAAGTAAACTAAGTAATATTTCAGGATATATTGTATATCTGTGCAAAATTTCATCTAGATCCACTTAGCCGTTTTGGCGCAAATAAATCAGAAATATTCATCCACTCATACATTTGTATTCAATGATTAAGTCTAGTATTATGACAGGAAAAGTGTCATAATTATGTCTTTTTATTAAATTATAACATTGTTTTTCATTTATGAAGTATGTTAATGATGATTAAACCAATTTCAAACATTGCTTGAGTAAAAACAAAGTCTATGACACAAGGAAACACGAATGACTGCAAAGTGTTTCAAATACGATCAGTTATTGCGCCACTAGGTATGGATGCCGAATTGCTGGAAGCCCTGACTTCCGAAGTTGAAACGGGCTTAATAAATGGCGGGAACGGGCGGGATAGGATTTGTTTGTGTAATTCTTGCGCTACTCTCCGAAACGAATCTTAATAAAACGGTTAGAAGGGGTGACTCTTCTACAGTGTTCAAAACTCTTAGAATTCACTAGCGTTTGGTCACTCACGAGCCTTTTGGCGCTCCCCTGAATCGACTCCAGAGTCTGAAGCTGGTATTTGGGAGTATCATCCCAAAGACGAAAACAATATTCTATACATATAGGATCGGCTTTATGATAGAAATAAAACAAATGTCCCGGATGAAGTAATGTTGCACCTTTGCCAAAATACCCAACTTCCTGACAGTCTATTGAGTCTAGACTTGATGTAATTACAGAAGTAAAAGGCAAAAATGAGAGAAATTTCCAGTATCTGAACGTGATTAGCTATCTACAAACATACATTTTGGAAAGGAGAAGTTTCATTAAATCATTATTTCAGTGTTTCCTGTTAATTACAACTTAGGAGTCTTCAAATCGAGGGTTAATAGGTATTTACTAGGTCTGTGTGTCACATCTTCGACCGCGTCATCACTTACCAACAGGTGAGACTGTGGTCAAACGCAGCCCTATTCTCTATATAAATAATAAATAAAAAATAAAATTCTTTTAATAGCAAATAACTTTTATTCATCGCACCCCCCGTCGTCATTTTTTCTTTCCGTCTTTATTAGCTCTACCGCTAGATGTTATCTGCTTATCCAAGAAGTGAGTGATATGCAAAACAGATCAACAGTAGATTTACCAGCACAAGACCCGAATTTTTGATCACACAAGAGGTAATTCGTCGCGATTGACGTTCCATTTCATGAACGTGACAGATACACCAGTGGTTAGAAGGGCCATCACAACTGCCTTTTTTTAAAACAGGCTGCACGTTGGTGTGTTAGGCTGAAGGCTAATCAAAATCGGAGTGAGCCCTGGTGCTCATGTCTTTAACACTATCGCAGGTATTCCGGCTGGAAGCCAGCATATTCACATGATTCCACTGCGTTCTATGAACCTCTGATTAGTTATAATCAGATATAGGTATAACAAACATTGAAGGAGGCCAGAAGCATTCAGACGCTTTGATTCCGTCAAAAGAGAGCCAAATAAACTGCCGAGTTCATCACGGGCGTAAATGCATCCCACACATGTGGCTTGAATTTGTCTTCAAGTGAGCCTCCGGTTAATCTGACAAATACACATCTGACGGCAAACCTATTAACGTCTCCATGAAAAACAAGAGAGCAGGGTTTCAGATTCAAAGTAGTGGTGGTAGTGGAAAATTTGAGTGCAGACGTTGAATGTTGGAGAGGCGCACTTTTAGAGAAAGGGATAACTGAAGCTGTGAAACCGTTCTCTTAGTCATTGATTTATAGAGTGACATGGAACACAGAAACTGAAGTGGAACGAGATCTTGCGCTACAGGTCATTAGAAATCAAAACTTATACTACGTCAACCGAGAGAAACTAGAATGAGAATTGCGAGGTCACTCAAACCCTCCGGGGATGTCTTTTGGGTCCTCTTATCCATCCAGTCGCTACGGGTACGATCTTGCATGCCGAGACTTTCTTTCATGACTGGTTACCTCATCATTTGCCTTACTCTCTCTACTCTCCAGATTTCAAGCTGAAGCAGGGCAGAATGAGTAACTATGATCTGCGTTTAGCGTAATGATACCCAGTTTACATAACTGGCTACACAGATACGTGTGCTGCTGGATTCCAATAACATAAAAACCAATCTCTATACAACTATTTCTTAATAAAAGATGTAAACAATTAGACTTATTTATTTTAATTCTGACTAAAGTTTCGTGAAAGAAGTGAGTAACAAGTAGTTAAAGTGATGAAGGCTGATAAATGTTTCGTAGAAGAATGTGGTAACTGTAATTGCACGACAATATATTTACGAAAATTTCTTTAAAAAGGAGTTATCTGTAGTTATGTAAAGATATTTGTAAAAATGTTCATACAAGATTGATGTAAGTGTATTTATGATGTTATTGACATGGAAAACTAGTAAATAGTGTGGTCGCAAAAGTAATTAACTTCAGTTTTATGGAGTAATTATATTTGATTTCAGTGTCGTACAAGTTTAGTTTTTTTTTAATAATTCCCTCATTTTTTGAGATAAATTTATGAAAAAAATTGACAATATGTATCGGATTTTTCTTGATTTTATTATGCAATAAAAACAAAAAGTCACAATTAGGGTTAATTCTTTCTTCTTCGAGAGGTGCGATTTGACAGAACAGACAGGTGAAGGGTCTGTTGTCTGTCTATCTGTACCTAATCAAATCTTTTACGTATGTGTGTGTAGTTGACGTGAGTGTGTGAATATTATTATTATTTTATTGTTAGTTAGAAATTGAATTAAATTATTACAAGCTTTAATTTGAGTTACGAATTTTGCATATTATATCTTTTAAGAATATTTGAATTTTTTAACTGTTCAGAGCGAGCAAAACTCACACATTTTGTAGTTAACGTTATAATAATATTTTTGCACCTTCCCCCCCAGGGCCCAATCCTGGATCCGCCCTAGTCGTGCGACGTTGCCGTATTGTGCGGCGTCTGCACTGCTCTTTATGTATGTGTGTGAGTGTACGTAGTATAGGTAGATTCCGAGTGTGTATGTAATGCGACGTTGCCGTATTGTGCGGGCCCGCACTGCTCTTTATGTATGTGTGTACTCACACACACACACACGATCTACCTATACTACGTACGAGTGTACGTAGTATAGGTAGATTGCGAATGTGTGCATTTGGTTAGATTGGTTAAGTTACAAACCGAATAAAATTATAACAAGCTTTTATTTGACAGAAAACAGACAGGTGAAGGGTCTGTTGTCTGTCTATCTGTAATCAAATCATTTACGTATGTGTGTGTAGTTGAGGTGAGAGTGTGTGAATATTTTTTTTTTATTGTTAGTTAAAAATTGAATTAAATTATTACAAGCTTTTATTTGAGTTACGAATTTTGCATATAGTACGGTCCCCAATACAAAAAAATAAAATTTCCGTGGGACACATCTCCGCCATACAGATTATTGGTATGTACTTATTTGTCATATTTTCCTGAACACGAAAAGTGCGGTAGTCACTTCCTAAGTGTATAGAGGGGGTAGTTATGACGTCACAAAGATGGCCGCCAGCCTATTCTATTGTGCGGGTTATTTCAATATCTACTAAACCGATTTACTTAAGTAGGGTGTCAAATGAAAGGTTATTAAATAAGCATCATTTTATTTCTAAGAACTATTAATTTGAAGTAAGTAAGAAAGGAAATAATTCCAAAAAACATAATTTCTAAAAAAAAAATTTCTTCTTATGTATATAACTTGGTAACCGTTAGGATAATGCAAATATAGGTTATTATAAAATATTTAGTTTCTTTCATCAGCTTTCTAAAAAACCTTTAATCATTACAATAAAGCTATATACACGGAACTGCAGCCGTTTGAATGAGCATCGGTAGCGCTGAACTCATAGCGGTAGCTAAGCGATTAGACGGATTTTCTATAGAATGATCATAGAATTTTGAATAAAAAGCATGTGCGATAGTAATGAAAATATATAATAAAATTTAAGTAAGCTGGTACGTATTCATAAGTTGTATTTACAAGTTTTTTTCTGATGTGATCAGCATAATAATAGGTAGGTGTATGTGTTGTACTAAACTTACTGATAAAATTATTAAAAATAAAACATATTTTTATCTAATTAATGTCCTCAACGTAATCTGTATGTTCTGAATAATTATACTGGTTGTAACATTTGTTACCGACATGATGTATCCCTTCTAAGCACTTTTGTTTTTTGTCATTACATCCACAACGGGATGAACACTTTCTTCACATTTTCACCTAATTCACACATTCTCACCTAAGCTACACGCGCGCAAACAAACGTTTAGGATTTGAATACAGATAGACAGACAACAGACCATTCACCTGTCTGTTTTCTGTCAAATAAAAGCTTGTTATAATTCAATTCGGTTTGTAACTTAACCAATCTAACCAAATGCACACATTCGCAATCTACCTATACTACGTACACTCACACACATACATAAAGAGCAGTGCGGGCGCAGCACCAAACGGCAACGTCACATTTTCACACACTCGCAATCTACCTATAACTACGTACACTCACACACATACATAAAGAGCAGTACCGGCGCCGCACCACGGTAAAGAGATACTCTTTACCGTGTATGTAGAGTTGAAAGCTGGCAACGTCGCATCGAGATTGAGTACTTACTGACATTAAATATAGGCGTTACAAGTAGGTACCGTAAGTTCAGTTAGTTTGGTCCGTCCGACCAAGTGGAGAGATAGGAATTAGTTATAAAAACTACATTGATACGGTGAAAGCTCTGTGTTCGTAATAAAAAACTATAGGTTGAATAGAATTAAAAACTTTTTTGATAACCACATAATAAATATACCTACTTTAGGTATACCTAATAATTTTAATTCGGTTTTAACTAAACTCACACTCTTGCCTCGTTACGATATCGTAATCAGTTGTAGGTATCTCGACAATATTGTAGGAAATAGGTACTTACTCTCTATTGATATTCTATAAACTTTTATTAAAATTCTATTAACTAATATTTTGCTATTGTTGTTTTGAGGGTGATTTATTATATTAGTTTTGCTTCTTTTTTATTAATGTTGTATAATATTTTTACTATAGGTAGGTTTACTTACCTACTTATTGCAGGGGTATAGGATTTTTTTACTTTGGCGACATGGCATTGCTGTAATGTTAACGTAGTAGGTTTTAACTCAATAATTGCTCAAAATAACGAAGAATAAAATATTTTTTTTTATATTTGTAGGAGAGTTTTAAACTGTTTGAAATTGTGTATTTGGAGTATTATACCACAAGATTTGGAATATAACGTTTTAAATCGGTGTATTTACATCTGTATCGAGTCACACCAAATCCAGTAACACTGTTACTGGTTGAGAATAAAATTCCTATCGAGTAACAGTGTGACTCGATAAGAATTTTCATTCTCATCTAGTAACACAGAGTTTAGGTAGTGTTACTCGTTCGGAAATAATAAATCTCAACGAGTAACGGTGTGACTTGATGCGAATATTTATTCTCAGCTAGTAACACAGGCTTTAAAAAAAACGCTATTTGGAGCTTTTTGGTATTATTCTTTTCGCATTTAAGTTCGTATGTACTGGAAACTTAGGGTTTTTCGGGAGCAGAGGCATTATTGACAACCAAATTCTAACTGAATAATTACGAAATTACAATACTATTTCAAGCCTGTGTTACTAGCTGAGAATAAATATTCGCATCGAGTCACACCATTACTCGTTGAGATTTATTTTTTCCGAACGAGTAACACAACCTAAACTCCGTGTTACTAGATGAGAATGAAAATTCTTATCGAGTCACACTGTTACAAAGGTGTGACTTGATGCGATTTTTTTTCTCAACCAGTCACAGTGTTACAGGATTTGGTGTGACTCGATGAGAACATACCCTTATGGGTACAGCCTATGTGTTATTCCAGGGTCTAAGCTATCTCTATACCAAATTTCAGCTCAATCGGTCCACCCATTTAGGCGTGAAAGTGTAACAAACATACATCCAGATACCCAGACATTCATACATTAATTATCACAGCTGTGCGCATCGGTATTAAAGGCGTTTGTTGTGATGAAAAGTAGCATAATATGTGTTATTCCATGGTTTTAGTTTCCTCTACAGCGTTGCCAGTGCGTTACTTTTGTAACGTTTTGCGTTACTTTTACGTTACTTGTCCTAAAATGTTACTTTTGCGTTACTTTTTGGGGTAATGATTTTTTTTGAATGAAATGGAAGAATATAAAATAATAACTTAGTGAAACGTAACGCAATCGAAACGGAAAACAAAAATTTAAAAAAAAGTAAATAATATGTCAATATCATGGCACGTCCACATATGCCGGTCAATGACTCTGCGAGTCGTTGGCCCAACGTTCGCCCGAGCGCACAGATTATATGTATATGTATATGCACTTGGGGCATAGATTATATAAATCAAAAAATAAAGAAAATTAACTAGTTTAAAGTAATTATTCACACAAAATGGCTTCCATGTTTGATTAATATTCAAAATATGTATAATTAAAGTTGTCAGCTATGGAGCCCAAAATGTATACCAGAAATTTACCGGAAAAAACCGTAAATATCCGAAGACATTCGTCTATAGACAAAAACTGTTCATCCATAGACAAAACACACACTCAGCAAATCATTGGCCGGTATATGTGGACGAGCCATAGGACCAACGACTCGCCGAGTCATTGGCCGGTATATGTAGACGAGCCAAAATTTTTTTGTTTGCAAAATTACAACTTATTAAAATACTTATTTCTTCTATTAAAAATACTTATTATGCTTGTTTAAACATGAGGCAATAATATTATTACCTACTAAAATCTATGAATAAAAAAGTATAAGTACCTATATTTAAATTGAGTTAGTATTTTACATTGTATATACCTATAAATTGTATTAAAAATCGTGTTTTTTTTTAATGCGTTACTTTTATTGTAAATGCGTTACTTTTCGAACCTGTCTGCGTTACTTTTGAAGATAGGGCACTGGCAACACTGATCGGCTAAGACGTTTAAGCGTAAAGAGGTAACAAATACACACACATCATTAGGAAGAAGAATATAAAACTTTAATAGGATTTATAATCAAATAAAATCATTTTGTTTGCAGATAGCGTCACGAGCAACCTGCAATGTAATTACACCCGTTATAGCAATGGATTTCGTCATAATGACACCTAAAAATTATCATAGCAAAGATAAAAGTCACGAAAATCAAACAGAAGCAAGTCTGCCCATATGCATTAATTCTAGCATACAAGACGCCAAAGCTGCCAGTCATTGTAACAATACAATTTATCACGTCTTGCTAGAGTGTGATTTGCCAAATTTATTAAATTTGACGAATAAGTTGGAACAAGCGCTGAAGGAATCTAAAAGTCAGCATGTTAGGAAAGTGCAAAGAGCTTTATAGTAGGGTAAAATTATTGTTTAAGTAACAGTAATTCTAGTGGCTTTGTCTTCAAAGTGATCAAATCTGCCATCAAAGTAAATATGGCTAAAAATTGTCTTCTTTTCCTTTGAAGCCTAAAGAAAACTGACGGGATTTACCTATAAAAAAATATGTAAAAAGGGCTCAACATCTTAGGTTTAAAGAACTTTATTTCTCATACAATCTCCCTGCTTTTATCGCATTGGGTAGGATCGGCTCAACACGTCTGCCTCTTCTATTCCACTCCATCATCCCCTGAAGTGAATGAAGATAATATGACGGCACGCATATCCCTTTTCATACTGATTACAGTTCATCCAAATTTGTAGTACATAATATTTCCTTTGTCACATTTTCAAGTGGCTTTGGAGCTTGTCTAGAAAGACGAATTTGCCAATGAAATTATTCGCGCAAAACTAAAATCACTTGCTCATAGGCTTAGATAGAAGGCCCATCATACATCACGACCACTAGTTTAGCGCTATCTCGCCTCGCGCGGATCTATTAGCCGCGAATTCTCCCTTTCTGGACTACGTATGTATACGTAGTAAATCTTTAATTGGGGTTTATACTCCAACAGAACAGGTGTCCCGACTTACACTGTCAGAGTCAAATCACAATTTATAGGTTGTGTGGCGAACCTATATGTTGCAGTTTCAGGTCGCCGAGATTACTACAGGGCCTGCAACATGACCTAACGACTGCCTCCTACATATCTTATAGGAAACAGCCGGGACCCACAGTTTTACGTGCCTTCCGAAACACGGTAGCGTCCAGGCGAAAATCTTTGCCACACTGAGATTTGAACCCAGGACCTCCGGCTTCGAGAGGGCAACTTCGAGAGGGAGGCTATTCGAAGGATTCAGCTGGGATGGGCTGCATTTGGAAAACTTCGTCGAGTCTTTTCGTCACGTATACCACAGTGTCTGAAGACTAAAGTCTTCAACCAATGCGTCTTACCTGTAATGACATACGGAGCCGAAACGTGGACACTTACGGTTAGATTGGTTCACAAGTTTAAAGTTGCTCAGCGAGCTATGGAGCGGGCTATGCTCGGCGTCTCTCTAAAGGATCGCATCAGAAATGAGGTGATTCGGCAGAGAACCAGAGTTACCGACATAGCCGAAAGGATTAGTAAGTTGAAGTGGCAATGGGCTGGTCACATTTGCCGCAGAACCGATAACCGATGGGGTACACGGGTTCTAGAGTGGAGACCGCGTCTCGGCAAACGTAGTGTAGGTCGTCCTTGGGCGAGATGGGGTGACGATATCCGGAAGGTCGCGGGGAGCGGGTGGAGGAGGAAGACGGGGGAACGAGTTGAGTGGCGTGCCATGGGGGAGGCCTATGTCCAGCAGTGGACGAACACAGGCTGATGATGATGATGATGACCTCCGGCTTACAAGCCGGACGTACGACCACTGGGCCACGGACGCTACAGACGACGGACGGACGCTGCTATCTTATGTGTGTAATGTGCAAGTCATCAAAAAGTCACGACAGAGCCTTTTATTGATATAGAATATAGATAAAGAGATTCGTTGATATAATATTTAATTAAGTGATTTAAATATAACTGATTGTATGTATAATATAATTAAGAATAAAGTAGTATAAGCTTTAAAGTGTATTTTTATTAAAATATTTTACTTTAATTTTTTATTAGGTATGTATACAGTGGCGTATATAAAGCGCGTGACCTAAAGGGCCTTAGAGAAGAGAAGTAAGGGGCGTTCATTTTCTCATTTAAGTAATTTAAATCCGCGCCTATCAGCGACGCGACGTTAAAAAGAGGGTTTATTAAAAATATTTTTTTATTTTGATAAACTCCACTTGGAAGTTATAAAAAGATGCAATATATTAAAATATGGATTTTATTATAGAAATATAAGTTTTTCATGTCATTCAACTTTCTGTTGGAATTGGACACAAGCAAGTCGTCGACAAGTCGCTTTGATTGCCCCGCCGCGCCGGTTCTTCTGGTCTTCATTCCAAAAGAAATTAGAAAATATCCTTTTCAGATGGACCACTGCAAATATAATACCTCTATTAAAATATTCAGCACCTACCAACATTTATATTAGGTATCTATAATATCAGCCTAACGCCTTCTCGTTTCTTTATAGCAATTTTTAGAACTTTGTTAAAAATTGCTTCTGTACATTGTCTCACCAATGATTTTATGTTGAACTCTATTCTTGGTCACCAGCACAAATCGGCCTAATAATCTATTTTTGTGATTTGGTTCTAGCAGTGCAATTAGAGTAACAAACCCCAGTTATTATTATTTATCTTATAACAGACAGGTGCTCTACCATTTTCACGGTTAGTGACGAGGGTGATTTTAAGATAAATCTTATAAAAAATTGCCCCAAGTAGTAATTCGCCATACTATCTCATGGTTATTGCATGGATGCTATTCCCTTCATTTGAACTATGACTATGGACGAAGACAATATTTCTTAAAAACTTTGATCAAAAAGATTTAGATCAAGATCCTATATCCTGCGGCTTCCGCATTCGGCGAATCTTGAGAATATAATTAATGAATTGTATTTATTTAAGGTACGTAATTATCTCATTATGAAAATCTTCTACAAACTGCTTCTGATCTTGTAGATGTTCGTGTATGTGTGTCTAAAGTTAATTATCCAATATTTACTTAGAAACGCAGAACGAGCAACGTAATTCTTTAATACGTCTCTGTATATTTTATATTTCAGAAACTTTCCATGTTTGCAAACCTAAGCATTAAGCATGATTGTTATTTTACTATGAATATCATTAAAGTGCTCTGTAAACTCGCAGAGCTATAGTAACGTACTATATTTATAGTTGAGTGATTCAGATAAGGAGGCGGCTGTTTAGAGAAGCGTGGTAAAGGCAGCTGTCACGCGTATAACTGTAGATATAGCCACTGAGCATATAAATAAGAGTGTCAACTCCGAAGAAAAAAAATGAAATCGCCTAATGTACTGAATTCATTGGAGTCACCTTACCAACCCAATAGTAAAATGTAAATTTGATTTCTGATGTTGCCTGCACTGTTGTATGACATTAATTAGTGATGGGCAGTGTCGATTGTTAGTGATGGCCAGGTCGATAAAAATATATCGATAGTCGGCGCGACCCGTTGGACGGGAAAATTGATGATTTTATTATTTATTTTATAAATAAAGAAAAGCCATGTTATTTCAAAATAATATTTTAATATAATTTATTAATGCTGTTTTTACAAATAATGTGCTAATGAGTTATAAAATATATACAAATATTGTGAACAAATACATACAAAAATTACATAACGTATATGTTATTACACAATACACCGCAAGCAGTTATAATACAGGAATCAGGAATAAATAATAATAATTTTCTCAAGAATGGTCTTATCGAATCTTATATCTATAAACTACTACCAAAAAACCTAACATAACTTAATCCGACTAAGTTTTTCAATGGGCCGAAAAACAAGCTCAGGATCTTCTACGACTCATAGCATCTGCACCTGTAAAACATAAAAGGCTATTTTTAAACAACGAAGTAAGAAGACCAGCAAGACGCTCTTTCTGTACATAAACTCGCCCATTCATTCATTTGGGGTGTCATTTTACTTAGTCGGACAGTGTTGAGTGAAACGGAAATACTCAATCAAACATGTGCAAACGAGATGGACAAAACGAAGGAGTACTTATATAATTTTAGGGAACTAAATAATAACTTAGATGTCAACATTCTATTTCTTTTAAACTACCTACTGTCAAATTTATTATTATTGTAAACATTGGTTTTTTGTTTGTATTTTTCATCATTATTTTTATTATTTCAAAGATTTTGAGCAATAATACTGGTGATAAAAAATAAATAGGTAAGTAAAATAACACGTTGTGGTGCACGCCAAATGAATAATGTATATCCGGTGTATGCAGCAGTAGTTTCAAAAAGAAAAGTGGTTACTCCTTTGAATAAGTGTTTCTCAGAGAACTTTCTGTCTTTCAGATAACATCTGTCAAACTTGATATGTCAAAATCTGGAAGATCTTCAAAGATTTTTCATTTCTTCTATGACAGCGTCAGCCTCGGACGAATATTTTCCGAGATATTCACATTTCAAGTTTGACAGCTGTCATCTAAAATGAAGATCTCTCCAAGACCTTCAATTTCTTCTATGACATCGTCAGTCTAGGACGAGTATTTTCAGAGATATTGACGTTTCAAGTTTGACAGCTGTCATCTGAAATAAAGATCTCTCCAAGACCTTTTATTTCTTCTATGACACCGTCAGTCTAAGACGAGTATTTTCCGAGATATTGACGTTTCAAGTTTGACAGCTGTCATCTAAAATGAAGATCTCTCCAAGACCTTCAATTTCTTCTATGACATCGTCAGTCTAGGACGAGTATTTTCCGAGATATTGACGTTTCAAGTTTGACAGCTGTCATCTGAAATAAAGATCTCTCCAAGACCTTTTATTTCTTCTATGACACCGTCAGTCTAAGACGAGTATTTTCCGAGATATTGACGTTTCAAGTTTGACAGCTGTCATTAGAAATAAAGATTTTTCACTGGGTACGTCTCTGTTCTATTAATAGTGTCATAATAGGACTACAGGATTAGCTATTGATACTGACCACGGATAAAATAAATTTTTTTCATTGGACATTTTTACGAATGGACGTTTTTCATGAAGGGTCAATTTTCAAATTGGACCTTTTTACGATTAGACATTAGGATGTGTGAGCGACGGATAAGTTGTACTTTTTACGCCCCGCCCATGTAGTTGTACTTTGCGTTGAATCACTTTTTGAGTTGAGTTCTGCTTCTATTACATCCCTAGTTCGTTGGAGTCACAAGATGTTTAGACTCTTCAGCCCAGTAATTTCATTAATTACAGTGCTTTCCTACCGAAGCACAGTAATGTTTGCACATCACTGCTCAGGCGATAGAATAACTGGTGTTAGGGAAAAAAATGCCTACTCCAAAGTGGTGGCTGTTTGTGACTTATAACTTACCTGTTTTCATCCAAAGGAAATGATGTGTAGAATGCTGTTGTTGATTCCATACTATATAATATAAGATTTACCACACACTACACATTTGCGGTGTTATGCGCGAGTTCCGACTCATGATGAGCCGATAACTCTTCAGTCTCTTCGTGAAATAGGCACTAAGAATTACGAACGTTAACTGTACGAAATGAACCAAAAACTATAACAAACTAAAATCTATAGAATATAAACTAAAAACACGGCTGTCCAGTCCAGAAATTCGAATGTTTAAAGCAGAAAAAAAGATAATTTTCTCAAGTTACAAAATATAAACAAATAACAATGTCATGTTGAATTTGTCAATTTTAATATTTTTTTTTATTGTCAATGTTCAGAGGTCAAAGGAGGTGTGTATAAGAAAAAATAAACTATTTTTTATGTTGGTACTTGCTTTCTTGCGTTGGTAACGTGACTCCAATGAATCCCATACATTTTTTCAATGTATGGAAGTTATTGGAGACTGGATATAGCTACAAGTTCGTCGATTCAGTGGGATTCGTCATTAGTACGTCGGCACCGGCCCGACTGTTCGGTTTGCGCGCGTCGCGTCGTAATTCGCGTTATCAAACCACTATTTATCTACTTATTTATTAACAAACAGTACTTAAAGCGGATTCTCATCTTTATAATTATTGCTATTATATAAAAAGAACTCACTGTCCTTAATATTTCAGTCGTGAAAAGCGATTGATTGTACGCGAATGAATGTGATTCTTGGTTAGATCGTTTTGTTTCTGAGTCGGTATGTTGCTAGGTTAACTGACGTTAATACAGAAAATAATTGGCAAGTGCCTTAAACTTTGACTATTTTAATTAATTCTCGGTTTGTGTGATAAGTACTTAATTTGATAGGTGCGTGTGCATTACCTCCGTTAAAAGGCTGTGATTAAAATCTGGTTCGCTCAGAACCGTTATTTACCTATGTTAATGTTATACCAGTGCCTCAAATTCTATTAAGTGTCCAAGAAAAAAAGTGAAACATGGAATCAAAGGTCACGTTGAAAGAGAAGAACCCTCACGACAAATCGAATATTTTATCCAGAATATTTCTAACGTAAGTAAAATATTTCTTCCTATGCTACTTATCCTATTAATTAAATTTATTGTACCTATCTACAAATTTCTTACCCATAAATGTACTACCCAAGAGACAAAGGAAAATATTATTCATGTATTATAAATGGGGGCACGAAATGTTTACACAAATTGTCATCATTGTATTGTATATTTACGTAAAAGTGTGATGTCTTTTCGACTCCCACTTATGAGCTAATTACCTACCTACCTACATACTTAAAAATAGGTGACGAATACAATTTAAATCATTTTCAGATCAAAACACGTCTTCTGTTTATCTAACTCTCCAAAACTAAGCTTGAAGATCTTCAAAATCTTCGACTTGTTAATCTCACGTGTTATTAGTATTTTTATTTTAACGTGAGATTATTTCTATTCACGAGCACGAAGCTGTACCGAATTAATTAAAAGTCTTAACAGCTACAGCACGGTAAAGAGATATACAGTAGTTTGACTGAGCGTGATTTTTGAACATAAATACCTACAGTCGCGCGGTACATGCGCAAGTCATAGGGCTGCCGGGCAGCCGCTGCCCGCATACAGTAGGTACCTACCTGTTTCATATCATCTACTTACTTGAGCTACCTACCTACTACCTACTTACCTATCATATCGTGGCGGCGTATATTAAAACCCAAGACAAGACAAGAGACAAGACAAGAGACAAGAAAAAAGACAAGAAAAGAGACAAGACAAGAGACAAGACAAGAGATAAGACAAGACAAGACAACCTCCTCCCCTTCCCCTCCTCCCCTCCCCCCTCACCTTCACCTCCACCTCCTCCCCTCCCCCTCCTCCCCTTCCCCCCTACCCTTCCCCCTCCTCCACTTCCCCCTCCTCCCCTTCCCCCCTACCCTTCCCCCTCCTCCCCTTCCCCCTCCTCCCCTTCCCCCTCCTCCCCTTCCTCCTTCTCCCCTCCACCCCTTCCCCCTCCACCCCTTCCCCCTCCACCCCTTCCCCTCCCCCCTCCTTCCCCCTACCCTTCCCCCTCCTCCCCTTCCCCCTCCTCCACTTCCCCCTCCTCCCCTTCCCCCTTACCCTTCCTCCTTCTCCCCTTCCTCCTCCTCCCCTCCTTCCCTTTTCCCTCCTCCCCTTCCCCCCTCCCCTCCTTCCCCTCCCCTCCTTCCCCCCTCCCCTCCTCCCCTTTTTAACTAACTGACCTTTTTAATTTTATTACCTTTCCATGTTGCTTGATAAACAAGTGAATTAAATTAAAAATTTAAAAAACCCCCAACGCAATACGCAATTCTTCATTTTGTGGTGGCGGCCATCTTGGATTTTTGATTTTATATAATGGGTTGTATTCTACTAGTTAAGCCCTTTCATTTGATACCCATATTGAGGGGGTCGCGGAAGAAAAAAGTAATCCGCCATTTTGTAGCGGCGGCCATCTTGAACCGATTTCCACCAAACATGTCTGAGAACACTCTCGACTAACCTTACTTTCAAACAAAAAAAACTAAATCAAAATCCGTTCTTCCGTTCGGGAGCTATGGTGCCACAGACAGACACACACACACAGAGACAGATAGACAGACAGACAGACACGTCAAACTTATAACACCCCGTCGATTTTGCGTCGGGGGTTAATAATGTTATTTCTGGATTTCCTGATAAGTTCAATGATAAGTTCAAGCTACCAAAAACAGTATGCTATTTTTTTGCCATTTTTATATAATTTATAATATTATGTTTACATACGTCAAAAGTAAATAACGTAAATAACACTAAATACTTGCAAGAAACTATCGCGACGTCCGCCCGTCGCTGCGTGGCACCCGCTTCTGGATTATATACCCACTTCTACCCACATCTACCGACATCTATTCACTTCCATTTTCCGCCCGTTTCTATGGAGTCAAACTACTGTATATCTCTTTACCGTGGCTACAGTTAAGACCAGTCATTGTAGAAGGCACCTCAATTTATCTCAATTGAAGCAACTATAAACAATTTTAATAGACGATATCAAAACCGATATGGATCGACCTACATAAATAGAGACATTCATGGGTGGTTTGTAGATGTTTGAATGTTTGGTATGGCACTAATGGTCGAGGCTCATTTATACAACACCGCACCCACTCGGCAATGTTTACAGAAATGTGAGCTTCAGGGAGTTCTCTTTAGACTTTTAAATTGACAGCTCAAATAAGCAGATAGGTCATTGTAAACCAATTTACCGTCATTGTTCCACTCGAAAGTTGACGTCTCGCTTACCGCAGAAGCGGTTATGTATAAATTAGTACTTATTACTTACCTACCTATCAGTTATTAAGCACAAAATAAATACCAATAACATTAATTATTAATCATAGTAAAAGAAAAGCGACATGTAGGTAGATTCTGTAAGAAACCAAGACGAATTCGTAGTAAAACTAAATTTAAATACGCATTTTATAACCTAGAAAACATACACATAAGTATATCCTATATTATGTAGGCACGTAGACTATTCACAATAGTCTGTATGAATATATTTAACAACACCTTTTATTATATTTGCATTATAATGTTCCGACTCGTCAAGCATCGCTGACGTCTGTTTATATCATTAAGATAATATTCTTAACATCTGATTTAATTTGTTTGTCTGAAAACACGTAAAAATTTCGAAAATATTCCATTTTGGACATATATTTAAAAACATTATTTTACACAATCAACCGGCCAGATAAATCGAGAATTTAAGTAGATAGGTACATATATTTTAAATTCTAATGTAAAAATTACTCAACACTAATATACCTATAATATACTTTAATACAACTATATACTCTAAAGTAAAATAGCTAAGTACTCAGTTTCATGTCCTTTTTACTTATTTTGCTAGATAGAGCCTTGGCGACCATTTCGCACGCAATATATGACGAATTTTGAGATGCGAATCCGCAGATTTCCAATTAAAGATTTAAGAAGTATTTATGTAGGTATTGTTTTTATATTCTTAAGTATTAAATTAAAAGTGTCGCATGTGGATCAGATTGGCACAGAATATGGTCGAGTGACATAACACGAAGGAGGCCTATGGCCCAGCATTGGGACAAAGGCTGTGGATAATGATGATGATGTTGATGAACAAATTTATAATATTTAAAATTCTTCATATCGAGCGAGCGAGCCTAAATTTGGCTCATAATATTTAGCATACGAGTATTGTCTGTTATACATTACCATACTAGTATCTTATTATAATACTAGCTGACCCGCGCGCACTTCGTTGCGCGTGAGAGTCAATTAATAAAGCGAATTTGGTGCTGCTATTTTGACTATGATTGTATTTCCATCCCCGCGACTTTGTAAGCGTAAAATAAGGCATGGCTATAATATTTGCTCCCGCTGTGGATAGCGAAGAATATCGGGCTGGATATTTCTATGCAGTTTTGTTCGCTACCGTAGGAACCAATGCTATGTCCTTTCTCAGAGATCACACTATTTAAGTTTAGCGGTTATTGATTTCCATCATAAATTTTCACGCCTCTCCTCAGGAATTAATACTATTTGTGGTCCTTTCCCGGTAACTCTTTAACTTATCTCTATTATAATTTTTCTAAGCTAAATTATAATTATAGGTTACTAATTTCTCACACCATCCTTCCCGCGACTCAAATCAATTCCGTGGTTCCTGAATTTCCATTAAAACTCTGACCCTGAAGGTGGGGGAAGGATCAATACTGAGTCTCCTTAAAAGTTAATTTCTGACATAACAAACTATTCATTAACAGAACCAAAATTCTGAGTACTGGTGAGTTCGCAAAATCTCTTCTTATCGGTCGCCTACGTTACATAAAAAATACGTTGTCCAAATTTTAGCTTAAACGAAGAAGTGGTTACCGATATCCTACACAAACTGCACCCCCTCTTTCCTCCCCTCAAAGGTTGATTTCTGGGATAAAAAGTATCCCATATTTTTTTTAAGTCTCAGTCTACCTTTGTATCAAATTTTAACTCAATAGGGTCCTATTTCCTATACAAACTTTGACCCCCTAACGCTTCAATTCGAAGGTAATTTTTGACATAAAACTTTTTATTATTCCTCAACACATCCCCAATAATCTTATTGTGGATTTGTATACAAAAGTTTTTTAGGAATAATAATTCCCGTTCCCGTAAAAATTTCGCAAAATCCCCTCCCCTCTTACGGGTCGTGAAAGTCACATAAAGAACACGCTGTCTAAATTTTAGCGTAAAATATAACTGGTTACTGATTTCCTACTCAAACTTCTACCCCCCTTACTCCCCCGCACCCCTCCCTCTTAAAGTAAATTTCTGTCTAAAATAATATTCAGTGTTCCTAAACAAAACTCAAACCATGATTCCACAAAATTTCACCTGAATTGGTTTAGCGGTTACGGATTTGCATACAAAAGTTTTTCGGGAATAATTCTCGTTCCCGGGGGAATTTCGCAAAATACCTTCATATCGGTTGCTTACGTTACCTAAAGAATACGTTGTCCAAATTTCAGCTAAAACAAAGAAGCGGTTAACGATTTCTTACCCAAACTTGCATCCCCCCTTTATCCCGCCTTTGAGGTTGATTTCTGGGATAAAAATTATCCCATATCATTTTGTAGAACTCAGTCTACCTCTCTACCAAATTTCAGCTCAATAGGGCCAGCGGTTCTAAATTTCCCATACAAATTTTGTACCCCCCTTACCCCCTCTTAGAAGTTAAATTTTGTCATAAAAACTATTTAATGTTCCTCAAAACAATCCCAACAATCGTTTTACAAAATTTCAGCTCAATCGGTTCAGCGGTTAAGGATTTGCATACAAAAGTTTTTTAGGAATAATTCCTGTTCCCGCGGAAATTTTGCAAAATCCCTTTATATCGGTCATCTACGTTACATAAAAAATACGCTGTTCAAATTTCAGCTTTAAAAGATGGCCGATTACTGATTTCCTACTCAAACTACTACCCCTCTCTTCCCCCTTCAAGGTTGATTTCTGGGATAAAAAGTATTCCATATCATTTATTTGGATTCAATCTACCACTGTACCAAATTTCAGCTCAATAGGGTCAGCGGTTCTAAATTTTCCATACAAACTTCGACCTCCCTTTACCCCCCCTTAAAAGTTAATTTTCGTCAAAAAAAAAAACAATATTCCTAAACACAATCCAAGCAATCGTTTTACAAAGTTTCAACTCAATCGGTTCAGCGGTTAAGGATTTGCTTACAAACGTCTTTTAGGGATAATTCCCGTTCCCGTGGAAATTTTGCAAAATCCCTTTTTACCGGTCATCTACGTTACATAAAAAACACGCTGTTCAAATTTCAGCGTTAAAAGATGGCCGGTTACTGATTTCCTACTCAAACTTCTAACCCCCCTCTTCCCCCTTCAGGGTTGATTTCTGGAATAAAAAGTATTCCATATCATTTATTTTGACTCAATCTACCTCTGTACCATATTTCAGCTCAATAGGGTCAGCGGTTCTAAATTTTCCATTCAAACGTTGACCCCCCTTTCCCCCCCCCCCTTAAAAGTAAATTTCTGAGATAAAAACTATTCAATGTTCCTAAATACAATCCAAACAATCGTTTTACTAAATTTCAGCTCAATCGGTTCAGCGGTTACGGATTTCCATACAAACGTTTTTCGGGAATAATTCCCGTTCCCGGGAGAATTTTACAAAAATCCCTTTTTATAGGTCGCTTACGTTACCTAAATAACACGCTGTCCAAATTTCAGCTAAAACAATGAAGCGGTTAACGATTTCTTTCACAAACTTGCAACCCCCCTTTCCCCCTTTTAAGGTTGATTTCTGGGATAAAAAGTATCCAATATCTTTTTTTAGGACTCAATCTACCTGTGTACCAAATTTCAGCTCAATAGGGTCAGCGGTTCTAAATTTTCCATACAAACTTCGACCCCCCTTTACCCCCCCTTAAAAGTAAATTTCTGACAAAAAAACTATTTCATGTTTCTAATCACAATCCTAACAATAGTTTTACAAAATTTCAGCTCAATCGGTTCAGCGGTTACGGATTTGCATACAAACGTTTTTCGGGAATAATTCCTGTTCCCGAGGGAATTTAGAAAAATCGCTTCTTATTGCACGATGAAGTTTTTCAAAGAATACGCTGTCCAAATTTCAGCTCAATCCGTCCAGCCGTTTGGGCTGTGCGTTGATAGCACGAAAGTGTACGAACGATTTTATATAATAAAAGAAGATAAGTAAATCTTTAGATAGATATAACTCTTTTATTTAAAAACCGATTTAAATAAAACCAATACTATTTACAAATTAGAGAAATTTGCAACGTTTTAGCGAAAACTGCATACAATTCGGTTGTGCCGTTTTATCACACATAAGTAATAACCTTTTTACAAATTAAGCCTAATAAAACTACTCTGGTAAATTTTCGTTTATGGCCACATCGATAGATGGCGTATTTTTAGTTTGTCGCACTTTTTGCTTTTTGATTTTTTTGAATTGAATTTACTTTATATTCTATTACTTTTACTTCGAAATTTTGATGTAAATTAGGGGCGATGTGTCCGATATAAATGATTATTATTTATTTTATTATTTTATTTTACGTTTCCCTAGGAAAAATTGACAAAATGTTTTACGATCTAGATCGCGCAAGCGACTTTTTCGCGTCGTTTTGTTCATATGCGTATTTTCACAGTTCACCTTAGTAAAGGATCACAATGAATGGGGAGAAATTTCCATTCTTATTATATGTATGGATATGGATTTAGCAATCTATATGCAAAACGTATCTACAATAGCGGCATACGGCATACATATTATAATATGTATGCCGCTATTGTAGATACGTTTTGCATATAGATTGCTAAATATTATAATAATTAATTCAAGGGACCAGTGGAGTCAGCTTACTCTCGCGATTTCGTTTAGGTACCGCAAAAAATAAGACGGTAATAAGACCTGTTGTATTGTATGGATCGGAGTGCTGGGCTACGAAAGTTGCGGATGAAAGGAGAGTGCATGCAGCGGAGATGAGAATGTTGAGGTGGATGTGTGGAGTGACAAGAATGGACAAAATCAGAAATGAGTATGTGAGGCAACGAATTAGGGAAATAATAGAAGTCGAACACAGCTCAAAAAGTGATTCAACGCAAAGTACAACTATATGGGCGGGGCGTAAAAAGTACAACTCACCCGCCGCTCAGTCACACAACGCGCTCAGCGACAGATGCACGCATCGTTTGATTTTTAAAAATATCCAAAATAATATAGTTAACGGACAAAAATGACCTCTTGTGTGGTAAATTGGTGTAAAAATGGAAAGAAGGCAGTAAAAAGCAGGAAAAACTTATCACAGCTAACAAATATTATTTTAAACCAAATTATATAATTTCGATTTTAGTTGACATAAAATACATAAAAATATAGGGTAAACTAGGCATGGCTGAAACAATTTTATTTTTGTCGTTCATTGCATTCGCATTCGATTAGGTAACGTTATATTTATTTTGTTTACTAGCTAAACCCACGGCTTCACCCCCGCTACAAAAATGTTATTTTTGTACAATAAATAAGAGCATTTGTTTTTGAATTAAATCAATAATGACTTTTATAAAAGTCTGAAGAAAGAAAGAAAAAACCTCTAAAGTGAAGAATTCACCTGACCCGGCCCCCCCGGCTCAGCCTGATTCGACCTGATTCTGGCATCGCGCTTTTATCACCGCACGAGCCGACACCGATCGAAAGCCCAGGTTTATACGACTAATGTCCAATTATGAAAAATGACAAATATTATAGACGTTCAATCATACAAATGTCTATTCGGAAAATAGTTCACTCATAAAAATGTCAAATCGTAAAAAGGTCCAATTTGAAAATTGTCCATTCTAAAACGTCCATTCGTAAAAATGTCCAATAAAGTTTTATTTTATCCGTGGTTCTATCAATAGCTAATCCCGTAGTCCAATTAAAAGTGTCACGTACCTAGTGAACAATCTTTATTTCCAATGCAATGACAGCTGTCAAACTTGAAATTTCAATATCTCGGAAAATACTCGTCTTAGGCTGATGCTGTCATAGAAGAAATTAAAGGTCTTGGAAAGATTGTCATTTCAGATGACAGCTGTCAAACTTGAAACGTCAATATCTCGGAAAATACTCGTCTTAGGCTGATGCTGTCATAGAAGAAATTAAAGGTCTTGGAGAGATTGTCATTTCAGATGACAGCTGTCAAACTTGAAATGTCAATATCTCGGAAAATACTCGTCTTAGGCTGATGCTGTCATAGAAGAAATTAAAGGTCTTGGAGAGATTGTCATTTCAGATGACAGCTGTAAAACTTGAAATGTCAATATCTCGGAAAATACTCGTCTTAGTCTGATGCTGTCATAGAAGAAATTAAAGGTCTTGGAGAGATCTTGATTTCAGATGACAGCTGTCAAACTTGAAACGTCAATATCTCGGAAAATACTCGTCTTAGGCTGATGCTGTCATAGAAGAAATTAAAGGTCTTGGAGAGATTGTCATTTCAGATGACAGCTGTCAAACTTGAAATGTCAATATCTCGGAAAATACTCGTCTTAGTCTGATGCTGTCATAGAAGAAATTAAAGGTCTTGGAGAGATCTTCATTTCAGATGACAGCTGTCAAACTTGAAACGTCAATATCTCGGAAAATACTCGTCTTAGGCTGATGCTGTCATAGAAGAAATTAAAGGTCTTGGAGAGATTGTCATTTCAGATGACAGCTGTCAAACTTGAAATGTCAATATCTCGGAAAATACTCGTCTTAGGCTGATGCTGTCATAGAAGAAATTAAAGGTCTTGGAGAGATTGTCATTTCAGATGACAGCTGTCAAACTTGACATGTCAATATCTCGGAAAATACTCGTCTTAGGCTGATGCTGTCATAGAAAAAATGAAAAAACCTTGAAGATCTTCCAGATTTTGATATTTCAAGTTTGACAACTGACATCTGAAAGGTAGATCTTCCTAAGACCTTTCATTTCTTCTATGACAGCGTCAGAAATAAACCAATTCGTGTTGGACATTATTCTTAATTGGAGATATTTCATTTTGGACCAAATTCATGTTGGAAATTATTCGTGTTGGACATTTTTCCTAGTTGGACGTAAGCCATGTTGGACCAAATTAGTGTTTGACCAAAGTAGTATTGGACATCAATACCTACTAGTTGAACAATTTGGATTTTGAACATTTGTCGTACAAACCGATAAAACTTATTCCATATCCTTTTTGGGGATTCTAACTACCTCTGTACCAAATTTGGCAAATTTGCCATTACCTTGTCGAACGCATGGTTGATGAGATATTCGTTTTGTTTCAAGCATACCAAGGTTACCCTAGTCTGACATAAAAGAATATATTTGAGTTACCCGTATGGCAATACCGAATTTAACTATAAACAATTTTGATACTTTAATTATTTAAAAAAAAATCGCTACTGTACTTGGTCACTGACCTCTGTTTAATCAGATAAGTAGCTCTGGCGCGAAAAAGTAACACACATGCTTCACATTAAACAGACATGCGTCTAATAAAGATATTTTTATAAAATGATAATAAAAGACGATGTGTTATATGACACAAATATAATATAAAAAATACTTAAAATAAAGTAATAAATCGTTTATATAGGGTAATCCAATTCTTTATTTTTTGCGGTGGGGTGGTCTTTTCGATGTCTCGTAGGCGGGCATTTTCCTTTATTTTTAATACTTTCCAAAACAAATTTTCTGACTGATGATTTCGATTCGCCTAGAAAATACAAAATAAATAAGATTAATATCATCTTTTAAAAGTAAAAAAGGCGTACCAGTATGGTAACAGTAAAAAAGGTGCCATGAATATAATGTTAAAAGAAATTCCCAAAATAAAGCAATTGTATTTGTACTTGTACGTAGGGACATCTAATAGACATTAAAACAAAATAAAAATGCCAAGTGCAAGTCGGACTCTTTTGAATTGAACTCTTTCTTGAAACATCTCATATATACAAAAACAAACGGAAAAAAGCACTTTGTTGTTTGGGAGCCCCTTTTTTATTTTATTCTATTTTTAGTATTGCAACAAAAATACATCCGTGAAAATTTCAACCTTTTAACTATCACGGTTCGTAAGATGACAGACAGACAGACGAACGGACAGCGAAGTCTTAGTTATATGGTCTTGTTTTCCCCTATGGGTACGGAACCCTAAAGCTCAATTTTTCATACACATAATATCATCATTAAACTTGGACAATATGAAAAGTATCAAAAATTTTCAGTCATACTATAATGTATTTTATGACTTTAGTTGTAAACCAATATATAACACAAAATAGTTATTTATGGACAAAATAACGATTATTTTCCGTTTTCAATGATGAGGTTCAATGAGCTTGATGATGTACTGTTAATCTAACTTAAACGTACCTGAGATATACGCTGTTCTCTTAGAAACACTTAGTAAAAGCAGCAACCACTTTTCTATTTGCAACTGCTGCATACGCCGTATATATACATTTTGTAATTCATTTGGCAAGCATCGCCACGGATTATTTTATTCATTTTCATCAACATTATTGTGAAAAATCTTCGAAATAACTTATTAATCACTAAAAATACGAACAACATGTTGTTGTTTACATTATTTTTGTCAAATTTGACAGAAGTAGTTTGAAAGAAATAGGTAGAATGTTGCCATTTTTATTTTAGTTTTTTCTTATTAAATTTGTACTCCTTCGTTTTGTCCATCCCGTTTGCACATGTTGATTGAATATTTCTGTTTCACTCAACACTATCCGACTAAGTAAAATGACACCCCAAGTGAATGAATGGGCGAGTTCATGTACAGAAAATAAATTTAGCATGGTTATCCCTTATGAATGTCCGTGTGTCGCGTGAGTATTATAATTTAGTGGTGTGAGTTTGGGACCACGTTTTTGCGGAAAAAGTAAGGGAGTTACAGGGAGTTGATGTGAGGGGAAACCTGAAAGTTGCACCAGTGACAGAGGTATTAGGTAAAGAGTGGAAGATTGTCCTGGTATGGACAGATTATGCGGAGAGATGAAAATCATGTTACCAAAAAGTCCATGAATATGGTGATAGGTGGTAATCCGGAAGGGGGCGCCCAAAAAAGGTTTGGATGAACTGTGTGAAAGAGGATATGCGTGCTAGGGGAGTGGATGCAGATATGACGGATGATAGAGCAGAATGGAGGAGAAAAACGTGTTGTGCTGACCCTACCTAGTGTGGGATAAGGGCAGGAAGAAGAAGATATTTAAAGAAAAAAATCGCTATGAGTGCCCGTTATTCTCATAGACCTCTATTACGCTTTCCGATTAGAGTCAAACAATAGGGATGTTGACACATGTTACGAATTCATATAAACTTATGTTTTTCACATAAAAGACAGTATTTAAAAACCTATAATCACATTTTAAGGATCTATTTACAAGCCAAAATTGAATAAAATCAATTTTAATTTCAATAATTTTTACTTATTGTACGCGAACGCGAACGCCAATCAGAGCGCGTCACGTCACACCACTGGCACGCACCGCACCGCACCGCTGACTTACGCTTCCTATGAAATGTTCCTGATTTCGACACATTTTAATATTATTCATAACTTAAAAACCACTGAACCAATTTTGATGCAACTTAGGTATACTATGCCCTAAGTTGGGCGCAAATGAAGGGCCGAATTTAAGCAAAAAAATGTCAATAACCAAAATGGAGCTTATATTTTCAGAGAGACATTTCAGTTATTGACTTTATTTTTGGTTTAAGTATGTACCAACTAAGGGCACAGTATAAGTTGCATCAAAATCGGTTCAGTGGTTTTTAAGTTATGAATAATTAAAATGTGTTGAAATCAGGAACATTGCTTAACGTAAGTCCAGCCAGTGGTGTGACGTCACGCGCTGTCAGATGACAGTTCGGAACGTTTTAGCCGAAATTCAAAAAATCATTTTTATTTACGTATTTTTAAATTGAAGTTTCATATATTTTTGCATAAAAATATGATATTCGTGTATGAAATGGGGCTATCTATCATATAAAAGCAATTCCAAAAATTAGTAAACATCCCTATTGTAAATTTGGCTTGCAAAAGTGCTTCATTGTAGCTTATTTCAATAAATGAGTTTTGAATTTAGAATTTGAGCTTGCTTCAACCTTAAACACCTCACTCATGTACATTATGTATGTTGATGACTTCTTCATTTGGGTGTCAAGTGTTAACGTTTATCGGAACACTAAAGTTATACCTTGATACCGGTGATCGTTTAGGACAGTCGGTAGGATATATATATTAAATCATGTGGACACTGAACAAAGTGTAATTGTTGATGTACAGTGTTAATGTACTTCGTGCTTCTTAGTAGATTTTATTATTATTTGCCGACTTTAAAAAAGGACGTTTTCAAAATACCCGTATAGTATATGTAGGTATTATTAGAACTGCGAGACATTCGTTTAGTAATTTTTTTAAGGATTCTTACCATTATTCATTTCAGAAATTTTTGTGTTTGTCCTCGAATTTCTTTAAAAGTATTGACCGTATTTTGACCATTTATCTTAATTTATGTTAAATAAATTAATTGACTTAAATTTAGTCTAAATTTCGGGCATAATAGAAGTTTCGTCAATATCGTTTCACAAATAGAATAGAATAGGAAACTCTTTATTGTACACACAAATACAACAATATAAACTTAGAACTAAGATTACACAGAAAGAAGTGTTACAATTGGCGGTCTTATCGCTAATAGCGATCTCTTCCAGATATGCGATATTAATTAAACATGCGCCATGCGCTCCCTTTGCCTAATAGAAATATGACCAAGCGAACGAAATCTCTGCTTCGAGCGAACTTTCAGGCTCGCTTGAAGTAGTTTCAGTATTTTAAATTTCATTTGTTATTTACAGATGGAGTTTCAGTTTATTCCGTCGTGGATACAAGACTGCTATTACGATAGAAGACTTATGGCAAGCTCGAGATTCAGATCATTCCGGCCGACTAGGAGACCGCCTTGAGGAAGCATGGGAGAAAGAACTAGAAAGAGTGAAAAATAGAGGCGGGAAACCGTCACTATCAAAAGCTTTAGTGCGGTCTTTTTGGTTTGAATACATGCTCTGCGGATTACTTGTTGGCGTACTATTCATTGTTCTATGGTGAGTTGATATTTCTCCCGTATTTGTTTAATTGAGTATGAGGTCCATTCCACGTTGGGCGCCAGCGTTTCACTTAGCGCAAATAATTATCAAGTGCTTTTGACCTTTCCTTTTGTTTAGGAATATGACACTTTATGCAAACATGCACAAAGTGGGGCCTTTAAGTTTATAGGCAGTGGAAAACCCGATGTCTATAAAACTCGTGTAATACTTGTTTACTTTTAACAGCACGTATATCCGACCATGTGTGCTAAATCTTACGTATTTTTCAGGCCGTTGATCCCCTACACGTTAGCGTTATTCATCGAATACTTCGCCGGCAAGAAAACACCCGAAACTTATAGGAATGCTCATATATATAACTTCGCGTTGTATATGTTGAGTATAACGACATCTTTAATGTTGAATCATTCTAACTTGAGCCAAGGCCGTGTGGGCATGAGAGTGAGAATTGCTTGCTGTTCTTTATTGTATAGAAAGGTGAGTGATAATTTTCTTTAATCCACTTATAATGCCGACTACAAAAAGATAAAGGTCAAAATCCTCCAGAATCTTGTAATGCTATATTGTAGTATGGTTTGCCAATTAATCTTGGTTGATTGATTTAAAGGTTCGGAAAATTCCATTACCGAGATCTTTCCTGACACACACACACACACACACACACACTTTTAGGCTGTGGAATGGTCTTTCCACTTATTTCTTCCAACTCTGTTTTGGTGTCGTGGATCCTGGATTTTTGTAAGCGATTTCAGCCTCAGATTTAAAAGCGCTCGAGCATATTGGGGGGAAAATTTACGATGTTCGTGACCGCCAATAATCAGGCGTATCGTCTGCTTGTTTGTCTGTCATTAACATAAAAATCCAATCTTTATCCGACAGATTTAATATTATTTAAATAGATTATCCCAGCAATAAACGCTGTAAACAAAAAGTCCTTTAGCATGGGGACCTGTTTGCAGGTAGTCCCTTGAGAACATTCCGATGTAGGCAGTAGGTACATAGTTAAGAGATTCAAGTACCTACATATGTGGCCTACAGTTCAGACAAGTGTACAATAATTATTTCCACGATCCAAAATATACCTACTGATATAACAGATGTCCCAAGGCTAGAGTTCGAATGTAACATGAACATCAAACGAAACATAACACACGTTCCTATTCTTTGACAAGAGCACATTTGTCTAGAACTGCAGTTACTATTTCCTCATTTCTCAGTTTAAGTTGATGGCAGCCAAGTAGAGTAGCCGAAAGAAAATAAATTAATTCATCTCTTGAATGTTTCCTTTAACGATCGAAGGGTGTCTGGCAATCATATTACCTAAACGATTTTTACAACTATCGCGAGTGTTCTCCATTAGATATTATAAAATAACAAAACGGCACAACTCACGTCTACTATTGTCGAGAATATCTCATCCACGGACCATGGTTTCGGACAATTACGATGTCCTTCATTCCGTCGGGTTCTGCAGGCGTGAACTCCTGATGAAGGATATCATAATAGTTCCAAACCGTGGTTGGGATAAATATTCTCGACTCTATATTTGACGTGAGTTGTGCCGTTTTGTTATTTTAGTAATCATATTACCTAGCGTAGGTAATCTATTTTAGTATTTTCTTATGACAACGAGTGACAAGACAAGCAAATCACGTACCGATAGTAAGCATCATGATCGCCCATATCAGGTGGAGTACCATCCAGTGTTTTGAAATACAAAATTCGGCGTGTCACCATGAGATATTGGTAGTTTTCCTGCAGTTGGCAGTAATTCCTGCTTGGCTGCAAATTATGTAGAATCTCGTCATAAAGTAATTTCGCTGGTGACTGGTGACATTACCCTTCAGTCCGGAAGTAATGTCTATATTACAAGTACTTTCACCTGTCTGTTGTCTGCCTGTCTGTCTACTGTCTGTGTACCTGTAATCAAATCTTACAAGTTTAATTTGACCCACTTCCCGGTGTCGGATTACGCTGAAATTTTGCATGCCTGTATAAATCGGATGACTTTGCAATATTTTTATGACATCGAGCTGATCTGATGATGGAGCTGGAAGGTGGCCATAGGAACTCCGTTATTAAACGACGCAACCCCATCGAGTTTGGGCTCATTTGATTCGTCTTGACGAGTACTTTATGGTGCTAGATGGTAATAATAATAAAAGGTTGTTTTTAAAAAGTTTTTTTAGGTTTCACTTGTTTCATTTCTGCTTGGCGGATGAATAACATGCAATGGTGTGGTACTTTCCCCGGTAACCTCTGCAAGAGAGGCCTATAGATTATTATCTATGTATCCCTTGTTACAGATACTAAAACTCGACCTAGCTGGTCTGGGTAGAACGGAAACAGGGCAAGTAATCAACTTGATGTCCAACGATGTGAACAGATTCGACATGGTGACCCTGTTCCTGAACTACATCTGGGTGATGCCCATAGTAGTGCCAGTGGTTTCTTACTTGGTATGGCAACACGTGGCCTGGGCCACTTTGGCTGCCCTTATCGTCATATTCCTGCAAACTGTACTCGTTCAAGGTGAGTTTAAATCATAATGATCATTTAAATGTACCACATTTTATGCAAATAAATTACTTTATTCTTTACTAGTTGCGCCCAGCGGTTTACCCGCTGTACAGTAGCCTGTATGTTATTCCAGGGTCTAAGCTATCTCTGGGGTTTCTCTGATAAATGCGACTGTGGAGCAGGCGCGGATCCAGGGGGGGGGTCAAGGGGGTCATGACCCCCCCCAAAATCCTAGTCGGAAAAAAAATCCGATCATATGAACTGGTTTTACGCTACTTTCACAGTTAGAATTAGGAAATTTTCTCTTAGCTGCAAGCTTTACCTACAAGTTCATAAAACTGTTTCGCTGTTTTAATTATTTTTTTATCAAGCTACTTTTTTTCGGTCCTCGCCTACGAATTATCCGTAGGTTCTCATAGCAAACTGCACAGTGTCTTTCATATTTGGGATTAGTTGGATTAAATTAACTGCTACAAGCTGTTCGCGCTTTATGTCGTCTTTGCAGCTAAGTCTTTGCGCTCAATTTTCATACTGCTCAGAGCGAGCAAAACTCGGATCAGTCATCCTGAAAGATTCAAAATGAAAATTTCAAATTTTTCTCGGCGCTCGCAGCGAGCTGTTCGCGCTCTATAAATAAAAATATTTAGTTTCCTTGCCATTCGGAGCAAGCTAAACGCACATCATTCATGCTGAAAAATTCATTTTTTTTCGGCGCTCGCAGCGAGCTGCTTGCGCTCTATAAATAAGAATATTTAGTTTCCATGCAACTCGGAGCAAGCTAAACGCACATCATTTGTGCTGAAAAATTTAAAATTTTCTCGGCGTTCGCAGCGAGCTGCTCGCACTCTATAAATAAGAATATGTAGTTTCCATGCCACTCGGAGCAAGCTAAACGCACATCATTTGTGCTGAAAAATTCAAAATTTTCTCGGCGCTCGCAGCGAGCTGCTCGCGCTCTATAAATAAGAATATGTACTTTCCATGCCACTCGGAGCAAGCTAAACGCGCGCGATTTTTAATTTTTCAGCATTCGTGCTGAAAAATTAAAAATTTTCTCGGCGCTCGCTGCGAGCTGCTCGCGCTTTTATAAATAAGAATATTTTATTTTCTTGCCTCTCAAAACAAGCTAAACGCACGTCATACATGCTGAAAAATTCCAAATTTTCTCGGCATTCGCAGTGAGCTGCTCGCGCTTTTATAAATAAGAATATTTAATTTCCTTGCCTCTCGGAGCAAGCTAAACGCACGTCATACGTGCTGAAAAATTCCAAATTTTCTCGGCGCTCGCAGCGAGCTGCTCGCGCTCTATAAATAAGATTATTTAGTTTCTTTACCACTTGGAGCAAGTTAATCGCACATCATTCGTGCTGAAAAATTCCAAATTTTCTCGGCACTCGGAGCGAGCTGCTCGCGCTTTTATAAATATTTAATTTCCTTGCCTCTCGGAGCAAGCTAAACGCACATCATACATGCTGAAAAATTCCAAATTTTCTCGGCATTCGCAGTGAGCTGCTCGCGCTTTTATAAATAAGAATATTTAATTTCCTTGCCTCTCGGAGCAAGCTAAACGCACGTCATACGTGCTGAAAAATTCCAAATTTTCTCGGCGCTCGCAGCGAGCTGCTCGCGCTCTATAAATAAGATTATTTAGTTTCTTTACCACTTGGAGCAAGTTAATCGCACATCATTCGTGCTGAAAAATTCCAAATTTTTTCGGCACTCGGAGCGAGCTGCTTGCGCTTTTATAAATATTTAATTTCCTTGCCTCTCGGAGCAAGCTAAACGCACATCATTTGTGCTGAAAAATTCAAAATTTTCTCGGCGCTCGCAGCGAGCTGCTCGCGCTCTATAAATAAGAATATGTACTTTCCATGCCACTCGGAGCAAGCTAAACGCACATCATTCGTGCTGAAAAATTTAAATTTTTCTCGGCGCTCGCTGCGAGCTGCTCGCGCTTTTATAAATAAGAATATTTTATTTCCTTGCCTCTCAAAACAAGCTAAACGCACGTCATACATGCTGAAAAATTCCAAATTTTCTCGGCATTCGCAGTGAGCTGCTCGCGCTTTTATAAATAAGAATATTTAATTTCCTTGCCTCTCGGAGCAAGCTAAACCCACGTCATACGTGCTGAAAAATTCCAAATTTTCTCGGCGCTCGCAGCGAGCTGCTCGCGCTCTATAAATAAGATTATTTAGTTTCTTTACCACTTGGAGCAAGTTAATCGCACATCATTCGTGCTGAAAAATTCCAAATTTTCTCGGCACTCGGAGCGAGCTGCTCGCGCTTTTATAAATATTTAATTTCCTTGCCTCTCGGAGCAAGCTAAACGCACATCATTCGTGCTGACAAATTCAAAATTTTCACCGCGCTCGCAGCGAGCTGCTCGCGCTATGACTATTTAGTTTCCATGCAACTCGGAGCAAGCTAAACGCACATTATTTGTGCTGAACAATTCAAAATTTTCTCGGCGCTCGCAGCGTGCTGCTCGCGCTCTATAAATAAGAATATTTAGTTTCCATGCCACTCGGAGCAAGCTAAACGGACATCATTCGTGCTGAAAAATTCAAAATTTTCTTGGCGCTCGCAGAGAGCTCCTCGCGCTCTATAAATAAGAATATTTAGTTTCCATGCCACTCGGAGCAAGCTAAACGCACATCTTTCGTGCTGAAAAATTCAAAATTTACTCGGCGCTCCCAGCGAGCTGCTCGCGCTTTTATAAGTAAGAATATTTAGTTTCGTTGCTAGTCGGAGCAAGCAAAACGCGTATTATTCGTACTGAAAAATGTAAAATTTTCAAGACTACGCTGACACGAATCTCCAAAAAAATTCTAGCCGATGACCCCCCCCAAAATTATGGTCTGGATCCGCGCCTGCTGTGGAGCTATACAAACGATGGATCACCTTCTGCAATGCCCCAGCTGCCCTGTAATATGTACGAAACAGGATCTCAATGACACAGCTATAGCTCTGTCCATATACTGGTCCAAGCAGCTATAGATCTTTAAAAAAAGCCATTTCGACTCAAAAAGAAGAAGAAGAAGCTATCTCTATACGAAATTTCAGTTCTATCGGTCCACCCGTTTAGACGTAAAGAAGTAGCAAATATACACACTCACAAATTTTCGCCTTATAATATTAAGTGTGATTTGCGTAATACAATGATGGTTGGTATTTTGGTATAAATTAAAAACAAAATTATATTACCACCTTATTCTTATCTTACCTTATACCTATTTATAGAGTTACTAAGTAGTATTAAAAACAGGATATAATATAATTTGAAAATTTAAGACAAAAATTGTCGGTTTATAATGATTGCCGTGGTGTAAATTATGGTCGGTGGTCTTAGATAATATCTTTATCTTTAAAAATATTGAATAATACATTTTTAATCCATGTTTACTAGATACGATATAGGTAAATATCATCTACTGCGTGCAATGTGATATTTACTTCAAGCGCTGTACCTATGTAAAATTTGAAACCAGTTTCGAGATAACACTTCTCAATATTTTTTTAGTATAGTATTTTTATAGTTAGATCGCAAAATAAAGTTTTATGCTCTTTTGCATAAATCACATGAAACTACCTGAACAGATTCAAGGTCTTTGAATTGTTCCTCATAATTTTACATTTTTTAAATAAATAGCCCTAAGATAATTTCGAGAATTCTCGTCACAGAAGTCCCAATAAACGGGACCTACAAGTGAAATTAAAAAAAAAACATTTTTAAAAACAAGTTTTTATTAAAATTACCATCCAAAGTACTCGTCAAGACGAATCAAATGAGCCCAAACTCGATGAGATTGAGTCGTTTAATTACGGAGTTCCTATGGCCACCTTCCAGCTTCATCATCAAATCAGCTCGATATCATTATAATAATGTTGCACTGTCATCCGATTTATGTATGCATGCAAAATTTCAGCTCAATCGGATACCGGGGAAGTGGGTCAAATTAAACTTGCAAGATTTGATTACATATAGACAGACAGACAACAGACAGGTGAAAGTAAATAAAACCTTGTAAAAAAACTTCTGTACAAAGAAGAAAACGTGTTGTGCTGACCCTAGGTGGGATAAGGGCAAGGAGATGATAATGTTTACATTAAAATTAGATTTAAGGCGGGGCTTTACGAGCAGATTAGGTATTTAGTGCGGGCAAAAGTTGCTCAGAACGCCCGTTGGAAACGTGTGGCGTACGCTTATCGTAAAACGTGCGCGGTCATTAACCCTTGGTGATTCTTTGCATGTAGTTAGCACACACACATTCACAAACACGTCAAACTTATAAAACCCCGTCGATTTTGCGTCGGGGGTTACAATGTGCTAAAATTTTTGGACAAGATCGAAAAAATGAGACACGAGATAAATATTATAGATACACGTATTTTTTGTTGAAACAAAAATAACAAAATTAGATTACATTTAATTGATTAGATTAGATTAATTAAATTGGACCAATTAATTAAATTAAATTAAAACAATAATTCAGATAAATTCAGAAAAAATCTGATAAATTCAAATAAATTCAGATAAATTGAGAAAAATCTGATAAATTCAAATAAATTCTAAAAAAAGTCTGATAAATTCTGAAAAAATCTGGTTAATTCTGATAAATTAAAAAAAATCAGATAAATTCGAAAAAAAATCAGATAAATTCTAAAATAAATCAAATAAATTCTGAAAAAATCTGGTTAATTCTGATAAATTCAGATAAAATCATATAAATTCGAATAAATCAGATAAATTAAAAAAAAAATCAGATAAATTCTGAAAAATTCTGATAAATTCAAATAAAATCAGATAAAAACAAAAAAAACATAAATTGGAAAAAAAATAAGAAAAATTCTGATAAATTCAGATAAATTCGAAAAAACAGATAAATTCAAAAAAAAAAAACATAAATTCTGATAAATTCAGATAAAATCATATAAATTCAAAAAAATCAGATAAATTTGAAAAAAATCTGATTAATTCTGAAAAAATCTGGTAAATTCAGATAAATTTTAAAAAATCAGATAAATTGAAAAAAATCAGATAAATTCTGAAAAATCTGGTAAATTCTGATAAATTCAGATAAAATCGGATATTATCTGAATTTATCAGAATTAACCAGATTTCTTCAGAATTTATTTGATTTATTTTCGAATTTATCTGATTTTTTTTTAATTTATCTGAATTAACCAGATTTTTTCAGAATTAGTCAGATTTTTTTCGAATTTATCTGATTTTTTCGAATTTATCTGATTTTATCAGAATTTTTCAGAATTTATCTGAATTTTTTTCTAATTTATTTCATTTTTTCGAATTAATCTGAATTTATCAGATTTTTTCAGAATTTATCTGATTTTTTTTCGAATTTATCTGATTTTTTTGTTTTTATCTGATTTTATCTGAATTTATTAGAATTTATCTGATTTTATCTGAATTTATCAGAATTAACCAGATTTTTTCAGAATTTATCTGATTTATTTTCGAATTTATCTGATTTTTTCGAATTTATCTGATTTTATCTGAATTTTTCAGAATTTATCTGAATTTTTTTCGAATTTATTTGATTTTTTCGAATTAATCTGAATTTATCAGATTTTTTCAGAATTTATCTGATTTTTTTTCTAATTTATCTGATTTTTTAAATTTATTTGATTTTTTCGAATTTATCAGAATTTTTCAGAATTTATCTGAATTTTTTTTCGAATTTATTTGATTTTTTCGAATTTATCTGATTTTATCTGAATTTATCAGATTTTTTCAGAATTTATCTGATGAATTTTCGAATTTATCTGAATTTATCAGAATTTTTCTATTTTTTTTTCGAATTTATCTGATTTTTTCGAATTTATCTGATTTTATCAGAATTTATCAGATTTTTTTTCTAATTTATCTGATTTTATCAGAATTTATCTGATTTTTTTTTTATTTATTTGATTTTTTCGAATTTATCTGATTTTATCTGAATTTATCAGAATTTATCTGATGAATTTTCGAATTTATCTGATTTTTTCGAATTTATCTGAATTTATCAGAATTTTTCTAATTTTTTTTCGAATTTATCTGATTATTTCGAATTTATCAGAATTTTTCAGAATTTATCTGATTTTTTTTCGAATTTATCTGATTTTATTTTAAATTAGTTCAATCTAATTTAATAATTAGTTTATATTAATATTTAATGTAAATTAATTTAATCGTATTTAATAATTAATTCATATTAATATATAATTTAAATTAATTTAATCTAATTAAATTATTAACTTATAATAATATTTAATTTAAATTAATTTAATCTAATTTATTTTATATAGTACGTGTGTGTTATATTTTTTAATAATCAACTAGAAGGACAAAATAAAGATTATAATATTTATTATCTAATTACAAATAAATTAAACCCCCTACACGCTTCTGAGATTTGGAAATTCACAATATATGTAAGTACTCCTAAATAATTCAAACGCGCGTGTGTAACCGTAGTGGAGGTGAGATCGAAGTGCACAGGTCCGACGCTGACAGTGGTCACCGGCGTTCTGAGTGCGTGCGGTAATGCTCCGTGGGAATTAAAATTCAATTAAAAATCATTAAATAAACTTATCGATAAAATACCATGCATAGCCATCCGTTTGAATGTTATGTATCAAATAAAGTACTCTAAATGTTTATTTTCGTCCTAGTTTTACAAATATTTAAATGAAAGGAAGAAAATTAGGCATTTTTAAAAAAAAAAAAACTATCGAGAAAAAAAACAATTATCATGTTTCTGTTAATAAAGATCTCTTGTTCAAAGATTGAAGTTACACATACTAAAATATAAAGTAGTAGATCTTCTTAAAAGTTTGCTATATAAGGCTTTGAAAAACATACATTTCACTTACCATAGTGCCTTAAAAAATAATATTTAATATTTTTTTATCTTGTTTTAGCATATTTAAGTAACCGGCAAGGTGTCCTGCGAGGCAAGATTGCAAAGCGCACAGATGAGAGAGTCAAAGTCATGAGCGAACTTATAAATGGAGTGCAAGTCATTAAAATGTACGCGTGGGAAGTACCTTTTGCGAAACTCGTCGAGCTGCTCAGAAAGTAAGATAACTTTAATACATATCTTCTGAAAATAATCTAGAGAATATTAGTATCTACAATCTCTCACAAGTATTCTTAAGCGCATCCGTGTTATTTTCCGAATCTGTCAAATGCTGGACCTAAGTAGCCATAGGTATTCGTTTTCGTATATATTAATATTACTGTGGCCTCTTCGGTCCGTTATTGGTACCTGTACCTACGTCAAACTGTCCAATGCCAATAACTGAAAGAAAAAGGATGGCTGAAGCTAAAAGTTATAGTAGTGTGGAATCCTTAGTTCATCGAATAACACAGAGGTTTCCAATAAGTTAATCCTTGGGAAAGGAAACCAATTGAGAGTTTATTGATTGAACACCAAACAATAACCCAATGCCCACCACCGTGCCACTTAAGGAAAAAGATCGTCTTAAATGGATCGGCTATAAACACATATTAATGATGTCCTTTACCCCGTTTACCTAAAAGTGTGACCTGCCCACACATTTATCAATATCTTAAACGTTTTTAGGTTGGAAGTGAGCTACATTATGCGTACATCCATGATCAAGGGCTTCTCAACTGCTCTCAGTGTTTTTACCGAGCGGTTCATTCTCTACGCAGCCTTAGTGGCTTTTGTGGCGATGGGAGGAAAAATCAGAGCACAAATCACATTCTCTCTGGTCCAATACTTTAATCTGCTCCAACTGGCTTGCAACATCTTCTTCCCTATGGCTCTGGCTTTCCTCGCCGAGACCAAAGTTTCCATGAGAAGAATTGAAGATTTCCTCAGCTTAGAAGAGCTGGAGCACGTGAAAGAGAAGCAAATGATAGGCTCTAACGCCCTTCTGAATGGCAAAGATAAGGAGGTAGAGAAGCCAAAGCCTACAGGGCTTGTATTGGCCAATCTGAGCGCGAGTTGGAAACCAGACTCTATTGTTAACACCTTGAGAAACATCAATATCACAGCAAAGCCTGGAGAGTTCATCGGCATCGTTGGCACCGTCGGAGCTGGGAAGGTATGTAACCATTCTACTTTAATGTCGATGTCGTATATTACATATTAGCATATTTTCCTTGTTCGCGGCTGATAATATTTTTTTAGATACATAATGAAATAGATTAAGTGCCTATATTGATATTACCGCGTAAAATATCGTTCGACTACGTATTTTTTTATCAGTGACTTTAGATGGATACAGGGCAGGACTTTAGGCCATGGTCAGTTGGTCTACTTAGGTGTGTGCTTATATAAGTTCTGCCGGTGACTGTTTCATAAACATAGCGGGTACACGCGGCGGTTGTAAGGGACTAACCCCTCGCACCCGGGCCAATTTGCGCTGCCCATGCATTTTTTAACAACTTTCGAGGTAAAAAATCGCCGCGTATGTCCTCTTACCGTAGTGAAAGCGACGACCTAATATATCGGAAATTTCTGATCGAAGAGCTAGAAGCCTTAGATCCAGTAGGTTCACTTTTCTAGCGATTGTGGAAATTGATTTGTGTGCATACCTTAAAGAAAATGTTGCAGTTCTTCTATCGGTATTTAATATATTATTATAGGTATTATTGTGTGGTCTTCTATTTATTTAGGGCCGCGCCCTAAAACCGGTAACAAGTACGCCACTGTAAATGATTAGTGACGTAGTAAATGTCACATTGATAAATCTGAAATAGGGCTTAAACGAACATTAACACCAGATATATAACTATTTTAAAACTACATATCTGTGTTATTTTTCTAGATAACATATCTTTTTTTAAAGGACGCGAGGTCTTTCCTTGCGTCACTACCCTTCAGTGGGCTGGCCGTGAAACTGCTGATGATTAAATTAAAGTCTTCGAATATTTGCGTATTTTTCAAGTTAATAGCAGTGTTATTGTTATTATGAATAACATTATTAAAACAATAAATATGTCCTTAATAACGGACAGTTATTATGATCAACTAGAATATAAATTATCTTCTAATCATAATGACTACTTTAGATCGCTAGATACCTACGCATTATTATTTATTGCTATTAAAAAAGACAGGGGAAACAAAACATTGGAAAAATGATGATGATGATGTGACCCCAGATTTAAATGGATCTAGATTGACAATGACCGGTGTAAAATACAAAAAAAAAAGTTAAAGACACTCTTGTTATATCTTTTGCTCTGATCTGTACACGGTATCGTAATATGTAACATCCTAGCTTAATTTTATACTTAAATAATACCTAGACAATTATATCGGGAACCCCCTCTAGAAACGCATGGGGGCTTCGCTCATACTAAGAGCTAACGTTAACAAAAGAGACCGGGACTTATAAATTACTTAATACTTTGTGTAATACTTACAATACAATACTCTTTATTGGGACAAAAAATAACAAAATAGACTTACATACTTACTTACATACTTTTAATAAATCGAAATTTTAATATATTTTATTTTCGTACTCAAAAATGTAAATGCGATGATGTCTAGAGGCAAATAAGCGAAAAATTTAATTAAAAATGAAAAATAATAACTACCTATTCCGGTTAACAATGGATTTTTTCAAATTATACTCGAGGACGATAAAGTGTTTTGTTGTGGAATATTTTACCGTGACTTTTTACTTTTTAAATTTGTTTATATGGAAACTTGAATAGAAAGTTACCAGTTGTAAATGAACAAGATCAACCTGAAGTATAAGGCTAATCACGTACAACTACAAAAAAAAAATATGTTGGAAATAAAATCGAAAGTCTGGGAATAACAAAAATACTTATCCGTGCATTGTAAAAATGTATTTTTTACATGAGTAATTAAATATATATATTTTATTTATGCCGCTTTTTAAAAATAGCATCGATTAAATTTCGTATACCTACCTACTTATATCATCATCATCATCGGCCTTTGCGTCTATTGCACTGTCTGTTGGGTTGCGTTGGCACTTCCGTTGGTGGCTAATAAAACCAACCCTGGAGCGGCAGGGTCGACTACGACATGTTGGGCAAGCGTGTGTCACAGCAGAAGGGTTGTTGGTTCTGTTGTGCCGCCTACTTGTATAAGACTAAGATAATATCCAAACTGGATATATTTTTTGTTGAAAAAATTAACCCAGTAAGTATAGACTTTTCGTAATGTTGTGTTACAAATATCGGGTGTGTTCTGATAGTAATTTACAAAATTTACTATACAAATAAAAGTGTTGATTGCCTCACATATTTTTTCCCTGGAAAAATATGTTACCCTTACCACATACACCGGGGGCGATGGATGGTTGAGGACAGCACCGCCTGCAATACACGACGAGTTTCAAGTTTTACCCACCAAAAGTACGGGAAGTTCTATGGAATGCTAAGTCTCGAGGCTGCAGAAAAACCGTAGCTTTTGTATGCGGCTCTAAAGGCGCGGCGCTTGATCTTACTTGGCCCTTTTTTCCTATCTTTAATGAGTCACTGAGAAATGAGTTATTTCCTCAGACAAAAAGTAAATTTTCCACTGTTTTATTGATGGTAAATATATGTAAATAAAATACAAGAAATATGTATGATATTGTTATTATAAAAACTGCGGAAGAGCATTATATTCTGTTTTGTAGAGTCTGGTTCTAATGTAAAATTTTAACAAGACGAGCGCGATGTTCGCTTTAAGTCGATATATTAATATTAGGTACCTACTTACTTAAATACTATGTAGAGCTATAAATCTATGATGTAGAGTTAGGTTCGATATACTTAGTTTATTAAATTTAGGTACTTAGATTATTTCAAAAAGCTCATAAAACCAAATTTCAGCTCAATAGGTGCAGCCATGAATAATAGTAGTAATAGTACAAGTAATTTTTGTAGGTATAAGTCTGGGCCAACAAAATCAACATGCTCTTATTCGGTAACTTTTCAACCTCTATTCTTTCTACTTTCATATTTTTGGTATTATATAAGTCGAATGGTAACGAAAAAACATAATCATGATTTGCTAGTGTATTATCATAACTAAATAACATTACTAATTTTTTGTCAGTTTTGAAGATTTCTGATATTTTGCACAATGTAGATCATGGGCTACACAAAAAATATTAATAGTTAGTGAACAAAATTTTATTTTACAAATTTATTGTAAAAAAATGATTTGACGTTTCACGAACATTGCCAAATGATTTTTTATCGCAGCCTTGAATTTTGTCAGTGTTTGTTCAAAGGTCATTGATTTCAAGTATTACGATCAACAAATAAACATGCTTCCGGATAAGTGATAAAAGCCAGTGATGTAATAATAATATTATGTAACTACACTAGGTACTTACCTATACGATATATAGTTAGGTACATATTACCTACAATGCTTAAGTATCAAAGTTTATCATCGGCAATGCCTCGTGACTCGTGACCCAATCACAAGTTATCTCATTATGCTAATGGACCACCTACTACCACACAACGCAACTACAAAAGTAACCGACAACTAAAGGAAACGTCTTCTTTTGTTACTAATATAATACTTTTTTCAATCAGAGGCCTTTTGGTAATACTACTGGCAATAGAGAATTCGAGCTGCGTAGCGGCCGATGGTGTCTATCACTTTAAGCCCGCAAAAATTAAATGTAGACGTAGAAGGGCTTTTCTTAATTAGGTACCTATGTCGCATAACCCAACCGCAAAGTAACGAGTTTAGAAAGTCCTGTACTCTGTAATACGTCTCTAGTGGAGCATTTAGCCATTAGATTTATTGCTCAAGTACCTTAATGTGTTTTGTTTCTGCAGTCATCCCTTCTCCACGTGATAATGGGCGAGCTGAGGCCGACATCAGGAACGCTCTCCCTGGGTGGATCCCGCATATCATACGCCAGCCAAGAACCGTGGCTGTTCGTGGCGACCATCCGACAGAACATTCTCTTCGGCCTGCCTTACGACAAGATCAGATATAAGAAGGTAAGGTTTGCTGATTGCTGTATTTGGTTAACGATATGTGATAACATAGCAGACGTGGGCTTATCTGTGATGTTTACATAATTCTTATTGTCGAGTCGACTGAATATAAATTTTGCACTATGGTAAATGGTATAAACTCATATCGTACCTATATTGGTACGATTAGAGTTTATATCACCACGGTAAAGATATCTTTACCGTGATATCACGGAGTATGCTTACAGAACCTCTGGTAAAAAATAACTTGTAAGAATTCTAGGTTACTACAAGGTCTTAAAATAGGTTCCAACAAAATTAAGGCGTTTAAATATTGAGAAGTATGATAAGATTTTGGATGAAATATGTATTTGGATTTTGATAAGTCTCAGTAATGAATATAAAAAGCAAAAATATTATCTAAGTCTAGCCAAATTATTATAAACTTCAACATATAGGTTGGCCACACAACTTATAATAATTATTATTATGATTTACCTAACTCTACCAGTTAGTAGGGTAACCTGTTTTGTTGGAGTATAAATTCCTAAATACTTGCATCTTTTATCGCCTATACAATGGGGAGTGTTCCGATGAATTATTCGACCTAATCCCGGCGTCGCGCTTTTATCACCGCACGAGCCGACACCGCTCTAAAGCCCATCCACACATTATTGATGCTTGGCATTCGCGCACTGTGCGATTTAGTCGCTCCTTTTTGCCGTACACCTGCAAAATGTGGAATGAGCTTCCGCCTGCGGTATTTCCGTTGAGCTTCAACATGGGACTCTTCAAAAGGCAAGTGAATAGAGTCTTGAAAGGTAGGCAACGTACCAGCGGTACCCCCGGTATTGCAGGTATCCATAGGCGACGGTGCCACTTACCATCAGGTGGGCCGTCTGCTTGTTTGTCACCTATTACCAACGAATTAGCCTTTTACATAAAAAAAAAAAAACTTAATTATTATTTTTAATCGTAGGTGTTGTGAATTGTTAGGGTGGCAGAAGGAAATATATTTTTCCTTATTATTTCTTGTAGAAATTGCCGGTTTATCTTTCTATTGCCACCAGACATGTCGGAAACGCCAAGGACATTTGGGAAAATACATATTTCTGCTGATAAATATATAGCAAACGTGATTATGATCATAAACGTACGAGTGACAAGTTGATAACGATTAAAGATATTTATATCTTGGATATAAAACCACGAAAAGTGCGTATGCGTAGAGATATAATAAGTAGACATATTAATTTTTGAACTTATCACTAAGCGCGCTTAGAGCTCTTCTGCACTATCCGAATCCGATCCGAATTCGCCAAATGACAGCCCGGCGTAGCCGTAATACTCTTTGTTTTTGCTTTGCAATCATCCGATTTCTCATCTATCTCGGACGGATCGAATCGAAGTAGCCATATAATAGTTAATGGAAAATCGTCATGGTCAACTGAGACAAGAGCCAATAACTTGTGGCTAACAGCTAACGCCTAGAAAATGTAATGGGATGAGAGTTGAGAGTCGTTGTGGAAAACGAACAATAATGACTGTCATCTCAGTAGGTCCATTTTTAGAGATTGGCACTTGTCTAGGGCCCCTTAGGTGCGAAGAGCAATATCCGAATTCCGAATACAGGCTCTCCTGACTCGTCACATCCTCGTATTCGGATCGAGCAGTGTGGAAGCGGTCTAAGTCTCAGAAGAAACAAAGGCAAATTTATCTAAAGACATCGCGTGCAAATATCAATCAATTAGATATAATATAACAAAGCTTGACTGGAATATTAATGATAAATGCTGATTAGATAGGTAGACGTTTTTATTACAGCCGTGTCGTCTGGATTTACAATGAATGAGTCACTTGTGTAATCAAATTCGTTAAGAAATCTTAATGGAGGAAAATCTTAATGGATAATGGAGAGAATCGAAACTTTATAGGGTTTTTTTTAAAACACCTGCAACCTCGCAGGACTAGGCAGCTAAGCATCATAGACAACAATATGTGATATGTGACTTTTGAAAATTTGTTACATTTTACTTACAAACAAAAATCAATATTAATTTAATATTCCATCTGAATGAGGTCACAGCATAGACTCATGTAGATAGGGAAGGTCTTTGGTCAGCAGTGGAACAGCACAGACTAAATAAAAAAAGCAAAAAAATAAAAAAATCCATCTGGATGTTCTTATAAAATATTTTTGTATGAAAGTAACATGTAACAAACATATCACACATGTTGTTGTTTATGGTGTTAGTTGCCTGGTCTTGCTAGGTTGCAGGTGTTTTTAAAATAACCCTATAGATCGGTTAAAAGTTATGCTGGCTAAAAGGCATCTTCAACACATTGTCAAATTGGTGACTTACTAAAATCATAATATGAGGCTACTCTTTATATTTCTAGTAAAATAAAAAAAAGTCTGTATAATGAAATTAAAGTTTGTATAGTGAAACTTGATACCTGCCAGCATAATTTGTTAACTGACCTATATACCCCGATCTTATTTTTAAGTGATGGCTTCGTAGAGAATTTACTATGGTAATGTTGTTGCATTCGTTTTAATAATGCAGTATGCATATCATTATTGTTGACGTCATCGGTCATTGTATTCTTATTCAAATTATTATTAGAATCAATTGTATCGATGTTATAATATATTATTTTAGGGTGTTATGTGATAGGCGCAGTGCAGTGCCGCGCAGAATTTGAAACACACTAATATTAAATATTACATATATATAAGGCGAAAGTTTGTGAATGAGTAGTGAGTGTGTATGTTTGTTACTCTTTCACGCCTAAACGGGTGGACCGATTGAGCTGAACTTTGGTATAGAGATAGCTTAGATTCTGGAATAACACAGGCTACAGTACAGCGGGTAAAACTGCTGGGCGTAGCTAGTTTAAAATAACTGATCGCACTGCGTAATATTGGCAATTATTTTGCTTACCATCACATACGCGATTTGCTTGTATTGTCACGTGTCTAAAACAAAAATATTATTTTATCCAAACATATAAGTGACTATGACGTTATAATAGGGGCTGCGCAGACGACAGACTATCCATGACGCACTTTTAGTCTGTGAAAATAGAACCTATGCAATTATATTATTTGTGCGCCGGACTTTTTGCGCGTCGTGTGCGTTACTGCATATAATTGCATAGGTTCTATTTTCACAGACTAAAAAGTGCGTCATGGATAGTCTGTCGTCTGCGCAGCCCCTTATACAAGTATCTTCCGACGAATCGGTAGACGATAGAGGTAAAAAGTTTAATATAAGAGATAAGAAATCCTCTGATATTTATTACTGCGCTGAGTCTGAAGTCTGAAGATTGAATTTAATCGCAATACCAACGGGGATTCCCAAGCTTATCTCAATGTAGTAAAAAATAAATAATCTAAAATTATCCAAGCTACAATATTTTTATATCACAATATGGCATTGGTATGAAAGTTATCCATATTTTATGAAACAGTATGTTTGCCCTATTAGGGAATAGATTAACTGGTACTGTTGGGGTCCAATCAACCTCCTGCAAAGGAAGTCCACCCCCAGTAAAAACCAATGCAAGAACCACTTACTTACTGGGTTGGCGCGAGAACCCAAAGTGGGTTTTGGCCTCTAATAACAAGTTTATCCACCTCGGTCTGTCCTGCGCCTCCTCCCGTCATTATTCCACGTGGAGACTGCTCAGGTCCTTCTCGACCTCATCCTTCCAGCGATACCGTTGGCGGCCCACCGGACGTCGTCCACTCGGTCGTCCCTGGTACGCTCGTTTTGTAAAGGAGTTGGAAGACGGGAGACGAAGTAACAACACCGAGTGGCATGCAAAGACCGATTTATTTACAACTACCCTTTTTTTTTTTTTTTTGACCCAGGAAAAATGCGTTACGCATCATCACCCCACGCCGGGGGGCGCGGGGCGGTATGTGGGACTCCCCCGCCAGAGATGGGAGCGGCGGGGATACCCACTAAAAAACCTGGGGTGTTCCTGCGGGACGCCATAATGCCGGGGCAACGGGTACGCCGAAGCACTCATCCGCGGCCCCGACGGCGTTTGGTCCTCACTGACAGGAGGACCCCTCCGCGGTGGGGTGAAGAGGAGTTGCACCCCACCCTCTTAAGGGGCGCGCGGAAACACCGCGCGCGCCACCACGTGGGTCTGTTCTTGCGGCGACGAATACCCCCGTACTCGCCGCCTAGACCCAGGTTATGGGGGCTGGAGAAGGGCGTGGAAGATACGCCTTCGACGCCCCCTTCTCCGGGCACGCATCGGGAGGTCGGTGGTGACCTCCCGTTCGCGTTCCGCGATCTCCTTCTGCGAGATGACACTCTCGCAGAACGAAACCGCGGCCTGCCACGACTCCTCGCTCGCAACCATGGCTCTTACCATGGTTGCCAGCGAGAGTTCGCCCCCCATAACAGCGACGAGGGTACGGCGCTCACTGACCCAAGCTGGGCACTCCTCCAGTGTATGCTGCGCCGTACAACTACCCTACCTTAACATAATACTCTAATAATTATTATATGAATCTCAATCTACCTACACGTTTCACACCCCGATCCACTTTCATACTCTATACATGGCCAAGCCAGCGAAGTCTGTCTAATTTTGCCTCGCCGATGATATTTGGCTCAGCCACTAGGTCTTCAATTTCTACAGTCTTCCGTACTGTCCCATCTTCCCTTCTCACCTTTCCCAGTATCTTCCAAATAGAGATATTAATACTAGTAGGTACTAAATGATGTGTATTTTGAACAAGGTGGTGACAGCGTGCGCTTTACTCCGAGACTTCGAGTTGCTGCCGGCGGGAGACTCGACTTTGGTGGGCGAACGAGGCATCAGCTTGAGCGGAGGACAGAGAGCCCGTATCGGACTCGCCAGAGCTTGCTATAGACAGGTAAGCACAATAATTTCCTATTCCATAGAGATTTACGAACATGCTCACAGAAGCTAAGAAAAGTTCGTCAATATTTTTTATATATCGAAACAATGTACATAATATCAATGTTTTTCATATTTCTGTGATGGAAACAACTGCCAACAGCCTCTGTTCATAAAATTTTAGTACAAGTTATCAATTTTCAACTTTTTATACCTGTGGGCCACCCACTACGATTGATAACAACTTCAATGTACATAACTGCGTTTGTTATTTTATTCAGGTTTAAAAGCAAGTAATGTTCGCAATTTTGTCTATGAATTCTAGTGTTTTACATGTCGGCGATAGCCAATAAGCCCTTTGTTATACTTATATAATGTTATGAAGATAAAACTTGCTAAAATGATCTTATAAATACTATTCGAGTGCTTTATCTTCAATAAAAACAATTGGTTGATTTAGTCTGCTAAATTGCTATCGATATTAATATATTAGATAACTCATCAAATAAGTTTAAGTGGTGACGTCTCTACGCGGTCTACTCATCTATAGACCACACCATTCAATTATGTACTCAGTATACGATTATGTACTAAACCGGTTCTAGGTACTCAAGTCAATAGTCGTTGCTATGAAAGGTTCTGAGTTTCTTAGTATTTTCTGCGTTCGGATCCGAGTTTCGCGTCGCGTCGATAATTGTGTGTTCATTATTACTCAATAAATTTTTATTAGCCTTTGTCTATCAAGGAAATTCTTAATTCATCTTGTTTGTTCATGTTGATGCTGAAGTAATTTTCGCGGAAAATACTTGATAACTGGTGTTCTTAGAGGAATATACCATAAATTTTGGAATAGAGTGCGAATTTATGCTCATGTACCTATGTTGTATCTTTTTCAAATGTGCTGATAGTTGAAGTTTAGCCCATTTCGGCTAATAATATTATAACGGCTTCACGGTTCACAAGCTATGTTAATTAGACGCACGCCCCAAAAAGCATTGCAGAGTTTCAAATTTTTGACACTGAGAATAAGCCGATCGCACTTATGTGTATGAAAGTAAAATGTAACAAATAATCAAAAGTCACATAGGTATATCACATGTTGTTTGTGATGTTAGGTTGCAGGTGTTTTAATAGTAACCCAGTATATTATAATTGGTAAAAAGTCGTGAAATCAATTCTATACGATAAAACAAATATTATAATAATTACAGTTTTTGTTTTGTGTCTGGTCACTGGTCCCATGATTTCAAACTTATCATTTTTTCTCAGAAGTAATGTTATCGTTTTATCATTCACTCGACTGACACATTAATATTATGTTTCCGACATCCTTGAAATACTCTAAATCTGATCTGAACCACATTTAGCCTGTCGGTGTTCTTTATTACTCGTACTATTATTTATTCATAGCTCGTACCAATAATTTGACGTACACGGGGAGATAAAAGTCCTACGAGCAGAGGCCCTTTTGAGCTTTTAATTTAGAGATATACGACTCTATCTCTCTCTACTCTACTCCATCCCGTATCGGCCTTACGAGCCATGCTCGTAAGTGTCGAACACTTAATATGGACGCTGCTTTAATCATCTTTTATAGATGTAAAAGGCCAGTGATGATGATGACTCTATGACACTGATCAGAGAGTCTGTTTCAGTCCATCTATGAAAATAATAAAAACAGCCTCGGTACAGAGCTATTGTGAATTAATGGAATCTATTTTTATAGAGGTATTATAATATCATGATGATAAAAATAAAATAGAAAACACATTATTGCCTTAAATACATCAAAATAAGCTGATGGTTATTATTAAACACTCCAAGATATTAAAATAAGTGGTTACATAGGAGCCTTATAACGTAGGTATTTGTACATAGTGTTTCTGCTCGTAACTGGATGTCATTTAGAAACCAGTTATCTAGAGGAAACTTTAATTAGCTATGTTAGATATGTTTAATTACTAAAATGCGGTGAATAAAGTCACATCAGTAGAAAATTGTCTTCATATTATTATTATGACTCTACAATAAACTGTTTAATATGATAGAAACCTGTACTTTTACCACATTTTACCGTGAGACCTAGGCATAAGAGTTTCTACGTAATTTGGCCAGTTTAAATAAGTTTTATTTTACGTAGAAATAATTTCTATTTTTTCAAACTGTTCAGAGTTCAGTGCAGAAAACACAAGCGTATGTTATAAGACTTCTACGTTAAGAGCGTATATATCGAGTGACGACTCTCTCGCTCGCACAATTTGACAAATTTTGAAATATAAATTCAAGGAATTAAAAAATGGAATAATGAGATTTTTTGAAAAAAGAAATCTTTTACGACATCGCTCCTCATCCCATTTTTTTATATATTTCACTGAAAACACTTTTAAAATGTGTGCAATAATATTATGCAGGAAATGTATAGAGGAATTTTCAATAAATTAATTCCTTGAATTTATATTCCAAAATTTGTTGAATTGTGCGAGCGAGAGAGTCGTCACTCGATATATACGCTCTTAAAGAACCGATCAGTAAAATCACTATAGTGACGTTGAAATAAGTTAAATCCTGCCCAATAACCAATTCTAATTGAGGTACCATAGGAGACCGTGACAGGACACGTTTCATTCTCCTATCACTTACCTATGTGCCCAAAACACGGTCATTTTGGATCAAGTGGTTTGAATAAGATTAGAAATAATGAATGAAATCTTACGAGTGATTTTTTGGCATGTGACCAACTTTCAAAGAAAATTTTAAACAGCGACCAGTCCCTTTAAAAATGAACACGTGCCAAGATTTAGAACATTCTTCGTTAGAACAGCATTATGTATACGTTTGGTAATTTTGCGTCTACTATAAATCATAGTACCTACCCAGAATCTCTCTAGAATTTTCGCTATTTCACCGCTAAGCGTTTGGTGTAAGTAGGTACTTTGGGTTTTTATGTCTCAAATAACATTTTATTTATTTCGCCTTATAGTACCTATATGTATCTAGTAAGTACCTATCGTTATCAATCAAAGTTAGCAGATACGGCTTCTGAAAAGCAACGTATACGTGTCTGGGATTTGTGCTAGTTACTATCTACCTATGACAAAAAACCTAATGTCCTTCTAGTGTTACATTTTCAAAAGTTTTTACAATCATAAGATTGCGTACGTTTGTATTGGATTTCAGTAGATTAGGCATATAATAAAAAGATTGTTGACATAGAGATACGTTGTATTGTTCCATAATCTCGTTGATAACGCAATACTTTGATAACAGAACTGTTTGAGGTTTACCCCAGGCCCCAGACTACAAACGTTTTTAACTTGTATCTTGATAAATTGTATATCTGCTTATGTACATAGTACCTAGTGTGCTTTATTTAGATAGGCCCTGCCTGATTAGCCCGATGCAAAGTGCTGGGTTATGCCAAAGTCCAAGTCAAATGAAATTTAAAAACGGTAGTACCAAATTATATTGTTTATAGAGACAAAATTCAGCTCTTTGAAGTTTGAAGCAGTCAGTTCAACAAAACGTGTTCGTCTGCGAACATAAAAAACTATTTTGCTCTCCTATAACTATTTCACTAAACACAATCTAGTGATATAGCTATATCACTAAACATGAGCCGTATTATAATTATATCCCGGCATATAACTATATCCCTAGGGATATAATTATATTACGGATATTACTATCTTACTGCGACAGATACACCCTTTACTTTTATAGTATTATAGTAGTGAAATATACAGCTCCACTTCGTGCAAATGTTCAAAAGGTGTTTTTGACGGTTTATTTTGTTTAAGAATTTGACTTTCGCCCGATCATTTGCGAAGTGGTGCTATTAACACAATGTGTTTTACTATGTAACATATAATAAGGACATACTCGTAATAGTTTTAATCCATATGGAGAGGCCAACTCAACACATCGCTAAGTACACAAAGATATAATGTGTGTCAAAGTCACAGTTAAGCTTAGATTAGCAAAACCTTTTCTTGATTATCTATGTAAAATGTAAATAGTCACAGTGTCACAGCTACAGGTATAATTAGATTACACAAGATAATAAAAGTAAAAGTTTGTGTGAATGTTTGGGTAAGTGGATCCAGGAATTTGTGAAAGAAGGCGGAGTTATTAGCCAAGATGTTGAAGCTCGAGAAAAAATGTTTTTAGCCAAAATCTCGAAAAACTAATCCTTTATTTATTTTGAAAAGGCAGGCTTGCAGTTTGTAACGAAATGGAACATATGGATAGGATTTTGAGGAGAGGTTTAAAAAAACACTTTGAACTGTGACGTGAAGGTGAGTCCTAGTTCACTGATATATGTATACTCAGTGAATGGAGCAGTTGCTAGATGGTATTGAGTAAATTCATACATAAATCTTTCCTTATTGGACGTAAAATATACAGTTTCATTAATGAATCCTTAGCCTAGACTCTCAAACTAGTAAATATTGTGTGTCAAAAGCAAATAAATTCAGCAGCTGATTTTTCGTGAATTTCCATAAGTCGTAAAACAAATTTTTGAAGAGCTTTAGGACGGAATGGTGCTGTTAAATACTGCATCAAATATAACAAATATATTATGATAATATTGCATTAGTTCATCCAATTTACACATGTCTGAGATGCTTTCACTCCTTTCTCCTTGCCTTTTTTGGACAGAAGATTTATATAGTTGGAGGTAATATCGATTACGCATCGACACCCAAACTCATAATTTGAAATTGAATATAGTGTGATATAACCTTTCTGTTCTTTCTACTTTATCATCAGGCTATGTTTATCCACTGCTAAATATCTCTATACTTATACTTTTTATTGGCATTCTTATGGTTTTCAATGGCACCTCTGCTTTCACGTTTTTCTTTTATTATTGTGGTTATACACGGACAACTTGAAGCAGCCGACTTCGATCAAATATATTAAGGTCGTTGGCAGCCAGCGTTAGTCAACTGCTCCAATTTTAGAATAAAAAGATAGAAGTTCTAAATAGTCTTTTACGTACATACTTACATGATACATGAAAATGGCAGATACAAAAGGGGCTTAGGGAGGAAAACCGGGTAGGGTTTTTGACTCCCTTAGCCCCTTTTGTATTGCCCCGAAATTGTGACTTAGGCTAAGGTCACACACACCTGTCGACTAAGTTAACCCGTCCCCAAACGATAATCCTGCCTGCACCACTGCACAGAACCGTTCGCGCATTTGCGTTTACTTCGGGCGGTCGATAGAGAGGTGGAATTTCATCGTGAAATCAATTCAAGAAACTAGTTAAATTTTGCTACTCTATCGTTCCCTGCCTGAATTCTCTGGCCTCTGGCTATATCATCGTGTATTTATATTTTAGCAGAATCAGTATGATTTGCATAAAATTGATTGTCGAAACACAAATACTATAGCTTGCGTCATTTCATTGCTTCCACTTAATGATCTGCGATTTATGTTCGGTTCTCTATTGATTCTCAAAAGGTTAATTATTTGAATAAATCATAATAAGTAATTAACACCTTATCTCTTTTGCTACATACTCGTAGTGGTTATTTTACTAATTTTATATTTTTCTCTCCTTGTAACTTTGATTATTCTTTAACATTATAAATGATGACAGTCTAGTAGAAACAAATATATCGATGATATCGATAGATTTTTTATAACATGTGATGTCAATAAAAAGTTACCTAACATTGGCGAAAAACGGATAAGGGAAGTTAAAAAGGCGCTCCAAGAATCAACCTTTTTTCGTCTTTTGATATATTGAGGGTAGCTCCCACTATGTATATGTACATAGGCGGATTTTTCTCGGCGCTCGTAGCAATCTGCTGGCGCACTTATTATTCAGGATATTTGAACTTTCTAACTGTTCAGAGCGAGCTAAACACACACATTTCGTAGTAAAAATTATAATATTTTTGCCTGTCTGCACCTTGGCCCCCCCAGGACCAAATCCTGGATCCGCCCTTGTATATGTACATTACTTTTCCACGTGTCGTGAATAGATAAGTGATGAAAGCACATTGTTACAGGCAGACATATACCTGCTGGATGACCCACTGTCAGCGGTGGACACTCACGTGGGCAAACACCTCGTCTCGGAGTGCGTCAACGGCCTGCTCGTCAACGCCACCAGGATCCTCGTCACCCATCAGCTGCATCACCTCAAAACTGCTGACAACGTGTACATTTTGCGAAATGTAAGTACATCTATACACACACACACACACGCACGCACGCACGCACGCACGCACGCACGCACGCACGCACGCACGCACGCACGCGCGCACGCACGCACGCACGCACGCGCACACACACACACACACACACACACACACACACACACACACACACCCGCACACGCAAAAACAATATGGAAGAGCAGGCACTCTCAATACAGGCATTGTCGTCTAAAGAGAGTGCCTGGTTCAAACCCAACGATTGTAAGATATTGTAACGGAAATAAACAATTTTTCATTTTCATTTTTCATCTTCTAATGTAGCTTTGGGCCTTGTTCGTGTTCTGTATGTTCCACGTTACTGTCAATATGAAAAAGGTGGAATTACTCGTAGTAGGTACTAAAAGTATTGGTGATTTTTTTTTGAAAATTTTTAAAATTTGATGAAAAATGTTAAACTCGATCTGAATCTTCGTTTAACCGCTTTCCTGTTTAGGCCCTAAAGCTTTTCTCATAAGAAATTCCTATTTCATTTCTGCTTCAAAAACAGTAAAAGGGTTTAATTTAAACCATACACATCTGTACATATATATCTTTTATAGTCAAGTCATAAAAGTTTTGCACAAACTTTGCCATTCAGACTAAGTACCTAAAAGTATATTATATATTAGTACAAGTATTATGATGATAATACAGAAATATACATAGATAACAGGTATTACGACATATTATGTACTACCGAAGATAATATACTTAATGAGTGATGCTTTAACGAAATTATTTCCTCAATAAAACAAAGTTGTTCCGTAGAATATATAAATAACAATAAAAAATACAAGTGCTATTAATTACACGACTTTATGCAAAAGGTTTATTCAGTTTATTGTTCTCTATTTGTAAGTAGGTACACTATGTGTTAAAGAATAACGTTGCACTTGCCAGCATTATTAATGCAATATTTAAGTTGTATGAAAGAATCCAATAAATGTTTAAAACGTTATTAATTATAATTATTCTCATAATGTACAGCTCAAACCTATGAAAGGACTGGGTGTTTTTTTTATATATCAGACTTCAGACTAAACAAGCGTTTGACTGCAGTCTCACCTGTTGGTAAGTGACGATGCAGTCTAAGTTGTAGAAAGCAGTCTATATTAGGCAAATTGAAATTTCTGTAAGCACATACGAGTAGGTACACATATTTCTTTGCAGTAGGAGAAATACAAAGCCATTTTAATCTCACCTGTCATGTTTATGTCTATAAAATAAATGATAAAATTTCAGTAGATAAAATTATCAAGACATGAATGACACCCATCTTTTATATATTTTGTCTAGTCATTACATACTGTTACGCACACGGCACTGATTTAATCGTATTTGAGCCTTGATTCTCTGATAATATGTATTGCTTTTCATTTTATATATGCTTATTTAGTAACAAAGTTTGAATAAAATAAATATTAAGCTGTGTCATAATTTAATAATCCCTATTATTATAGTAGTATGTAGTACCTAACATAATATATTATATTTTCGGAATCAACAACTCACGTCGCGGTTACAAACAAAAAATACCTACCTACCTATAAATACAATATTATGTTATGCATCAGATAACTCAAATCAAACATATTCTTCAATACAAACATATTCTTGATGATTCTTTTCATGATGATCTTCATGATTCAGGATGTTCAGTAAAACTAAGAAGTACCTATACAGGCCTCTCTTTATAAGTTCTGTATACAAATAATTATAAAAATAATTATATACATACATATGTAAAATCAAAGCTCCTGGACACACATTTAGTTAATAAATAATTGTTTTTATATATTATGTAAGTAAGGTTGGGGGTAGGTGTGGTTATGTTAGTATTATCACGGTAAAGAGACCTAGACAAGACAAGAGACAAGACAAGAGACAAGACTTGGACTCTTACTCGCACTCTTACTCAAACTCTTACTCGAACTCTTACTCGGACTCTTACTCGGACTCTTACTCAAACTCTTACTCGAACTCTTACTGAGAATCTTACTCTTATTCGCACTCTTACTCGGTCTCTTACTCGCACTCTTACTCGGAATCTTAATCGTACTCTTACTCGGACTATTACTCGCACTTACTCGGACACTTACACGCATCCTTACTCAGTTTCTTACTTGAACTCATATCGGACTCTTACTCGCACTCTTACTCGGTCTCTTACTCGCACTCTTACTTCAGCAGAATACTTTTAAAAATAAAAAATAAATATTATAATAACTTCATACTAACTTACCTCAAAAACAGCATAATATCGAATGTCTTTTTTTTGCCATTTTATATAATTTATTATATTATGTATACATACGTCCAAAGTAAATAACGTAAATTACACTAAATACTTGCAAAAAACTATCGCGACGTCCGCCCGTCGCTGCGTGGCACCCGCTTCTGGATTATATACCCACTTCTACCCACATCTGCCCACATCTACTCACTCCCAAATTCCGGCCGTTTCTATGGAGTCAAACTACTGTATATCTCTTTACCGTGGTATTATGTAAGTATTATGTAAGACCGCCAATTGTAACACATAGATTACCTATAATATTGTGTTTTATTTTTTAAGTTTATTTCTGTTTATTTTTCTGTGTTCCAATAAAGAGTTATCTATCTATAAAAAAAAAATACATGGGCTTCCATCGCACAGAGAAACACGTCACATACTCGTAGTATATAGTAACTCGTATTTTTTAATATAAAAAAATGTTGATATGACAACTTTTAATTCACTTGTAGGCTTGTAGGTCAGTCACAGAGCTCAGCATTTACTTACAATTGTTGTGATTACGTAAAAGATTTGTTAAAAAATGTTGGCTACGTTATCGCGGCATCAGCAAATAGATGCGTGATGTTAAAAATAAATTAGGTCAAGGCCGAAATGAGTCACGTAATACAAAGCCACTGGGAAATGAGAATTGAATGTAATCAACGTTTCTAGTGAGGAATTTGGAGACTTATTATATTATCATTTATGTCCTACTGGTTTGATTTAATTAAGGGTGTCCCGTTTTCTGACCCGCTTTCGCATTATTTTGACATGCAACAAATGTGATGACTGATGATGCTTTTTAGCTATTGAAAATATATACGCAAATTCCGCTGGTGTCCCGCTTTGAGGACTAAAATAAACGGGCATGTTTGTTAGTCTAACAGAAGTCGGATGGCTCCAGTAACGTAAGCTATACTTTACAAATTAATAATATTGTTCTACGAATGTAGTGCGTAACAGCTCTAAATATCTCAAAGGTGTCAGGTGTACATAATTAAAATTTGATATTTATTTGTAGCGAATCGTACAAAAACAGGTTCCGGTTAACGTCCCGACTAAAAATATTTTTCGACCTTGAAATCTTAACCCAAATCTAATAAGTACAAGTATATTGTATCGGGTAGGTATACCGTATACCTGATACCTTGATTTATCCACTCTTCGGTTTCAAACTAATTTTAAATGATGTTTTATTTTTTTAATATCATGAAATATGAGTTGAGCAGTAGATATCATCAGTGATTTGCACATTAAAATAAATTAAAACTCCAAAAAAATTGTTGAAAGACCAATTAAAATTTGCATTTCATATAACAAGTCCAATATAATATGAACCTATAGATTCATAGATCGTTGCGTTTGTTTGTAATGTATAGGTTAAGTACTTAATCTGTAATATCATGTTTCTTTAGATTGCTTTTTATTCAGATTTGATACAAAAATAAAAACTCTACAAAAGTATGTATGTGTACCTCTTTTTTGTCTCTTCATGCCTAAATATCAAAAGCAATTGAGATTAAATTTGGTCTATAGGAAGCTTAGATCCTAGAATAACACATAGGCTACTTTACATTGAGTTAATCAGTTAAAATGTCATCAAAGTAGTCCGACCCGTGTATCATCTGGAGATAATTTTATAATAATATGCATTTGTTGACAAACGTGTATAAAAACCTCAATAATATAATTTTGTTATAGGGTGAAATCGAAACACAAGGCAATTTCGACACGGTATCAAAGTCGCCACTCTTCGCTGAGCTGATGGAGGAAGAGGAAGCTACAGATGAAGAAAATGCTAACCCTAAAGTGCTTCGTCAACGTACCATGTCTATACAGGTAGGTTGTAGCAAAACTGCAAAAGTCCCAAAACTCATGTTGTTTATTGCATTTTTACATGTATTTTTATTGCAGTCAACCGCCTCCAGCACGGGAACAATACAAGCAACAGAATCGGTGCCTCTAGAAGATGATGAGGAACAAAAAGAATCTGAAGAAGTCGCTGAATCAGGTAAGACTTTAATAGAATAAATAGACTTGATTGTTGTTAGATATTTTGGTCATGTAACGTAATAAGTGAAAAAGTAGGGAGAGATTTGCTCTGCCTGCTTGGCCAACAATACGTGGAAAATGACTGGTGTTGCAGACGTCTGTAGGCGACGGTTACCGCTTAACATCGAGCGGAGCATCTGCTTGTGTGTCGGTCGTCGGTGTCTAACATAAAAGCCCCATTGAGAGACTCTTAGCCCTCCTACGCGTTAGCGGTCAGCGGTTAACAGTTAACCGCGGGAGCGGCTAATCGCGATTTTCTGGTTTAACATGCGACCGCCTGTAGCCCGCCTTCAAGCCGCCTAGGCGGTTACATATTAAACCAGAAAAGCGTGGTTAGCCGCTCTCTCGGTTAACCGCTAGTGCGTTCCTACGCTTAGCTCCGCAGGTAGATTTTGAGCAGGGGATTTGGATATAATATCATTAATTTCAGTAGTTTTTCTAAATATTCACTTAGTTCGACTATGGTTACCTTCTACCGCGCTTAGGGCGTTTCTGTTCCCTTATCTTGATGCTAAAAAGATGCCTCTATTGTTTCATAACATTTTGCACGTGACCTTATCCTGACACGACCCTGAATTTTGTTTATTTCGCAACATGGCATAAAATCGCATTACATTTTCTTGTGCAAGAAGTAAATTGAGGGAATGTACCTATTGATCGTGTCTGATCGGAATGATTCCTCAAATTTTATCACAATTACATAGATGACAGCTTGATAAATCATTATATCTTTTAGAATTGAAACTGCAAAGTAATTTAGTTGCCTACGCTTCCGCTTATCTCAACATGACAAGTAATTTTAGATGTTACAAGGTCGTAGATATAGGGTTACCATAAAAAATCTAATAATACTAACTCGTGCTCGCGGCTTTGCCCGCATGGAGAAATCCTACCTCCGTATTTAGACACCTAATTATAGGCACCTGTGTTCCAAAACTCAACTCAAACCCTTCAGCATTTTATACTCCTTTGGCACAGCTTAATAATTCATTGATCAAGCCATATGACAGTGTGGCTGACTGAATTATCCATCAACACTGCCTGAGGCCTGAAGAACACTTATCTTTAATACATTTACATATAACAACTGCAAAGTTGGCGTGTTGTTTAGTCTAAATAAGTGTTTATACAGCTGCTAAATAGTTCTTGTCTGCGCGACATCTCAAATTAAGTTACCTAGTTATGCTATTGTTTCTTAAATTTCAAAGAACGTAATAGCACAATAAAACTTGCTTTTATTTTGAGCCATGTACGAGTATGTCTCAATGCTGGACAATAGACTCTACTCCGATCAAGTGTCTTGAACTGCCAACCTTAGCTTAAGGCATCTATTGCATTTCTGGACCTTCTTCCAGAGGGCCTATTGGCTAATTCACACCCACTACGATTGATGACATCTGCAATGTACATTACTGCGTTGGTTATTTTATATTTTACTCATATTAATAAGGAGATTCAAGCAAGTAATGTACGCAATTTTGTCTAAGGATTCTAGTGTTTTACATGTGTTTAGGTGCAATAGGCAATAGGTCCTCTGATACTTAGAGATTACTTTGTTAACGAACGAAGTAAATAACTTTAAATAAGTTTTAATATTTTATATAATACTAGCTTACCCGGCAAACGTTGTTTTGCCATATAAATAATTTCCTAGTAATTTCTAGTGTAGACAAAAAATAGCTTACTTATTGGAAGTATGTATGTATTTTAGAATGTGTATATTGTATGTATGTAAGAATGTGGTATATGCGTGAAATAAGCATTATTTTTTGGAATTTTTTTTCAAACAAAAGTAAAAAATTAAATTTTATGAAAACACTAGCTTACCCGGCAAACGTTGTTTTGCCATATAAATAATTTCCTAGTAATTTCTTTTTGTTATTGGAAGCTCGTGTCACGTGTTGAGTACTTTTGAGGTTATAAAATCACTTGATTAACTAATCGTGCAAAATACACTCAAAATTGATAAATTAATTATTATTGATAAAATAGGAATGATTAAAAGTTAATATGAGAGTTACACTGAGATAGCAAAATAATAATTGTCAACGTTACTACTACACTTGATGCATAAACAATAATGATGGCCGACAACTGTGTAGGGAGTGAGAAAGAAAGGAGACCGGCTTCGTTCTCATCCCTACTCCGTGCTGTTTACTGGGTCAGAAGTGACACCTGTAGACATCTGGCGGGGATAACTAATTAAATGTCGATTGATCGGTTTTGACCGGAGATGAAAAATTATTAAATTACTAAAATGGCTATTAAAAAATAAGGGTTGATTGTAGAAGGGTGAAAATTGAGGATTGTATGTATTTTTGTATGTTGTATCATAAAAAAATAGAAATTAAAATTTTGTCTAAAAAATAAAAAATAAAATTTAGGGGTGGACTACCCCTAACATTTAAGGGGATGAAAAATAGATGTTGGTCGATTCTCATAGATACCGGATAAGCACAAAAAATTTCATCAAAATCGGTCAAGCCGTTTCGGAGGAGTATGGCAACGAAAACTGTGACACGAGAATTTTATATATTAGATTGTCTCTTATAATTTTTTCATACAACCAATATTTCCATTGACATTTCAAAATAAAGATTCATAATGATTGATTTTTTGGAAACTATGAAAATCTTAATTGTTCAATTACATTTTTTTAATAAAATTAAATTAAAATTACATTTTTATAAGATCAACAACATTTTCGATATAAATAAAAAAAGTATACTTACAACACAAAATCCGTTGTTATTGAAAGCTCGTGTCACGTGTTGAGTACTTTTGAGGTTATAAAATCACTTGATTAACTAATCGTGCAAAATACACTCAAAATTGTTAATTTAATTATTATTGATAAAATAGGAATGATTAAAAGTTAATATGAGAGTTACACTGTGATAGCAAAATAATAATTGTCAACGTTACTACTAAACTTGATGCATAAACAATAATGATGGCCGACAACTGTGTAGGGAGTGAGAAAGAAAGGAGACCGGCTTCGTTCTCATCCCTACTCCGTGCTGTTTACTGGGTCAGAAGTGACATCTGTAGACATCTGGCGGGGATAACTAATTAAATGACGATTGATCAGTTTTCGACCGGAGAGGAAAAATGATTAAATTACTAAAATGGCTATTAAAAATAAGGGTTGATCGTAGAATGGTGAAAATTGAGGATTGTATGTATTTTTGTATGTTGTATCATAAAAAAATAGAAATTAAAAATTTTGTCTAAAAAAAAAAAATTTAGGGGTGGACTGGACTACCCCTAACATTTAGGGGGATGAAAAATAGATGGCCGATTCTCATAGATACCGGATAAGCACAAAAAATTTCATTAAAATCGGTCAAGCCGTTTCGGAGGAGAATGGCAACGAAAACTGTGACACGAGAATTTTATATATTAGATTTTAAATCAATCATGGTTGTTCTGAAAGCTAGTAAAATAACAGTTTTAGCAACCCTATACGTGGCGCGTAGCGTCTTCCATTTGAATTTTATGTTAACTAATAGACAAATGAACAACGTGACGAATATAGCGAAAATTGTTATGTAAACTATATTACAAACCATGTTTTTAAGATGTAACATCAGTAATTTTAGTAGTTCTTCTTCTATTCTTTAGTCAAAATGGCTATACTCCTACAATCTTCTAAATATATAAAAGGAAAGAGTAACTGATTGACTGACTGATCTATCAACGCACAGCCTAAACCGCTGGACGGATTTTGTTGTAATTTGGATGATAGATAGGTTTTATGACGTAGACCTCCGCTAAGAAAGGATTTTGCCATGCGGGCAAAGCCGCGAGTATAAGCTAGTTAAATATAATTATTTTGAAGAGTTACAAACACAAATAAAGACATCAATACTTTCGCATTTATAATTTTAGTAGGCTGCTATGCTGAAGGACGGAAAATACAGTGCACAACGTGTGATATTTGTCAAACAGTCACAACGCTTTCTTCTTTGTTACAATGAAGAAATCCCAACCAAAACAATGCTACTCGTATCTCTACATATTACATTTTAATCTTGTCTGTTTGTTCAGATACGCGTTAAATGTTAAACACACTAACACACGCGTTTTACTCACAAATGATTTAAGTAATTAAATGCATAAGTTCAAAGCCGGTTTTAACATTACCAGCGCCCTGGGCGAGATTTCTACGGCGCCCCCTAAAAAGCAATTCAAATCCATACTAAAAAGGAAAAAATTCCAGGATTTTTTTCTGGGCCGATTCCGATGGGCAAAATCATGGGCGTATCTAGAAAAAAAATCCACCTTTCCAGCTTGCTGCGAGTTCCGAGAAAATTTTGAATTTTTCAGCACGAATGATGTGCGTTTAGCTTGCTCCGAGCGGCAAAGAAACTAAATAAGTATTCTTATTTATAAAAGCGCGAGCAGCTTGCTGCATGCGCCGCGAAAATTTAGATTTGTTCAACACGAATGATGTGCGTTTAGCTTGCTTCGAGTGGCAAAGAAACTAAATGTCCTTATTTAATCAAGCGCGAGCGCCGAGAAAATTTTGAATTTTACAGCACGAATGATGTGCGATAAGCTTGCTTCGAGTGGCAAAGAAAGTAAATGTTCTCATTTATAAAAGCGCGAGCAGCTCGCTGCGAGCGCTGAGAAAATTTTGAATTTTTCAGCACGAATGTTGTGCGTTTAGTTTGCTCCGAGCGGCAAAGAAATTAAATAAGTATTCTTATTTATAAAAGCGCGAGCAGCTCGCTGCGTGCGCCGAGAAAATTTAGATATTTTACAGCACGAATGATGTGCGTTTAGCTAGCTTCGAGTGGCAAAGAAACTAAATATCCTTATTTATAAAAGCGCGAGTAACTCGCTGCGAGCGCCGAAAAAAATTTGAATTTTTCAGCGCGAATGATGTGCGTTTATCTTGCTTCGAATGACAAAGAAAGTAAATTTTCTCATTTATAAAAGCGCGAGCAGCTCGCTGCGAGCGCCGAGAAAATTTTGAATTTTTCAGCACGAATGATGTGCGTTTATCTTCCTTCGAGTGGCAAAGAAACTAAATGTTCTTATAAAAGCGCGAGCAGCTTGCTACGAGCACCGAGAATATTGAATTTTTCAGAACGAATGGGGCGCCGCGGGCGCCCCATTATAGAGCCTGTGGCGCCCCTTTTATCCGGCGCCCTGGGCGGTCGCCCAACCGCGCCCCACCCTAACGCCGGTACTGCATAAGTTTGTAGTATTAAATTGTATAAACTAAACAGTCAAAGCACAAAAACAATCTCTATAAACAGGTTTTTTTAATTTTGTTGTTGAGGAAAAAGGGAAGAAAAACAGACGCTTCTTGGGTTTACAAATAGACATTAATGGGATTTATCCGAAAACAACATGGTAGTTAGGTATATGTGTCCTTATTATTACCTATCTTTAACGGGGGCCGGCAAAAACCAGCAACACTTTGACCCATTGGGAACTATTGTGTTTTCTCCTACCTTACCGTTTCCTACTCTTAAAAGAAATGGGTTATTAAAGTGGTGGTCCCACCACTTTCTAAGAGGAAGAAACCTATACTCCTCCGGTTTGGGATATGCAATCCCAAGGAGATTCATGCGTTTCGTAGCTTCACACAAGTGCTCCATTGTCTCTCTGACGTCGCCACAGGCTCTACAATCGTTTATTGTGTGTGTCTATTATAAAATAGTTTCAATTTTCAATTTCATTTATTCATTAACAACATAACATTGTATTTGAAATGCACAAAGAAAAATAAAAATGTCAAGACAGTATAAGTAACATAAAATGCAAACAATTATTAAAAATCAAATTAATATAAAAATTTCAATATTATTATTATTAGTGCTTGGACTTAGGAATCTACGGAAAGGTAACGGCTGAACAGAGATGAGCCACCCCTTGTAAACCCTTCACCTGACATACGTGTATTATCGCCGAGAGAAAATGCATTACGCATACCCTCCCACCGGGGGTATGAGAGGGTTATGTGGGATTCCTACCCTTGCAGTCTGCACGGGTTTACCCACTAAAACAACTCGGCGGCACTCCCGCATCGTCTTTGTGACGGAGGACTGGGAATCGGCATAGCCTTGGCATCCAATCCCGACACACGTGTATAGAGGTACATACCTGTGCGAAAATTTCAACGATTCCCCTTGAATCCTACCTTCATTTAAGAGAAATTTTGTAATACTTGACAGCTTTGCATCGATATCAGAGAAAATAGTAGCGCAAATTATTAGAAGACGGGTTAAATTTTCGGATTTGATTCAGAAAGTCTAGTAAATAGAGTAACCTGTTCTGTTGCAGTATAAAACCAAATTATTATTAATAATTTAATGCATAATCCCTTGTAATAATGGCAATGTTTTGTTCAGGTCGAGTATCAGGCAAGGTGTACTCGCAATACTTCAGATCGGGTGGCGGCTGGTTCCTGCTCAGTTTCACCATCGTATCCATCTTCGCGGCGCAAATCGTCACCACTCTCAGCGACCTCTGGCTTTCATACTGGTACGTACTTAACGTCTGCTCAGAGACGGATTCAGGTCAGGGGGTCAGGAGGCTAAGGGCCACTGCCCACTGCGCTGACCACTGTGGCTGACTGGTTTTAGGATAAAAATATTTTTTGAGATACATTTTGATGCTTGTGTTTAATTAAAGCTGTCATATCTAAACTGGCAGCATTACTATCTGTTAAAACGTTTGGAAGTCTAGAGGAGATCGCCATTAGCGAAAAGACTGCCAATTGTGCCACTTTTTTCCAAATATTAAGCGTTCAATAAAGAGATATCAAATCTAAAACCCTATCCGCGCTTTACTACAAAACTCTGACTAACGACAATGCAAGAATTAACGCATAATATCAATTGTTCGCTTAGGACATGGTTTAGTCTTGGTTAGTCCGTTAATAAGTTTGTTACCCAATACGTGTTTCCTTCCCAGGATGAACATAGTGGAAGCAACTTACGTGACTGAAGACGTCGACGTACCTGAACTAAGCCAAGCTCTGTCCTTCCTAAACGACACCAACATCACCGTATCATCGACGCCGTCCTCCGTCAACCTCACAGTCATCGACGCCATGACCAGGACCGCTGCAGTCTTACAGAACATCACAAACGGAACCACGCTCGAGAACACGGTCAATAACAGATTCTATATCTACATTTGGACTATTGGAATCATCGCGTGCATCATTCTTACTACTGGCAGGTTTGTCTACTTGATATTATTTAATGATAAAGTTAGATGTGAGTGTGTCTTCACGCCTAAATGGTTCAACCGATTAGCTGAAATTTGTTTTTTTTTTGTTTTGATATATTTTGTTAAATCAGTGAATATCTATAGTAGTATAATAATAATAAAATTAGTTTTAAGGCTGAAAATTAATAAAATTAATAATTTAATTGTTGTAATAACTATTCTACAACTGCTCAAATGCTATATAGGTATATGTTGAAAATCTGGGGGTAGGGCAGTGCCCTTGCTAAGTCGAGCAAAAAAGTCGCACGGGCTTTTCTCGAAAGAGTTCAGACCATTTTTGACGCTATAACTTCGTTATTAAAATTGTCCTGAATCTCAATCAATTCAAAATCTCAGAAATTCTGTATATGAATATTTTGCATAAATAATAATAATCAATTCTTATTAACATGACATTATGTAAAATGTTAATATAACAATGAATGAATAACTCTATTACAGACCAGTAAATCGTGAATTGCTAAACAAGTAAACTAGTTCGTCCAGTTCATATATGGAAGTTCGATAAACAAAGGAGCTTTTCCTATATCTAGTAGAACACGTGTATTTAAAGATTAGGCCGCTTACACATCGAGAAAAGCTGTTGATAAAAGTAACCGCTGCTGTCGTGACATACCTTGAATATTATAAAAGAGGTAATCAAGAGAGAATTAGAAATCATATCTAGAGGAGCACAACCCCCCCCCCCCCCCCCTTTCCCTTGCTCTTTAATTTCTATACCCTACTTAGTAAATAGTTGTACAAAATTGTTGCATAGTCATTTTCATAATAAGAATTCCAAAAGTTCTATGAAGTCACAATCTTGAAAATACTTGGCGAGAACTGTGCCTGTACGAGAGGCCCTCTAGAGTATCCTAGATCCGCCACTGGTTTTATGCGCTACGTTAAAACTGTATTTGCACTTTGCACATTCCTGTTCGGTCGGTTACTAATCTATACTAGTTTCTAGATGCAAATAAACCTTAACATTAATGTTATAAAATATTTCAACGCTCTTATAACTGTAACTATTTGAACCGGTCTTACATTTCTTGAATTAACAAAACTTGCTTACCTACATTATAAAGGATGTTTTGAAAGAACGGAAACTAAAACTGTTTTTACGGCAATCGTTATATTGTAAATGTGTTTTATAGTATTCCTAAATTATTATTTAATTAATATTTATTTTAATGAAATCATTTAGATTATATACTACGATGCTAGGATACTCAATTAAGTATTTAAGAAGATATTATAATTACATTCATTTAAATCCTCAACATTATTAATAGAAATTCCAAATCTAATAAGACTATGATAGGGGGATAAGCGGACCCAGCGGACGTGAAAGAGTAGGTAACAAACATACCTACATCCAGACAGCCTGACATCTAGACATTTTTATATATTAGTAAGATTGTTTGTCGTTTATTTTGGGTACACGTTAACAGTAGGTAATAAATAATAAATTATAAAGCCTGAATAATGAATAATAAGTAATTACATGAAATGAAGGCTTTCAAGGTTGTCACTATGTAATCTGCTATCAATATGCATACATTTATTCATACCTAACAGCATGCGAATTACGTTGCAATACAAAATGCCTCTCAATTAAATCCTATTAATATTTTTAACACGAAAAAAATCTTTGAATAACAACTAAAGTATATTTCTTTTTATTTTTATGTTATGATTTTTATCGTTATGATATTATGGTTTTGGCGGTCCAAAATATTTCCGTCATAGGCGGATTAAGAGAAGGCCCAGGCCCAGGGGGCCACCCCAAGAAGCATTGTAGAGTTACGAATTTTGCACATATTTCATTGTCAAGAGACCCCGAGACACCGACGTAGCTGCGTTTTCCATTCATTAAAAAGCTTTTATTTTCTTTCACCTGTCCGTTGTCTGTCTGTCTGTAATCTGTAATGTCTGTCCGTAAATGTAAGCTGATCTTATGATGGAGCTGGAAGGTGGCCATAGGAACTCCGTAATTAAACTTTGCTTCCAACGGTATATAATATGGAGGTCCAAAGGGGAGGCCTAATGTTTAGCAGTGGACGTCCTATGGTTGAGATGATGATGAATAGATGCAAAGGCCTTTGACGATACAGAAGTAACCAATGTTTCTCATTATTTCAGATCGATGTTGTTCCTATGGGTGTGCATGCGCAGCTCCATAAATATGCACAACAAGATGTTCAAAAACATTCTGGCCGCGACGATGCGCTTCTTCGACACGAACCCCTCGGGCCGGATCCTCAACAGATTCTCTAAAGACATGGGAGTTGTCGACGAAATGCTACCCAGAATGTTCTTGGACAGTATTCAGGTAAGACTCAATTAGTCTCCTAATATTTACAAATGCGAAAGGTGGATGTTTGTTAGTCTTTGACGTCTTAACGGGTGGTGGTAAAATTTGATATGTAGGCTTAGGCCCTAGATTAATACATAGGATATGTAATTCGCCATTTTGTGGTGGCGGCCATCTTGGATTTGAATTTTATCATAGTGTATTGTATTCTACTACTCAAGCTGATACCCATATTGAGGTAGATGTGAAAATATAAGTAATCCGCCATTTTGTAGCGGTGGCCATCTTGGACCGATTTCTATCAAACATGACTAAGAACACTCGACTAACTCGTTTTTCAAACAAAAAAAACTAAATCAAAATCAGTTTATCCGTTCGGGAGCTAGATGCCACAAACAGACAACACACACTCAGACGGACACGTAAAATTTATAACACCCCGACGTTTTTGCGTCAAAGTCTTATCAAAATGTAGTATGGCGAGATGTCAGTGACCCACTGTCACAGGCTCGCAGGATGTCACAAACATTATAATAAATACGCCTAAGTGAGAAACATAACTACCATATTCACAGTCTAAGTCAAGCTAAGTAAATACTTAGCTCAGTTGCTGAGATTTATAATCCTTATCTAACCCTGATAAAGCCTACGTAGGTAAATTTATAAGTGTTTGTATAATATACGAGTATGCAGTGACGTGGCCATAAATGAAACAAAGTTGTAATGGTGCAGGACATTTACCTTATATCTATGACTGGACTAACAGCAAACTAAAGTAAATAAACACCATTGCAAATAATAATACAATGAAAGTCAATTTTGCTAAAATAAAATTGAAATTATAAATTCTATATGGACGTACTAACGTATTTAATATCTATTATTGAGACTGTTTTGGTACTTTTTATATTACCGATAATAGAATTACAATATAATTTTTGACAGTTGTTTATCAAACAAAATCCAGCTGATATCACATCTTAAAGATAGTAAATCAATGGGTTTGGTTAAGGAAATAATTTTCGTCCTTAAATTGCTTAAGATGACATTGATTATATTTATTGTCCTTAGACGTAGGTATTATATTTGTTTACATAATACATTAATTAAAAATTATTTTATTCTTCTCAAGTTCACACCGGTTACATTATCTTATGATATACGAAAAATATTCGATTTTTTATTAAATATTTTTACATGTTTTTATGTTCTTCTTTTTATGTGTAGAACACTTAAAAAAGTTGTAAAAATAAACAATATTTATTTCTAGTAATTATGTCACAAGAGGTGATGTAAAATAATTAAGCTGAAATGTCCAATAGTTATCTGAAAAACTACGTTTTCGTATATATTTATTATATTAATTTATCGTTTATTTATTGCCCTCTTTTGTCCACATTCAAGAATACTTTTGCAATATTCCACAATTATTACTCTCTGCGTGTAAACTTAATAGGTATAGGAAATGAGTTATTAAGGATTTTTTAGTTATTATGTGGTTAAGTATAGGATTTTTTTAGTAAAATGGTGATTTTCCACAGATATTCATGGTGATGGTGGGTATTCTGGTGATGGTGGCCGTCGTGAACCCCTACATGGTGCTGACTACGTTGTTATGTGGAGTTCTCATGTTCTTCTGGACAGTCGTCTACCTCAACACTGCGCAGGCGATCAAAAGGTACAACCAACATTTATTAAATCTCCTATTGGGTGGTACAGTGCCAGTTATTCTAACGCATGAGCAGTGATGTACAAACATTACTGTGCTTCGGTAGGAGGGCACTATAGCTAGTCAAATTACGGTGCTGAAGAGTCTTAACATCTATAACTTGATAGCACTGTACTATTTATGGGCAGCGTTATCTCTTACCATCAGGAGAGCGTGTTGCTCGTCTTCTTATTTCTTTGTATACAAAAACCTAAGTAGGTACATAGGTTTCAATGTGTAGATGTAATAAAAGTTGTTGATGTTCTAAAAGAAGTTAAAAGCAAAATTAACTATATTATTAATTAAATATTCATATTTAGTGTTTTTATTTAATAAATAATTATCACAGATATCTGAAAAGTAACACATTCCATTTAGTAAAATTGTTATCAAAACATAAATATCATATCGTTAGGTTACAAACATAGGCGGATTCCTGGGGGAGGGGGGGCTTGGCCCTCCTCCCCCAGAAATTGTAGACTTAAGCATTGTAGACTTACGAATTTTGCACATATTTAATGGTCAAGATTTGTTTTTTCTCGGCACCTTGCCCCATAGGGACGGAATCCTGGCTCCGCCCTTGGTTACAAAACTAGGATAGTTAATATTGTGCATTGACGACATGTTACATGTTTACGACATGTATAATGGATTCCAATAAATTATGTCGTTTGTGTAAATTATATTACATTGAATAAAGAGTAATTGCCAAATCCTTTAGTGATTTGTGGTTTGGAAGGCACGTTAAAATGCGGGTCGCGACTCTTATCGGTCATGTAGGCCTTAATCGGAATCTTGTTTACCTGAAATAAAAACTGGGCACACAACCTATAATGGTGACTAATTCTGACATTATAACGAACCAGCTGCGCCCAGCGGTTTTACCCGCTGTACTTGTAGCCTATGTGTTATTCCAGGGCCTAAGCTATCTCTATACCAAATTTCAGCTTAATCGGTCCACCCGTTTACGCGTGTTAGAGTAATAAACGTCATCATCATCATCACATACATCCAGACATCCGTACATATTCTTAGTAACTTTCACGTTTATAATATCAATAAGATTAGGATATATAGGGATCTGTTGAAGCGCAAAACCCTAATATTTTTGTAAATTATTTAGGTAGGTACGTATTGTTAAAAGTTGTTAATAAAACAACTAATGTAGGTAACATTTGAATAAAGAAATCTGCTGAAATAAGGCTTTGTAAATAATCTCATTGTGTGATTTTTTATTGTTTCCAACTTCCATCAAATTACTTCTCTTTTGTTTTTTAAGTTATAAAAACAAAACTAAAACAATAGGGATGTTGACACATGTTACGAATTCATGTAAAGTTATGTTTTTCACATAAAAGACAGTATTTAAAAACCTACAATCACATTTTAAGGATCTATTTACAAGCCAAAATGGAATAAAATCAATTTTAATTTCAATAATTTTTACTTATTATTACGCGAATGCGAACGCCAATCAGGGCGCGTGACGTCACCCACTGGCCTGTACTTACGCTTCCTAAGCAATGTTCCTGATTTCGACACATTTAAATTATTCATAACTTAAAAACTACTGAACCGATTTTGATGCAACTTATACTGTACCCTTAGTTGGTCAATATTTAAGCCAAAAATAAAGTCAATAACTAAAATGTCTCTCTGAAAATATAAGATCCATTTTGGTTATTGACTTTTTTTTGCTTATATTTAGACCAACTAAGGGTACAGTATAAGTTACATCAAAATCGGTTCAGTGGTTTTTAAGTCATGAATAATTAAAATGTGTCGAAATCAGGAACATTGCTTAGGAAGCGTAAGTACAGGCCAGTGGTGTGACGTCACGCGCTGACAGATGACTGTTCGGAACGTTTTAGCCAGAATTCAAAAAATCATTTTTATTTACGTATTTTTATATTGAAATATCATATAATTTTGCATAAAAATATGATATTCGTGTATGAAATGGGTCTATCTATCATATAAAAGCAATTCCAAAAATTAGTCAACATCCCTATTGCAAGCAGTGCGACTGAATCAAGACAGCTGTTTATGCTAAATGATAACACCATACCTAAGTACAATTAATTAAAATGACTCATGCTTTTCTATAGTTACTTTTATTATATTTAAACTTGTGCCTCAATAAGGAAATTGAAAGTGACAAAAATTGAACTCATTCAAGGGGTGTTATTAGCCACTTACTAAATAGTCCAATTACGCCAATTAATTATTAATTAATTGTAAATTATATATTACGATAGGGCCTATTTTCTATCACTATTTACCGACAAAAAAAAGTTCTAAGAGTCATGCAGCACTAAAGTTAATAAATCACTACATATTATTAAAAAAAAAATGTTGCTTCCCGCGTCTGTCTGTCCCTATGTATGGTTATATCTTTAAAACTTCTGCCTGTACTATAAATACATAGGAAACAGGGCATAATGGACCGCTGTTATAGCTTAACATCAGACGACTATCAAGCTCGTTCAAAAAATAAAAGCATTATGGATGGCCTAACACAAAAACATTAAAATATTTTTTTGCAAGCAATTATTTTGGTAAATCAACACTTTTGACCTTTTTGAGCACTGTGGGTGTGACGTATATCCATTTTGCTTTATGTTTTAAATAGTTTTTTTCGGTGTTTTCTCATGATACAGGAAATCCTAATTAGAATGATTAGGTTAAAATAATCAAGGTCCTGATGTTCGACATACAATACGACATATTTATTCAATTTACATACTTACATACGTATTTTGTTATGCATGGTAGGTTACCAAAGTCATAAAATGATTACCTATCGGGTAAGAAAATTTCCTGTACCTATTTATTTTTTTACTTCGACTGCATCGTCACTTACCAACAGGCACACAACAGGTGAGATTGCGGTCAAACGATTGTTTAGTCTGCTATAAAAAAATAAAAAAACTTGCGTGTTTTTTACTCCGTTACTTGCAAAACATAAATATTCAGATTCTAAAAAACTATTGACAAAGAACTATCCAATCAACACCAATATGCTGTATAGAGCAGCTTTCAACTAACGGAGACCGTTACTTAGAAGCACTAAATCAAAATACTATCATTTTAGACTTGTTTTTCTGATTTCGTCAACATAATTTCGCATGTAAGAATTTCTTTATGCCGGCGTTATCGTTTAAAAAATAATAACAGTATCTAGCTAGTAACTGCATTATGATGCCTGTCTGCCCAGTGGCCGAATCCAGAATCCAGGCGATTTTATTCTAAGATTTGGATAAAACCTTACGATTAAGCATTCCCCTCTACTGGATCTGCTTATCTTATAAAAAATACTCCTATACTATTATAATATTATACTATGGTAATTGAAATGGCATATTTTATATTAATTTCCATGATGTTAACAGGGTGGAAGGCATATCCCGCAGTCCTGTGTTCTCTCACGTGACGGCGACGATGTCCGGCATCACGACGGTGCGCGCCAACCAAGCGCAACACATGCTCATGGTGCAGTTCGACGACAAACAGGACGTACACACTGCTGCATGGTAAATATTAATTATATTCTCTTTCTTCCTAGATTTCCTTGTTCCTAAAGGTGGTGACTTCCCCCTAGACTTCCTCTCTTCCTAGATAAATGCCCCTTGACTACGGCTTTCCTGATCTTACGCCTCCACATCAACCTTTGGCCTTTATCGTCCTCGACATGGGCATCCTAGTTCCCTCTCATATTTATATTATTCAACCCTGATACATCCCCCAAGACGGTGCTCGCCAATAATGCGCAACACATGCTCATGGTTCAGTTCGACGACAAACAGGACGTACACACTGCTGCGTGGTAATTATTAATTATATTCTCTTTATTCCTAGATTTCTTTGTTGCCAAAGGTGGTGACTTCAGTTTTCCTGATCTTACGCCTCCACATCAATCGTTTATCATCCTTGACATGGGCATACTTGTCCCTCTGATATTTATACCCCCCCCCCCTTTTTTATTTTTTATTTAACCTTAATTTATATAACCCACGATGCGACGGTGCGCGCCAATCAAGCGCAAGACATGCTCATGGTCTCATGGTGCTGCAAATCTGTGTGTTCTTTTCCTAGATAAATTATCTTTAATTGTAACTTCTAAAATTAGGTATAATATGAAGATATTTTAGACGTAGCTTTGGGCTATTTGATAGTGATAAATAAAAATATTACTTTAAATATATTACAGGAAAGATTTTATTAAATATACCTATGAACGCTTTAATGATAAAACAGACAGTCATTATATGAGTATTATGAACCATTATAAATTTATCGGTTTACTGATCATCAAATCAATGTTAGTGAACATACCTAAATATCGATTCAATTAGTCGATTAAGATAAAACAATTTTAATTGATTTAAAAATAAGTAAACTCACTATGAAATACAAAGTAGGTACTTTGTCATGCCACCTGTACTTACATAAACAAAATTTATACATAACTTGAGTCTTTAGGTAGGTAGGTACTGTAAGTAGGTACTTAGAGCGAAACAAATCCACCTCTAAAAAATCTCGAAAAAAATAGTACCTATAAAACCTACCTATAAAATATATGTTGCAGCTAAAGCCCGAAGTGCGGCTACACCTTTCACCGGCTATACCAAGGTGTTTGGTCACTGTTGACTGTTGGTTAATGTTAAGTGTAAAACAAGTGAATTAAATAAAAAATTAAAAAAACCCCCAACGCAATATAAATTTATCATAGTGCGTTGTATTCTACTAGCTAAGCCCTTTCATTAGATATTGACGGTACATGGACGGACATATTGACGGGGTCGTGGAGAAAAAGTTCTTCGCCAATTCGCCATTTTGTAACGGCGGCCATCTTGGACCGATTTCCACCAAACATGGCTAAGATCACTCTCGACTAACTCTACTTTCAAACTAAATCTTAAGTATATCTTATTTTACACACTTGATCTAAACCTTATTCGGACGCAGTCTTCCCGAATTTCCACTTATGACTTATAACCATATAAACCATATTCATGGACACTTTTAATAACAACTTGTTTATGGTCATATTTCAGGTACTTAACCCTCGTAACAAATACGGCATTTGCCATTTGGTTGAGCTTGATCTCAGCGTTATACGTCATCGTGGTCGCCTACACATTCCTGCTGCGAGATGATGGTAAGATATCCTTTAATCATTTTACATCATCTACATTCTACATCAATGTAGAACCAATTGAGATTCTCTATAGGTAGGTTCCTAACAGATTTCTGAGAAATAGTCCAAAACGATTTATTAATAACTATGGAACCAGAAAATCTTAGGCATGTCAGTTCAACGGTCACGGTTGGCTGGAAGAGTTCGCTTTAAGACCGCTGATTGCAACACCGTTGTTGTTACATGTGTTTCAATAAGGAGTTATTTAATCTAATCTCAAAACGGAAATCCACCACTTCACTGTCTACGAAGGCTGTTTTAGGGTTCCGTAGCCAAATGGCAAAAAACGGAACCCTTATAGATTCGTCATGTCTGTCCGTCCGTATGTCACAGCCACTTTTTTCCGAAACTATAAGAACTATACTGTTGAACCTTGGTATGTAGATGTTATTCGGTGAACCGCATTAAGATTTTCACACAAGTGAATTAAATTAAAAATTTAAAAAACCCCCAACGCAATACGTAATTCGCCATTTTGTAGCGGCAGCCATCTTGAATTTTAATTTTTTTATAGTGCGTTGTATCCTACTAGTCAAGGCCTTTCATTTGATACCCATATTGAGGGGGTTGTGGAAGAAAAAAGTAATCCGCCATTTTGTAGCGGCGGCCATCTTGGACCGATTTCCATTAAACATGGCTAAGAACACTCTCGACTAACTCTTCTTTCAAACAAAAAAAAACTAATTGTTTTTATTAGTTTTTAATACGTTATAAATCGTAAACAGCATTTTACCTTTCATTCAATCAACTCTAATAAAATGTAACTTGATGCTACGGAACCCTTCATGGGCGAGTCCGACTCGCTCTTGGTCGCTTTTAATTTTTTAAAACATGTTATTTGATTTAGAATTTATGCACAATATATTGAAACAGAAATCACAGAAACTAAATAAACAATAGCGGGAAATATGTATATTACTTGCAAACATAAAAACGTGAGGTGATAATCATAAATTAATTTAAATGAACGTCACTTTAATTTATATTAAAGTGAATTGAATAAAAAATATACCTATATATTGCAATTAAAATATAAAATACCTAATATTCTTCTAAATAATAAAAAATGTTATCTAACCTAGTACTTCGTAGGTACCTACCGTTTAACAGACAATGTAAACTTTTATCTAAATGATGATTTTAATTAAATGTTGGTAATAAAATTGAATAAAAAAATATGAATTAAATAGTGTTTACGTCAATATTAGAATATTGTAAAACGTGTGCGTACCTCACATGTACAGTATTTATAATTATCATTCTCTCCATGCGTTTTCACATCAAAACTGCGATTTTTTTTAGTAAAACTACGAATTTTTGAATAATTCTTGAATTCAATTTTGAGTTATTCTGCCAGCGTTGCCAGAACGTTACTTTTGTAACATTTTGCGTTACTTTTTGACCCTTTACGTTACTTTTACGTAACTTGTTTGGATAAGTTACTTTTACGTTACTTTTCGGGACAATGATTTTTATTTTGAAATGAACTACATTTTATAAGGGAATCTTCCTTGTAACGGTAAATAATGGTAAATTTGATTAAACAGAGATAATAGAATAAAGCAATTTTGAATAACTTATCTGGTTTAGTAAGATGATTATTTAAAAATATATTTAACTTTTTTTAATAGCAACTTATTAATAAAATAAACTAAAAAATAGGAAATAGTTACTGAAATGTTTGAATAAGTAAGCGTATAAAATTTAGTAAAAGTATGTATATTGCATAAAGATACGAAAATTTTAACCGATGCGTTACTTTTCTTAATAAAACGTTACTTTTCGTATATATGCTGAGGTTACTTTTGAAGATAAGGCGCTGGCAACACTGAATTCTGCTTTAGTCGGAGCGAATCGCGGCAGAATATGGGATAAGGACTGAATTTGACTTTGAAAAAATCTCGCTGTTAAAGCTTTCATCATAGGTTAGCCTTTGGCCACGATATAGGTAAACCTACCACGACACCACGTGACCACGAAATCACGTGATGTTAAGCGACGATGCGGTCGTAAAAGAACTAAGGAGAAAGCAAAGAAGGCGGGATAAATCCCTGGCTTCACTAAACATCTTTCCCGGAACACGATCTTATAAGTTGTAGCTGTTACTTATGTTAATTTCTTTATCCCCAGGCACAACAGCATCAGGCGACGTAGGCCTAGCCATCAGTCAGGGTCTGATCCTAGTCAACATGGTACAATACGGCGTCAAGCAAGCAACAGAAGTCATATCACAGATGACCAGCGTAGAACGTCTGCTCCAATACACTTCGTTACCTCAGGAGAAGGCCGGAGGACCCTCACCGCCTAGCAACTGGCCGCAGAAGGCTAGACTCATCTTCAAGGACCTTTACCTCAGATATGATGTGGAGGGCAGCCCTGTGTTAAAGAATCTGAATATCGTTATTGAGAGCGGTTGGAAGGTGAGTTTTGAAACTATTTTTTATTTGTTGTCATTATGGACAGTTAGGACTATTTAGTTAGGTAAGAGTTTCCATACTCGATACACTGAATTAATGCCACACACGGTGTACTGTCGGCATTGACCGGCAGCCGGCACCGCGTCGGTAAAACCACTTATGCTGAAGACTTCTATTATAGTAACCGGTCACCATTTGTCGGGCTGATTGTGTATCGGTGTCCACATAACATAATAAGTTTATACGTAAGTTCTTTTTACCTTTATGTTAAAGGCCTGTGTAAACATGAGTTGTATTCGCTAGCGAAGCGACTGCGGTAGCGGAACAAAACTGCATTGAAATACTGAGCGCGATATTTTTCGCTACCGCTCTTGGTAGCGTGCGTTCGCTACCGCTCTGGGTAGCGTAAAATGTTCTTATTCATTAGGTATAGATGATTCACAGTTATTTTACCTCTAGCCTTTACGTTGGCTAGCCTGAAAATTATGTTGCCATGTCACGTTAGTATTGACTTCCCCATTTTTAACCCCCAACGCAAAAACGACGAGGTGTTATAAGTTTGACGTGTCTGTCTGTGTGTGTGTGTTTGGTGGAAATCGGTCCAAGATGGCCGCCGCTACAAAATGGCGGATTACTTTTTTCTTCCACAACCCCCTCAATATGGATACTAAATGAATAAGTAAAATACAGCCCACTATATAAAATTTAAAATCCAAGATGGCCGCCATTAAAAATGGTGAATTGCGTATTACGTTTGGGGCAGGGGTTTTTTAATTTAATTCACTTGTAAGTATTATTTTACAGTGCGGTAGGTAGGTACTTACATGAATTTCCTGTTTCGAACCTACCTAATATTTTATATCATATTGATAGTTCGCAGTTACCACTTGTTCATGTGTTAACCATCCGATATTGTTATAGATAAATTCATTTTCTTCATATGAAATTGAGTTTATGGGCATTGGTAAAGCTTGGGATTATAATAATAATTATTAAAACAACGAGTACAAGTAAGTGACCTTATCAAGTACAAAAAGTAACGTTTTAACAAGAAAAGTAACGCATTTTTGAATTTTTTATATTTTACACAATATACACAGTTGAATTGAAATACGCTTACACATTCTAACATTTCGGTGATTATTTTCTAATTTTTCAGTTTATTTAAAAAAGAAATTGCTAATCAAAAAAAAAAATTAATCTTTTTACTAAGATAAAGTTAATAAATTAACTATTATTTTCATTACAAGGAAGAAGATTTATTTATTATAAGGTTCAATTTAAAATAAAGATCTTGAAAAGTAACGTAAAAGTCATCTATACAAGAATGCAAAAGTAACACAAAGGGTCAAAAAGTAACATAAAACGTTACAAAAGTAACGATCTGGCAACAATTTGACAAAAATGCAACATAAAGAAAATAATTTTGACATCTGTCAGAGGTAAAATAACTGTGAATGGTCTATACATTCGACGTTTCCAATATGGCGCCCGATCTGTCAAACTACCCTCATATTAGCAACAGTACATATAAGTAATCCTCATTTGTCGTCTACAGGTGGGAGTGGTCGGACGCACGGGCGCGGGCAAGTCCTCTCTCATCTCAGCGTTGTTCCGACTGGCGCCTATTGAAGGACAAGTGTTCATTGATGAAGTTGAGACTGGATCTATTTCATTAAAGGTAATTATGATCTTTATGTTAAAGGATAATTTGAACAGAAAATAGGTACATCTAACATCTAGGAAGCTCATCCCTATAAAAACAAAGATATTATGAAAAATATCTCGAAGCAAGCGGCTTGCATACCTTTTGGTAGGTCTTAGTCAAATTAAAATAGCTATCATCTTAGACTGGATCAGTGTCTGTCAGCGATTCAAATGCGATAAAAAAAGTAAACTAAAAACTGTGATGACAGTCGTTATCGTCCGTTATAGGTACGTCCGTTTTTTTAGAGTTAGCCACAAGCGATTAGTGCTTGTCTAACCCCACAGCACTTTAAGTTTTATATATCGAATTCAAAATTCATTTATTCAAATACTTTGGCTACAATGGATCACTTTAGCAACACAGCTATCTCATCATCATTAACCTTCGTTAGTCCACTTAAAACTTCGAAATTAATAATGGTTTTACTTGTCTTGCAGGATCTAAGAACGAAGATCGCAATCATCCCTCAAGAGCCGGTCCTATTCTCCGCCAGTCTCCGATACAACCTGGATCCCTTCGACAAATACTCCGACACTGATATTTGGCTGGCTTTGGAACAGGTGCGTTAATAATAAATAAATAAATATTTCAGGACGATTAACACAGCGCCACCTAACCCCAAACTAAGCAACTTAATGCTTGTAATATGGTGGTTAGAATAACGGATATAATACTTATATACTTTTCTTTTGTAAATACATACTTATAATAGATATTGAAAAACCACCCAGACCAGAAACAAATATCTGTGGATCACACAAACATTTGTCCCATGCGGGAATCGAACCCGCAACCTTCTGCGTTGCAGGCGGGTATTAGCCCACCGCGCCACAGAGGTCGTCGTAATACAAGAACTTTTTTAAAAGTTATAGAGAAGCGAGACTTTTCATTTTGTTCTTTTATTCATAGACATGCCCCCTAGTCGCAATGGTGATACTTTTAGTTATATGTATGGAATAGGATTTGTTTCTCCGAGACTTTGTTGGGTCTCCCATGTCCTCATGATCACACCACATATTCTTATCTTTTTTATTGTTTTAAATCATCTATAAATATGTGTTTATAGGTGGGCTTGAAAGAAAGTGTGACGTCACTATCGAGCGCAGTAGCGTCCGGCGGGTCCAACTTCAGTGCGGGACAGAGACAGCTGTTGTGTCTCGCTCGCGCCGCTCTCGCTCGCAACAAGCTGCTTGTGCTGGACGAGGCCACTGCTAACGTTGATCCTAAGTAAGACCTCCTACTGTTCCTGCCAGCCTAGTACTATTAGATATTATGACGTCACTATAGGCGCAAGTTCATTGCGGGACAGAGACAGCTGCTGTGAATCGCGCGCGCTGCTCTCGCTCGCAACAAGCTACTCGTCCTGGACGAGGCCACTAACGTCGATTCTAAGTAAAACTTACTACTGTTACTGCTAGCCTAATACTATAGATATTGTGATGTCACTGTGGGCGCAAGTTCAGTGCGGTACAGAGATAGCTGCTACGCCTTGTATGCGTCGCTCTCTTTCGCAACAAGCTGCTCGTTCTGGATTCTGGACGAGGCCACTGCTAATGTCAATTCTGAATTCTAAGTAAGACCTCCTACCCTTATCGGTAGCATATTACTTATCAACTGCTGCGCCCAGTGTTTTCTCACCAAAATATTATGTATGGTGGTTTGAACCCTCACCTAACTGTTGTGCTTTGTGTACAGTACGGACGCCTTGATCCAGAAGTCAATCCGCAAACATTTCAAGGAGTGCACCGTGATCACCGTCGCGCATCGCTTGCATACTGTGGCCGACGCTGACAGAGTTGTCGTAAGTATTATGTACACATGATTATATTCCAGTCTAGTTTTACGAATATTTAAATTTTAGAGATATTTTAGATTTCATCATAGAAAAACGTATTAAATTATAGTACATGCAACTTTTGTCATGCCCAACAAATTTCATTTTAAAATAAGTAACAGCCCTGGTGGGGCACGATGAATCGTACTTTTTAAGTCTTACTTGCTCCACTAAAATGAAATCAGTGGAGCACGTGGAACTGAATTTTCAGCTGTCTTGCCTGCCCCACCAGTGAGGCAAATGGGAAGGCGAAAAGTACTCAATTTTATATGTGACTTTACTTTTAATTAACCCTTAACTACTTCATGCAGTTTATTCCAGTCAATGAATGATGGATTAAAATTATCAAAAGTAATAAAACAATGGCAATAAAATAGTCTTCATTAAAATAACTATCACATGCTTTTCAGTCGAGGTCATAAATAATTACTTTGTCATTGTTATTCTAGGTCATATTAAAAACAATAAAATGTTCTACTTGTATGTAAATGATGTTAAAGGGCCTTGCTATAGGCCACAACCTAATCTATTGAATTAGCTAAGAATGATTCATACAGTGTTAGATCCAAGATCCTATGTCGTCCTTATCATAATCTGAAGACGCTAGTTTTAAATCTTATCTTTATTTTATCAGGTGATGGAAGCAGGTCAAATCGTAGAAATTGGACATCCTCACGACTTACTGCAAAACCCTCAAGGGCATTTCTCCAAAATGGTGGAACAACTGGGATCTGCATCCGAGCAGGGGTTGCGGGAATTAGCCAGGACCGCGTACGCACAACACATCAGCTACGTCGACGATGATGAAAACGTACGATTGTAGGACAGATGAAGAACGTTGTATAATGAACAATGTATAAATAATTTCCTTTTAACCATTGTGGAAACTAAGAAAACCTCCAAAATGATTCCGTCGTTTTCGGAGCTGATGAAAAGTTTGGTTTTAAAAACGGCCGAAAGGAATGATTTGCCTAGTTCACAGATGTGAAATATAATTTATTTTAACTGTAAGACAACATGTAGGTGCCTACCACATGGACCACAACAAAGAAATTATCTACAACCTACAACACATTTTGTCTGAAAATGTTTCGTGTTGATTTTATCACAAGAACTATTACCATATATGGCTGTAATTTAATGTTTATACATAATTTTATGTACGTAGTATTCTATATACATGTGTAAATAAAACCTAAGGATATTTACTATTATCTACTTATATACCAGTTACCAGTGTTTTGAAATGTGTACTTACAGGAAAAGATTTTATAAAGTTTACAAATTTCTATTCCATCCATCATAATTACCTACTATTGTTTTTTTTGTATGTATATTTGTCATCACAAAGGTGCTATGGCAATGGCATTTATTTATACACTTTAGAAATATTATTTTAGGTCAGGACCAAATATAAATAATAAGTCACAATATATAATGTTAATTTCGATTATTATTATTAATAATAGTGAATTATTATTAAAGTTAGTACTTAATACTGGCTTGTTTATGCACAAATTGAGCATAACAGCTGTTTCTGCCACTTATTTTTCTGATTTAATTTTAAGTGAAAATGTAGGAGTATTTTAACATAGGGTTAATTTAATTAATATTGTTACTTAAACTTACACAAGTACTTAGCGAATATTGAATATTGATGTGTGATTGTTATTGCCTTATGCTTAGAATTGTGATAATAATAGTTAGTAGTCCTAAAAGAAAAATATATTATTTTTTGTGGAAATAAACTTTCTTTTTTATTTTTGGGGGTAGTTAGAAAACTGCTCCTACTCCGACTCGTTACTAAGCGCCGACAGTACCCCCTCTAGCGTGACTAAAGTCCTTTTCACGAAAGAGGTCCCGCGGAATTTAGCTGAACTAAATTTAATTTTAACGATTATTGCTGGATAAATATACCTATTTAATAAAGAAATTAAATAAGAGTATGAGGAGTTAAAATGTTATAGATGTTTTCTTCTAAAATGTGCGATAGTGGCGCCCCGCAAAAAGGACTCCTTTCGTGAAAAGCACTCTAGTCGCAAACTACTCACTGCCTACTTAACACATTGACTGCTGAAACACCACAGCTGTGTTTTTGAGGTCGGAACGCGAGTGCTGAAAAACACAAACGTGTTTTGTCAAAGGATTTTTCCATACAAAATTTCAGACTCCTGGTTGATTTCTATAAAACGCCGCCGCCAATGTGTTAATTAAAAATTTGTTAGGTCTGTGCTTTTGCCTACCTACCTTCGCACTAGTGACAACATCCACTGCAATGTACAAGAAGCTAGCATTTTTACATACATTCAATGTATGTGTTGTCTTATATTTTGTGTGTATCATCCTAAAGAGAGATTATACAGATTCCTCTTTCTTTTCTTATTTTTATCTCTTAACACATTCCCTGTGCATGGCCATTGATCTCTCATCCATTGATTAGAATTTTATGGAGGAGGTATGTGTCGGCGCCTTTGTAATTGTAATACCGAGATAATTGGCTAGAGTAAGGAGTAATGAGCTGATGAGAGGTGTTGCGAGTGCGATGTTCTCTGCGTGGTTCATTTGCGTGTCGCGAGTCGGTGCGGCCATTCACACCACTTGCTACAACACTTCTCTCTTTAGCTATTTCTGTACAAATTGCTAACACTTTATTGCTTCAAGCCACAGTGAATGCTAAGCGGATAAGTGTTTAACACATTGACTGCTAAAAACACAACAGCTGTGTTTTTGTAGTCGGTACACGAGTGTTAAAAAACACAAACATTGTGTTTTGTCAAAGGACTTTTCCATACAAAATTTATTTCAGGCACCTGGGATGGTTCTAAAAACGCCGCCGTAGCCAATGTGTTCAAAACTCAACTAAATTAAATAATGAAAGTGAACATAACTTACAAATTATTTTATTTACAGTAAATATTGTTGATATAACATTGATTCCCATAAAATTATATCAAATTAGTTGCACTTTTCCGTCTTTGACAAGGTTTGCAATGGGTTTGTATTGCAATATGTGTTGGGATCCCTCTGAAACAAAACATAATAAATTATAATTTATATAATATAGGTACTGTAAGAATGGGTACTCCACAGCTAAAGTAATAAGGGGGCGTCCATAAATTACGTGAGGTGTTTTTTTTAATTTTCTGTCCCTCCCACAGGGACAGGGGGCACAGGGGAGGGGGGAGGGGGGGAGGGCCCCCCCTGGTGAGATGTTGTGAGATTTTATTCAACCCCCTCCCCCATCCCCCAATCTCACGTGAGATTTTTCAAAATGTGGGTTTCTTCGCTAAAACAAAAGACGGGCTACATACCCTCCCTCCCCCCTCCTCTAGTCGTTTGCTCAATTCTGAGCGTCGTGATGACCCCGCCGAAGCTTTTCTTTGATAATTTGCCGCCATTTTTGACGGTCCGCAGCACAGTGTATAGCTTCGGTCATTTTGGTGTCAAGTTGTTCGGACACCTGATCGGACCATCTCTTGGGGCTACGACCTCTAGCGCGTTTGCCGTCCACCTTGCCTGTGATCATCAGCCTCTCCAGATTATCGGATGGTTTGCGCGCAATATGGCCGAAGTACTGGAGCACTCGCTGGAGACATGTAGTAGACAGCCTCTGAGATATGTCTAGTTCTTTTAAAATGGAGACATTTGTTCTTCGTGCTGTCCACGAAGCTACATACACTGTACCGTAAATTCATATTAAATTGAGCTATTTGGTATAAAACAAATATGGTGGTTTGACAGTCAGTAGATGTATAACGTCGAAGTATGAATGTTTTTTTTTTCTTTCGAACGAATTATGGAATGATCTTATTATATTAAATGGACCAAAATAATATAATTTTTTTTTGTTTCAATCAGAAAAAAAATTGCGTGATATTTGCCGAGACCCCCAACTCTCTCCAACGTAAGATTAGATGAATTTGAATCGACCCCCTCCCCCCCTTAAACATCTCACGTTTTTTATGAACGCCCCCTAACCTTGTGGTTGGGATACTTTGGCTTTAAACTTTTAGAGTAAATAATAAAAGTAAAATTAATTTGCAGCTAAGGAAGAATACCTAATTGATTTCGTTTTGATGACACATATTACATACATAAACACGTGTATGAAACATAGTCACAGTAAAGAGATATAGGTATATACAATAATACAGTATTTTGACTCCATTCAAGCTGTCAAACTCAAGGTTAAGCAAGATTGTGTCGCATTCGACAGGGATTAGCATGCAGCATGGTAAGGAATTCCCATTGTAATGGTTTTTTCATACAGTAAGTTTTTGAGTAATGATTGTAAAATACTAGAGAATGTAATTCATTTTGAGTAATTCACAATAATAAGGTCCATTCGGCACCTGCTTGCTGAATCAATACAGGGACTGTAGATTTGAAATTGCTTTAATATTTTAATCTTAATTAATACAAAGAATTGTAAATACATTATAACAGGATAAGGAGTAAAGGTGACTTCAGATGTCACCTTCAACATTACAACTAGACAATATCATAATAACCCACAGATTAGATTATACTGCACTGTTATCTAGCAAAATAACATCTAATAGCTATATAAAGTATCATTTTTAATTGCTTTAGAATGCCAAACAAAACTTTTCAGACATCAAGACAAACTAATCTTTAGCAAAAGATAGGAGAGTCAGGATTGTACCAAATGGAAGGAAGTAGTCTCTGCCTACCCAACAGGGAACCAGGCATGATTATATGTTTGTAATCTTTATAAGAGAACAATCTACAAATCTGAAATCTAGGCCTTAGTACACACATTATGGTCAGTTATTGAGATTGATCATTTGTAGGTATATGCTATGTACCTGAGACCTGAGCCTGAGCGGTTGAGTGGCTACCACATCAGGTGATTTGGTCAGCTGTACAGTCAGCTAACTGGTCTCTATTCCCAGTTGATTACTAGTTGCCAGACTGCTGAATTTATACATCTTAACACATTGACTGCTGAAAACACAACAGCTGTGTTTTTGAGGTCGGAATGCGAGTGCTGATAAACACAAATGTTGTGTTTTGTGAAAGGATTATCCAAAGAAAATTAATTTCAGGCACCTGGGATAGTGCTAAAAAAACGCCACCACAGCCAATGTGTTTATGCATATTATTTTGTAACCTAAGAGTGGCTAAATAAGATACAAACCTTCCAAATCAATTTCTTCATCATCCCCAGTCAGATCTTCCAGCACAACACCATTTATAGTTTCATTCGCTTTTAAAAACACATGACTTTGTAAATTTGGATGTTCAGCCATTTTACTCATTTCAAACACTTGCAAATTACCCGGCATCTTATCTAACACAACACTTTTTAAATGATCCTCCATATTTGACAAATAATCAATCGCATACTTGTATTCAGATGGAGTGAGATAATTGGTACCACTTTCTATTCTTTGTTTCTCTTCATTTATTATAGGTATACAATACTTTTCTATTTTATTCAGTCTTGTCTTGAGGTAATCGCATATTAAGAATTTTATTCTATTGAGTTCCATTTTATGTATGGAAGCTCTGAGGTCTGTTTTGGGCAGTTTATTGATGTTTCGTTCCATGTGCTGCACTTGGCCCAACATACACTCTACCATGTCATTCTTGTGTGGAAGTATTTCTGGTGCCAACCTCTCGTTTTGCCAAGCACTTTGAAGAGTTTTGAGAACGATATCGGCAGTAATCTCTTCTTCCTCGTCGCTTAGATCAACATCTTCTGTGAGGTCCATAACGACTGCCTCCTCAATACCAAGATTTCATAAGATATAATATTATCTACTCGTGGTAAACGTTGACTTAAAATCAATAAAGGAAGATATTAAACTGACTCACTTGGAATGCAATAATTAAACAAAAAGTAATACATTTTATAAAAATAAAAACCTCAACGAAATTAAATTCGCAACAGTTTATTTTGACATTTGACTTTTGACGTTGACTTTATCACTCGAAAGAACTCGTTTTTTTGACATTGACAATTTTTTTTATTACAGATATTATTGCGTGGTATGTTTATGGTAATATTATGATTGTAAAACATTTGCCAGTGTTACGTGTATATAATAAAATGACATCAATATCACGAATTCTCGAGGGAAACATACATAAAATAGATATGAGATACCTACAAATACTTAATAGAAAAGAAATTCAGAAATACAGGTATTTTTGGTAAGTTTGCGTGGAAAACCCTGTGTTAAAAATAACAGTAAAACTATTACACTTTTGGTATAAATGTGGTGCAATACGTCGTACACATTACAAATAAACATATTATCTAGAGTTGTTGGAAACAATTCTTATAAATACATAGAAATAAGACATATATAAATATAAAGATATTATTGGCGCTTTTTTTACTTTCTGAGAAGTGACATTCAGCTCGAAGGACCATAAAATTTTAAATGGAAAATCTAGATTTGTTATTTAATTCCACAATTACAGTAGGTATGAAAAATCCCTAGAGATTTATTACCTAACAATGGAAGGTAACTCTTTAACAGTACCTAGTTAAACATCTTACCGGTCACCTTCAAATACTTTACCTATAGGTGAACTTGTATAACAGAGCAATGTAATCTTGTTAGGCCTCGGCCTGAACCTAGGTACTATACCTAGTTCTTACTTCTGTCCTCATAACGGAGTTAATAGGTATATGTACCTATCTAATGCTTACATAAGCATGGGAAGTACAGGGTTGAATCGACAGACAAAAAATAAATCTTGTACATATGGCTTAATAGACCAATGTCAAATATTGAAGCTATTGTGCTGCATTTCGGTTGTTAAACCACATTTATTAGTGATTATAATAATATGTGAGGTATCATGCTGAAACACCTTTCTATTACACTTACCCTTAATATCATAGGTAGGTACAACTTCATCATCATCATCATCTCAGCCGTAAGACGTCCACTGCTGAACATAGGCCTCCCCTTTGGACTTCCATATGTACCGGTTGGAAGCGACCTGCATCCAGCGTCTTCCGGCGACCTTTATAAGGTCGTCTGTCCACCTTGTGGGTGGACGTCCTACGCTGCGTTTGCTAGTCCGTGGTCTCCATTCGAGCACTCTTCGACCCCATCGGCCATCCGCTCTCCGCGCTATGTGGCCTGCCCATTGTCACTTCAGCTTGCTAATCCGCTGGGCTATGTCGGTGACTTTAGTTCGCCTACGGATCTCTTCATTCCTGATTCGATCACGTAGGGAAACCCCGAGCATAGCCCTTTCCATAGCTCGCTGTGCGACTTTGAGCTTACAACCTATTATTACACAACAGGTACAACTTACAACCTATTATTTAGCAAACAGTCACAGCTTTCACTTGTTACTCGGTGTTACATAACTCAGATCAACGGAGGTAGTTAATCCGAGTTATACTAACAATATTCCCAGTTCTATTCAACTATCCATTGTCATTTCCTTTCTGTTCTGTAGGCACTATGCATATCGTTTCCCTGAATCCTAAGAGAAGGAGAGAATATTGATTTTGACAAAGTTACTAATGCACCTGTAAGGCTCTTAGGGGTTAGGATAAGTAGGGGTAAGATAAGTCCGGCCCTGTAAAAAATGATCCGTCTAAAGCAGGTAATGTATTCAGTATTCACCTACTTAGCAACGAGAAGCTCCTATATCTAATTATGAATATCGATTGAGTTTCTCGCGACTCCTAATCCTCGGGTTTCTTATATAAGGCAAGGAGGTAGTGGATGCACTCGAGTAGCCTCCACAGTCTCGGCTCTTCGACGCGCCGGGATCGGTTCAATTGCAACAAAGTCTGGAGTAGTTCGTGCAGCGATTTTCTTCAGTACTTTTGTAATAACCATCTCGAAGCGCCTACCCCTCTCCCTGGAACTTCTTAGTAAATATTTCTACTAGTGAAATTGTGACTTTAAAACAAGTGCGTGCAACTAAGATCTACAACTGTTTGCAGGTTGATTGCCTGAGTGAAGATGACGATTGGTAGCATGGACCCTGGACCCGGGATGGCCGCGCTACAGGCGTGGGGCGGCCATATGGAAGCTTACGGCGCCGCCAACCAAACAGTCGTAGATAAGGTCCTGCCGGAAATGATGCACATGGTTGATCCACATTGGTATGTCATCAATTAACCCTAGAACTAAGAAGCTTTGACCTTCATCACAATCATCTACTGGCAGTGGGCAGTGTGATGCCTAAGTCTTCGCAAATTTCCTGTTTTGGTCTTGGCATGCTCAATAGCTGATCCCTTCTTTCAGGTATCAATTTCCACCAATGAACCCACTATGGCACGGTCTTCTTGGTTTTACTATTGGCTGTCTCGGGTTCGTTTCTATCTCTGGCAACGGAATGGTCATCTACATCTTTATGTCAACTAAGGTTAGTGCAGTTTTCTAAGCCATTTGTGAAATTGAGCTGACTATCTTTAAAACAGTGTATAACGTATTTACTTATATTATTATGGTATTTGCAGCACCTCAAAACTCCGTCAAACCTGCTAGTTGTTAATCTTGCTTTCTCCGATTTCCTGATGATGTGCGCGATGTCTCCGGCTATGGTTGTTAATTGTTATAATGAAACTTGGGTATGGGGTACGTATTGAACATAAAATTATTGGATCTTTCTCTGATAAGACCAGATTTCTGAAGCCCTTAATTTTGGTTATAGGTCCACTTGCTTGTGAGATATACGCCTGCTGCGGATCACTTTTCGGGTGCGCTTCGATTTGGACCATGACGATGATAGCTTTCGACCGTTACAATGTTATCGTAAAGGGTATTGCTGCTAAACCCATGACCAACAATGGAGCTTTGCTAAGGATACTCGGAATCTGGGCATTCTCACTGGCTTGGACATTGGCTCCATTCTTTGGCTGGAACAAGTAAGTTGTCTGACCGAAATGCACGCGAGAGAAATTGCTTGATTTTATAATATAATATGGTGAAACTTTGCAGATACGTTCCCGAGGGCAACATGACGGCGTGTGGCACTGACTACCTAAGCAAGGACTGGTTCAGCCGTAGCTACATCCTAATTTATTCCGTTTTCGTGTACTTCATGCCGTTGTTACTTATCATATATTCTTACTTCTTCATTGTACAGGCGAGTACCTACATAGACGTACCTACATAGACGTTTCTCTTACGACCAAGATCCTTCTATCACGTTTTTGTGAAATGGCGATGCATGTTTAAACATTATTTGTTTGCAGGCCGTGGCAGCTCACGAGAAGGGTATGAGGGAACAGGCTAAAAAAATGAACGTGGCCTCATTGAGATCTTCTGAAGCAGCCAATACTAGCGCAGAGTGCAAACTTGCCAAGGTTTTTTATCTTCTATTCGAATATTGGTAGACCCCACATCATTTTCTGGAGCTCATTATTGTATTAAATGTTCACAGGTAGCACTGATGACAATCTCTCTGTGGTTCATGGCGTGGACTCCCTACCTAGTCATCAACTACGCGGGAGTGTTCGAGTCCATGAATATCAGTCCTCTCGCCACGATCTGGGGATCCCTCTTCGCGAAAGCTAATGCTGTCTATAACCCGATTGTATACGGTATCAGGTTCGTACATCAGATTTCAGTCCTCATCCAGCCAAACAGATCGGCATAGCGAATTTTCTTTTCTGCCTTCCTTTCGGAGATCAATGCATTTTTACTCTTTTCTCGCAGTTGAATGTTGATCGCCTTATCAGGGCGTCATCTACCCCGTACTTTTGCCCACTTTAATTCGAGTCTAATCTTTAAATCTAGACTGAAAATAAGGTACTGATAAGCGTGAAAACGACAATTTAGTAAGAGAGCGCGTTATATTACAGTCACCCTAAGTACCAGCAAGCTCTATACGCGAGGTTCCCATCCCTGGCGTGCCAGTCGGCACCGGACGAGAGCGCGTCGGTGGCATCCGGCGCGACCGCCACCTCCGAGGAGAAGCCCGCCGCCTAAACCTCCAGCTCCAACTACAACCGACCTCCGCGCCCACAGGACACACGATTCTGCCGAAGCGATGTTCTTTATTATTTTTATACTCGAAAATTTACATTGTACAAAGTATAACTTGAGCACAGAACGTGAGCTTGCAAAATATTCAGCCTACGTATTCGTAGTGTTTTTCAAATCTGCGTATTTTGAGTTCACGTTTTGTGTGTCGAGTTGAATGCTGCACACTTTTGTTAAGGTACCTCGCCTGTGAATTTCGGTCGGCGGCTCGAGAAAAAATACAAAAAAAAATAAACGATTAACTAACGAGTCGTCAGATCGCCCCTGCTCCATGAGACTGTACCCATTAGATGTTACGAGTAGATATAGGATAATATGCATTCTTAACGACGACAAGCGCTGTATAATGGACTAATAAAGATGACGAGCAAAGTGGTAAATGGCCACGTTAATTCTACATTTTATTTCCCTAACTTTTTTGGGGGAGGGGTGGAAATGCCTTCGCCTTCGCACAATTTCCTTTCCGGACGGGGTGACGGGGAAGGGGGGAGTTTGGGAATAGCACCCTCTTAAAACCCTCAGTGAACAGTTCTGCCGTTGCCCTGCGAAAGGCAGGCATCTAATCTTGTCAGGCAAACAAATTTAAGAGCCTTCAACTCTCAAGAAATGTAACCTGTAAGCATGTCTACTTAAGTATCCTTACCCTTTTAATTTACCCTTTTGTACTGCCCATTCATAAGTAAAAACGCAAACTTACGCTTTTAACAATGCTTGTATCCACGCCTCAGTGCGTTTATGCTATGCGACACTAAGAACTCGTTGTATGCGACATGTGTGAAAGTTCTTAAGCTAAAACTCTTTATTAGGAAAACATCGACCTTATTTCCACGAGTGTTGATAAGCAGTTTTAGGGCGGTTGCTTAGCAACCTACTAAGCAAAACATCAAAACAAACGATTGTCATGTAAAAATGGCCTCAATAGTGTAAGAATTTACTGTTTTGTTCGTGTAAAAGCAATTTAGATGCCCTTTTGTTCATTCACTATGTGAAAATAATAGTGTAATGTAACGATGGCGTACAAAACTTCATACGAGCTTCACCACCACTTTCCAAGGTTGGCTGAGGAATCGGGATTCACGTTTAACACACATCGACCAAGAGTTCACATTGATTGGAATAAAATAAGTAAGTTTATTATCAAAACTTATTTCTTTATTTGGCATGGGGTGTGCTAGAGCTACACACTATTGTGGTATGGTGTTTCGGTGCACTTCAGTATAATATCAGTTTTATTCATTTAGTACTAGTTGCACATTATATTAATGTGTTGTGTCGACACAAATTATTGTAATACTGTGTTAACCAGTGTTAACCATGCAAATTTTATAAAACCAATATTACGCTGACGTGTCACGAGTCACGACACACCACAGTTGTGTAGTTCTACATAAAAATAGGAAAAGGAGGGGAAAAGACGCAAGTGTGGAAAGATATCTATACTCGGATTGAACAAGAAGAAACCTTTTTGTAAACAAATGAGTTCCCACACCAAAAACAAGATTGAGTAATGGAAGATCTGTCAAAAGAAAAAGATTTCAATAAATAAAATGAAAAAGGCGGGAAACAGCTTTTCGTACGCGGTTTTCGGTTTTATTATTTGTATAATATTTAACTTTAATTGCTATTCAGATCAGTGGAGTAGTTTGTTTTTACATATTTAGTTTCTCTTTTAGCTAGTGTATATATTTAATTGGTAAGTTTTCTTTTTATTACGATGTTGGAGCCTCCGGACATTTCCGGAGGCTCCAAGGAGCCACCAGAGCCTCCCTGTCTGGTGCCACCAGCTGCAGTTTTCGTTACCGTGGCTTCAAATGAATCGGGAATGGATACTGATGGATCGTACACGACATTATCATCTCGTCCACTAAAAAGGTCTCGAGCTCGTAGAGTATGCAAACAATGTAATAAGCATAAAAAGAAGGGTCATTCTTCGGCTCATAAAAGTTCAGATTGTCAATGTTCAGATAACGAAATAAATGAAAATTCTACATCACACTCATCAGTGCCTCAAAATCAGTTTGTCGCACCTCACAACCCGCAACAAAAACAACCTGAAAATGTGGTTGCTTCACAGGCGGATGCTACAGTTTTCATTCCTGTCGGCAGGAAACTTTACGATGAAACAGACAGTGCCCCATACGTAGTACACGTACAGAAAGAGCAATCTGATCTCAATGATGGTACCATTTTTCACCCCATAGCTTTTGGGAGGTTTCTAAAAAAACATTGTGTCCAAAATATAGTCAATGGTAGTTTAAAGCGGATTGGAAGAAACAGAATGTGTCTGTCCTTTACTAAGCATTCAGATGCAAATTTGTTCCTCTCTCATAAAAGTTTAACGGAAAACAAGTTGAAGGCATTCATTCCTACATTCAACGTTACACGTATGGGTTTGGTTAGAGGTGTTCCTACTGAATGGTCACCTGAAGAGGTGATTGATAATATCAATGTCCTTATAGGTTGTGGTAAAATATTGAAAGCTAGGCGCCTTAACTACAAAGTACAAGTTGAGGGTTCTCCAGTATGGAAGCCATCTCAGACAGTGGTATTGACGATCGACGGACAGGTATTACCTAAGCGTATTTTTATGTGCTATAATTCTTTGCCTGTTGAGTTATATATTTTTCCAACGATTCAATGCTTCAACTGCTGCCGATTCGGCCATACTAAGGCTCAATGTCGCTCAAGTCCCAAGTGCTTCAGGTGTGGTCAGGGACATTCTGGGCTCACCTGCAAAGTAGAAGAAGAATTTATAACTTGCTGCATGTGTCATGGTTCTCATACTGCTATTGATAAGACCTGCCCGGAATTTATAAGACAAAAAAATATTAAACAAACAATGGCTGATAGTTGCATCTCATATCCAGAGGCTTCTAAATTACACCCTCCCATTTCAAAATCCTATGCAGAAATGGCCAGATCCCTTTTTCATAAGTCTGAGCCCAAATCCGTAAATAATAATTATAATCCCCAAAATCCCGGCACCTCATACATTAAAACCTATTTCAAAAAACCCAGAGCACCTTATATCTCTCCAAAGGGCTATGACAAAACTGCGCATAATGAAATAACTAAAGGCTATAACACTCCACTATCTGCACCAAATGGCTCTGCTTTTGCCAAATCTGCAAATATTGATGAACAATCAATAACAGAGATTATCTCAGTATTACTACAAACACTAACAGAACACAATATCATGATAGCGTCCAACGCAGCACCTCTTATCAAAGCATTCAACCTTAAAATAAATAACAATGGACCCATTCCACAATCATATCCTTCAGTGGAACTGCCGCAGTGCAGTCAGTAAGAAATCTGATATTTTACACCTAATTAAGACATATGATCCTTTTATTTTCGCACTGGCAGAAACATGGTTGAGACCTGTTTCTGTGAGTGCTTTTAAAATAAGAAACTATTTCTGTCTCCGGGGAGACAGGAATGACGGGTATGGCGGTGTCGCCTTACTCATCAAAAATATTTATTCATATTCTATTGTATCTATTCCCCATAGTGATAATTTTTCCATAGTTGCAGCAGTAGTTGAAAATATATGTTATGTATCTATATATATTCCCCACCCTTCCTCCCCTATAATTCAAGAGCTCTATTCATTATTGTACAATCTTCCTAAACCCTTAGTTATACTAGGTGACTTTAATTGCCAACACCCTGTATGGGGTAGCTCAATATCTAATTACTACAGTGAAGACCTAATAGAACTACTGGACAATCTTAATCTCTGTCTGTTGAATGATGGTTCCCCTACCCGCCGCACTAAACCGAATGAAAGCATAAGCGCTATTGATCTTTCAATATGTAGCCCAAATTTAGCTAGTAAATTTATTTGGAAAACTTTAAATTTAACTTTTGGAAGTGACCATTTTCCTATTCTTATATCTTTTCCATCTAATAAACCTCCTCCTCAGAAAAAAAAGCCAAGAATGAGGTATAATTTGAATGATGCTGACTGGATTAAGTTTGGAACATATATAGGTGATGATTTAAATTCGCTCCCACAAATCACACTTCATAATGAAAGTAAATGTTCTGATGCGTTGATAAACGTCATAAAAGTAGCAGCTGATCGCACCTTTCCCATAAAAAATTCTGAACTAAATAGGATTCCATCTCCTCCATGGTGGGATAAAGAGTGAACAGAGGCTGTTAAAAAGAGGAAGCAGGCTGAACTTAATTACAATTGTGATATGTCTGATGAAAATTTTGAGACTTTAATAAAAACCATTTCAGACACGAAAAAATTATTAAAAGAAAAAAGACTTCTGGTTGGAGAGGATATTGTACATCAATTTCTCCCTCAACTCCATCCTCTATTGTTTGGCAAAATATTAGAAAATTCAAATCAGCTTTTAACAATAATTCTGTTTCAACTCTTCCTGATGAAGTATCAAGTTCATTTTTCAATAATTTGGCTCCTCCGTTTGTTCCTGAGGAAGAGTGCTCTGTCACCCTCCCTCCTAGTATATTTAATCAGACTGGTTTGGATTCTCCCTTTACTCTTCATGAATTGAATGGCATATTAACAAATATTAATGATTCGGCTCCTGGTGAGGATGGAATATCATATCAATTTTATAAGAACCTTGGTGACAAAGGCCTTTGTTATTTACTTGATCTAATTAATACTATAATGATGACAGGCAATATCCCTCCATCTTGGAAATCTCAGATAATAGTACCTATTTTAAAGCCTAATAAACCTCCAAATCTTTCATCTTCATACCGCCCTATAGCTCTATCAAATGGTGTGCATCTGCACTGAGTGTCTTTTTTTTGAAGTATCAGTAAAAAATCTGAAATTTACAGGGGAGTTAGTAAAAATATAGTAAAAAATAATGCACAGGGTCTCGAATTTCTAAAACTTGAATTGAACGAGATATGACCAAAAGATTAGGACACTCAATCCTGATGCGCCGCTAAATACGAATATTTTCAAAAGTATTGACCCTAGGATTATAATTTTTAGTTCTGGAGTTAGTAAAAAATTTCTAAAAACTTTTGGGAAATTTTCAAATCAATAGAATGTACCGTTACAGATTTATAACGGTTTAACTAGGACACTCAGTTCTTACGCCGTAAGGATTGAGTTACCTGCTAAATATGGGTTTATTGGAATAAATACATAAAAATAACATTACCATCTTGTAGTCTGACCCTCAAAACAATTTCTAAAAGAGAAACTATGTCGAAAAAGCTTACCCTTTTAAAATAAATGAAAGATTTCATTTTTACGAAACGTCTGTACTGAGTGTCTTTTATTTTTGAAAAAAAGGGTCAAATAGTAGTTTTAGAAATTTGGCACTTGGTGCAAAAGTTTTTACTAATTGAATACTAAAACATGATATATAATTTGTTTTTCTAAATTGTATATTTTTAGAGTAAATCCACTTTTTGCGGTTTTCTGTGAGTGTCTTTTTTTTTTCGAGGTTGAGCAAAATTAATGAAATTAACAGGGGAGTTAGTAAAAAATTAGTAAAAACTTTTGTAGTAAGTGGCGAATTTCTAAAACTTAAATTGAATTTTTTATGAGCAAAATACTAGGACACTCAATCCTTACGTTTTAAAAAAGTGAAAAACCTCGATAACTCGGTAAGTATTAACTTTTTTTTCAGGATTTTTTTTTCTAGAGTTAGTAAAGAATTTCTAAAAACTTTGTAAAAAAAAATATACAGGCTAACACGTGGTGTTACTGAGTTATAGCGGTTTAATTAGTTTCACTGAGCGTAAGAACTGAGTGTCCTAGTTAAACGGCTCTACAGATAAAACTAAACCTCGTAGATAAAAACAACTTATATCCACGAGTTTTACTAATTTTTTACTAACTCTGGATATAAAATTCATTTTTGTAAGTTTTATATTTTTTGAGAAAATCCACATTTTCATGTTTTTCACTGAGTGTCCCATTTTTTTCAAAATATCAAAATGATTTTTTCAGGAGAGTTAGTAAAACATTAGTTACATCGTTTGCACTAGGTGTCGAATTTCTAAAACTAAAATTATTCTTTTTATGATCAAATAACTACAGTCCAGACGCCCGAAAAACATGAAAGACCTCGATATCTCGATAAATATTAACTTTTTTCCTAGGATTTTTTTTTTCAGTAGTTAGTAAAAAATTAGTAAAATCTTTTGCACTAGGTGCCAAATTTCTAAAACTGAAATCAAATTTTTTATAATCAAAAAACTAGGACACTCAATCCTTACGTTTTTAAAAAGTGAAAAACCTCGATATCTCGGTAAGTATTAACTTTTTTTTCAGGATTTTTTTTTCTAGAGTTAGTAAAGAATTTCTAAAAACTTTGTAAAAAAAAATATACAGGCTAACACGTGGTGTTACTGAGTTATAGCGGTTTAATTAGTTTTACTGAGCGTAAGAACTGAGTGTCCTAGTTAAACGGCTCTACAGATAAAACTAAACCTCGTAGATAAAAACAACTTATATCCACGAGTTTTACTAATTTTTTACTAACTCTGGATATAAAATTCATTTTTGTAAGTTTTATATTTTTTGAGAAAATCCACATTTTCATGTTTTTCACTGAGTGTCCCATTTTTTTCAAAATATCAAAATGATTTTTTCAGGAGAGTTAGTAAAACATTAGTTACATCGTTTGCACTAGGTGTCGAATTTCTAAAACTAAAATTATTCTTTTTATGATCAAATAACTACAGTCCAGACGCTCGAAAAACATGAAAAACCTCGATATCTCGATAAATATCAACTTTTTTCTTAGGATTTTTTTTTCAGTAGTTAGTAACGAATTTCTAAAAACTTTTACAAAAAAAAACCAACAGGCTAACATGTGTTGTTACTGATTTATAGCGGTTAATTAATTCTGTTTTACGGAGCGAGCTAAATGAATAAAGCCGTGAGTTGTTCTCACCATGAATAATTCTTATACCTAGGCACTATTATTCAACTGACCACTATTTAATTTGTTGGCAATACTTTCTCTCTGATAACATACACGTTCAAACACTTGGCTGCCTCCCGACTCCCGGTGCCCAACTTTTACGAGGCTGCTGACTTTGGGAAGATCTACTTTTGCACACAGAATTAACACACACACGCACATACACACACACACACACACTAACACACATAATACACCTAGGGACCTGTTTAATTGAATAAGAAGGAGGGCGCCGGCAACTGCAACATAGTTTTATAAACTATCGCAATTTCCAACGTTCATGGCGTTTAAGATTAACGTGTATTTTAAGCGCAAATAAAGATTTATTATTTATATTAAGGGGTACGATTTTGCAAATTTACGCTAGGGCGTATTACAAGACGGATGTCGCAAAATTTAACAAAATTTATAAGAAACCAGTTGTTTAAGGATTTGAAATTTTAAAATTGGCGCCAAATGTATTTTTATTTATGTTATTGGCTTTTATTTATATTGTTATGATTTTGCAAGTTTACGTACGGGCGTAGTGCTAATCCATTCGCAGCTAGCAAAAGGAGCTCATAGTGAATAGGTCACTCATACAAATACGCACGAGTGGTGTATATTAGCGCTGCAGTACCTCATTCCCGCGTAAGTAAGACGGGCTCGCATATACTTACAGTAACACGTGTCAGGCAAGAATAGAATAGAAAACTCTTTATTGTTCACACAAATACAAAAATATAAACTTAGAACTTAAAATTACACAGAAAGAAGTGTTATAATTGGCGGTCTTATCGCTAATAGCGATCTCAAGGCAAGCTTGGTTGCAAACCTGCACAACGGTAAGTAAATCATTATACTGCCTGAGCATAGGCTCAGGTTGAGATTTAACAACCTCTGTGGCGCGGTGGGCTTATACCCGCCTGCAACGCAAAAGGTTGCGGGTTCGATTCCCGCATGGGACAAATGTTTGTGTGATCCACAGGTATTTGTTTCTGGTCTGGGTGGTTTTCAATATCTATTATAAGTATGTATTTAAAAACGAAAAGCATATAAGTATTATATCCGTTATCCTAACCACCATAACACAAGCATTAAGTTGCTTAGTTTGGGGTTAGGTGGCGCTGTGTGAAATGTCCTGAAATATTTATTTATTATTTATTTATTTATTTAATTATAGGTTAATGCAGATTTATCATGCACACCCCTAGCCCCTATACGTATGGTATGGTAGAACATATTATATTATACCTATTATTACAAGTTTTTAAAATACCTAACATTTTCCACATAAACCCTACTCTTCATTAGATAATGTATTCATCCAAAAGTTGGTTGCCTGGAAGAGGTCGCTTTAAGCGATAAGGCCGCCCATTGTGGGCCAATGTGTTATAATATTGTCATAGTAATTTAAGTACCTTTTGTTACATTGGACACAATAGAGTATTTCTACTCTTAGAGTAGAAATACTCTTTATTATTAATAAGAACGTGCCAATTACTATTGGTTAAAGGTAAAATTTTGCAACGTCCGTCTTGTAGGTTACGTATACCTACGGTCATGTCAACTACAATCGAATGGCCTAAAATCCCTGTTTAAAATAACTAATGGACTTGCATCGCTCCTTTGCTTAATTAGTAAAGTCGTAATCACTACTATTTATTTGAGAACTTGTTTTGGCTATTATGGTTGAAATTGCTTTAACTGGTGTACGGGGTGTACAGTGTACAGTTATACAACAAAAAATAACTTGGAAGGCTTTTATTTCCTTAAAAATTAATTGATACAAAATTACGAGCAGAACCGTGAAGCGCTATTGAGAGAAGATTGAATGACAAAAATGCACAGATATAATTGAAAATTTTGACAGGTTAATATTTGACATCAATTTTTACTAATTTGCTTTCTGTACATCTGAAGCATTTGCCAATAACATAAATAAAAATACATTTGGCGCCAATTTTAAAATTTCAAATCCTTAAACAACTGGTTTCTTATAAATTTTGTTAAATTTTGCGACATCCGTCTTGTAATACGCCCTAGCGTAAATTTGCAAAATCGTACCCCTTAATATAAATAATAAATCTTTATTTGCGCTTAAAATACACGTTAATCTTAAACGCCATGAACGTTGGAAATTGCGATAGTTTATAAAACTATGTTGCAGTTGCCGGCGCCCTCCTTCTTATTCAATTAAACAGGTCCCTAGGTGTATTATGTGTGTTAGTGTGTGTGTGTATGTGCGTGTGTGTGTTAATTCTGTGTGCAAAAGTTGATCTTCCCAAAGTCAGCAGCCTCGTAAAAGTTGGGCACCGGGAGTCGGGAGGCAGCCAAGTGTTTGAACGTGTATGTTATCAGAGAGAAAGTATTGCCAACAAATTAAATAGTGGTCAGTTGAATAATAGTGCCTAGGTATAAGAATTATTCATGGTGAGAACAACTCACGGCTTTATTCATTTAGCTCGCTCCGTAAAACAGAATTAATTAACCGCTATAAATCAGTAACAACACATGTTAGCCTGTTGGTTTTTTTTTTGTAAAAGTTTTTAGAAATTCGTTACTAACTACTGAAAAAAAAATCCTAAGAAAAAAGTTGATATTTATCGAGATATCGAGGTTTTTCATGTTTTTCGAGCGTCTGGACTGTAGTTATTTGATCATAAAAAGAATAATTTTAGTTTTAGAAATTCGACACCTAGTGCAAACGATGTAACTAATGTTTTACTAACTCTCCTGAAAAAATCATTTTGATATTTTGAAAAAAATGGGACACTCAGTGAAAAACATGAAAATGTGGATTTTCTCAAAAAATATAAAACTTACAAAAATGAATTTTATATCCAGAGTTAGTAAAAAATTAGTAAAACTCGTGGATATAAGTTGTTTTTATCTACGAGGTTTAGTTTTATCTGTAGAGCCGTTTAACTAGGACACTCAGTTCTTACGCTCAGTGAAACTAATTAAACCGCTATAACTCAGTAACACCACGTGTTAGCCTGTATATTTTTTTTTACAAAGTTTTTAGAAATTCTTTACTAACTCTAGAAAAAAAAAACCTGAAAAAAAAGTTAATACTTACCGAGATATCGAGGTTTTTCACTTTTTTAAAACGTAAGGATTGAGTGTCCTAGTATTTTGCTCATAAAAAATTCAATTTAAGTTTTAGAAATTCGCCACTTACTACAAAAGTTTTTACTAATTTTTTACTAACTCCCCTGTTAATTTCATTAATTTTGCTCAACCTCGAAAAAAAAAAGACACTCACAGAAAACCGCAAAAAGTGGATTTACTCTAAAAATATACAATTTAGAAAAACAAATTATATATCATGTTTTAGTATTCAATTAGTAAAAACTTTTGCACCAAGTGCCAAATTTCTAAAACTACTATTTGACCCTTTTTTTTCAAAAATAAAAGACACTCAGTACAGACGTTTCGTAAAAATGAAATCTTTCATTTATTTTAAAAGGGTAAGCTTTTTCGACATAGTTTCTCTTTTAGAAATTGTTTTGAGGGTCAGACTACAAGATGGTAATGTTATTTTTATGTATTTATTCCAATAAACCCATATTTAGCAGGACACTCAATCCTTACGGCGTAAGAACTGAGTGTCCTAGTTAAACCGTTATAAATCTGTAACGGTACATTCTATTGATTTGAAAATTTCCCAAAAGTTTTTAGAAATTTTTTACTAACTCCAGAACTAAAAATTATAATCCTAGGGTCAATACTTTTGAAAATATTCGTATTTAGCGGCGCATCAGGATTGAGTGTCCTAATCTTTTGGTCATATCTCGTTCAATTCAAGTTTTAGAAATTCGAGACCCTGTGCATTATTTTTTACTATATTTTTACTAACTCCCCTGTAAATTTCAGATTTTTTACTGATACTTCAAAAAAAAGACACTCAGTGCAGATGCACACTATCAAATGTTATTGCTAAACTAGCTGAGCACCTCGTCAAAAACCGTCTGGAATGGTTTATTGAAAGCAATCAGTTGTTAGCTGACAGTCAGTTTGGGTTTAGAAAAGGGAAGGGCACTATAGATAACATTAGTGTATTCGTAACAGATATTCGCCTAGCGTTTTCAAGAAATGAAGTTATAGTGGCCTCATTTCTGGATATTAAGTCTGCATATGACAATGTATTGCTTCCAGTTCTTAAAAACAAGTTTAAATTAATGTCGATACCTATTGTTCTCTCAAATTTTATTATCAACATGTTAGGTGGCAGATCGGTAAAGTTAGACAGTATAAATAACAATATTAGATTGGTGTGGAGAGGTCTGCCACAAGGATCTGTACTCAGTCCAATACTTTACAATATATATACTCATGATTTGGATTCAGTTATTAAAGACCCAGTTAAAATACTCCAGTATGCAGATGATTTACTCATATATAGTTCTTCAGCGTCACCTTTCACCGCATGTGATGATGTTACTACCTCCCTGACCAATTTAAAAACCTGGTTTGATACACATGGACTCGATCTATCTGTATCAAAAAGTGCTGTAGTACTTTTTTCTAGACAAAGAATTACTCCATCTATTGAAGTCAAATATAATGGTGTGCCAATCCCTGTTAAGTCTGAATTCAAGTTCTTAGGTTTAATACTGGACTCCAAGCTTACTGGAATACCTCACTGTGACTATGTAGTTAATAAAGCTGAGCGCTCAATGAACATGTTGAGATGTCTAGCAGGTGTTTGGTGGGGCGCGCATCCCTTTTCCTTGAAGTTGGTTTACAATGCTCTAATCAGAAGTGTTCTTGACTATGGGACTTTCTTGTTAGAGCCTTGTAACGTGGCTGCAATCAGGAAATTGGATGCCGTTCAATCAAAAGCTCTGAGAATCATTTTAGGAGCCATGAAGTCAAGTCCCATTAATGCACTACAAGTAGAGTGTAGTGAACCCCCTTTACTTTATAGAAGACAATATTTGTCTGATAGATTTTTATTCCGTTGTGTTCAATTTTTAGACCATCCTCTTATAAATAAACTTGATTCTTTTTTAGATCATACAATCAATAATTCTTATTGGGTCCATAAGACCAAACCCCTGTTAGTTAATAGTTTATGTAAATTCAGATCCTTAACAGCACCAACCTATCAATCTAAATGTATTCCTCTGTTTTCTGCTAAATTTGAAGCCTTAACACTATGTCCTGACATCCACCTTGACTCAAGCATAGTTAAGGAGAGTCCTAGTGCCAATATTGATTTTAATACCTTAGTACATGACAATTGGCCTCATTGGCATCATATCTACTGTGATGCCTCAAAACATTCTTTGGACTCTTCCCAAAATGTTGGGGTTGGTGTTTATCACCAACAGTTTAATATAATTCAAAAAATTAAATTTCCCCCTGAGACTTCTACATATACTGGCGAGTGTTTTGCTATATATAAAGCCCTAGAGTATACACTTATTGCCAAACTTAACAGAGTGCTAATAATCTCTGACTCAATGAGTGCTCTTCAAGCCATTGCTAAATTTCCGTTTAAACAAAAAGCAGTCCCAATTATTATAAATATTAGGACTAAATTATTTGAATGCACAGTAAAGGGGTACTCTATTTCATTTGTATGGGTTCCCAGTCATAGTGGTATATTGGGAAATGAAAGAGCTGATCAAATAGCCAATGAGGCAGTGAGAAATGGTGATCTATTCCCATACATCAACTATTGTCATGATTTAGCTTCTCTACCCAAGTCTTACCTTCTAAAATCTTGGAAGGAATATTGGATAGAGAGTTCACAATTAAAAGGTAAATATTATGCTGGTATACAACCAAATATTCCTTGTAAGCCATGGTTCTCACAGTTAATTCTTAGTAAACTAGCTACTTCTGTACTGATACGGCTGCGTCTGGGGCACATATGTAGTCCTGCTCATCTAGCTAGACTTCATATTATTAGAGACCCTAAATGTGACTGTGGTGAATCTGTTGGTGATGTTGACCACATTTTACTTAGTTGTCCGTTGTATGACCATTCAAATTTATATGAACAATTAATATCCATTAAAATTCCATTCCCGGTCAATGTATCATATTTACTTGCAACTAACAAGCCATCAATTTATCAAATAATATCAGATTTTGTTTTATATAATAATATTAAACTGTAATAGATATATATATTATAGATACAGTAGCTGTGAATAATGTATGTATGTACATAATAAAATGTACATATTTATTGTAAATTATTGAAGTTAGTTCTTTAAGTAGTTATTTAAGTTTTAAAGTTTTTATATTCTATTTACTCTTAATATAATATTTATTGTATTTTTTTTCTCAGGTATTTTATTCCTTTTCCTCTTCCGTTTTATTATTATATTATTCCTCTGATCCTATGCCATTCTTTCCATATCCGTTGTAATTTTTATTTCATATTTTTTACGTTTCCCGCTTTTATATAAACAAAAGTCCTGTCCACATCCTTCATCTTTTCCGCCCCCAAAATTGCGGATAAAGCAACCAGTCCAGCAAATAAAGAAGCCGTCTGTATGAAGATGCAAGAACTTGGAAGATTTTGAAGAAAGAATATTGAAGGACAGGAAGAATAGAAAAACTTGAAATTGGCAAATCCCCACGTGTGGCGCCAAAACTCCGATCCCGGAGTTAAAGAAAAAAAAAATAAAAAAAAAATAGCTTGAGTTTATATTTTTCTCAAAATTCAAAGAATTAATATTATAAATGATATTTTTGTATTTTTTTGCGCACAGATATTATTATTTATTAAATTAAAAAAATGTAAAAGATTTTGTAGAAGAAAAAAAATTATGGGAATGGTATCATCGGTGATTATGACAGTTGTTCAAAACATTTTGTGCTCGGAGTGAATTTTTGTAATTGAAAAACTTGTTTTCGTTTAGTAAAATGTTCTGTTAAGTTATTGTTGTGCTGTTATTTGTTACTTTTATGTTTTAATCATTATATGTAAATAAATATTTAAAAATAACGTTTTGAGAAATTAAATTGTTATGAAAATACATACTACAATCTAAAGTTTTGCTTGATGTTATTTTACGTAACCTTTGTCATGCTGTCTATACATCTATTTTCATGCTTAGCTTATATATTATGATAGATTTTTTATATAATAATAATAGTTAGTGGTTCAGCAGTTTTATCTGCTTAACAAATAAAATAAAAAATAAAAATAATAAATATTTCAGGACATTTCACACAGCGCCATCTCACCCCATACTAAGCAACTTAATGCTTGTATTATGGTGGTTAGGGTAACGGATATAATACTATGTGTATAAATAGTATGTGTTATTCCAGGTCCTGAGGTACATAGGTACCAAATTTCATTGTGTCTGTCGAAAATTCAAGTGTCAACCGTAAACCGATAAATACACCCTTTATAAGGTCATTGTACGAAGAAGGAATGGTCACAATCCACCGTCGAATATATCCACATCATGTCTTTTTAAAAAGTAATTAAATTATTACTTTAAAAAAATAGATAACGATTTGATTAATTAAACAAAATTTTATAACAAAATTTTGCAAATTTTTAATGTCTGCCCTTTTGTTTTTATTTAGCTTACGTATAAGTTTGGTCAATATCTATTATAATAATTAAAAATACGGCACAAGCGAAACCGCGCGCTGTTATTATATATAACGATTCTTGCTTCAAAAAATGTTTATTAGCTCTGCCTCTCACTTTTGACACTAACATATAGTGACATTAAGGTGCTTACAAAAAAGATCTAGGATTATGAAATAGAGTATATTTAAATCGATGTTTCTTTTACAGAACTAATTGATGTCGAAAATCTTATAAGAGAAAGAAAGTTTGTACTGATCGAGCAACATCTCAATGATGTAAGTACCTACCCTACATAAATAGTTTTTTAGTTATACAGTCACCATACACGTAAATCATAATATACTCGTAACTAGCGTTGAAATGGTTGGAAACTACCCATAGGTAGGTGTAGAGTATAGGTAGTTGAATTTACTTCTATTTTTTTTGTTCCTTTAGTTGTACTTAACCGGAAAATGTAGACATGCTAATCGTTCTTCTTAACAAATATTTTAATTTTTAGATACTAGACTGCGTGTTTGAATCAGAATTCGATGTGCGAATTCTAGACGAGGGTGTGTTGAAGATGTTCAGACTGGCCCAACTGGCTGTAGAATACCAACAATTCTGCCGCCACTACTTAGATCGAAGCGTCTACGTACTTAGAGAAGAAATAACTTCTCTAGCTCAGGTATGGAATGATTACTCTCCTCAACTAGACTACAGAAGTTGTTGATGTTGGTGTAGTTGTGCTAGCTTTTTGCCGTGGCTCATTAACACCCATTATACACATGAACCCCTAGCGGCAATTATGGCCTTGCTCCGATGCGATGTTCAGTGCTGCCACGGAGGGAGTTAACCGACCTGCTTGTCCGACATCACGTCGGTAATACTACTGGTGTTGCAGACGTCTATACTATGGTCACTGCTCATCAGGAGTTCCGTTCGGCGTCAACTGTCTGTCAACAACAATAATAATGTCGGAATTTCCTACTAAATATCTCCACATCTATTTCAGGATCTAGATATGACTAAGAAACAACTTCAAGAGAGAGAAGAAGAACTGAGAAAACTAAAGAAAAGATCAAGGCACTCGTACAAAACGCCTTTACCATATGGAAATGATAACATAGCAGCAATGATTTTAAAAACATTGTCTAATAAGAGTGAAAATATATTCCCATCAACATCAAACGTGGATACTCTGCAATACAACAAATGCAGTTACTGTGAAAAGGTGTTCTTGAATCAACTGTATCTACAGAGCCACATAGCAAGACGACATGCAGAAGTAATGGAAACTCCGCAAAAAGAAAAGCAAGTGACTGACCAAAACAATGAAAATACAAAGCTTAGTGCAGAAATAATGGAACTTCGAAACAAACTTAAAGATATGGAACACGCTATAGCAAACACAAATAACGTTAATAGTCAAGAGCCTGTTGTAAAAGAACCAGAGACTAAAATAATAACAGTAGTCAAAGAGAACATTGACAATAAAAAACCTATGAAGGATGCAGAGGTTTCAACCAACACTGAAGATTATTTGTTAAATAAATTTGAACAATGGAAAAAAGAAGAACATGAGAAGTACAACAAGGAAATTAATGATCTCCGGACACAGATTTTGGAAACCATCAATTCTATTAAAGAAAATCAAATACCGCAGGCAGTGTCAACAGAAAAGAAAATAGTTGATCAATTGCAAAATACTATTCGTGAACAAGGAGCTGAAATTTCTTTATTAAAACAGGAATTGACACATTCGGTAAGTGCGAGAAGTACCTAAGTACTTCGGTACTATTTCGTAATAATTTAATATTTAATATTATTTACAGAAAACAGAAAAGAGTAAAGAAGATAAAGTAAGAAACAAAGAGTCCGAAGATCAATTAGCATTTTGGACAAAACGAGCTGAAGCTCAAACCAAACAGTACGAAGCTTTACTACAAAATCTGAATGATGTATCGCGAGAAGCAAAGGAATCACGAGCTTTAGCAGAAATGGAACGTGAGAAAGCTGTGCATCTACAAACTTTACTTCAGGAAAGTCTTAATCGCAGAGTTTCTGAAGCAGTTCAAACTTCTACAGAAGATCTCGTCGTGGTAAATTATCATTCTAAATTATATTGAAGTAGAGGAATTTGTCAACGTATTTTTCTAAACATAGCTACACTATATTTAATTTTCAGACGAATCATGTTGCACACCACGATCGACCAAACAATGTGGCAAGAGATAAAAAGGTGATAAACAAACCAAAACAAACTGCAGACCGACAGACACTAGAAAATCTTCACAGAAAAGCTCAGGAACTTCTCAACATCGGTTCCCTTAGTTCAACTTCTTCTGATACGTCTGACACCGTAAGAGATGAAATAAAACCCGTTCCCAATGGAAAAATTCAAAGGAAAACAAAAGTCGAAAAATATGATCATGAAGATACCCCAACTAAAGTAGTCAATTCAAAGCTTCAGAACAAAGTAGAGCCTCCAACACCAAAACAAAGAAATTACATTGATAAAAACAATACACACAAAGTTGGTAAAACGAAAGTTGTCAAGGTGAAGAATGAACACGTCAATAAAACAATTACGAATAATAAATCTAGAAGTATTAAGGAACCCGTTCCAACGATCAGCTCTGGAAGGTACGTTAAAATAGATGTTATACTTTATAAATAAATTTGTCTCCTGTGTCCAGTCAAGTGCAATTACCTAAATATTTTACGTTGCAGCCCAATGAGAGTTGTCAGAGCCAAACTAACAGAAGAAGTCAACAGTCGACTGGCTTCGTTTGGAGTGGATCCCCTTAAAAGCAGACTACATCGAAATGTCTTCCACAAACAAAGAATGGAGTTGCAACAATTACACGAAGTTAAAACTAAGGTGCGTAAAATTAGAAACTTATTACATATATCTTTGTACCTACATCTGATAGGTAGTTCGATATTTTGAATCACTTTTTTGCCTTTTGCTTCTAGAAAAATCCATCGTATGAGAAAATCAGACATAGCATCCTAGCGTACTTGGATTCAAACACGTCAACCGCGTCCCTTTCAACTAAGCAAATGAATGGAGTACACGAGTATATTTCCCCGAACAAGACAAGCAAAACATTAAGGAGTCTCACATCGGTGATATCGAACGTAAAGTCCAAAGCTTTGTCACTAGTGAAGCTGAATGATAACAACGTCAAGGAAAAGCGTAGATCGTTGGATGAAGACGTGGCAAGAAGAGCCATGTCTTTGTTGAAAACTCCTCCAGGGTCTGCACCAGAAAGCCCTGCTAATAGACATAGTCCAAAAAAGAAGGACACTGAAACCAAATATGATGTGACCCACAATCTTAAATCCAAGTCTAAACACACTAATGATACAACCGAAAAAGAAAATAAGACCAATTCAAACAAAAAACAAGTTCTACAATCAGAATCTGATGACGAATCGACTGAGAGCGATCATAAATACTACAAGACAGCCACAGTTTCTGAGACTTTGAAATCTATCGACAATTTGATCAAATCGCCCGCTCGACGACCAGCCTCGGCAGACATAAATTTGAATACCGTGCGGAAATACACCATCGAAAATGGTCTCTTCACACGCACCCAGTCAGCTTCGAACTTGAATCAAACCAAAGTAGAAGTCAATAACACCGACAGAAAACTAGAAAATTTTAACACTGAAAATAGCAGTGATGATATTGATTCACTGACTGATACTCCAATCAAGAAAACTCAATCTGAAGAAAACATTTCAAAAATAAAACAGACTAAAGGTGTCCTCAAAAATGCGTCTTCCATGTCGTCTTTAAACAAAAAGAAAGTTCTGTTCGACATGGATGCTATTCAAATGAAGTCGGTTAGCGCGTCGCCATCTCAAAGTATTACTGAAAAAAGTGATGGAAATGAGAAGTATGAATTAGGACTGGTCAATCTCGATGGAGAAGAATGGGATATTTCTAGGTGAGTGAATCTGATTAAGTAGTAGGTATGACTTACGGTAGCAGTAGCAGATATAGCGCAATTACTGTCGACTCCATAGGATGAACTTCAATAATATTATCCATGAAATGAGATCGTACCTATCTATTGATTGATCATTTTAATGGTAAGCTTCTCTTCATCTCCATTATCTAGATCGATATATAATCCAATGATTAATTTGTTCACAGCATTGACAACGAACCCCTAAAAAATGATACAAAAATTCAAATCAACACACGCACCAGTCCGAAGATAGCCGAGTTGAAGCAAACCATCGAGGACCAACTGGCGCGGAGGAACGAAACACCTTCTACGGCAATAGTGGGCGGTGTGGACATACTCGGTGGACCAGTGGCCAGAGTTCCCAGCATCGGTGGAAGCAACACAAGTCTCGGCAGCTCCATCTTAGATGATTCCGATGGCATTCCGGCTGTCAACAGCAAAGCATTCGTAAAACCCAAGAAACTCGCTGAAAAAGACGACAGTGAATTAGATATCTCAGAGTTCAGTATAGACGGTATAACTAATAAGAATGGATCATTTTAATAATTAATTATGAGAGTAATAAATGTGTAGGTACTTTTTATTGTTGTTATTTTATTAGTGGGATAGCCATTATTAGTCGGTGCACAAAGATCTTCATTTCTTCTGTTAGAATAGAAAACTATTGAACACCCATAAGTGCAATAGACTAAGCTTAAAACAAAAATTACACATCAAAAAAGAAGTGCTACAATAGGCGGTCTTATCGCTAATAGCGATCTCTTCCAGACAACCAAGCAGGGAAAGGAAATACAGAAATTGATATAGGGTCAGCTCCCTCGTGCACTTTGTAGGCGCGTAGTGTAACACTGCGCGCCTACAAGTGCACGACGTTAACAAGTCAAAAGCAAACGTCAAAAGCATTTTCTAAATGAGAATTTGAGCGTGTAGTTTATTACGTACATGTGTACGAAAGTTGGAGCTCGAGTAAACTTTGTCGTGTGCATGCGGATTGAGTCGCCACTTGTCAAGTTTCCTAGATCTAGGGGTGGCGAGTGGCGTCTCAATCCAGACATTGCGGATTGAGGCGCCATTCAGGTCCTATATCTATTCTATCCTATATTTCATTAGAATACGAGAAATGGACAATCCGCATGCACACAACTTTGTCTAGCTCTATGATCTGACTTGTCTAAGAATAATAATTGCACTTCGATAGTCTTATTAGTCTTAGAGGTTGCATAAGTGATGGGGGGTTGAGTAAGAGATAGTGGTACGCAACTACGCAATTGACTGCCTTTGAACCGAGTTCGTCAAAGAGGAACAGTTTAGTGCGTAAAATAACCCTTAGCAATAGGGCCACGTCGGCAAATTTTAGTTTCAGGATTCTAAATTCTACTTTTGTCGAAATAAAATATAATGGATAATACTAAAACATTTATTTCATAAAAAATATATTGCAAATTCACATATTTTTTTGCCTATATTCGTTTATCATCATTTCGCAGCATTCCTGTGACCGCTGTAGATGAACAGATTCCAACCTGTTGAACAAATTATGTGATTAATATAAATACGTAAAAGAAAAATCATCACATATTTTTAAGAATCCATCAGAAAGAGCCTCTTGTGTAATCATAACAATCAGAGTAGGTAAAGTATTGAACATCATGTAGCAATATTTGATGAGAAAATCATCGATTTTTAAATGTAAGCAATAGAAGTCTAGTTCATCCATATTGTCGAATTGATATTTTCTGGGCAGTGGAAAGTCCAACTCGCCCATTAGCGATGACAGTGTGACAACTCATAAAGGGTTATTTTCAGGGGGGGTAACTTCATCGTGGCCACCTGTGAGACAAAAAACAGCTTACGGATTTACATTATTTTATGAAAATACGCGATATATTGATATTTTAGGTCATAAACTAGTTAAATAACATTGTATTGTCTCAAATTGCTTTAAAATTTTGGAAAAAAACGAAACACAGGTATTATTGTCACAGTGAAGCAGTTTGACAGAGTTTGACAAACAACATAAACCGGCCACGCTGAAAGGGACAGAAATAAAAAAAGTAAAAAAATGTTTTTAAGTTAAACGGTTTTATTTTAAACATGTACTAAAAGCTAAAAAATAAAATAGTGAGGCACGTCAAATATCTACAATTGTCAGAGAAAATGTTAATTAGAGATTTAGATATTTGACGTGCCTCACGATTTTATTTTTTAGCTTTTAGTACATGTTTAAAATAAAACCGTTTAACTTAAAAACATTTTTTTACTTTTTTTATTTTAAGGCTTTTTAGTACAATGTATTCTACTTGTCAAGCCCTTTCATTTGATACCCATATTGATGAAATTGAAAAAAAAATAGGTTATCCGCCATTTTGTAGCGGCGGCCATCTTGGATTTTAATTTTGTATAATGCACTGTATTCTACTTATCAAGCCCTTTCATTTGATACCCATATTGATATGATTTAAAAAAAATACGTTATCCGCCATTTTGTAGCGGCGGCCATCTTGGATTTACAATAATATTGAATATACATAATTGTATTGTCACTAGAACCAAAGGCGTATACCAAATTTCAAATCAATCGGTTGACAGGAAGAGGGTGAAATTTCATTTACTAAATTTTACCCAAGAAAAAAGAAAAAAGAATAATAAAACAAACAGAGTAAGCTAAATAAAACCGTTTAAAAAATAGGTTCTCCTTTTTCTTCACACAGAATTTTCCCTATTGCCATCACACTCACCTCGGATGAAAAAGCCATATGGATGGGTAACCACTAGGCGACCCCCGCTGCCAACACACACATACAAAGCACTCATTCCCAATCCGGCTTGTTTATTAAAACTAGTTGTGACACTAACGCGTCATTCAGCAAACGACCGCAACAGGGAAAGTCGTGAGCAGAAATTGGCCAATTGTAGCGTTTTATGGTGCAAAACGCGATGAGAAAACATTTAATTTACAAGAGGATCATGTTACTTTCCATATTTAACCATAATTTTGTCGAAATATCAACTAAAAATACAAAAAATTACTATGTGTTGCCACTAAATCATGCAAGACCTAACTTGGGGTAAATTTTACGTATGAGTAGTTATATAATATTATAAACGTCTATTTTACGCCCGTTATTGTAATACTAAAAACCAGTATTCATATTATTATACACATTTAAACAAAAACACTCACATTCCTAATTATTACATGTATAAATAACCAGCCTGGATATCTCAAAATCTATATAAATATATCTGATACTATATAAATATATCTGAGAGTAGGTACTAGGTTATTATAACAAATCAAAACATAAAGTGAAACCGCGGGTCGGCCAGTCCCAAACACTATCCACCCTATGTTCAAAAAGGAAAACGAGACAACCAATCTAGCGATTTTCACAAAAACGATTTCAAAACAATCATAGCGTAGGTCCCTGATACTAAAAAACGTTCAATAATATGATATTTTTCCCAAAAACTGCCTTTGCAAAATTCTTCAATTTAGTATTAAAAATTAAATACATTACATTTTTCTTACAAGTTTTTCTATTAGGTACATACCTTCTTGAATTTTTTTCTAATTTTCTTTAGACTTTTTTTTAATTGAATATTTTATTACAAATTAATATTTATTACTCTCAAAAAAAGGTAATTTAAAGTTATACAATGGCCACACTGGAACAAAAATCAAGTTGGGACATGTCGAGACAAATAAAATATCGATATCGACTTTTTAGTAGAAATCTTATCAAAATCTAAAACTTAAAGTTAATAGTGTAGGGACATTGTATGGTATGAAAGGCTCAAAAATGCTTGCACTTTTTTTGTTAAAACGTTACTTTTTGTACTTGATAAGGTCACTTGTACTCGTTGTTTTAATAATTATTATTATAATCCCAAGCTTTACCAATGCCCATAAACTCAATTTCCTATGAAGAAAATGAATTTATCTATAAAAATATCGGATGGTTAACACATGAACAAGTGGTAACTGCGAACTACCAATATGATATAAAATATTAGGTAGGTTCGAAACAGGAATTTCATGTAAGTACCTACCTACAGCACTGTAAAATAATACAAGTGAATTAAATAAAAAAATTAAAAAACCCCCGCCCCAAACGTAATACACAATTCACCATTTTTAATGGCGGCCATCTTGGATTTTAAATTTTATATAGTAGGCTGTATTTTACTTATTAAGCCCTTTCATTTAGTATCCATATTGAGGGAGTTGTGAAAGAAAAAAGTAATCCGCCATTTTGTAGCGGCGGCCATCTTGGACCGATTTCCACCAAACACACACACACACAGACAGACAGACACGTCAAACTTATAACACCTCGTCGTTTTTGCGTTGGGGGTTAAAATGGGGAAGTCAATACTAACGTGACGTGGCAACATAATTTTCAGGCTAGCCAACGTAAAGGCTAGTGGTAAAATAACTGTGAATGATCTTTAGTGCACATGCAGGCTGTTTCTGTGTGTGTATTATATTCGCGTGCGTGTATTATGGTAGTGTTGGATAATTTTGACGTAAGCGTTCGTAGCGACATTATTGAAAATTCATTAGTGTGGAAACGTTATATTAGTGTGAGTTGCCTCTCCCCCCGCCAGAGATGCCAGCATTTTTCACATAGAAATTAGTCCGCGTATCTTCTCCCTAGGCTAAGAACTCGTTGCGTTTTTTGAGATTTTTTTTCTTTCGAAATTGATTCTCTTGCTGTTTTTCAATATATACCTAACACTGATAACATTTTTATGTGTAAAAAGCAGCTGAAATGTTGTATTGAGATAGCTTAGACCCTGGAATAACATATAGGCTACATAAGTACTGCGGGTAAAACCGCTGGGCGCAGGTAGTACAACATAAATTTTAATAACAAGATACGCGTTTATTTGGTTTACTAGTTCAGCCAAATATTTTTTTAACTGATTTAACCTAATATAAGATTACGAAAAATACCTAATTATACCTACCTCTTATAACCTTCCGTCATAATATGCAATAATATTTTGACCAAAGTATCGATAGTGAGTATCGATAATTTCAAGCACTACCGTTGTTAACGTAAAATGTGCGTCATCTAGTGCACATGCAAGCGGTTTCTGTGTGTGTATTATGTTCGTGTGCGTGTATTTATGGTAGTGTTGGATAATTTTGACGTAAGCGTTCGTAGCGACATGACTGAAAATTCATTAGTGTGGAATCGTTGTATTAGTGTGCGTTGCCTCTCCCCCCGCCAGAATGCCAGCATTTTTCACATAGAAATAAGTCCGCGTATCTTCTCCCTAGGCTAAGAACTCGTTGACACTCACACATAAAATGGGTACTTCTAGTTGTATTACTTCTGTGGTTATTTTACAGAAAACGACCCTTAGAAAAAATTTCAGTGTTTATATTGTAAAATTACGCTTTTTGAGATGTCACACTGCCAACACAAATGGGAAAAATGCCTGGGTAGGGTAAAAAAAATCTGAATTATCAGCCCTTCTAAAACAGCAAATTCTGTTATGTAGTATTTTTTAAAGTCAGACTATTAAGAATCTAGCTGTCTTAGATTGTGAAATTTAATAGAAACTTACAATTTTCAACTTTTGAAGAATATTTCACTTTGAATCAGCTCTTGGTTCATTCTTTATTCTGAGTGCAGTCTGGTAAACCTGTAAAATTTGCTTTGATTAGCATTTATTTTGATGAATAAATACTTCTAAACTTAGCTTGAATTCCTCAGAAAGAGCCTCTTGTGTAATCACAAATGATCAGAGTAGGTAAGTAGAAATCATCATGAACAAAAATTTAAGCCAAGCTATTGAATTTATTTTTAAATAACATACATAACATATAAATTAACTGAAAGTGCACTAAGAATGTACAAAAGGGATTTCAAATAGGTGTACCTATTATTAAATTGCAAATATGAAATAATAATTTTATTGTGGTTTCATAAAAATACTAAGATGTCTATGTATTAAAATTTCCTATAGTGGAATTATGTATTTAAATAGTTTACTTACCAAAACAACAAAGATGTTTCTATCAGCATTAGAAGATGTCTTCAAAGATTCACAGGGAAATCATCTGTAAAACCAATAATTTGTTATAGCTAATGCCAGCATAAAAATCAGATATCATTCTCATAGAAATACCAACCTTTTACTCGTTTTCCTTTAACAATCTAAAATGGTTAAATTTAAAAAAGTACAGTGTTTTTACAGTTTTTATTAGTAAGTATACGTTTACGCCTCCTTCTTGGTGTCTGTCTTGCCACCGCGGATTCTTCCGGTCCTGCGCGCGGCGATAAGACCGACCTTGCGACCGGCTGATGTACCTCTCTTCACAGTCGACGCCTTACCTGGAAGATACAAGATTCATTTTTAAAACATTGATCGGTGGACAGATTGAGATTTAGGAACTGGCCATAGAATAACTGCTAAACTGAGTATTCTTTACTTTAAGGCAAGCTTGCAACTACAACAAATATCTTTGGGAAAAATTACTGAAAATATGTGAACTGATATACAAAATTCACACACTGCACAAATATATCTAAATATATAAAAGGAAAAAGTGACTGATTGACTGATCTATCAACGCTCAGCTAAAACCGCTGAACAGATTCACTTGAAATTTGGAATATAAATAGGTTTTATGCTGTAGACATGCTCTAAAAAAGGATTTTACCATGCGGGCAAAGCCACGAGCACAAGTTAGTTTTTTTATATTTTAATAGGTTTAAATTGCAATAAATATTTATTGCGCCTTATTTACTTTGGCCATCTTTTTATCTAATAGAATCAATAATATCTTTACAAAAGACACAATGATATAGGTTTAATCTTTCGCGAGGTGCAAAATGTTTGTGTATCTCTATTTTGCAATACAACAAGAGTAGTGGAATCTCTGTAGTCAGTATGAGAGTTATATTGACCATCTGAAAAAATCCCTACTTTACAGGAATTTTGCTTAAATTTCATGATTCTAGAAGACATTTAATAATGTGGGCCAAATTTATGCAAGTCAAACTTTAAATTGGTCTCCTGTAAAATAAGGATTATTCACCAATTCTGGCCAGTAATAAGTAACATATTATAGAACTAGTAAATAGAAATAGTACTCACCAATGTGTTGATGGTTACCACCACCGTGAGGATGCTCCACAGGGTTCATGGCCACACCTCGTACGTACGGCCAGCAGTTACGCTTCACCTTGTACTTGTGGTACGCACGACCAGCCTTCAGGATGGGCTTGTCAATACGACCACCTCCCGCAACAATACCTACAATAATACACATACATTTTAGTATTGTGTTAATCATATATAAATATAAATAAATAAATAAGATTACAATGTATATTGTTAGTTATATTACACTGAACATGTAATTGTCTTAGATTTTTCTGTAAGTTGCATGTGAAATTGAATAAATAAATCATTCTTTCCATATACAAAATTTTAAATGTTATAAATTATGTATTTGGTGTTTATTGTAACTGTAGTAAGTCACATAAATAAATAAATAAAATAAAATAGCCTTTATTTCTAACTTAAAACATTTGTTTAACTTATTTGGTATACTAATTAAATTTATGCTAGTGTGCCTCTTAAGGCAAAGGCCTCCTCCATATCTTTCCATTTATCTCTTTCGTTTGCGTCACATATCTTGAAGTATTTTCTATTGTATGTAATAATTGTAACAAACTGACCATATAGACATCTTAATCCAAACAGTACATTAAAACTATTGTACTGTATTATTTATTATTAATACTCAATACTCAATACTTTATTTGCTCCCTTAGAATTAGGTACATAATAAGGTCTTAGTGTAGTTTGCACATCAGTATTTCTAAGGACCCTGGCGGGCACATGCAATTTAGAAGGTACAATAATTGTTATTAAAATTAAGAAATGAAATAATAGTGTTTAAATAATTTTAATAGGACGTGTTAGAGAGGATGATATACTTATTTTTTATAATTTATTTATTTTAGTGTAAAATCTTGCAGATATTCTTCTATGTTGTAATATGATTTGTTTAAAAGTATCGATTTTAGGTTTTTTATAAATTTGTTGTAGTTAGGTTCGTTTTTTAAGTTATAAGGTAGTTTGTTGTAAATTTTTATGGTCATTACGTATGGACTATTGGAGTGGATGGACAGTGAGGAGTTTGGAAGCGCAAGTTTATTTCTAAGTCTTAAATTGTATTGGTTTTGGTTATCGTCGCGGTTTGTGTATGAATGGGGGTGATCGCGGACGAATTTACAAAGTTCTGAAATGTATATGCAGGGCAAGGTAAGGAGTTTATATTTCTTGAAATATGGTCTGCAACTATCGGTCTGTTCTATGTTGGCTAGGATTCGAATGAGTTTCTTTTGTAATATGAAAAGAGAAGGTGCGTCAGTACTGTTTCCCCAGAGGGATTAGATTAATACACATAACCTAATACCATAATATTAAAGATCTAATGCCAATGCCCAATAATAAAATTATGTAATTCAAAATACACAGTATATAGCTTATAGCTTCTTATAAATTCTGTATCTTTGATATAAAACTTTCTATTACATTCCATTTACTCTGGACAATATGGATAATTTCTTTGTTTTTCATGCAATTAATTTTTCTATCAGATAAAAATTGTCATAAGTAGTCTTACAAGTAGCGGCACGAAACTCTAGCGCTGACCGTTATTACGCAGAAGCGAAAAATAAGGTATCTGAGGGGGGCTAGCGGAATGAAGGGCGGGCGTGCGTAGCGTTGATTGGCTCCCCAGTTGCATTCCGTTCCCCGCACCAATACCACGCTCCGCGCTCATCCCGTGTACAGACACGTACAGATATTATGATTATGCCGAAAAAATTAGGGCCCAGATATTATTGTGCATAAAAATATTAGGGCTGGGTATCATTATGGCGAAATATATTAGGGCTAGATATAATTATGCCAATGAATTTTATGGAAAGAAGTTTTATGCGCAAAAACATTATGCGTTACAATTTTAGGCTGCCTTATTGTTATGCTTTAAAATATTATGGGAGAAAAATTAGGCCAAAAAAACTTATGCCTAATAACGTTAGGCGATTTTATGTTTGGGCCGAAAAATATTATGCCACTTTAAATTTGGACTAAAAATTTTATGCGAGCCAACATGGACCCCATGCGCAGCTATCCTTCACATTTCGTTCAGCTCAATATTATCGTTATTTAGGTAATAAAAACTCAAAGTGACATAATATAATGCATTGCGTGCGTGACAGTACCCATGCGCAGCAATCCCCTCCACGTATCGGCCAGCGCTAGACTTACGTGCCACTGCTTATACTAATATTATAAATGTGAAAGTTTGAACAAATGTTTGGATGTGTATGTTACTCTTTCACACCTAAACAGGTGGACCGATTGAGCTATCACTTTTTGTATAGATATAGCTTAGACTTGGAAATTTGGTATAGATATAGCTTAGACCCTGGAATAGCACATAGGCTACAGTACAGCGGGTAAAACCACTGGGCTAGTAGATAATAAATACTTGTACTCACCAACCATGCCCCTGTTGCTTGAAGGCAGGACTTTCTTAGCTCCAGAGGGGAGCTTGACTCGGGTGCGCTTGGCATCGGGATTGTGTCCGATGACTGTGGCGAAGTTTCCAGAGGCGCGTGCCAGCCGGCCTCGGTCACCCATCTTCTCCTCCAGGTTGCACACAATGGTACCCTCAGGCATGGCGCCCACGGGCATTACATTGCCTGGGAATAAATAGGTTAACTGTTATAGGTAATGTACGCCAGTGCCTGTAAAGTTAGAGGAAAATATACCCAATGTGTTCTCCATTTTCAACAATGTTTATCATTATGGTCATTCCTTGAACAAGCTATGTTTTTTTTGTTGTGCTCCCATCTGCAATCAGTCTCTTGACTATAAGCAGATTTGTTGTAGGTGGATGGGCAACAAGCTATGTTAAAATTTAAAATGTTTTAAATTTAAGCAACATGATGTACTGATATTTATTTGTGTACTGTATACAATATGTGTGTTGTGTTTACCTAACAAATGAGAACAATTACAGATGCTGCTTAAATCATCTTTCAAAGATGTCAGAGGCCAGTGATGAATGAAGTTTATATTCCAAAATAAAATTACCAATAAAGAGGGACCTTAAAATATTTTTTTGCCAAGTTTTGATCCAACATACACAAATAGAGCTGCACTCACCAACTTCAAGAGTGGCCTTCTTTCCGCAGTAAACAAACTGGCCAGTGTACAAGCCCTCGGGCGCAATGAATAGCTCCTTGCGTGTCTTGAACTTGTAAGGGTCGCGGAAGTGAACTACGGCTAGGGGAGCGCCTCTGCCGGGATCGTGGATGATGTCCTACAAATAAATATTGAAATACTGCTTTACACTGGTTGTAGTCTTGGAACAATATAGGTTATAGTGTCTTGATGTAACTAATAATGAGTAAATAATAATAAAGCATGGTCGATATGCATTTTATGTTATAAAAAGTTTTAGGTTAAGTTTTGAAACAAACCTTTACAACACCCTTGATGTATCCATGACGTTCAGCGTAATCCAAGGAACGAAGTTTAGGCGCTCCTTTCCTTTTCTTCGTATGTGATACGAACACTGAACCGGCACCTTTACGCTGAGCACGAATTACTCGACCCATGGTTACGACTCGTCACTGCAATTTTCCAATAACATCAGAACAGAAATAACATCACAACTTCGGTAATAACTTAACAGCGAACATTATTTTATAATCTCTAGGTAGAAATTAACTGAATACATGACGATATTTTGAGATTCAATTAAAAATCCAAAAATTTACGTACACCTTCGAGTCGGTCACTTTTGAAAGAACACAACAATGTTGCCATAATACTAAACTTTCAAAGTTTGACATTGACATAAGAACATTCATTGCCATAAAGAAATAAACCGGATATTTTCCGCAACTGCTTCAGTCGTAGTAAAAAAACCCGAAGTAGACAAGTTTGAACTAGCTTAAAATACTACATGTATTTTTTATCTGTGCAGCTAAACAGCTGATATTTGACAATGACATTCGCATTATGTCAATGTCAAATGTATTTTACTCATGCCGGTTCTTACTTGTTATTTTGGTTATAATTTATAATCTTGCGAGGTTTACGTAATTATTGTGTATTTAAGAGGAGTTTCAATAAATCGTAAGTAATTATTATGACAGTATCAAACAGAACTCTTGTGAAAATAGCTGCATGGGGTGGTGTCATAGTCAGTACAACAGGGTTTTATTTACAACATCGTTTAGTGGACAAAGTAAGAAACTATGATTACTATAAACAGGCATTGAAGAGATTGAGAACCCATGCAGGTGCTGTGTACTACTTGGGCGAACCTATTAAAGATAAACGCTTCAAATTAAGTGACGCTGAGAACAATTACTCTGACGGAGAAAAGGCTCGATTCGCAATACCTGTGTCTGGCCCAAAAGATAGAGGAACATATTACATCTGGGCTGCGAAAGAAAATGAAGATTGGAAACTTACTAAAGCTGAATTAGAATTGAAATCAAAATCAGACGCAAGACTTGTTATAAAAGAAAACTAATATTATCTAAAAGTTTTATATTATAGCAAGTACAATGTAAGTGAAACCATTTTCTTTAAAAATTCATATAAAATATACAATATTTTTTCTCTTTATAATTATTACATGCTTACATAATATTCTTTTTTTTTTTCTAGGAATAGTAGAATGTTTGTTGGGACATCCAAAGAAAAGTTTTCTTATCACAATACATTGCTTTGCCTAGTGAAAGCATTACAAGGCAAAAATGCAACAATCGATCTTAGAAATGATTCATATGTGTGTGGCTGTGTTGCAACTGTTGATGGGTAAGAATGGATTTTTTATTATGGATTGCAAAAATAATTGTGAATATCCAATTATTGAATTAGTCGGCAAATTTATTAACTGATTCGTTGCAATGTCTAATTTTACTAACTTCTTAACACATTGACTGCGACGGCGTTTTATAGAACTATCCCAGATGCCTGAAATTCATTTTGTATGGAAAAATCCTTTAACAAAACACGTTTGTGTTTTTCAGCACTCACGTTCCAACCTCAAAACACAGCTGTTCTGTTTTCAGCAGTCAATGTGTGTGTGTCAATGTGGCGTCGAACATAAATAATGTGACACTGTTCAGTGCCATATGATTATATGACACACATCTATGTCTTCAGCCATGCAGAAAAGAAAACAGTATTTTCAAAATTAGTAGTAGTTTTAAGTAATTTAAAAAAAGTCTGCAACAAATCAGTTAATGAAACAATAAGGACAAAAACTGCCTACTACTGCATATCTTGAGTTAGCATGTATTTCCATGGATTCATAGTAGACTAGAATAATAATAATTATGACTAGAATTATAATTCACCAATCAGAGCTGGGACGAAGGTCTTAAAAATTTCAAGCACTACTGTTTGTCAACCGTAGCTTACTCTTCTCCACTTAACATTATTAGAAATGAACCCTTATTTTGTTTCCAGATATACGAATATATCATTAATCAATACAGAGTTTTCTATTCTATTGATTGTAATTATCCAATTATTGAATTCAATGGTGAATTTCTTAATGAAATATGAAACATAAGGACAATGACTGCCTAGTATCTTGAGTTAGCATGTGTTTCCATGGACTAATAGTAGACTAGAATAATAATATCTCAGTAATCAGTGCTGGGATGAAGATGTCAAAAAAATTCAAGCACTATTGGTCAACTCTAGCTTACTCTTCTTATTAGAAATTAACCCTTTTGTATTTGTTTCCAGATATATGAATATATCATTAACCAAAGCAGTTTTCTGTGATCCTAGAGGCAATGAATATGCATTTGATGACCTGTTTATTCAGGCGAGAAACATAAGATATGTTCATATTCCTGAAGAAGTAAGTGATAGTTTGTTTGTAAATGGCTCAGATTTAAGGCTCTTTAGTATTTGAGCGGAGGTGCCACCTTGCTATAAAATGTTCCAACCAAGTAACATGCAGTAAAAAGTTGACCATTGACCTATCAAACAATTTAAGTGTATTATATCAGTGTTCTTTTATTAAATTACTATGCCAATAATAATGTGCATAGTATTTTTATGGTGGGCGCACATCTATAAATAAATAAATAAATATTTCGGGACAATTCACACAGCGCCACCTAACCCCATACTAAGCAACTTAATGTTTGTATTATGGGGATATAATACTTTTATACTTTTCTTTTGTAAATACATACTTATAATAGATATTGAAAACCACCCAGACCAGAACCAAATATCTGTGGATCACACATATATTTGCCTCATGCGGGAATCGAACCCGCAACCTTCTGCGTTGCAAGCGGGTATTAGCCCACTGCGCCACAGAGGTTGTCAAATCTATCCGCATCAACCGCGCCGAACGTATTTTTGTATAGGAAATCTTCTCCCGATTTGGACGATTCGACTTCCAGCAAGTGTGAGAGATTTCATATAAATAATTCAAAATTCACCATTGTAATCTACTTGATTGAACACACTTACCTATATTTTCAGACATTTCTATTGTGTTTGCCTTAACATATCATTATATAGTTTAGTCTGTGTTTGACCATTAAATGCTATGCAACTGTTCATCAAATTGATTTCTTTTTTACAGATATCTATAATATCAGCTATAAAAGATGAAGTTATGAAGAACAAGAGAGAACCTCCCAAGAGACCTACACAAAAGTCGAGAAAAGTGAAGAAAGCCATGGCACAACACATGCAAGTTGTGGCCTCTTTAGAAAAGTAGTTTTAGGCAGTAGTAACATCTTGATTAAATGATTTTTACTCATTAAAAATATACTTCATTTTTTACATAACCTATCTGCTATACACATAAGTAATCCCAATTTCTCATATTATATTATTTTTGTAATCATAAATTAGCTTTTGGCTTATAATTTAAATTCAATGTTCATGGCAAGACTTTTTTTCCTGACGCAGGAAAAATGCGTAACATATAGTCCCACTATAAAACCTGAGGGTGTTCTTGTGGGATACATGGAGCCAGGGCTGTGGGTACGTCGAAGCACTCGTCCGCGGCCCATAGCAGTCAAGACACCTTGTTCAGTAACGCATTTTTCCTGGGTCAAATAAAAAGAGTCCGTTGGGTCAGCTAGTAGTTATTGTAAAAATCAAAATAAATTTTATATTAAAACTATGTATTCATCAACAGATTACACAATCACAATAATAAACTTGTATTATCACTTATGACAATAAGGAAATTGTAAATGGTCATATTATGTAAACCATATTGAATTTCATCTACTTAGTATTGAGATCTTCGTTTGGAAGACTGTTTTGATCATTTTCTCCAGTGAACGCGCTGTCGGTGTTCATGCTTACTGGCAAGCATACATTTTCATCCTTTACTTTTGGAGTTGTATTTTTATCATCAAGGTTGTAATTGGAGGGAGGCGCGTAGGCAAGTGTTTCAACTTGGGCGATCTGCGCTGGAATAATTTCCGGATAAGCGGGCAGGATAAACTTCTCAACACCGTAATTATTCAACTTGACAACATGTGGATACAAATCGGTTTGATTAGTCGGAGGCACGTAACCCTCCCGATTAGAACTCGCGACATAGTTGTGTATCGCGAGATTCTTGAAGTTGTAGTTTTCTTGTTTCTGGGGCAGGTTGTTAGATCTGTTCGTTGGGTAGGAGTTGATTTGGCAGTTGCTGAAAGTTTCTTTCTGTGGGTTAGGTGTAGCTGGAGTGACGTTGACGTTTTGGGACTCGACAATGACTATTTCTTTGAAGGGTGGTTTGGTGGCGCGTCGATGCGGTTGTTTTGTCGGTCGCTGGAATATGACGGAGTCTTTGGGTGGTTCGTTGGTTGCGGGCGGTGCGGGTTCCGGCGTTTGGCTGCAGAGGAAGTTCGACTGGTTGATGCTCGTGATGATGAACGTCGGGCTCGGGGACGATTGGTTCACGACCGGTCTCTGGAGCGCTTGTTGGTTGATTACTGAAATGGGATAAAACAATGATAAGTCAGAAATTTTCGTACATATATGTACGTATTCGTGTGATAGTCGCAGCTCACTGCTCTTTTCAGGTAATGGAAAAGTGTCCATTGTTTTAAATAAATAAAAAAAAATAAGTAGAGTTACAATTTTATAAATTAAATTAAACAAAACACAAACGTAAGGACATCTTTAAAATAACTTTAATTAAAGTTGCAAGAAATATAATAATTTCGTTATATTGGACGCTCCAGGGAATAGCGTCATGAGCTCATATATATTTAATTGGCTACCGAATTCCAAAGGAACTACTGGGTAATAAACGATTTCAGCTTGATCAATAGCCGTTTAGGCGTGAAAAGGTAATAAACACACCCATACTTTCGCACGTACATTAAAACTATTATAAACTTACTAATTTGTACTTGGCATGTTGCGCGTAACCTTTTCTTTTACCGGATAAAAGATTTCTCCACGCAAGCTACGAGGATAACCTAGTTCCGTTTATATATTATGTTATACATCAACGTAGTCAGCCATGAACTCAGGTTGGGGCAGAAGTTTATATAAATAAGTAACTAGCATACATAATTTAGAATTCTTATAAAAGCGCGAACAGCTTGTTGTGAGCGCCGAGAAAATTATATCCTGACTATGAACTATCTCTATGTGCGATCGGCTTATTTCGAGCGCCAAGAAAATAAGAAGTACCTTAAAGGAAAAGAACGAATGAGGGAGGGCGCCACCGGTGCCTTGTTGACAGCGAGTCCGTATTAAATTTTATTCTAAAAATATTAATAAGTGCTTAAATCTAGTAAAAAGTGATTAAATAGTTATATTAACTTCCATCTCCAATGAATAACATTCAGTTGTGTGTAAAAATCAACAAACAGTGTCCAAAAAAACACAAAAACTAAAAGTGTGACCGGTTACAAAATTTAAAAAAAAATAGTGCATAATACCTTTTAAAACCTCAAATAAACAACAAAGTGGACTAATAACAGTAATATTATCACATCAAAGCAAGTTCTACAGCTGGATTAAGCAAATTTTTAAATTTGCATAACCTCTAAACCGGAATTCAAAGTGCATAACTTCGAACACTTTGTAGACGCTTAAAGGAGCACTCGGAACACCGAAAACTGGATAAAACCGGGGGAGTATATTGTGATATTTAACACCTTACACACATACACACTCACAAATCACCAAATTTTTGGATTTTATAAACGAACACGGCAGTGATCAGCGACACTTAACATCTGTCGCCGTTACCTATTTCTCAGTCACTTTGACAACAATAAAGTGCACCTGACGATTATAGTAACCACTGGCAGCTTATTATAACACAGTACATAACACTCTGTATAACAAAATAATCCCTTTTTACTTAAGAACAAAAATAAATTATTAGGTTACTATAGTGCCTGGATATTATATTTGTAAGAATATTATATTATCAGGAACTCATTATTTTATTGTTTACAAACATAACCAAAAGTAGATACTTATATTTTACAAAATCTTATTAAAAGTAGACACTTTAATTCATACTAAAAGATTAAGATAGAGATTAAATTAAGATTAGATAAAGATTAAGTTAGAGATTTAAGTAGTTTAGGTATTCTATATATAATTGTCAACAGATTTAGTTATTAGACAATTTTCTTTAGGTTAACACAAAATACAACCACATAGGCTATAACAGCCAGTAGGTACTTAGCTAGTTATTACAAGTACTTAAGTATTTTGTAATTAATTTTCAGAATCGGACAACCGACAGCGACAGGGTAGCAGACCCAGTATCCAGCAGTTTATTAATAGAAGGACACTAAAAATGGAACCGATGGACACCTATAACAATTCAACCTTTAATTTTCATCAACGCAGAAGAGCCAACTCCCTAGGAAGTTTTACTGATTCATCCATATTTGAGTCCACTAGAATTACCCTACCAGATAACAACCAAAATCAAAACTCGTCAATAATCGAAGAACAACACAGACGAATAAATAATCTCGAACAACGTGCCCTTGCGAGAGATAAAGAAATTGAAGGTCTACTACTAGAAAAAAATGGCCTAAAGAAAGAGCTAGAAAAATCCAACAAACTCATAGAAATATTAAAAAAAATTGACTTTGGTGACCCAAATTGTACACCAGCTCAAGGGAGAAAGCGAAAACGTCCGCGGGTTTTATTGGCAGAGGAAATAATGAATAGTCCGAAGATATTGACTACCCCCCACAAAGAAGAACAAATATGTAGTAAAAAAAATCAGGAAATCATTGAATTATTAAATAACAAAATTGAAGAACTAGAAGAAATGTTATTATATGAAAAACCAAAAGAAAACAAATCAGCGAATAATAATAAATTAAAACACAAAACAACAACAAGCAAAGCGCACCATACAACCCGCCAGAGCACAGTGAAAAAAATTAAGACACTTGCACAAAAATCAAAGAAACTAAGAGAGAAATGTACACAATTAAAGCAAGAACAAGAAGAATTAAACCAAAAAATTAATGAATTAGAAAAACACAATAATTTATATGCTATTGGAAGGTCAACAGAAAACATCAATACTATTAGTAAAAAAGATCCATCTAATACAATAATTTTCTCCGATGGAATAGGAAAGGGAATAGCGGCTAGAATTATCAATAGCTCGAGTAAGACCACTAATGTCACAAATTATTGCAAACCGGGTGCAAACTTCTACAATATATTAGATAATATCAGCAAGAAGACTATCACTCTGACACAGGAAGATACATTGGCAATAATTATAGCTGATTATGATAAATATTACATGCAGAAGCAGGGTACAGAATATTTAAAAGTATTAAGTGACATTATAAACGCTTCAGAGAGACCCTATAAGATAATAGTTAGCGGTTTGCGATATAAACATAATTTAAATAACCAGGAAGTGTACAATATCAACACAAAAATTGCAAGGCTTGCAATGATAGCAGAAAATGTAAAATACGTAGACCCGAACATAAGTGAGAATGGTAAAATAAATAGTTACTACAATATTAAGGAAAATATGACACAGGTGATTGCCTCAACTGTGAACTATAATTTCCAGGGGAGCTCATCTCTCACATTTATAAAATGCAAACCAGAAATAGAATCATCCTGTAAGAATATTGTGTGTAAGAAAGATATAAAGACTTCAGAGTTTTTTCGAGGTAACTGATGAGGAACATATAGGAATAATTCATCAGAACATAGCTGGAGTTCTAAATAAACAAGAGTATTTATATGAAGCTGTAATGAACCTCACAGAAAATGGTGTGCCAATAGATGCCATTTGTCTTAGTGAGACTTTCCTTCAAGACGGAACTGAACAAAATCTTAAAATTAAAGGCTTTGTAAATGCAACTTTCTATTCAAGAAAAAAGTCAAAAAGAGGCGGTGTTGGTATATTAATTAGAAATGATTTAGAATACAAAGTGTTAAATGATATAAACACCCGCAGTGAGCCATGCACTTTCGAATGTTGTAGCATAGAACTCATCAAATATAATGTGATATTGATCTGCATATATAGAACACCATCATCTAATGTAAAACTATTCTTAAACCAATTGGAAGACCTATTGATGACAACAACACGAAGAACTCGCAAAAAGATAGTAGTGTGCGGTGATTTTAACATAGACACACTAAAACAAACTCCCGAAGCCAAATATTACAAGCAAATCCTGGAGAGCTGTAATATAAAACAACTGATACAAACACCAACACGAATAACTGCTACAACTCAGACATGCATTGATCAAGTTAATACTAATTTAGAAAATGGGAAATCAGCTACACATGACTTGGGCCTTTCTGATCATACTGCCCAATCATTTCATTGGCCGGTGCAACGTCGAAGAACAACTCCAGCGACTTGGTGGTACGAGTATACAAGAGACTATGATGTAGATAACCGTAGAAAATTTATTGAATGTATGTCATGTTTACATTTTGAAGATGTTTTATTAGAGACAGACGTGGACCAGGCATATGATAAGTTTTTAAGAGAGTTCTCATTGTATTATAATTTATGTTTTCCAATAATTAGAGTAAAAAGGTTTAGTAATAAGAATGGAAAAGCCCGGTGGCTTACATTAGGATTAAGAAAGAGCTGTAAAACAAAGAGGATATTGTATCATAACTTGAAATTTAATAAGAATAATAACAATAATTGTAGATCGAAATATGTAAAGTATACACAATTATTGCGCAAATGTATTAATGAATCACAGAGAAATTGTAACATACAGTATATTAATAATATGAAAAATAAATGTAAAGCTGTATGGCAGGTTATTAAGAAAAATACTTGTAATAAATCCAATAAAAATTCTATTGACCGAATTGTTATTGGAAAATCTGAGATTACTGATCCAAATTTAATTTGTTCACATTTTAATAACTTTTTTATAAACTTGACAAATAATAATGATTTTAAGATGGATATAGGTAAAACTCAGATCAATAACCTTATTGACTCTAATGAAAAAAGTATATTTCTTAACCCGATAGGAACAAATGAAATCAAGAAAATTGTAAAATCTTTGAATAACACCAAAGCAGTTGGATATGACGATATAAGAACTGATATTGTAAAGTTGTCGATTGACTTTCTAGCACCTGCATTGATCCATATTATAAATTTAACAATGGAACAAGGGCTCTTTCCAACAGCTTTGAAAAAGTCTATAGTTAAACCATTGCATAAGAAGGGAGATACTTGTAAAATGGATAACTATCGACCAGTAACTTTGATACCTATTTTTTCCAAAGTATTGGAGAAAGTAATGTACCAGAGAATAATAGCGTTTATTGAAAAACATAAAATACTAAAAGATGAGCAAAATGGTTTCCGCAAAAATAAGAATACAACATTGGCAGCATTCAAACTTATTAAATATGTAACAGAATGTCTTGATAAAAAATTGCAAATTGCTATTGTATTTATGGATATGAGTAAAGCTTTTGATTTTGTATGCCATGATATTTTACTAGAAAAATTGTATAGATATGGTATACGGGGACCTGCTTACAGCTGGATTCAAACATACTTATGTAACAGGACTCAGTGTGTAAAAGTCTCAAAGCTTGATGTACAAACTAAAACTGTTGAAAACTCTTGCTCTCCTTATCTCCCAAATAATTTTGGAGTGCCACAAGGCAGCATCCTGGGTCCGCTACTATTCTTATTATATATAAATGATTTACCAAATGTAATTAATAAAAAATGTATTTTGTTTGCTGATGACACGACAATTGTGATAGAAGGAAAAGACCAAGAAATGTATGAACAAGATATAAATAGCTCTATTGTAAACACTATTCAATGGCTCTCGGCAAATAATTTAAAAGTAAATGTAGATAAAACTAAAATCTTGCAAATGTACACAAAAAACAGTTTGAAATCTGCCTTAAATATAAGTTATGAAGGTACAGCCATTGAAGAAGTGACTACAATAAAATTTTTAGGACTCTTTCTTGATAGCATGTGCTCATGGAAACAGCATGTCGAGTATGTCTGCTCCCGTCTAAATAGCTTTGTTTATCCATTAAGACGAATTGCACAAACTGTATCAAAGAAAGAAGCGATCACGGCATATTATGGATTTGTAAACTCTATATTAAGATATGGAATCGTAATATGGGGTAAATGTGCCCATATTGATCAATGTTTTATAATACAAAAAAGATGTATACGTGCAATATTTGGCTTAAAACAAATAGACTCCTGTAGACCATTCTTTAGAACTTTTAAAATCCTAACTGTAACTTCTTTATATATTCTAGATGTGTGTCTATTTGTATATAATAATAGAGACATTTTTCAGCAAGCCAGCTCAATTAAAGTAAATTTACGTTCCCAATATAAGAATAATTTAATTAAACCTCCAACTAGACTTGCATTGACTTCTAATAATTGTTTTATTATGTGTATAAAAGTTTATAACAAAATTCCAAATCATTTTAGGGAATCGAATTTAACACTAAATGTGTTTAAACATAAATTGACGCAATGGTTGGCGGAAAAATTTTTTTATAGCATAAATGAATTTTTTGAATACAAAATATAAATAGTCATGCATACTCCATACAATGTAACTAAAGGCATTAATTATTCTTAGCTATAAGTCATTATTGTATTATTCATACGTCTGGAAAAGACAGGTTTCGGCAGAACAATGCATTACATTAAGATCTGATATTATGTACCTGAAATCTATGAATAAACAAATTCTTATTCTTATTCTTATTCTTCAAGGTCAGAGCCAGGGTGGGGTAAGCGCCCCACTCTGTCCCACCGTGGCTACGCCCATGATGTTATATATTATCCCATCAAAAACATAAATGTGAAAAGAGAGCCAAGTTCAATATTACGATGTATGTAGGTACTCATAGTTACCTATGATTTGGTAGTTGACTTCAACGACAAAACAAGTGAGATCTAAATGGGTGCCAAGTTCAATGGTCAGTCCTGAAAAATATTTACAACAACATAAAATATTTTATTACAACTTAAAAGATTATTTCTTCTTATCACTTAGAATTAATATTATTTTGAAGCCTAAAGACTGACTTGGCCAGTTCTCATAATATGCTAGGTAGGTACTCTCTTAACTTTAGTTTGATCACTATTAAACGCACTTAATGCTAATTAGTGCGCCACCGTCTTTTATCGTGTAAATTAGTCCCCTCCATCCATTGGTTGTCTGGAATAAATCGCTCTTTAACGATAAGACCGCCACTTAGTGAAATTACGCTAGTGAAATTACTGGGCTGAGGAGTCGTAACATCTTATGACTCTCAAGTAAGAAGCATTGGCGCAGTGCACCCAGAATTGTACCTTTGTAAAATACTGAGTAGCACTGTACTAATAATGGGCAGCGTTATCTCTTACCATCAGGAGAGCGCCTTGCTCGTCTTCTTACTTCGTTGTATAAAAAAAAAACTTGTACATTGTAATTTTTTATTTTAATTATGTACTTATGTATTTTCTGTAACATTATGTGGTGTACAATAAAGTATCTATTGTCTTATCTTAATGAAACTTCGTCGTATGGTACCCATGAGAACTAGCCAAGTCAAACTTTGGGCTTCAAAATAATATTAATTCTAATTGATAAGAAGAAATAATCTTTTAAGTTGTAATAAAATATTTTATGTTGTTGTAAATATTTTTCAGGACTGACCATTGAACTTGGCACCCATTTAGATCTCACTTCTTTTGTCGTTGAAGTCAACTACCAAATCATAGGTAACTATGAGTACCTACATACATCGTAATATTGAACTTGGCTCTCTTTTCACATTTATGTTTTTGATGGGATATCATTGCTTTTTGTACAGTACTTTTTAGTATGTAATAGGTTTAAGACACCCAGTCATAATAAGATTAATACCAAATGATTATTTTATTGCACCTCCCCCCACCCCACTGCTCCATGGCACGGCCGTCGCACCGCGCACCGCGGCCCGTGAACCTCGCCGTGCTTCGATATACCTATACCTATATTTAATATAGTACCTATTTATATATAGCATTTATGTGCACTATTGATTTGAATATTGTACCTAATCAATTGATTTTTAAACAATACTAGTTACTGATAAATTTATCTATATTCACCCAGCTATCTTATACCTACCGTCTACCTGGATGGAAATTTAACTTTTTAGATCATCTGGAACTGGATTAGAATTTCGATCAAAAGAAACTTAAGCCGACAAGACTTGTAATGACGACGACTTGGCGGGGGCACTGCCGTGCCCCCAGATACCGCCACATACCTATAATATTATGACTATACGTTACAGGTACGTAGGTATCTAAAATGTTTACACCAACTAGCACCTAAGGCGATATATGTACATACATTATTTTTATTGTAAACAATGTTAATATTATTACCTCTATGTTACTGAGCCGCCTTGTGCTGGTGAGTCGATATATTGATAGGTATTTACATAGGATATACAATTGTTACGTAGGTACCAGGAACCTTTTTTATTAGTGACTAGCTGTGCCTAGCTGACAAGCTGTTTTACCCGCTATACAGTTTGGTACAGTAGTGTATATTATGTTATTCCAGGGGTCTAAGCTATATTTTTTATTATACCAAATTTAAAGTCAATCGGCCCACCCGTTTAGGCGTGAAAAAGTAAAAAACATATATCCATACGTACAGTAGGTATAAAGTTTGTATTTATATTTATAATTATATTAGTAGGAATAGTGGACTCGCGCGCACTTCGTAGTATCTAACATAAAATAGCCGCCTACACAAAAATTATAGCAACATGTATTGCTTTATGCGTTCCTAGGCGTCCCAAACTTTAATATCATACATTTTTTAAAAATTAATAATAATTTAAAATGATAAAAAAATACTAGTTTCTGATTTTTCCCTTTGTTACTACAACATTACCTATCGGGATGCCAAATTTCAGCTTTCTAGGTCATCTGGAACTGGGATATTACTTTTGATCTATCCCTCAGTATGTATTAACTTCACCGATTACTGGATGTTTATATCTAAATAACCGTTTGAGCTGTGTTATTGGAATTTGGAACAGAGATATAGTTCGTATATTTAAGTATATGTGCCAAATTTGACTTGTCTATGTGTAATAGTTTTTGTATAACGAGGGTGTAAAAAGTCGTCAAAACGCGCTTTGGACGGTTCGTGTAATATAACACACGGCGCGGTCGCCAGTTCCTTTGCTTGAACTTGGCTTGACTCGCTGCCGCGTGTCTAGATTTTGATAACACTTACTGGTAGGTTTGTACTTGGCAAGGTGAGCGTAGACCTGCTTGATCCTCTCGATATTGGTCTCGGATGCCTTGGCGTGGTCGAGAATGGGCAACGGGTAGTCTCGTCCGATCGAGCACCGCACTAATGCTGGGATGTAGCGTCTGATTATTTTGATAACTTACTGGTAGGTTTGTACTTGGCAAGGTGAGCGTACACCTGCTTGATCCTCTCGATATTGGTCTCGGATGCCTTGGCGTGGTCGAGCATGGGCAACGGGTAGTCTCGTCCGATCGAGCACCGCACTAATGCTGGGATGTAGCGTCTGATTATTTTGATAACTTACTGGTAGGTTTGTACTTGGCAAGGTGAGCGTACACCTGCTTGATCCTCTCGATATTGGTCTCGGATGCCTTGGCGTGGTCGAGCATGGGCAACGGGTAGTCTCGGCCGATAGAGCACCGCGCCGCCGCTTGCACCGACTCCGGCGCCATCCACGGCTCGTGGATGTACTGCGTTGGCATATTCTTTAATGCTGGGATGTAGCGTCTGGAAATTGGAACATTGTTTATTATGATTGCAGGCATTATTATGGTTAGTTAACAAATGAATTAAAACAAAAAAAGACCATTTTGTGGTGGCAACCATCTTGGATTTAAAATGTATCATAGTCATCACACATACACACGCACGCGCATGCACGCACACAAACACCTTCTTCTACCCTTCTTCTTTTTCGGAACCCTAAAAACGGTCGCAACCAAAATATTAAAAACATTAACCTGATGAAGTCTCCATTAGGGTCAGTCTTCCTGCCGAAGCGCACGGGGCAGTAGCAGTGGAAGAACTGTTGGAAGAAGGAGGAGCACGACAGCCACATCCACATTCCCGCGTTCACTGACCAGTCCGCGTCTAGTAATAACTCGTCGAACACCTAAAAATATAGCTTTATTAGGAACTATCTGTGCTGAACGGTTAAACTAATTTAATTGAAATAACTTGCTTAGATTTTTTTGCCCAAGGAAAAATGCGTTATACACTACTATGTATATCATAACCTTACAGGGACTCTTTCGGCGAAGAAGGGCGCGACGGGGATACCGACTAAAAGTCTGGTTGTGTTTCAGAGGGACGCCATAATGCCGGAGGGTTCAATCGGTTTATTCGAATAAAATGCTGTTCTAGACTATTTGATTATTTCGGTTTATCTGAAGCACTCGTCCGCGGCCCATACTGTGTTTTGTCCTCACTGACAGAAGGAATTCGATGCGGTGTGGTGAAGAAGAGTTTTCACCGCACCCTCAGGTTCCTAGAGACAAGAGAACCTGACCCTCGTATAACAAGTACATTTACTTCTTGCTACTTTTCACTTTTTTTTTTGTTCATGTGATGAAGTAGAAGACGAACAAGCTCTCCTGATGTTAAGAGATAACGAGAGAAAAACGTCGACCCTACGACCACCAGATGGATAGAGAATATGCTCTCTCATAGAGGTGCAATATTAGCCCTTCATCAAACAACTATAGAAATATCCACGGCTAGGGGCTGTCCTCAAGGAGGTGTTTTGTCGCCTATCTTGTGGACACTAGCCGTGGATCAGCTGCTCTGCAGATTGGCAAACCTCAACATCGATGCGCAAGGCTACGCAGATGACCTTGTGATCGTCGTAAGGGGGTTTTGCCAATCAACTATCTCCTGCTTGATGCAGAGTGCTCTAAGCACAGTCAGTAAATGGTGCTCGGAGAGCGGTTTAGCGGTGAACGCTGCTAAAACTACGATTGTACCCTTTACAAATAAGCGCAGGCTCGACAATCTTGTGCAGGCCAAACATAGCGGTACAGTTGTTCTTTTTTCCACGGAAGTCAAGTACTTGGGCGTTACTATCGACCAAAAACTAACGTGGAATACTCACCTAGCCAACGTCCTGCAGAAAGCTAAGATGGCGCTAGGTGCGAGTGGCAGATTGGTAGGGAACAACTGGGGCGTAAATCCCCGAGTAGCCCTGTGGCTGTACACGGCCATTGTGAGGCCAATTATAACTTATGCCTCCATGGTCTGGTACTATAAAGTCACACAATCTACTGCTATCAGCAAACTTAACAGTCTGCAAAGGACTGCTGGCCTTATGGCCACGGGAGCAATGTCCACTACTCCTGGTGCGGCACTAGATGCAATGCTGGGGCTGCCACCCTTGCATATATGCAAGGAGGCAAGGGCCAGCATGTACCGGGCCATAATACAGGGAGGAAGGAACTGGCTTTCCCAAAAATTGAGGTCTCTCGAAGACTCAACTCTGGAGTTTCCAACTCTGAGCATGACATCCGATGTCATGCTCCCGCGCTATGTATTTGAAAAAAGATACAGCGTGGAAATTCCTACTAGAGAAGACTGGCTAAACAGCCAACTTCTCCACAAAACCGGGAGCCTTAATTGGTTCACGGACGGATCAAAGATGGGGGCTGATGTGAGCTACGGAGTATATGGCGAGCGTCCCAGGTTTGGCAAGAGTGCTAGCTTGGGTACCCTCGCCTCTATCTTCCAGGCAGAGGTATAAGCCATTCTCGAATGTGCATATATCAACCTGCAAAGGCACTACACCAACCACACCATCTATATAAATTCTGACAGCCAGGCTGCCCTCCTAGCGCTGGACTCGACAGTTCTCACGTCCAGGTTGGTTGAGGATTGTATGTCGCATTTGAACGCTCTGGGCACTAGAAACAGCGTTGTCCTCCGATGGGTCCCGGGACACGAGGGCGTCTACGGTAATGAGTGTGCCGATGAGCTCGCGCGCTCTGGGGCAGGGGGCTCGCAGTTTGGCCCTGAGCCCTTTTGTGGCATTCCCAAAAGCCTGGCTCTCAGAACCCTAATGAACTCATGCATTGGAGAGTCAACCAAGCTCTGGAAAGGCTGTTCTGGCATGAGTCATTCCAAGTCTCTAGTGAAAGCCTATGATAAACGGTTTAATAACCAAGTCACAGCGCTAAGTAGAAACAACCTACGCATCTTAACCAGAGCCCTGTCTGGACACTGTCGCCTTAACAAGCACATGTTCAAATCAGGGCTATGCAGCACACAAATCTGTAGATATTGTGAGGAGGCGGATGAAACGCCTCTTCACCTACTAGGGGAGTGTGAAGCTCTGATGCGAATACGTAGCATCGTTCTGGGTCAGCACCAGCTTAGCCCGGACGAGCTTAGAGAGATCAACCCCAGGAAAATCCTTCAGTTCCTCGAAGCTGCAAGGGTCAGTGGCGAACTATAACGCCGCGCAAACGGGGTTTTGCTCACCCTCAAAGTGGCGATCACAATAGGACATATCTGGCCGCAGTGATACGAAAAGCCACTAAAAGCAAATAAAAAAAAAAAAAAAAAAAGAGATAACGTTACCCATAATCAGTACAGTGCTACCTAGGATTTCACAATGATGTGAAATTCAAGGAACACTGTACCAACGCTTCTTACCCAAGAGTCATAAGATGTTATGACTCTTTAGCCCAGTAACTTCACTACAGTGCCTTCCTACCGAAGCACAGTAGAACTTTTCATGGCGTAAAACAGGTGGCTAGGCACAGCAAGTTATCTGCAATAAAGAACATAGGAACCAGTGTTACCTTCATGCCCTCTTCCCAGGAGATCCACAGGTCCCCTCGGGTAAGGAAGCAAGCGACTGCGTGACGCGCCAGGTGGTGAATCCAGCCTTCTTCCCTCAGTTGGATCATTATTGCGTCTATCCATGGGAAACCTGTCTGACCCTGGAATAAACACATTCACAAGTTATTTTTTTTATTCATTCATTTGAAAAACTATCCCAAGGGCATTTCATGTCGAATGGCGGAGGAAAATTAGGGCAAAAAAGAATCGAATGGGTCCCCACTATTAAACGGTCACGCGGCAGACCAAGGATATGAGGGGATGACCCCAACTTAAGGATGGAAATGCAAAGTCTTAAGCCGAGTAAGTTAGAGAGGGAAAAGAAATCATTGTCGTGCAGTGGCATCCAGTAAAATCATAATATTAAAAATCCTACTATATTATAAATGCGAATATTTTATAAGCAGAAAGTAAGGAGGAATGGATGTTTTTTACTGATTGTAGGTACTGAAGTTTGGAATATTATGTAGGTTGTGGAGATATTAAAACACATATAATATATATACTGCTCGTAAAACACATGAGCGCAGCCAGGTTGAAACTAAGATAAAAGTAACAAATAGACTTACATTAGCCCATTTTGCTAGAGCTTCCTGATTCTTCTCCCAGGGTATCTGCACACATATAGGATTCCCCTCCATTCTGTCGAAGTTAGGGTTCCTAGTCGCGGCGCAGTAAAAGAACTCCCGCCATAATATCTGTCCATGAAGGGACAACGGCGGACGAACCCTCTTTATCCTTTTATATAACTCTGTTAACTGGTAGTAAAACAACCTTGTTGATAAGCATCCGAATCTAAAACAATTAGAAATGTTAGCAGCGGCATTGTTAGTCGTATTCAAAGAACTTGAACTCTGTGCAGTAACCAATTTCGATAGAGGAGCGACAGAGACAGACACTTCTTTTTTCGTCTCTCTCCCACCAATTAGCCCAGAACGTGGTCATTTTGGATCAAGTTGTTTGAATACTATAAGTCTGTATAATTTTGTAAACCTGATCTTTGATTGGAAGAAGTCGTTAATTGGTTGTCTTTATATATTACAATAATGAATGTACCTACCCTAGCAAAATAAAAACTTCTACTAGATTTCCTATAAGAATCAAGATTTTAGTTTGAGGAGTAGGTATAAGTTTCTTTGTGTTATCTACGTACCTACCTACACTGCAGCCTGCGTCAGTAACGTGACGTACGTTATATAGGAATTACGCGATGTGGGAATGTTTAAAGTTTAAACGCCTTGCCTCACTGATTTTTACAACTTAGGTACGTATAGTTATAGGTAGGTATGTCTTCTATTTTGCGATAACGTTCTAAGAAATCGATTGCGTACAGTTAAGTTGTGATAGAAGCAGATGCGACAGGCTATAACACAACGCTCGCAAGGTCATGACGTCACATTAGATCATAACTTCGACAAGTAGCCTAGTTTTTTTTTTTTTATGTAATAGGTGACAAACAAGCAGACGGCCCACCTGATGGTAAATGGCACCGTCGCCTATGGATACCTGCAATACCGGAGGTACCGCTGGTACGTTGCCTACCTTTCAAGACTCTATTCACTTGCCTTTTGAAGAGTCCCATGTTGAAGCTCAACGGAAATACCGCAGGCGGAAGCTCATTCCACATTTTGCAGGTGTACGGCAAAAAGGAGCGACTAAATCGCACAGTGCGCGAATGCCAAGCATCAATAATGTGTGGATGGGCTTTAGAGCGGTGTCGGCTCGTGCGGTGATAAAAGCGCGACGCCGGGATTAGGTCGAATAATTCATCGGAACACTCCCCATTGTATAGGCGATAAAAGATGCAGAGGGATCCAACGTCCCTACGAAAGCTGAGCGGTTCTAGGTGTTCGGTAAGCTTGGGGTCGTTAACAATCTGACAGCTCTACGCTGTAATGCATCAAGAGGGTCAAGCTGATACTTGGGTGCTCCATTCCAGAGATGGGAGCAGTACTCTACGTGGGGTCTGACTTGGGCTAGATAAAGAAGTAGTCTCTGTCTCGACGTAAAGTACCGCTTCGCCTTATTGAGCACTCCAAGTTTTTTGGAAGCGAGCTTGGCCTTACCTGCAATGTGACCACGGAACTGAACATTAGCAGAAATGTCAACACCCAGAATTCTTATGCTATCCGAGACCTTGAGAGGAGTGTCCTGAAATCGAGGCGCGTCAACAAAAGGGACTTTTTTAGCGGTAAACGCGCAAACTTGTGTCTTAGCTGCGTTGAACTGGACCAGGTTCAGAGATCCCCAATCCGAGACCTGTTCCAGGGAAGCTTCAACGTCAGAAACCAGTTTGTTCCTGCATTCCTCCATTTCGGCACGGGGGGCATTGATGCGACCGCAATACTGAGCGTCACCAGTACTGTCATCCGCATAGCAATGCATACCACTAGTTTGTAGCATATCATTGATGTGCAAGATGAACAGTGTCGGCGACAACACTGAGCCCTGAGGGACACCGGCGTTAATCGGCTTACTGTCAGAGCATTGCCCGTCAACAACGACCTTAATGCTTCGATCCGATAGGAAGCTACCAGGTAGTTAGAGGAACCTGGCTAAAATGCATGGTTTAAACCCAAGATTTATTTTTAGACAAGGAAGTAAGAACGAGCAAGACGCTTTTCTGATGATAAGAGATAATGCTGCGCATAATTAGTACAGTGCTACCCAGGATTTTTCAAAGATACAATTCTGGGTGTACTGCGCCAACGCTTCTTACTTGAGAGTCATAAGATGTTAAGACTCTTCAGTCCAATAATTTAACCAACATTAAGGAATGCGTAGCGCTTGCTGTTTGGTCAGACTCTAAAGTTTATTTAAATTGGCTGAAGCACTTTTGCAAGTGGGCTTAACCCTCTTAGCCCCCTTTCCCTGTATCAGCTACTAGTTTTAATTGTTATAATATAATGACAATTAAACTACTTTACGACGATTTGGCGGCTACCCAATGCAGCATTCTCAGCTCAATTAGATACCAAAACTCATATTATATGCGTATCACTCTAGTCGGTCAACAATCTCTATTAATGTCACCTACTAAAACGTAATAAAACTATTTTTTTTTTGTTTGGACACTTGGATTTTCTGTAGATCGGCTTGTGGCCGATCTGCGGTTAATAACACTTTTATTAACCGATTCTTTATTGCTGTAGTAGCTGTAGTATTGTTAGTTTGTTTTTCTCAATAAAGGCATATATGCCAAATTAAAAAAAAAAAAAACTAAAGATGTATGTTTGTTACTCTTTCACGCCTAAAAGGGTGGACCAATTGAGTTGAAATTTGGTATGGATAGCTTAGACCCTGGAATAACACTACAGTACAGCGGGTAAAACGGCTGGTCGCAGCTAGTATGCAAATATTAGTGCCCTTGCCACAATAATCTAGAATCTGCAACGTAACTAGGCGGTAAATGGAACTCGTCGAGATGATTACGTAATGCAGTCGTGGCCTAGAGTAGGTACCTACTTGTGTGTTTTACGTAATATGTCATTATCACACAATGAATGCATTTTGTATGTCGCCGCGTTGCAATTCGTAATATGCAATGTAACAAAAAGGCTATTTGTTTAATTTACTCACTTAACTGACCGATAAAGTAAAAAGTCTGATATATTATAGTCCGTTAAAATATTTTCTATATAAATACTTGTCGCCCGAAAAAAAAAATCTTACAAATTTATATTTGAAAAATTCGTCACATAGAACAAGCCTTTGGCTGGCATTAGGTGATCGTGTTTTTTATTATTTTAATTTTATCTAGGAAAAATGTGTTATGCATCGTCACCCTCAGCCGAGGAGCGCAGGATGGTGTGTGGGACTCCCCCGCAATATGAGCGCGGCGGAGATACCCATTAAAAACCTGTGAATGTTCTCACGTATCAATGTGACTTGGCTTTAGGGACGTCGAAGCACGCGTGGACCTAGCCTATTAAAACTAGCCAAATATTTACCTAGTTAGCTACCTACTACTACCATTTATCTAGTTTCGAATAAAGATCAGGTTTACTATACAAAATGCCAACCTTAAATATGGCGACAGGCCAGTCTGACTGGCGAATAGAGACTGTGGAGTCATTTTAGGTCTCCCGAAGGAGGCAACCCAAGCTTTTCTTTCGAGGTGCCTTTCTAACCTAGCTAAGGCTTCGCTCTCTCCGCCGACCCAAGCCGGCGGCTTTAGATTCTCCGTGTCGAATCCTGGTGAAACAATATAACAATGCATTCTGTAAAATATTTAAAACAATGTTAGTAATGATGACAGAATTCCTTCTGAAGGCCTATTGGCTATCGCAAAACGACATTGTAAAACACTAGAATCAACACAAAATTGCGTACATTACATGCTTAAACCTCCTCATTAATATGAGTGGAATAACAAACGCAGCAATGTACATCGAAGTTGTTATCAATCATAGTGGGTGAGAATTAGCCAGTAGGCCCTCTGTAGTGATGTGAGTCTATTTTGATCAAAAAATGTTTTAAAGAAACAGGTATGCGTGACATTCCTGAGCTTTTAGCTGTGGTGTCAAATTGTGATAAATTTTTGATGCCCCAAATTGCTCATACTGATTTGATTATTATGGTTATACATCCAAAAATTATGTACCTATCTCTTCAGTACTTAGTAGTGAATGAGATAGAAATTTTAAATCTTTGAATAACTAGTTTGTCAAGCAGTAAAAGGTTTCGTACGCGCTTTGCGGTTGGACGCAGAATAGCTGACTGGAATAAAAAATATGTAGGTACTAAATTGACACTTCGATACGCACTGTTCGACTACCTACGGACAGATGCGGACGGCCGTATGATTGTTATTCGCAATTGAATATAAGAACCATGCGGCTAGACGCAACTACGCGCGGCCATCCGTACGGCCAACCGCATAATGCGTACGAAACTTAAGCCGTTAATATTCATACTAGGGGCAACCTTTAACATATCTCTTTAATATAAATTAATTAGTATTATATAAAGCTTTGCTATACATGTTGCATAAATAGTTAATTACATTTGAAATTGGAAGTATCGTGGAGTTTACTTATATAAGCTGATGGTGTCTCGGTACGATGTCGTTGACTCCTCTAATGGGCAGATAATGTCGTGCGCTTGTTACTGCGTGGCTTACGGTGAACATTATATCTGCCCTAAAAGCACACGGCGGTTCATAATAAATATTGTATTTTACCAGTACCGAAAGCGAAAGCGTGTAGTGACAACAATTATGACAGAGCGTAAAGTCGGAAACACATTTTTAATCCCTCAACTCCCGAGCGGCTCGATCAGGCCGCAACCACTTTAAAAATGCTAGAAACTAATTCAATCCACCCCCGCTAAAAAGAATTGAAGCGATAGTAGCTGAGAAGTTAAAACGCGACGCGACGCCACGCGATTTCAACCTCCGGATTGGGTGGCGTGTGGTCACGTGACGCCACGGACCAATCCGTACAGGTGTCGTGACGCCTCGGACCAAGTTTTAATGTGTTTCCGGCTTAATTCATTGGTTGTGGGCAAAGTGAAGACAGGTTCTATTATTCGAGTATATGTAGATGCAGTATTGTTTATGTGAATTTGACACCAAAAGTTTTTTGAAATATGATAATGTAATAATAAACCTTACCGTTTTTTTTAAACAAAATTAAAAGTAAACGCAAAAATAATCCTGGCTTCACCCTGGCTCAAACAACTCTAGTCCTAAATTTAAAAAAAAAATCCATAAAAAGCCATACGACTCGAATAGAAGAAGAACCCCACAAACAATGTTTAACAAGTATAGCTCGAACGCAAACGCAAACTAAGGCAGGCCGCGCATTATCTAGTAGTGTGCGTTAGTTAACAAGTGAAATTTAAAAAAAAAAACTTATAAAAACAACCTTTTATCATTATTATTACCATCTAGCACCAAAGTACTCGTCAAGACGAATCAAATGAGCCCAAACTCGATGGGCTTGCCTTGTTTAATTACGGAGTTCCTATGGCCACCTTCCAGCTCCATCAGATCAGCTCCATGTCATAATAATATTGCATTGTCATCCGATTTATACATGCTTGCAAATTTTCAGCTCAATCAGAAACCGGGAGGGGAATAAATTAAAATTGCAAGATTTGATTACAGACAGACAACAGAGAGGTGAAAGTAAATAAAAGCTTGTAATAATATATAAAATGTAAGCTGATAATGCTCGCGGTGCGGCCTTCCATAGTTTCCTTAACCTTTTGAACGCCACGGCACAAACGCATTTCCGTGCCCTGTACGCCAAGGCACAATTTAAAAAAAAACTCCTACGAAAGAACTAGTGTTGCCAAGAGTCGATAAATGTTTTTATTTCACTTTATTAAGACTGGGTTTTTTGTCGTCTATAGACGTCGTTGGCGTACAGGACCCGCAAGTACTTGTCAAGTATAGGTGACTTTGGTGGTCAAAAGGTTAATGAGCCTTGCAGCGTTTGGCGTGAATAAGCGACTGACCGAGCTCCTCAAGCGTGGGCACTCCGAACCGCTCCTCGTGGTCGTCGCCTATAGGAGTGTGGGCGCCGTCGATCGCTTGCTCGTCGATGGCCAGCTCGGCGGCGGGCGGCGGCGGCATGCTCGCTATCAACGCTTGGAACTGGTGGTACGTCAGCGGCGCCTTGCCACCGTTACGCTCGATTATCCTGGTAACCATTCACTCACTGTAAATACAGGGGGTAGACTTCCTTTGCTGGAGGTCGTCTAGGTGGGTACCCCAACAGTGCCAGTTATTCTGCCGCTTGAGCAGTAATGTGCAAACATTACTGTGCTTCGGTAGGAGGGCACTGTACCTAGTGAAATTACTGGGCTGAAGAGTCTTAACATCTTAAGTAAGAAGCGTTGCTGCTGTGCGCCTGGAATTTTACATCATTGTGAAAACTTGGGTGGCGCTGTACTGGTTATGGGCAGCGTTATCTCTTACCAACAGGAGAGCATCAAGCTCGTCTTCTTACTTCGTTGTATAAAAAAGATAATATACTATAGATACGGTAAACAAGGTCAAGAGTTCCAAGAAATTACGTTTACCTTAAGTTTTCCACTAAGGAATCCCACAACATTATTTATTATTAAAATAAAGAACTTGAAATCGTATGTAAATAAACTCAGTAATAAAAGCTTAATGACGCAAGACGACATCAAAGTTGGAACGCAAGTTAAAACACGAAAGTTGAATTGCAAAGGGCATTCGTATGACTTCGCAGAAAAACAATCACTTCTAAAGGACTGTTGTTCTGAACTTTTCGGGACATAAAGCTGGCAAACGTTGGTTATAATCATCGCTGTAGCTGTAAGCCCATTTTCAACTTCTGTTCAAACATGTTCTGCACGAATGCATGTAGGTCCATATTTACGTACTGTGTGCAGTTATTAGCGTTGTAAAATATAATAATAGTAAATTATGATATCGATTAATAAAATTATCTAATCATTATAAAGATGATCGCCCACGTTCGGCCACTGCTGGACATAGGCCTCCCCCATTCATGGCTGTCAATACTAATCATAAACTTTTAATAAAACAGCATAGCAACAAATAAAGCATTGAAATATACGCTTATTAAATTTACGAGAGACGAAAATACTCACTTGTCCAATTTGTACAGTGTATGCGAAACCCGCGATGTGACAGTAATACCGAACTCGCGACATTTTGCTATGATCTTGTGATCTCGGACGCGAGCGTAGGGCTCCGGGTCCTCTTCGAATGTGAGGCAAGTGGTCCCCCAATCTTTGAACAATTTCGGAAAAGCATCCGCCGGCTGCCCTCGTATAACGAACAAACGGGAGTTTAACTTCTTTAAACTGCTGTCTAAGTCTTGCAGACATTGTAGTAAAAACCTGAAAATAATAACCTTTTTAATAAACTTCTGCATTCAAAAATGTATCAGAGCTCTTGGTCGTGGACGTGTGACCTAAGTGCAGGTGCATATCTAGCCCAACGTATAAATATTGCTATTCAGCGATGCAATGCTGCCAGCATTCTGAGTATGCTACCATCTGACAGTGGTTTGGAGCACTTAGATTTTCTGTAGTTTGGTGTGCAGCCAACAAGTGTTCTTTCTTCACTGATATAGTAGCTGTATTGTTTTCTTATTATTTCTCAAACAAACACATTTGCCACTGAGTTAAATGTCCGTATTGAAATCGAGAGTAAATATGTTTCTACTAAGCAAGGAGCACTCATGTCTTGGTCTGTGGTCTCATCAGATACCAGTGACTATCACTGAAATTAGCGAATTACGGCTTTAGCAGCTTTCTGGCTGAAACGCCTGCCGTTGTGAAAATAAAAACACTTTTAAGTGAATAATATAAACAATGTTCAAATTTAAATTTTATGTTTTTATACAAACCTCCACTTATTAATTCCGACATTAGACAGGCTGGCGAACCATGGGTCTATGATAAAGATACATCGGAAGGTGGCAGCGTCGACTAAGCCCTCTCGCAGCGCAGGGTTGTCATGGAGCCTTAGTCCTTTCCTGAACCAGTGCACCGTGTGTTTGGTGCGCGATGGTTTAGCGGCCGGCGTGGCTGGTGCGGCTGGCGCGGGAGGCGCGGACGGCGCGGATGGCGTGGATGGCGCGGCTGGAGCGGCTTGCGCGGCAGTTGCGGCGGGAGGGGCTGGAGGGGCGGGCCCTGTCTTTTGACCCTGGGCCCGCGGTTTTTTCTCTTCACCCGCTGACATAATTACGTGACCCACATGATGTATGGTTTATCTTCTGAAAACATTTTGTGGTGTCAAGAGCTTTGTCTTTACGTGCGATTCGTCTCTCGCATTGAGACGTTTTCAAGAAGTAAATTCTATGAATTTATATTCCATAATTTGCCATTATACCTATTGTGCAAGCGACGAGTCGCACGTAAGGACGAAACTTTTAAGTCTTCATACTTCATACATCCGATTATAGGGCTACTAAAGGTGACTGTTAGTATGTGAGTGTGTACCTATGTTTGTTGCTCATTCACAAAAAAACTACTGTACCAATTGTGATGAAACTCGATATGTAAGTAGTAAGTATGTAGCTGGAAACCTGGATGAACAGATATGCTCCTTTTTATCCGTATTTTTCCACGAAATGGGAATTACGCGAGTGAATCCGCGGGAACTTGTAAATTGGTAAAAATATAATTATTTGGAAGAGTCGTGAAGTCTGAATGTTAGTTAGACTTGTTCAAAATATCGCCTAAGTGACAAACAAAACCCCAATGTAAAATTCAAGCAAAAAAAAACCAAATTCAAGCTTGCTTTTAATAAGCGAGGGGCGAGGGCACACATTTTTATTTAACTTTCCCTAATTGGTGAACCTATTATACCCTAACTAAAACAACAAAAACGGCACAACTCACGTCTAATATAAAATAATTATATAAAAAAAAAAACTATTATACCCTATCTATCAAAGATTCTGACAAACTGAGAACTTCCTCTATTTTTGAAGTTGGTTTAAATCACAATATAGCTCCCCTATTGGTAAGAAAACGAGTCACATTGCAAAAGTCTGCCTTGCGTTTGAAACTTGACTTATTCCATCAAAAGAAAACGATTGCAAAATGTGAAACCTTACAGCATCAACTTTTAGGCTTTTCATCAGACTCAATGTGAATTTGCCGGTTGGATTTTTTAAAGAGGACTATTTCTTATAGGTACATACAGTTTGATGCTCTCTCGCTTGCACTATTTGATACATTTTACAATATAAATTGATGGAATAACTTTTTGAAAATTCCTCAAGGCCCTACACAACACAATACCCTACCCCTAGTACCCTGCACAATATTATTGCACACATTTTAAAAGTGTTTCCAGTTTGATATTTTTTTTTTTTTTTTTTTATGTGATGAAGTAGAAGACGAGCAAGACGCCCTCCCGATGTTAAGAGACAACGGCTGCCCATAATCAGTACAGTGTTACCTAGGATTTCACAATTATGTGAAATTCTAGGAGCACTGCACCAACGCTTCTCACTTAAGAGTCATAAGATGTTAAGACTCTTTAGCCCAGCAATCTCACTAGCCACAGTGCCCTCCTACCGGAGCACAGTAATGTTTGCACATTACTGCTCAGGCGGTAGAATAACTGGCACTGTTGGGGTACCCACCTAGACGACCTCCTGCAAAGGAAGTCTACCCCCGAAAATAATGATATGTATAAAAATGGTTTGATGAGATTTAATTTATTTTTAATAAACAAATAATAATAATTAATTGGGGTTTATACTCTAACAGACCAGGTTACCCTACTTACACTGTAGAGTCGAATCGCAATTTATAGGATGTGTGGCCAACCTATATGTTGCAGTTTCAGGTCGTCAAGACACAAGGCCTGCAACATGACCTAACGACTGCCTCGTACATATTATCTTATATGAAACAGCCGGGATCCACAGTTATGTGCCTTTCAAAATACTGTAGCGTCCTGGCGGAAAGTTTTGCCACACTGAGATTTGAACCAAGGTCCTCCGGATCACAAGACGTAATAACACTAGGCCACGGACTACAAAATATAAATATTGCACCCCATGCGAATTTTTAATATTCTATGAATTTTTATTGCAAAATGTATCAAATGGTGCGAGCGAGACAGTGTCCAATAACTGTATATTATAAATACTCTTAAAACATATTACCATTGGAAACATCACGAACTCCCCTTACTCTAATATACAGGGTTTTTGATTATTCAGTACATTGGTGTAAAGGGCTTTATTGCGGAGGTCATTGGCCATGTTTTGAGCGCAAAATATGTTCCGCAAAAATTTACAGTTTTCGAGCTATTTAAATTGTTTCGAAAAATCAAGTTGACAATTTTTAAAAATCATAAAAAAATAACCCAGTATAATTATTTATTTTTTATTATCTCATGACATGGACAAAATATCAGAATACTATTTTAATTAATCAAATTAAATCTAACTTATCACATTAAGACAAAGGGTCTTGACCGACAGACAGACAACAAAGTGATCCTATAAGGGTTCCGTGGTTTCATTTGGGGGTACGGAACCCTAAAAAGGCAGTGTTCCAATTGCGCCTAGTACTTATTATAAAAGATGAAGCAAAGCAAAGTGGGAAGTTGACTAACTAACCACTATGTATGGATGCCCCATTGCCGTCTGCAGTGATATCTGTACATGAAATGGGCAAAGGAAGGCACAGGTGGTATTTTACTAAAGTGACACATAGAAGGTCTTAAAGTGGTTATAATAATTGGGGTTTATACTCCAACAGAACAGGTTTCCCTAATTACACTGTCAGAGTCAAATCACAATTTATAGGTTGTATGGCTAACCTATGTTGCAGTTTCAGGTCGCCGAGATTACTACAGGGCCTGCAACATGACCTAACGACTGCCTCCTACATATCTTATAGGAAACAGCCGGGACCCACAGTTTTACGTGCATTCCGAAACACGATAGCATCCAGGAATAAAAAATTAGGAAGGTACCTACCTACCAATAGAAACAAGTTAATAATAAATGTTGAGAACAGGTTATCTAAGTGTATACAGTCCATTAGTAAACAAAAATATATTAAGTAATAATTTATCATTGACTTACCTTTATTTCAATAAGTATAATCCAATTGAATCTGTAGACCTTGGTTGTTTGTAAACCTTATAAAAAATTATGTTCAAACACTTCACTATCCAGTCATAGGTAATGCCAATCAATTAACTCACTTTATTATTGTTAAAAACCGTTATTAACAAATAATAACAACAGATTTATTAATAATATCACTTCCTAATGAAGGCTACGTTGTAAAAACACTCAGCACAAAACATAATTTATCATATAATTAGCAATAGCGACCACAGATAGCGACTTAGCAAGGAGACCTTCTAGAACTTTTAGAAAATTACGTAGACGCTATTGGAAGTTATATGAGGCAATAACAGACGCAAACAATAAATATAATATTACACAAATGAATTCCAACGAGAAAGTAAAATCCATCCACATGAAAAAGAGAAATGTCAAAATTAGTGATGTTCGTTACGGGGTTCCCGGGGACCTAGACAAGCGCGATCGTTTGTCGCTATCGCTAAAAAAATGTACTGAGATGACATTCGTTGTCGAAAAATAAACGAAAACGACTGTCATCTCAGTACATTATTTTATCGATAGCGACAAACGATCCGCGCTTGTCTAGGCCCCCTGATAATTCGGAATCGATTATCGTACCAAAAAACAGTTTAACATGTCGTTTTAAGAAATTAAATGGTTTATGTATGTACAAACTTCAATATTTTCCAGTACTTAGAACTTATTTCTCTTATTCAGGCAATTAAGAATACTTAAGTATAGTTATCATCGATTAGATGATGATGATGATGACGGTAAGTTAACTTAGTATTTATAAAAAAAATTCAAATCATCACTATTGTCGAACATTTTATATACTTTTAAATCGAAACCAATTTAGACACGTTAAAGTATATTAAACAACACGAATAAATTCGGTCATTACGATATAAAATAAACGAAATACACATCACTATTTAGAATCGTCCACGCCGCTTGCAACGTGACCAAAATGAAACCATGATTCGACAACGTGACCTAGCTTAAGCTACTTACATACATGATAACGCATGGGAATTAGGAATCATTTTATCATGGTGAACTCTTTCATCGATTTGTTTAGACTCCCTATCTACATTACAAACGCATAATTTTCTTACTTACAATACCTATTTAATAATTATTAATAGTACCTATCTATTGGGATTTATTTTGCAGCTAACTCATTCGTTAGGAAGTGTGTACGTAGCATTATTACTAGTACGAGTAGTGTTTGTCCTCGATTACACATACTATTTCTATAAATAATATTATTATGTTTTGTTTTAATATTTTGTATGTGATTTCCCGGGGCTAACCTACTCGAAAAATGCAGAAAGAAAGATAATATTAAGGATAATGATTACTCCGCTCCGCTATCCCATTTCGTTTTCAGGCATTGCTACAGTGGCTAGGCCTTTATTCAACACAACGTCATTTATTGTCGTTTCTCGTCCGACCGAAACGATCCTACTACGATTCGACTTGCAATAATAAAAAAAAATCTTGAGTTTTATGTTGTATATACATCGGTTACGATAAATTTTATTTTATTTTATAAATAAATAAATAATTAAATTTAATTAATGAGCAGTCTACCCCTATGAGCCGTCATCATCATCATCATCAACCCACGTATTGCATTGCTAGGCCTATGCTCAGTGGCTAGGCCTCACTAGGCCTTCATTCAACACAACGTCATTTATTGTCGTTTCTCGTCCGACCGAAACGATCCTACTACGATTCGACTTGCAATAATAAAAAAAAATCTTGAGTTTTATGTTGTATATACATCGGTTACGATAAATTTTATTTTATTTTATAAATAAATAATTAAATTTAATTAATGAGCAGTCTACCCCTATGAGCCGTCATCATCATCATCATCATCATCAACCCACGTTCGACCACTGCTGGACATAACCTCACGCCACTCAACTTGATCCTCCGTCTTCCAAGAGTGCTAAGTGATCGAATTTAATACAAAAAATACAACATTCTGTTTCAGATATATTATATTTCAACACTGAAAAGTATACTATCGTGTGACTCCTCTTTTAAATTTTCTATATTAAGTCAATGTCAGTTTTTTCTATATTAAGTCAACGTATTTGGCAGTGACAACTAAATCTCAGTGACAGTGAAAGATGACATTTAATAAAATGACAATAGGAAACGTGCGATTTGTGTATAATATAAAATAATTTGCAGGTTATGTGCAAGTTAAATAATAAAAATAATTATATTTTAGAGTACTAAAATAAACGTATATTGTTAATCGGTCCGCGGCCCGTGGTCACTTCAGAGTATTTACCAAGGCTGATCCAAATTTTTGTAATAAAATTATATGATTACGTAGGTAATTATAGTAGTATAATAGTTACAAAATATCAAAAGGAAGAAATATTTACTTATGATATTATCATGAGTTCTGCAAGAGGGAATACCAACAGAAAACGACCACAGAAACACCAGAACAGAACAGCTTTTAAAAATGATTTACATGATACCAGTCATAGAACAAAATTTCTAAATACATTAGAAATTTCTGGTGTTTGTAAACGTTGCAAAGACATACTTGATTGGAAGATCAAATATAAGAAATATAAACCTCTAACAACACCGCGAAAGTGTACAAACTGTGAACAAAAGACTATAAAACATGCTTATCACATGTTTTGCAATCAATGTGCTAAATCAAAAAAAGTGTGCCCTAAATGTTGTAAACCTTTTGAGGTAAGTTGTATGAGACACATCATACTGAGTTCTAGCTAACATAGCAATTCTATGTGAAGTGTGAAGCTATGTGACATTGTGCAATATGATTTGCACAAGGTTCACATCTCAAATTGGGGCAAAATTCACACCTAAACACAACAGTGTTTCGGGAGGGACCTAAAATGAGGGTCCTAGCTGTATCCTGTAATATATGTAGCATACAGTCATTAGATCATGTTGCAGACTTAATCATCTCTGAAAATTAAGTTTTATATTACACTATTAGGTAATTTCTAGGCAAAAAATCCATTGCACAATATTGAAATAAATTCCTTCCCCTTATATAATATGATGTACTTATAAATTTCAGAATAATAATACAACAGATGAGGCTCAAAATACAACTCAAAACATTAACACAACTGATGTGAAGGCTATGTTGAAAGGATTGCCGGAAAGGAAACGCCGTACAATACTAAGGTGTAAAATTATTATGAAGTCTTTTTATCTACACTTTAGTCTATACTGTACCGCAGCGTACATTCCTTATTACCTATACCATTTTTATAACAGTTTACATATTAGAACATGAGGGCCTTAGAGAAGCGCCAATACCTTGTAGCCAACAGTAATATTGTAAACTGAGATGAGTCATTGTGGAAAAACAAACAAATGTCATCCCAGTATATTTTGAAGCAATAGCCACAAGCAATTGTCCCTTGTCTAAGCTTGCAGTCCTGACTTTAGTAAATTGAAAACATTATTTAACACATTGGCTACCTGGGACCAAAAATTTATTTTGTATGAAAAATCAGTTGAGAAAACACAATGTTTGTGTGCGTCAACATACATCTTCCGACCTCAAATACACAGCAGTTATGTTTTCTGCAGTCAATGTGTTAATAGCAGACCTAACCCTTAGAAAAGTATATTATTATTGTAATATATATCGACGGTGAAGTGCGAATAACTTCTATCCAACAAAAACAAAATTTTACAGGAGGTGAAAAAAATTATTCATGATTTTAATATTGATTATCAATAAATGTTAACTATTGTAATTGGTATAAAATTATATGCAAATTTCAATGAAGTTAGTCACATTGGCCTATGATGTGCTATTTTTGAAATAATGTCAGTTAGGAGTTATTGGTATCAATATTATAGATACAACAGTTAGCGATTCGTACTTCGAAGGTATTTATAAATAAAAGACATACAATAAGTAAAGAAAAAAATGTTTATTAATGGCATCATCTAGTTATTCTTTGCTATAATTATTAATCACAATCAACTGTTTTATTTAAGATGAACATAGGCAAAACTAATCAATAAAACTTTAAAAATGTAATAGATAGACTCAATCAATCTTAATTATTTGACTTAGCAGTACCTGCAGTTATTTCGTACTCTAATGTTATATTATGATGGACAGAAAAAATAAGGAACTATCAATTGGGTACTGAACAATCACTTACTCTAAATCAGTTAGAATATTCATGTATTTTTTGGTATATTATCATAAAATAAGTGACAATCTTTAGGTATGACTGATTTAAGTTGTTGTAAATGATCGTATTTAGTAGATGCTATTGGTAATCGATCAGAATGAAGCTGTTGGTATGGTTCATCATACTGAGTAACTTTTGGTCTTTGAGGCAAGTCAATCCAGTCATTATCAAAGTCTAATTTAACTTGTATGGAAGAATCTGGTGCGTATTTAATTGCTCGAATGTCAACTACTTGCGGGTCACCCGCTTTACGCCCAGGCCTGATGCTCTTGTAAACCCAATGCTTGGGATCCGCATAGTTTTTGACAAAGTCATAATTAATTTCCAACACCTCGTATGGATTTCTTTTACATGCCTCTTTTGTGACTGTACAATATTCACTCGGTAAATGTATTTCTCTGTTTTTTAGTTTTCTTTCAACAGCGCTATGCACGGAGTCACACTCCATCTGTGTATGACCGGGCACTAAAAACTTTTGGATTATAGTAATTCCATGCAATTTGCTTAACCTCAGTAAGGCATTTGCTAATGTCACATTTCTGTTTTGATATGTGCAACCATCTGAAAATATTATTATGGGCAGTTTCAGCAGCAAGCAATGTCGCTCTATGTAGTCAATCAAAAATGACGCAAATGTACTGGAGGTCATGTCAGCTGCTGTTTCGTTGAACCAATAGCAAGTGCAGTGGTGAGTACTGACATTATAGACAGTGAAATTGTGACACGTCAGTTTTGTTTTAAAGTAGAGTGAGCTTGTTGTCAGATACGGGCATACCTTCACAGCTTCTAAATCCATTGTAAGAAGAATACATTCTTTATTCGCGGCTTTCTGTTTATCAATGGATTTTTCCTCTCGTGCCCGGTTTTTCTTTATAACGTGTACTTGATAGTCTGCTCCGTCCATATTTCCGGCTATATAAGTCGAACACACGTCACACATGTCTTTTTTTAATGTCACTAAGGACAGGTTTTTTTCATGAAATTGTTTTTCAAAAGTACATCTGCTTACTGAAGGCATGTTATCAGAAGTACAATATTCCTGATAAACTTTAAACAGACAGGTGAGGTTCTTGTGGACTGGTTCAACAAACAACTTATTTGTATCTTTACGTGCATAATGTGATGGCAATTTCGGAAGTTTATTGAAAAACTCATCTAAGCTCCGCATCTTTGCTTTAACCTCTTCACTCAACTTTAAAGTTCGAGAAGAATTTAATAATTCCTGGTGAGCGCTCATACCAAATTCAGCTTTTTTAACCCAACTCTGGACAGTAAATGCTCCTAGAGACAAGGTATTTAGGAACATATCTCTGCAAACTTGGATCTTTTCAACTCCAGTTTCAGTGAGTGGTAAAAAGTATTGTAATGTCCCTGTTCGTCTTGATTCATTTTTTACAGTTTTACGATTCGTAGTAGATCGAGTCACTAAGTTAGTGACAAAGATTTTTCGCTGATCCCAGTTTAACTTTTCCAGAAATTCCTATGAATTTGTTTACGAATGTCTTCAGTGAATTGAAAGCAACCCCTTAGTTTACTTTTCCTACAAAAATCGGAATTACACGCTGCTCCTAGTTCTCTTGCAGATCTGACAGTATCATGTTTTACTGATTCTCCACGAGGTCTTCGGTATCCTAAATCTCTTCTCCTTTCATTCTCTTTTCCTTCGCCTTATTTTTTGCCCATTCACTAGGTTTAGCATTTTTTTGTCGTTTTCTGCCTTCATCAAGATCTCCGTAGAATACTTCTTGGTTATTTACATCGGAAAAAGAATCATCACTTGGGGGTACGTATTCAGAAACAGATTCTCCAACTGACAACTCATTTTGAAAGGAACTATGTGAAACCACATGAGAGATAGACTCTGTCATTGATTTGCAACGGCGATTACAACTTAAGAATGGAATGTCCTTTGTCAAATCAGACATTGAAAGTGATTTGGGACGATCAACGTTGGACAGAGTAATGTTAGGCTCAGTAGTAAATGTTGCTGTTTTAAAATCTGCAATATATGGTTGGTTTTCATGGGCATCTTTTGGGTCTGCACTGCACTCAAACTACTTGCCGGTAACTAAGCTGCAGAGTGACGCAACGCGCACCAAAGGAAACATCTCCTTTCTCTTTCACGCGTAGGACGCGTCGTTCTTTCCAGTCTCATTCAAACAAGTGCTTTCATCAAGTAAGAACGTGTTTCAATGTAGATAGGAAGTATTCGCACAAAAAAAATACAAAACGATGTATATTTAACTTAGGAGATATTTCTAACTGTAAGTTAGAATTAGTTAGCAGCAATTATTTGCGACTAAATTTTCGTGATAATTTAGGAGGTATTACCACAATCATTTTGACACGTTATTTTTATTCCAATCACTTAGGAGTTTTGCCAGTACATGCAAAATTGAACTTTAAATCCAATGCCATACAAAACTCATTTTCACTTAAAATGTTAGATAGAAGATATTCGCACTTCACCGTCGATATATATTTTTTTATGTGATGAAGTAGAAGACGAGCAAGACACTCTCCTGATGTTAAGAGATAACGATGCCCATAATCAGTACAGCGCTACTTAGGATTTCACAATAATGTGAAATTCTAGGAGCACAGCACCAACGCTTCTCACTCAAGAGTCATAAGATGTTAAGACTCTTCAGGCCAGTAATTTCACTAGCTACAGTGCCCTCCTACCGAAGCACAGTAATGTTTGCACATCACTGCTCAGACGGTAGAATAACTGGCACTGTTGGGGTACCCACCTAGACGACCTCCTGCAAAGGAAGTCTACCCCCTGTAATTTTCAAGATCTCTGTTTTATTGCCATATCAAAATCCTAATGATGAAGAGTTGGCTATCAATGGCTCCGTTTCATATTTATGGTCTTTTCAGGCTGATCAACAAACAGGATGATCAAGAATTAACACCTGATATCATAGCTCAGGTGGAGGAGATGATGTCCAAAATGGGCAAAGTTAATTTGGATGATGACAGCTTCTTTGATGATGACTTTAGTGACTCAGATGATAATGAAGATACTTCTGAGCTGCAAGACTAATTTTCAAAAAGGCATAACATGAAATATGTCTAGTATCGTGCTGCAAATCATTGTATTTAAAACATATTCTTTTCTACAGTTGAACCTAAGTTATTGTTAAAAATAAATGCTATATATGAATAAAAAGCATTTTTATTTTATTATGATTTATTATTTAACATAATATTACATATTGGTGTACAAAACACTCTTTTGTCAATAAAACCTTAACTGCAGGTACATACTGAATTTAATTGTTATATTTAACTGGCTTAAGCAATTTTTTCATATCAACCTTCAAAATTAGCAAAACTCTTGGAAAAGTACAAAATACTACCTTCCAAAAAATACAATATAATATTGATGATACATACGAATTTTCTATAAATATTTAAATTTTTCTATAATGCATACAAAACTGTTATAGTTACAGTAATATTGTAATCGGTAGGCAACTATTTATGACTACTTTCTCATATACTTGTAAAAAGTTGTTAAATCTATAACAAGCCTTACCAAGTAATATTTTTGTGTTTTATTAATTTAAACTTAGTAATGTCAGTGCAATCTATGGCAGAAATCATTGGAACTGGAAACAGTTCTTACAATTATTATTGATAGTTCAATTTTCATATATTAGTCAAATTGAATTTGGACGTTAATATATTATGACGATATAACAAAATTATTATATACTTAGATAATATACTTAACTATGTAACAATTGTTAGCTAATCTGACTTTGTTTTAAGAATAATTCTACATATTATATAATTCACTTTCTGTGAAAAAAGAAATATACACAAGCTAGAGGCATACTAATTAAAAGTTAGTGAATAAATTATAAATGTACAACAATTATTTCTATAATCTTATATTACAACCAATATACCAAACAAAATTTATTATTATTAATTTTACATAATAATAATTACACATAGGTGTTAAGCATTATTAATTATACTCCATAATAATAATAAAAATTAATTTTAAGCAATATATTTCACAAAATAGTACAATCATATATACTCCTACCATTTTATATAGCGAAATAGCGTACGCTCGCGGCTTAAGCTGTTTGATCATTAATTTAGAGTGAACTGGGGGAGTGACGAACGAGGTAAAAGTCCACTAATAGAGTCTACGGAGTAGAGTTTTTATGCAATTCCATTGGTGGATTTCCACCTCGGACTAGCTAGATCTGCATCAATAGTCCGGTAACTTATGGTGACCATTTATCCGGGTCGAACGCGTCAAAAACGGACCCAATTTTGAATTCTGTATATGAAATCTCATGAAACCTTTCACACTATCCGCGCCGAATCGCCCGAATCGGAAGATTTCCTATACAAAATCAAAATTCGATTCGTTTGGCTTGGATAGATGTTCATTCACCATTAATTTCCTATTAGAATATTTATTAGCTGACGTCTATGTTGTTTGTCACAATATATCTTTATGCCACTATCTGCTCATCAGTTGAAGCTATACAATTATTATAGATAGATCTGATCAGTCAGCTTTAGTTATATAAATCTCTTTTTGTTCGCTATTGTCACTATATTTTCTATGTAGAACTTATACCATTATATGCACAGCTGCAAATGCACACATTGTTTTTTTATCTTCAGCAGGAATAAAGTTGGGTTTCCAAGTAATATACAACCCTAGCAGTAGTCAGTAATGTTTCTTATCAAACTCATTATGCTGTAATTGTTACAGCATTGGGTTGTATCATATAATTCCAAGTTGTCGTAACTGAAAAAGACAATTAAAACTTATAAATAAAAAATAGTCCAGTATTTTCTTGAAGATTTAGTTACAGAGATTTTCTAAAAATAACTTGTATATTAAAGTTACATAAGTTTGTTATTCCATGGTCTAAGCTATCTCTATACCGAATTTCATCTCAATCGTCCACCCGTTTAGGCGTGAAGAAGTAACAAACATACACACAAACTTTCGCCTTTATAATATTAGTATCATAATAAGTTCTAGAATAAAATTATGGACTTTCAATAAAGAATTATCTAATTTAAATAAAGAAACTTACGAATCCTTGTCGTTCTTTCTCTTTTTGCATAACCATTCGTGTTTGTTGGTCGTCAAACTTGACTATTGCAGCCAATACTTTAGCGAGCGTCACGGAGTGTGTTCCGGTACCAGTCAAATATTCATACAGAATATTTCTCAAATATTCCAATTCGGTATTTTCTTGTAAGGAATGTAAATGTCTCAGACTAACGAGTGCTTCGTCTAGCCTCCTCTCTAATTTTTCATTAGACAGTTTTAGTCTTTCATTTTTGTCTTGCAATTGTTGCAGGCTCCCATTAACAGATTTATTGATCTGCTCCAAGTCTACATTCTGCTTTTCTAATTGAATGTTTACTTGGCATAGATCATTGTATTTCGTCTTTATAATATCAAGATCTTTGTCATTGGAGACAGTTTTACTTTCCACGGGTTTTGTATAGTTCTGTGAATGCAACTGATCTTTCAGTTCAAGATTTTCTTCTATCAATAAAGAATTTTCTCTGAGCAAATCGTTTATTTTCTCTTTGCCCGTTTGTATTTCATTTCTTAGCTCTTTTACGTCTATCGATAACTGCTCATTATCAGCTGAATGTTCGCTCGAGGCAATAACTTCTCGTAATTTGTCATTCAAAACGCTATTCTCCTTTGATACCTTAGTTAAATAAGTCTGAAGACCTTCAATATCAGACTGCAGTCGTCTATTTTCATCTTTTAATGTATCGTAATTGATTCTCAAAGTACAATATTGTTCATTGAGATCTTCCTGGTTTTCCTTCTTTAAATTGAGTGAAGCTGTACTGGACATGGATTGTTTATTTTCAATAATCCATTTATTTTCAAAATAGGTAGATGGATCTTCTTGTTTGTTATCATCATCACCGTCCCGTTTTTGGCCTGTTTGAGTATCTTTGTTCTCTTTCAATGCCTCACTTTGTTCCTTACTCTCCAATTCTTCTATTATTTTATTCAAACGATCTTTTTCTGATTCAATCTCTGTATGCGACTGTCGTATGTCTTCTATTTCAGATTCAAGCTTTTTTATATTGGATGCGAAATTAGAAGTTTCCGTTTTGAGTGAAATATTTTCTTGTGTTAATATCCGAATGTTAGCTTCTAATTCGAGTACGCGTGATTGTTTGGCTTCACACTCACTTAATTTTATAGTCAAATTGGAATTGAGTTCATTTATATTATTTTCAGCTGTTTTGTGCAGTACTTTAAGGTTTTCTAAGTCCAAGGTAAGCGCCTTATTTGTATCTTCCAAAGATGTAAGTTTTTCTGTTAAGTTTTGATTGACACCTTTGAGGTCTGTTGTTGTTTCGTCTTTCTTTTTATATTCAGATATTTCTTCTTTTAGCGAATTTTGTATTTGTTTAGATTTTTCCAAATCATTGGTTAAATTAAGGATTTCACTGTTTAAGCTATTCACTGATTCTGTTGCTACAGTTAGTTTTTTACTTAACTTTTCGATTTCTGATACTTGGTCATTGTTATTGGTTTCCAAAGTTTTAATAGTAATATTTAATTCATTATTTTCAATAATTAAATGCTTCAACTGATCAAGTGCTTGTGCAAGTCGTGTACTTTCAGATTTTAAATCTTCTTGAACTTGCTGTGATGACTTAACAATTTCTTGTTCCTTTAAACTTAAAATATTTTCATGATTTGTCTTAATGTCATCCAGGGCTTCTTTGTGTTGCTTTTGGATTTTTTCCATTTCTTTATTGAATGATGTGTGTTTCAATTCTAGTTCTTGAATAGTTTTCATTAAGTTATCTTTTTCTTCATGGAGTTTCTCAATAGTAGCCAAGTACTGTTGTTTTTCGGCTTCAAGACCAGTCTGTAAACCTTGAGTACTATTTTTTACTCCATCGAGTGTCTTCTGTAATGCCTGATTTTCAGATTCTAATGATTTTATTTTTTCTAATATATTATTATTTTCATCAGACGTTGTCTTAAGTTTATCATTTAATGCGACAATTTCTGATTCATTTTCTTGAAGTTTTATTTTAAGGTCGTTGTTTTCAGCTTGTAAAATATTGAAGCTATCAGACACATCCGACTTCTTCAAATAATTCTCCGTTATTTCGGTTTGTAGATTTTCATGATCCAATTTCAACTTATCGTAATTAATTTTAACGGATTCAAGAACATTGTCAACGGTTTTGCTTAAGATATTATCAATATCATGGGATATAGTAGACAAAGCGTCTTTGTTCGAATCAATGCTTATTTTAGCTTCTTTAGAAGTTGTAAAGATAATATTTCGCAGGCTTTCAATTTTGTCCATAGTTTTGCGAATACCGAAACTCATTGACCTCTTTAATTTTAGTATTTGTTCTTGCTGGCTTGAACACTCTGATGTTAAATTAGTTATTGTTGTACGATATTGAGCATTCTGTGTCTGAATTAACTCATGATTAGATAGAAGCTTTTCTATTTCAGTTTGTAATTTTACTAACTCTTCCCTTTCCTCCTGAATTTCGAGCTCTAATTTTTCACATTTATCCTTCCAAATATTCAGTTCTTCGAGCAATTGATGTTTTTCTGATTCTTTCGATAGTAAATCGTTTTCAAGGTCTTTATTGTCGGAATGTAGTTTCAATTCACCTTCTAGACTACTAATTCTTGAACTCTTTTTCGTATTTTCATCTGCGAGTTGAGTATTTTTACTTTCTAGGTATACATTTCTGTCAATCATTGCCAACTTTTCGGCTGTTTCTTGTTTTAATTGCAACTGCAGGCATTTATATTCTTCATCGGTCTTTGCTTTGAGTTGCTCCAAAGATACAGACTTTTTAGTCAATTCTTGCAATTTTGCTTCCATTTCGCTGAACTTATTTTTTAATATGTTTAATTCTTCGCAATCTTTAATCAGTTTATTTTTTTCATCTTCTAACCCTGTTATATTATTCTTATAATCTTCTACGACAATTTTCAGAGACTGTATTTCTTTTTTACTTTGTGATAGATTGTCTTTTAACGATTTGATCTCTGCTTCTTTACTTTCCAATTCTTTATGAATACTTAGTTTATTTTCAGCTAGAGATATAGCATTTTCTTCTTCCCTCTTTGTGAACACATCAATTTTGCCGCGTAATTCGGTTATTTCCTCTTGAGCTTTCTGTAAATCTAGTTCTAGAGTGGACAATTCTTTAGTTTTTGTAAAATCAAAGGTGTTTATTTGATTCTGAAGTTCCTCATTTTGATTGTTAAGCTCATCTATCTTTACTTTCGCTTCGCTTAAAAGGTCTTCTGTGGTTTTAAAATCTTGAATTTGTTTGTTTTTATTTTCAAGCTCCTTTGAAATAATTTGCAGTTCTGTTGTAATCTGTGAGTTCTTTTCCTTACTTGATTTTAGTGATTCTTTATATTTGTTTATTAGCTGTTCCATTTTTTCAATTTTACTGTTTAAGGTTACTACTTCGGACGCAATTTCATCATTTGATACTTTAGGTGTGTTTCCATTATCTAAGTTAATTAATTGGACTTCGTTTTGATTTTCGTTGGGTTTATTGGAGTTGTCGTCTTTAGTGTCGCTAACATTAGGTGTATCGTTTTGCAGAAGTTGTATTTTTGTGTTTAAAGTGTCTATTTTCATATTTTTTTCGTCAAGTTCAATTCTGAGAGCTTTTTCAAGGTGAGCCTGCGTAAAATAATAAAAAATACTATAAGTATGGACACTGTTTAAAATACTTGTTTTATAATAATTGTTCAAGGCGTTCATTACACTAATTTATATTTACTTACCTTTGCACTTTGTTCTAGTGAACATTGTTCTTTTAGCTCTGATATTCTCCGAAGTGCTTTGTCTTGGGTTTCAACCAACACACTCTGCAAACAATAATATGTTACACAGTATTAAAACTAAGTGCTAGTCAACCATAGTTTAAAAGGCGGGAAAGGTCTGAATGACAAAACAGGCTTTTGCCTATCAGTGGGCTGAAAAATGAAAAATATATTATATTATATTTTTTCTTCTTTTCTCTACAATTAGTATAACTTTTAGCAGATATGCTACTAAGCTATAAATACGACAGTGATAATGACCCGATTTATAAATTCAATTCAACATACCCTCGCTTTAGCATTTTCACGTTCCAGTAGCTTGTAGTGGCGAGCCAGATCTCCATATTGTGTTCGGTACTTTTTGTACCGTTCTTGTGTGCGTTTATAAGCTGCGTACAGTTGTTCCTTTGTAACTCTATCTAGAGTGGCCGGACCACCAGCGAAACCCCTTTCATCGGCTTCACTTGCCGACACTTCCATGTCAGACTAAAAACATCACATAGTTAATTTCTTTTAAATATGATATTTTCAACTTTTACATTATTATGCCACTAGAATTTGGCTGGGAAAAGCATTATTGATTAATTGAAGAGTACACTTCACTGAACAGGTTACCATAAGTTCCAGGTAACCAAGATTCCAACATGACCTAATAATTGCACTTTGCATATCTTATATTACCAGCATAACATTACCTTAATGAATGTCTGTATGATAGAGGACGAAATAAGGATGCTGTGAGTTATTGTGGAGATATGAAAATTTACTCAAATACACTAGCTATGGCGTAAATACAAAGCCAGAAAATAACAAAGCAGTTGAAGAGACCATAATTCCTTGCCGACCTACTTCTAGAAGGGAGACTAATAAGTCTTAAGCGTCAAACAACATAGTTACTACACCACTCATATTAGGTGATTGATTGCAGACCCAGAGGAGAGAATTACTTACTTGCAAGTGATACATGGAAGGAGTCTCATAGCTTGGCAACCTGAAGGAAACATCACTGGCAAATGAACTATTTGACAATCTCCTTTGCCTTTGACCTTCCTGAAAATAAATTAAGATGAGCTTTGAAAGTTGTCTTGACAATATTTTAGTAAATTAATATTACATGCTATTTGCTATAATAATGAGACTTAACATAAAAATGGATGACAAGCAGTGTTTCACTATTACCTAGTCAGGTCATAAATTCTGTCACATGTTTAATATAAAATTATTGGAACAAGTTTATTTATTATGTAACCATTTATATACCAAAATGAACTTAACAAAACATAGATTCTTATGACAATAAAGTTTATTCAAAATGACCTCCGTGATTTTGAATACAGGCCTTCAATCTGCGCGGCCAGTCGTCTATCGCAGCACGAACGAGGTCCATGTCAATATCGGCTGCTGCCTTAATCAAGGATGTCTTGAGTGACTCCAAATTGGGATGAGGCTTTGAGCACGCCTTTTCCTCCAAGTGTTGCCATATCTTGTAATCTAACGGACTCAAATCTGGACTGGAGGAGGGCCAGTCTTCGTGCCGGATGAAGTCGATTTCACGCGCCGCCAGCCAGTCTTGTGTGCTCTTCGCTCTATGAGCTGGCGCCGAATCTTGTTGGAATACCCAGTGCCTGTTATTGAACATGGTATGAGAAACAGGTTCCACAAGGTTCGTCAGGACTGTATTTTGATACACAACTGCATTCGTTTTTACACCTTTCTCACAAAAATGTACCTCTGTTAAGCCCCAATAAGAAACTCCCAACCATACCATGAGCGAGGATGGAAAATGACCTCGTTGGACACGCGGAATACGGTTGCTCGCTTCTTCACTACTGTGTGCGTACACCTTATCATTTTGTTTGTTGTAGCTCTCTTCTACGGTAAAAATTTTTTCATCCGAAAAAAGAATTTCTCGATATTTTTTTCTCGCGTACCGCTTCAACAAAGCGCGGCATCTCTTCAGTCTCAGGTCCATTAGACGAGCATTTAAACGATGTCCTGTTTTTCTTCGATATGCCCGAAGCCCTAAGTCTTCATTTAACACCCTTTTCACCGTGGTTCTGCTTAACCCCATCTGAAGGGCCAACAGTTTCTGCTTACGTTTGGGATTTCTTTGAATTCGCGCCTTCACAGCTTTTATCACTGCTGGAGTCCTAACAGACCGAGGGCGACCACTTCTTGACCTGTCATCTACACTAGAGTCTTCATTGTATCGTTTGATGGTACGATAAACGAATCTTTTGGTTATATTCAAATTTTTCAGTATGTCAAAAATTTGAATTGGCGCGTAACCGCAACGATGCAACGCAATAACTGCAACACGGTCTTCTTTAAGCGTCTACTCCATATTTAAAAATGAGTAAAATTCTAAAAAGTATACATTTTTATTTTCATGAACAATTCGAAATTCGAATTCAATAAACTTTTTTGTGGCCAGCATTCTAAAAGAAAAGTTTTTACTGTGTGACAATACTTATGACCTGACTAGGTATATGCACTTTGTTTTGTTTCTTTACTTTCTTTGATTTGAGCTATACCTAGTCAGGTCATAAATTCTGTCACATGTTTAATATAAAATTATTGGAACAAGTTTATTTATTATGTAACCATTTATATACCAAAATGAACTTAACAAAACATAGATTCTTATGACAATAAAGTTTATTCAAAATGACCTCCGTGATTTTGAATACAGGCCTTCAATCTGCGCGGCCAGTCGTCTATCGCAGCACGAACGAGGTCCATGTCAATATCGGCTGCTGCCTTAATCAAGGATGTCTTGAGTGACTCCAAATTGGGATGAGGCTTTGAGCACGCCTTTTCCTCCAAGTGTTGCCATATCTTGTAATCTAACGGACTCAAATCTGGACTGGAGGAGGGCCAGTCTTCGTGCCGGATGAAGTCGATTTCACGCGCCGCCAGCCAGTCTTGTGTGCTCTTCGCTCTATGAGCTGGCGCCGAATCTTGTTGGAATACCCAGTGCCTGTTATTGAACATGGTATGAGAAACAGGTTCCACAAGGTTCGTCAGGACTGTATTTTGATACACAACTGCATTCGTTTTTACACCTTTCTCACAAAAATGTACCTCTGTTAAGCCCCAATAAGAAACTCCCAACCATACCATGAGCGAGGATGGAAAATGACCTCGTTGGACACGCGGAATACGGTTGCTCGCTTCTTCACTACTGTGTGCGTACACCTTATCATTTTGTTTGTTGTAGCTCTCTTCTACGGTAAAAATTTTTTCATCCGAAAAAAGAATTTCTCGATATTTTTTTCTCGCGTACCGCTTCAACAAAGCGCGGCATCTCTTCAGTCTCAGGTCCATTAGACGAGCATTTAAACGATGTCCTGTTTTTCTTCGATATGCCCGAAGCCCTAAGTCTTCATTTAACACCCTTTTCACCGTGGTTCTGCTTAACCCCATCTGAAGGGCCAACAGTTTCTGCTTACGTTTGGGATTTCTTTGAATTCGCGCCTTCACAGCTTTTATCACTGCTGGAGTCCTAACAGACCGAGGGCGACCACTTCTTGACCTGTCATCTACACTAGAGTCTTCATTGTATCGTTTGATGGTACGATAAACGAATCTTTTGGTTATATTCAAATTTTTCAGTATGTCAAAAATTTGATTTGGCGCGTAACCGCAACGATGCAACGCAATAACTGCAACACGGTCTTCTTTAAGCGTCCACTCCATATTTAAAAATGAGTAAAATTCTAAAAAGTATACATTTTTATTTTCATGAACAATTCGAAATTCGAATTCAATAAACTTTTTTGTGGCCAGCATTCTAAAAGAAAAGTTTTTACTGTGTGACAATACTTATGACCTGACTAGGTATAATACTTAAAAGCCAGGGGGGTCACATCATCGTGGCCACCTGTGAGACAAAAAAGCTTACGAATTTACATTATTTTATGAAAATATGCGAATGTATTGATATTTTAGGTCATAAACTAGTTGAATAACATTGTATTGTCTCAAATTGCTTTAAAATTTTGGAAAAAAACGAAACACAGGTATTATTGTCACAGTGAAGCAGTTTGACAAACAACATAAACCGGCCACACTGAAAGGGACAGAAAAAAATAGGTTCTCCTTTTTCTTCACACAGAATTTTCCCTATTGCCATCACACTCACACATAAAATGGGTACTTTAGTTGTTTACTTCTGTGTTAAGAGCGTATATATCGAGTGACGCTCTCTCGCTCGCACTATTTGACAAATTTTAAAATATAAATTTATTAATAAAAAAATCATTTTATTAAATTCATAAATGATAAGGTAATTAAGACATAAGACATAAGATTTGTTTATTGCCATAAGTATTTTACAGATTTTACAATAGTGCTTATAAACAGTTAGAATATAATTAAAATGCTAAACAATCAAACTAAGCTCTAGGCTTGTATCTTGAGCCTCGGGAATGATGAACAAAGTCAGTTTGATATGATGTAAGTATCATGAGTGAAGTTGATGGACATGGCAATAATGATGGAGTTAAGTATAATTATTATACATAATTATGGGTTACAAAATTACTAAATATGAGAATAAAAACATGTAAAGAGTAAAGAGTAATGCTAGTACAGAATACAAAATTTAATATAATGAATAAACTATAGGAAAGATAATAATTAATTGCAACGACTATATTATGTATGTATACTCGTGTTTACTACAGTTATAGGAGTAGACTCTAGAGTAGTTATAGAAGTGTGGTAGTAAAAGTGATGGGAGTGTTAGTGTGGTTGTGAGTGTACCTAAATGTGTGAGTGAGGGTGTGTGAAGTGTATGAGTGTGTGGGAGTGTGTGTGAGTGAGTTAAATTAGATTTTCAGTTTCTGTATAAGAAAGGCTTAACAGCCAATTACTGACATAAACATTGCAGTAAGTTTCAAATATGTGAGAAGCCACTGGCTCAAAGTTCAAAGAAGATTGTACAATATCTATGTGTTAAATACCAAGGTTATAATTAGTTATGATGGTCAGTATTATCCTTTCACATCAGGCAAGTTTGAAACATAATGTCTCCATGATGTTCACCTACATAAAAATACTACATGATTTTTTAAAAATACATATGTTTTTTGAGACAGACTAAACAAGCACCTGTTGGTAAGTGATGATGCAGTTGAAGTTACAGCTTGTTCAGTACCAGCCAAGGTTTTGAAGAACAGTACATATGTAATGTAGAATTATTTGTCTAAATTTAAAAAGCTTGTCTTACCATCATTTCCTGAGTGAAGTCCATAGAATCTGTTGGTGATTGCATCAGAGATACATCTTGGAACGTGCTCTGTTGTGTGTTTGGAGATGAATGAGGTCTCGCTTGCCGAGGCTGAGTACCATCTGAAGGGAAAATATTTGAATGTGACTTGAACTGCTTATACTTTGCCTGTACAAGAAAGACGAATGGCAGAATTGAGCGAGGCTTGCCCTCAGGTAGGCCTCTACTGTGGACAAGCTGGAGGGATTTAGCCCGCCTTTTAGGTTTAGTCTACTACCAAATATACACATTGTCAATTTTTTTTTTAATCAACATAATATATTAGCCTTTGCCCACATCTCACATGATGTTAAGAGATAATGCAGCCGTAGATGATGGTGAGATGGTGGTCAACCGCTAATATATTATATTGAATAATAGAAAATATAGACTGATGATGATGATGCAACACTTGCCAACATTTGTATTGTTACTTAGACATACAAAAATTGTCCTTACCATTATCACCAATAGAGAAGAGGTCACTGTTAGTGATATCTGAGATACTACTGGATGCTGAGGTGACAGCGGCCTGAAAATTATAATACATTTTAAGCATGTATGAAGATATGTAAGTGTAATTATTAACTTTAACTAAAAATTACTTGATTCTTATGTAACTTACCTGGGCAGCCTGGGCAAATTGTTGGAATTTTTGAGGAGAAGATTTCACTTCTTCTGCCAACTTATCTTTCAGTTTCTTGAACATATTTTATAACATTACTGTACAAAAGAGAAATGTACAGGTTGAACAATATTGGTGGGCAATTCTTCTGCTGATTTATTCAATTCTTCCATAAAATAAATTAACTTTGGTGAAATACTGCAAACATTATCATCAAGGACTAAGGACTTGCCATCAACTTCATTATTTCAGCAATCCGTTAACTGCACTTACAAAACTATGGCACGACTTTTAATCACTGATTTGGGTTTCTAATTCCCATATTTTTCATCGTAAAAGTTATTATTATCCTACAATTTTAGATAAAAAAATTGATAATTTTGTTGATTTTATCAAGAGCCTAATTTTGACAGAATGACATATTAATTTATTGACTTTTGACATTGTAATGGCACGTCATCAGACTAAGAGCACAGATTATAGACAGAAGTCCGTTCTTAATATTTTTAATACAGCGAAGCTGCTGTTCAATGAATTTCGATTAATTAATTAAAATAGCTTAAATTCAAAGAACTTACGACTTATATTACAAGAAAAGTCGAACCATAGGACTTAGGTTCCGTTATAATTTTCTTTATAGAAATATTTTGATCGCTAAGCCCAAAAAATTCGTCGTCGTTGCGCTAACGCAACGGTGCTAAATCCCAATTCCAACTTCGCAAAGTGACAAGTCGTAGAGTGTATATAGACGGCTACTTCTCAAGATTGAAATCATTTTTTTTTATTTTCAGTCTATGGCATTGTACGCTTTCCTATTTCCTGCGCTTTCGGAGATTTTTGGTGATATTGCGGTCTTTTGCTGCAAATAATTGTGATTATTACCAATTTCCCTGTTAATTAAATAATATAGCAGTGTTATTGGACCAAGTTAAAAACAAGTAGTGAGTAAAAAATCTCAATATAAGTACGTGCGGCGTGAATGCAGGGAAATAGAGCCCACCGGCCCTTAGATTTTGTTTCATGGTTTTGCTATTTATTGTAAGATGTGTTAACTTGTTAACAACACCATTGTTGTACCATTGTTGTTAACTAACATAGTTTTATAATGAGACATATCGTAACCTTTGCTGCAAGGTGCACAATTCGATGACATTGTAGGGATTGCAGGAAAGATCTGGATGCATTCCACCCAAAGATGCGTGTCACTAGAGGGAAGTTCTATGCTCAGCAGTGGGTCGATGTGGGCTGACGAAGATGATGATGAAGATGACAATATACTAAGCCTTTCACAGGAAACCTTGTTAATGTAATCTGTATAAATCATTTCAGTAGTCAATATGAGCTTCGGGTTTAAAAACAGACCTTATGACAAGTATGATGGGTTTGCTGATGATGATGATGATATGGATGATGGACTTGTCCCACCCCCACCACCTCTAATGGATATGCAATTTGACAGGTAATAAAATGACTGGTTCACTAAATTCAAGTTTTATTAACACCTGCAGAAAACACAATTGCTGCTGTGTTTTTGAGGTCGGAACGCGTGTGCTGATGCACAAAAATGTTGTTTTGTCAACTGATTTTACCAAGCTAAATTAATTTATTATTATTTTATTTTATTTTCAAAGGAAAACTTACAGCTAGGTACATGTTTGATTACATAAAATAGTTCATATAAGGCCAATTAAAAGTTTTCACTGATGATTACAGTATATCAACCAAAAAAAGATGTTTATACAGAAGACAATAACGTACAATTAGGAATAATGTATAATATAGAATAATGTATAAATATTAGGGATGGGCCGAAGTTCGTTTTACATTTGGTTTAACTGAACTTCGGCATTCGGCCGAATTTCGGTTCAAGCAGCCGAAATTCGGTTCATGTGCTCTATGCACTATCCTGCTTCAAACTTGCTATAATAAAAAACAAACACAAGTTAATGACATGATGATAATATAAGATTGCTCATTCCCTCGTATTAGATAAATTTTGATATATAAATTCATAGATTTACAGACATTTTCAACCGACGAAACCTAGCAGAGGAGGTTTACAAATCGACGCGTATATATATATATATATTTTTTTTTTTTTGTGTTGCGTTCATATCTGCAATCAGTCTCTAACTATAAGCGGATTTGTTGGAGGTATTGGGCATTTCAGGGAATTAATCCAGCGATCATTTCCCTGCTTTGATTTCAATCACTTGTCGAGCTCCATGATGTGCTGTCTCTTTAGCCTCTTCGGATAGTTTATGGATGTTAGCCGTGTAGCCAGATGATTTGGGTGATTAAGTAAGCGCTCTCTGTATCTGGTGGAAAACTGTTTCACTTCCTCGCTTACTGTGTTGATATCTAATTCACTATGTAGTTCCTCCATCTTTAAGAACCATGGTGCATTCGAGAGGCTTTTTAAGATGCCGTTTTGTGCCCTTTGAATGATAGCCGCATTAGTTTTACAAGTTGATCCCCAGAGCTGTATTCCATAAGTCCATATGGGCTTTAAGACCACTTTGTAGACTAGGAGCTTGTTCTCTAGACTCAGTACTGAGTATCTGCCTAGCAGCCATTGTAAGCTTCGGTATCGAAGATTTACTTCATCCCTTTTTTTCCGCAAGTGAGTCCTCCAGGTTAACCTGCGGTCTAAGTGCATCCCGAGGTATTTTACTGTCTCGTGGTGTGGTAGAGTTTGTTCTCCCAGGCTAACCGGAGGGCAATCACCCTTGCGGAGCGCGAATATTGCGTGGATCGACTTTGATGCGCTGGCTTTGATCCTCCATCTCGTTAGCCATCGCTCGATATTGTCTAATCCGATCTGGAGGGATTTTGATGCCTCTTCCGGATTCTTGTGGCTAGCAAGTATGGCGGTATCATCCGCAAATGTGGCTGTTGTTACCCCTGGAGTTTCGGGGAGGTCTGATGTAAATATATTATACAGGACAGGTCCCAACACCGACCCTTGCGGCACACCTGCCTGCAGGTCAAAAAATGACGAAGTGTATTCGCCGTCTTTCACTTGGAATATTCTGCCTGATAAGTATGAATCGATAAGCGGGAAGAATGTGTGTGGTAACGTCTTCTTAATTTTTGAAAGAAGTCCCCGATGCCAGACCTTGTCGAAAGCTTGTTGGATGTCAAGGAATGCAGCTGAACAATATTCTTTCAGTTCCAAGGATTTTCTGATGTAGTCGACGACCCTATGGACTTGCTCCACAGTGCCGTGCTCTTGCCGGAAGCCGAATTGATGGTCAGGTATAACGGAGTCTTCAACTAGAACCCTTTGGATGCGTGTGAGTAATATTTTTTCGAAGAGTTTGGAAACTACTGGTAGTAGGCTGATAGGTCTATATGAACCAATCTCATTGGACGGTTTTCCCTCTTTGTGGACCATAATAATTTGAGACACCTTCCAGATATTAGGATAGTGGCCGACCCTTAGGATTCCATTAAACAACATTGTTAGGAAGACAATTCCTTTTTTTTGGCAATTGTGCCAAGATTTCCTTGGTAATATAGTCAAAACCAGGGGCTTTTTTATTTTCCAGTTTAGAGATGTATCTCCGAACCTCCCTGGGATTTGTATGTTTAAGCGGAACGTCCAATTGGAAGGCTTCGCAAAATACAGCTTCAATATCAGAGTCATCTTCACTTGTTGCGTCATGGGGTTTGAACACACTGGCTAGGTGGCTTGCAAATGCATCCACTCTTTCTTGGGGTGTTCGGGCCCATTTATTAGAGTCTAGTATTTTAAGTGGGTGCTTGGTTTGCTTGGGTTGGTTTAAGCTTGAGGTTGCCTTCCATAAAGAGTAATTGGTTGTTTTAGTAGCTGTTAGTGATTCTAAGTGCTTAGCCAATGTTTGATTTCTCGCGTCGTTAAGGAGATCTTTTAGATCAACTATTGCCTTATTCAGCTCTGTTCTATCATGTGCATTTTGGCTACATTGCCACACTCTGCGGAGTCTTCTTTTTTCCTGGATTTTCTTTCTTATTTCCAGCGGTAGGCAGTTTTGGTTCTTATTTTTTGTTGGCGTTTGTGGCGTAGACAACCAACATGCTACTTGGACGAGATTCGTGAACATGGTTGCAGCGTCTTCTATTTCTTTGGGAGTCTTGAGGGCGATCTGCAGTTCGAGTCTTCTTTCTATAGTATCTCTAAACGAATCCCAGTCTGTGCATTTGTTGTACAATTTGGAAGAGGTTTCATATTCCAGGACAGTTGTTCCTATAGTCAAAAGTACTGGTGTGTGTGCCGATGAGCCGTCTAGGCAAGGGCTTACTTTCGCCGAGTATTGTGCCATTCCCTTACAGATGAAGAAGTTGATAACATCTGGTAATCTATTAGGGTCGGAGGGCCAGTGTGTAGGTTCGAATGTTGATAGTGTTGTGAGGTTTATGCTATCTATACACAGCTTTAATTGTCTTCCTCTAGTAGTCGTAAGCCTGGACCCCCAGTGGACATGTTTAGAGTTCCAGTCTCCCCCTGCTATAAATCTTGGGCCAAGTGTACTGAAGTATTCTGTAAACTGTTCTTCCTTAATCTTGTGCTTAGGTGGGCAGTATACGGCGGATACATTAAAGTTGCCGGTTTTTGTTTCAACCGCAATTGTGGTCGCTTGGATGTATTTAGTTTGAAACGACGGTAACTCGTGGTGGATTAAGGAAGACCTTACAACAAGTGCAGTGCCAGCGTGAGCAGTCCCGTCAGGGTGTTGCGTGCTGTAGACTGTGTAGCCTTTGATGTTGACTAGACTTCTATCTGTAAAGTGTGATTCTGCTATAAGTAATATGTCTAGGTTATGAAGATTTATCAACATTTCAGCTTCATTGGAATTTGGAGCTAGACCATTTATATTCCATGTGGCAATATTGAGAGTTAGTACTGGGACATTTTTTCCACAAGTGACACTAAAAGCCCCATCATTGTCGTCATTTGGTTGTATAACATGTCCATTTTGTATATTTTTTTATGGCGCTTTTTGAACGCTCGGCATTTTCTTACTTGCTTGTTTGGCGCAGACTCAAAATTACATAAGTAGTTTATTATTAGCTTTATTGAGAGACATTTTTAAAAAGTACAAATATATAATTCAAAATTTGTGTGAGTGTCGCACGGAAGAACGAGTCTTAAGAAATGAGGTTTGTTAATAACTTAGTTTTCCATTTTACTTATATTTTCTACTTTCTAAAAATTGGGTATTTGATTTCTTAAGTAATAAATAACCTTAATAACATGATGCTATCATTATCGATAAAGCGCGGTAAAAGTGAACCGAAGTTCGGCCGAATTTAGCAATTTTACCGAGTGTTCGGCCGAAGTTCGTATTCGGTTCAAACCACATTCGGCCCATCACTATATATTATATAGAATCTAAAACTCAAAATATTTTTTAGCACAAATGCGTTTTAACTTTAGTGTAGGTAAATTAAATTTCAATTTCATTTATTGCATAAACTGTACAGAGAAAGGTGTTACATAATATTAATTCTAGAGTTACAACAGTTTCGTCCTGATGAACATGCAATAGTACAATATTTTATTTTCGTGCACTACAGATTATAAAATATGATTAATTTATTGTTCAAATTATTACATTATTTAATTTATCCTTAAGAAAGTCGTCAATACTATAATATGCTTTAGATGTCAAAATTTTTTTCAATTTACGTTTAAATAATACAATTGAATTCACTTCTAGTAACGAGTTTGGTAAATGATTATAAAGTGCAGGACCCCTGCTGTATACACTTTTATTAAACAGAGCAGTCCTGTGAGAAGGCATACAAACATTATTTTTGTAACGAGAACTTTTAAGGAACTCAAACTGGTGTAGGTTATTTCTTACAAATAATACGGTCTCATAGATGTACAGGCAAGGAAATGTCAAAATATTGTGTTTAATAAAGTATGGTTTACAGGAGTCTGTCATTTTCAAATGGCAAACAGATCGGAGACATTTTTTCTGAGCTCTAAAGATAGTTTCCCGATTAGAACAGTTACCCCAAAAGATAACTCCGTAGCGCAAGGTTGACGTGACATGTGCATGGTATGCTGTAAGAACTACCTGTTGGCTGACTAATTTAGAAAGCATATATAATGCATACGACCAGCTACTCAACTTAGAACAAACAACCTCGGCTTGTTTGTTCCACCTCAACTCACTATCAACATATAAACCTAGAAATTTAGTTACTTTAACATTATTTATTTCAGTATTCATAAATTTAATATTCGATGTCAGTGGTTTATACTTATTAAATGTCATTATATTAGTTTTGTCAAGATTAATTAATAAATTATTACATGTCAACCATTTAATTATATTATTTAATGCCAGATTTATGTCTTGTTCTGGAGGTTTGTTTTTTTCGCCAATAAAAATAGCGGTACTATCATCTGCAAATAGAATCATTGGATGAGGAATAGCTTGAGGTAAATCATTGATGTATGTGATAAAAAGTAACGGCCCTAGCACGCTTCCTTGTGGAACTCCATATCTAATAGAACGTTCAGATGAGAAGTAATTAATTTCTGTTTTTGTTACGGGGCATACTTGTGTAATCTGTGTTTGTTGCGTACGATTGCTCAAATATGATTTTAGCAAATTTAACACATTTCCTCTCACTCCATATGATTCCAGCTTAGTCAACAGTACATCATGATCCACATAGTCAAATGCTTTGGTTAGATCCATATACATTGCGAATACCGGTACTTTTCTTTCACGCCCTGTCATGACTATTTTCAAAAAATCATATATAGCGCTATTAATCGATTTGTTCTTTCTAAACCCAATTTGCTCATTTATCAGAAGTTTATATCTTTCCATGTAGTTGTATAGGCTGTCATGAATATATTTTTCAAATATTTTTGAAATGACTGGGACTAAAGTGACTGGTCTGTAATTACTTATAATTTCCCTGTCATCCTTTTTGAATAATGGCTTGACAATAGATACTTTTAGCCTATTGGGAAATACACCGCTGTCTATGCATAGGTTAATAATATAACTCAGTACCGGTGATATGATTAAAGCTACGAATTTGACAACCTTAGTCGTAATATCATCGTAACCTGTACTCAAAGTATTCTTTAGGGACATTATAACTTTAAAAATTTCTTTAGAAGTAGAAGGCGTCATTACCATCGAGTTGATCATATTTGATTTAACATATGCTGTTGCGTCTTTTATATTTTTATTACTGGATTCAACTAAATTTACATAGTATTCATTAAATGCCTGAGCAATATCACATGGATTTGTTAAAAAGGTATCATTATATTTTATTCTTTTAATATCAACATTAGGTGGCTTATTGTTGGTGTTTTTATTTATTATGTTCCACATTGCCTTAGATTTGTTTGTAGCTGTATTAATTGAATAATTATTTATTGATTTTTGCGTTAATTTCATTATAATTTTTAATCGTTTAGAATAATCTTTAAATTTAACTTTATTTAAAACACTTGGATTACTTCTATACTTCCATAACATTTTTCTCTTCTTCTTTGTGCATAATCTTATTCCTTTAGAAATCCAACCCGGTTTCCTGTGTATAGTATGCCTACGTTTTACTATTGGAAAGCAAAGATCATACATAAATATATCTAAATCCTTGGTTATTTCGTTAAAACATTTACATGCTCTAATGAGATAGCTATTTCCTGTGATAGTACTAAACAAAGCTGCCACAGCAAAAGTGTTTAAACTAGCTCATGCATTGCAATTTATATTAGGAAATCTTAGGGATGAACTTAATCAGCAGCAAAATTGGTTGATAGATCACCACCACACACACTTCACTTTCACTGGTTCACTTTTCCCTTTAAAATAATCTGATTTACTCCACATCAGTGACTTAACTATTGAATACATCTAACTCTTTCTACAAATAATTGGGTCTTGTAAAAAAAAGTTTGCCCATAAAGTAGCCTGTTAAAAAAATACTGGACACATATTATTTACTTTGTAAATTTATAAAAACCAAAAGACGGCATGAATTTTATCTGTCAAGCTGTGGAGGGACAGACTGACGAACAAAGCGAAACTATAAGGCTTCCTTGGTGACTATGTAACCCTAAAAATATATCATCTTTAACTGATTTCCTTTTTTCTAGGAACTCAAGATATAACAATGCATATGGGAATTATAGAGGAGGTTACGGCCCGGGTGGAGGGTTTGGACCCATGATGCGCCCCCCGGCCCCTCCTAGACCCTGGGGAGGTAACTTTGGTCCCGCACCACCTTTCCGGAAAAGAGAGCATCCAGCTATCAAATTTTTATCCAGTGAGTAGCTTATTTTATACTATTATTTATACTTCTAAATATATAAAAGGAAAGAGTGACTGACAGACAGACAGACTGATTTATCAACGCACAGACCAAATCGTTGGACGGATTGAGCTGAAGTTTGGCAAACAGGTAGATTTTAAGGTGTAGAGCTAAGATAGAATTTTACCACGCAAGCAAAGCTGCGAGCATAAGCTAGTATATTATAAATGGGAAAGATTGTAAAAATGTATGTTCGTTACTCTTTCACCCCTAAACAGGTGGACTGATTGCGCTGAAATTTGTTATAGAAATAGCTTAGTCACTGGTATAACATATAAGCTACTCATACTCTAATGTACAGCAATAAAATCGCGGGGTGCAGCTGGTATTATTATAATCCTACAAATCAATTATTGAGCTTTCCATTGGGCGAATGTACCTACTTTTGTTTATAAGCAAGACATTTTTTATAAATTTTAATTTGAAAACTGCTCTACCAAGGATAAAATTTAATTTAAAGCTTATATATTAAGCATGTTTCATCAGTCAATCATCCTCATGTTATCTGTGATATGTATATTGTACACAAAATTAAAAAAAAGATTCTGAAGGATTGTGCCCTGGCTTCCTTTTTGTGAAGTTTGCAAATTTGTGTATCATTAATTATAACTAATGGTACACAAAAAATAAAATTAATGTACTTAAGTAGGTAATTCATTTCAGGATGTGGGGTGACTAGAGAAAACTTAAAGAACCTGCCCCATGATTTGTTAAATATCTTGGAACCTGAGAACTGTGGGCTATGTGCTGTAGCTCTGGACACTTTTACTATGTGTAAGTTATATATCTGGTCTAATTCATTTTATATAATATGTTACATCTAAAGTCTGAAGTGCGGCTACACCTAGGTTTAGGCAGTTAAACCTAGGTGTAGCAGACCGCAGTCAGCTAATGTTAGGTGTGAACAAAATGTTTGAAAAAAAAAACTTGTTTTTTATTACAAAGTTCAGGGCAGACCGACATCAGTTGGTTAGGTTAGATTTGAACAGTGATTACAACGTGCGAGCCGAGCGAGCGAAGCGAGCGTGCTCCTCTAGCAGCCGGCGAAGCACCAGATCTGACTTGTCCTTATTCCATAGTTCTCAATTCATCATTAAGGAATATTTAGTGTTAATTTTATTAAGTTCACCATACAATATCAATTAAACATGTTGATAACAACTTATCTCACGTTTTAAACACATGATGCTGAAAATAAATCTTCTACACCTAACTTTAACTGACTGCGGTTGGCTACACCTAGGTTAAACTGGCTAAACCTAAGTGTAGCCGCACTTCGGAGTTTAAACAGTTTAATAATAACAACAAAGTGATCCTATAAGGGTTCCGTACCTCTAAAGGAAAAAACGGAACTAAAAATGCACCAAGAACCGGCAGGTGTGTATGAAGAATGTGATAAAAGTTGAAGAAGCGGAAGAGGTGTGTCAGGATCGTACTAAGTGGAAGGAAATAGTCTCTGCCTACCCCAACGGGAACCAGGCGTGATATATGTGTTTCGGCTCAAGTCCGAAGTGCGGCTACACCTAGGTTTAGCCTGTTAAACCTAGGTGTAGCTGACCGCAGTCGGTTAAAGTTAGGTGTGAACAAAATGTTTGTAAAAAAGCTTGTTTTCTATTACGAATTCAGGGCAGACCGACATCAGTTGGTTAGGTTTTACAATGTGCAAGCCAAGCGAGCGAAGAGAGAGAGTGCTGCGGTAGAGTTCTTGATGAGAGTTCTCAATTCATCATTTAAGGAATATTTCTTGCTAATTTGATGGCGATCACCATTCAACAACAATTAAACATGTTGATAAGAACTTATCTCACTTGTCTCACGTTTTAAACGCATGAGGCCGAAAATAAATCTTCTACACCTAACTTTAACCGACTGCGGTCAGCAACACCTAGGTGCTATAGGTGGAGCCGCACTTCGGACTTTAGCCGTGACATAATAATCACCAACCTGCCTCATTTAGAAAAGATAAATAATATATTTTTAATAAGATAAATTATATAGGTATTATATCTGTTATATCTATTTTACCGGGGGTAGACTTCCTTTGCAGGAGGTTGTCTAGGTGGGTACCCCAACAGTGCCAGTTATTCTACCGCCTGAGCAGTGATGTGCAAACATTACTGTGCTCCGGTAGGAGGGCACTGTAGCTAGTGAAATTACTGGGCTAAAGAGTCTTAACAACTTATGACTCTTGAGTGAGAAGCGTTGGTGCAGTGCTCCTAGAATTTCACATCATTGCGAAATCCTGGGTACACTGTACTGATTATGGGCAGCGTTATCTCTTAACATCAGGAGAGCGTTTTGCTCGTCTTCTACTTCATCACATAAAAAAAAAAAACATCATAAGCATCGAGTTACTCAGCTTCGAGTTAGATGGCTGTGTGAAATGCAGTATTTTTTATCTTTCAATAGGTTTTTTTATTACCAAAATAACACCATTTTGAAACAAAAACCCACTTAAAAGTATTCCGTGTAAGTCTAGAGTCCATTCCATGTACTACACATTACATAGTATAAAACAAAGTCGCAACTCGCGTCTGTCTGTCCCTATGTATGTTTAAATCCTTAAAACTACGGTATTTTTAATAATATAATTCAAGAGGAAGGTTTATAGTTTATATGTATAATATATGCATAATATAGCAGTAGAACACTGATAATTTCTATTAAGCGTGACGAAGTGCGCGCGGGTTTACAAGTTTAATATAAGCCAAACTAGCTTAGCCATTTAGTCGAAAAGAAGTAACGAAAGCCATTTACACTCATATTTTCACATTTATAATTATTTTGGATGTAATAATAAGTAATTTTCTTTTCAGCCAAAATGCATTATATATCCAAGAACCACTTGAAAAATCAAAAGAAGTGGCTGTCACAGAAAATGCATGTAGTTCTCAATACTAGAGAGGTAATTTTAAATATATAAAAGGAAAACGTGGCTGTCTGATTTAATGACTGATCTACTAGAGCACAGCTTTATAATGTTGTACAAGTTGAATTGAAATTTGGCTCGAAAAAATGATATTATGACATGAATATGTCACAATATCACTGTAAAAAAATGATTTTTCATTGCGGGCAAAGCCGCGAGCACAAGTTAGCCTTACTTTTATAATAATTCGTAAATTTTCATCGTAAATTTTTTAAGTGGATCTTCAGGCGAACTTGCGAACATTAGGCCCGGTTCAGATGTTACGCGCGCCACCGCGTGGTACATCTGAACTTAGCTTTATTTGTATTAAAACTTTGTTCTTTTCAGAAATATACATCACCTGAATATGTTGAAAACGATTTATACATTTCGGTTTTTCAGATCATGAAATAAATCGTTTTCGTGCAATTTTCGCATCTAAAAAGTAATTAAGCGTAGTGCAGTGCACGTAGAATTTAACATCATTGTGAAATCCTAGGTGGCACTATACTGATGATGGGCAGCGTTATCTCTTACCATCAGGAGTTCATTCAGTTCATTCAGCTCGTCTTCTTACTTTTTTGCATTAAAAAATACGACATTTCCATCACATCATCATTTATTCATTCAAGAAACGACATTCTTCACATTAAAATTTCCTAATAATATGTTCTTTTTTTAAAGCGGGACAGATATCCCGAAGTTGGGACAAAACAGCTTGAAAGCGGGGCTTTTTCCCCAGCGGTACAGATTAAATGAAAACGGGACTGTCTCGCTTAAAACGGGATGTATTGACTCTCGTAATACAAACGGTACCTTCTCATAAGTGTATTGTCATCCACATGATCAATTTTATCCTCCTTTATGCCATAGTATGTTTTCTTCCATATTTTTAAATCCATTAGGACTTGGACTCTTACCAAACCGGCTGGGCTGAGGTGGCGCAAGAAAGGGACATATGGAAGGATTTGTGGGAGGTCTTTGCCCAGCAGTGGGGTAGCATAGACTAAAAAATAAATAGGTTAACCTTTGCCCATTATCCCTAATCTTACGCTATGGGCCGATGATGAGACTAACCCTAGAAGTCTTTAGAAGAAGAATAAATCTTTCCCTAGCTCCACTGGACATCGCGCTGGAAGCTGGAACATTTTTTTTATTGCAGACTAAAAAAGCGTTTGACCGTAATCTCACCTGTTGATAAGTGACGATGCAGTCAAAGTTGTAGCACGCTTGTTTAGTAAGAACCTATTCAATCTTGATTTGAACAAACCCACCTTATAGCATTCGGTAAACACTGACGACGGCAGCGAGTTCCATAGCTTCGCCGTTCCCTAATGACCGCTTGGAGACAGGGTTCCAGTGTGTGGTAATTAGCCACAAGCTTTTTACCAGTATACTATACATTCCAACCTGTCATTCTTAACCCATTAATTCCCAAGGGTAAAAATAAACGCATATTTATAGGTTTTCTTGTTAATTATGTTTTTAAATACATTCAAATAGAGAAAAATGTAGTAAAAAAAAATATTAATTTATTAGTATACATTCTACAACATGTTGCGTCGGCGTAACGTTGGGACTAGTGGTCTTCTATTTTACGAGCAAGTTGAACAACGCTTAAGTATTAGCCTAAGTGAAATATTTTCAAACAATCAGCATAAAGTGTGTATTTGATCTTTTCTATACATATAAATCGTACTTCTACACTGTTGACATCTCTTTGGTGTTTATTTTCATACTTTTTTTTATGAATTTACCAATACTATTGAAGCGAATACAAGAAGGTAACGGGTTTTTTGATGGTCTTCCTTGATTTGTATCTGAATTACCAAAAATGTGAATTATCTGCAAGTTAGTTCTTTGGTTTTCCTTAAATTTATAGAGTTTCGTAAGATTTGATACATTTATGTCTTCATCTTTTGACAAGTATAATATAGCACCAGGCAAAGAATGATATCCAAATAAAAGTAGTATATACCAAATATCTTTTAATTCCAATACCGTGAAAGTAGCAACATTTTGGAAAAGATTTAGAAAAATGACGGTTATGGTTACGAATATATTTTTTAAAGAAAAACCTATAGTTTATTTCCAAACTTCATCACAAAAAAATACTTTAAAATGTGTTTTTCCACCTAAACATTATTTGGTAATTAGTATCATTGCTGCTTCATCACCTGAAGGAAAATGTTTACGAGTTGGATGTTCATTTTCTAGTCCAAAACATAATATTATTTTGGTGACTTCTTCGGCAGTCTTTTTCTTGTGTGGCTTTTTCACAATTAGTGTACATCTCAAGCATTTCAGCGCTATCAGTTATTGATTTAATTACATAGCGCGTTATCATCTATGTCTTCCTCGTCTGTAAAATTATCAACATCCGGTGTAATAGTACATCTTTACCTCTTATAGTGTAGGTCAACTCAGAGTTTCTTGAGAAGACAATGGTCGCCTACCAAGCAATTATGTTACAACTTTTTACTTTGCATTTACTGCGCTCTTTGTACGCTCACTTATTACTATCTATTGTTTTTTTTATAAGAATTACAATAGGACACGGTCAGCTTGACGTTTTAAAATAAAGTGACCCATAAAACAAAAGTGTTTGTTCTTATTGAATACCGAGGACCTATTGTTTACAATAATTTTTTAACATTAATGGCAAGCAGTATAACAATAAAAACTGATCCCTGTTTGTCCCAAAGTGACGCACGTGCAACGCTCTCTGTAAGTCTAAAATAAACAAAACGTGGGAGTATTTTTGTCTTCAAAAAGGGTTTTTATCGTAAAAAATATATTGTTCAACCTTTATACAGTGTAAAAAGTATAACTTTATTCAAAAAAATATTTATTATGATTTGTTGAATCTGTCGATGTTGGGATGAATCAAGTAGTAGTGATTGAAAAATAAAAATAAAATGTATTTGGTTTTAAACCACCATTTAAAAAAATAATAATCCATCTCTTAGTTCTTCTTTTTGAGATTGGTTTACATATCATAGATTTATTTACTAATTTTAACACACAAAAAAATCGAATCTGAACGGTAACACTCGCGCAACGTTGGGAATAGATGGGTTAATATCTTCCTTCACTCTTCTCGCGCGAATATTCGCTGTTACGTAGTTCCTCCTAAACCGTCCAACAAAAGATTTATATAAATGTAAGGTTGTAGTGGCAAATGGTCACAGTGGCATATGGTCACAGGGGCATATGTTAATAGTGGCCAATAGACAAGTGTCATATGGTCATAGTGGCAAATATAGCATATTATCACAGTGGTTTTTATGGTCATAGTAGGCAATAGTCAAGGGGAAAATGGTCGTAGAGGCATATTATGGTCATAGTGGCATATGGTCATAGAGGCAAATGGTCATAGTGGCATATGGTCATAGAGGCAAAATGGTCATAGTATTGTGTTGTGCAGCACATTCCGATCCGCGCTCGCGAGATGTACTGCGAGCTGTGCGACGTGCAGATGACGTCCAAGACGCACGCCGACGCTCACTATTCGGGCAAGCCTCATAGCGCGTACGTATTTACTATACATATTTATATTTTTAAATTAGGACCAAAAGAATAGTTAATAATATGACTTACAACCTTGTCCCAAGCTGTGTCCAGCGATTTACCTTTTTTATTCATAATAGTTAGCCTTTGACCACGATCTCTCGTGATGTTAACCGACGAGGCGGCCGTAGATGGTAGCAGATTCAGCCTAGAAAGCGGGATGAATCCCTCCCTTGCTTCACTAAACATCATGCTGGAACACGGTAATGACCGCTTGGCGACATGAGATGTCCGGCCTATGTGTTATTCCAGGATCTTAGTTATCTACCTATATAAAGCAAATTTCAGCTTAATCAGTTCAGTCGTGTAAGCGTAAAAAGGTAGGTAACAAACACATACACATCCATATATAATATAGTAATACATCTGGTTCTCTAGACAAAAAAGTATGTATTTTCTGTATCTCCAACCAACTGTAAATTATACTTTTTCTTACCAAATTTCACGTGTTAGTGTGTTTAATTTAATACAAATCGTGTTCCACAGAATCGTGCTCGGTCGCAAAAATCCTAAGAACCCTCTTCTGCTACAAAGCGGAATGGAAGGTCGCTTGTGAGTATTACTATTTTTTTTTTTTTTTTTGTTTGTAGAGTATTTTAAAATAAAATGTTATGAGAGATATAAAACTGTAAATTTAACAGGCGTTTTTAAACTCAGTCGTGTAATACAGAGATGAACTATGTGATAAGTAGAGTCCTTTTCACGAAAGAGGTCCCGCGGAATTTCGTGGAACTAAATTTATTTTTTATGATAATTACTGGACTTCATATCCTAAATAATTTTTATTTGTTAAATAAAATAAATACATATTTGATTAAGAAATTAAATCTGAGAAATTATGAGGCGTTAAAAAGTTATAAATATGTTAACTTTTAAATTTTGCGATAGTGGCGCCCCGCAAAAAGGACTCCTTTCGTGAAAAGCACTCTATGCATAGTGCATCTCCAAGAACATTTGAATTTTGTCGGCTTATAGTGAGGTTAACTTTTATTTGGAGTTCCCTTCAAACGCTAGGTGACTGAGTAACAAAAAAAACATCAAAACTGTTGGCACAACATAGATGATCGCGTAAAAACGAACGCCTATTTAACTTTACCGTTCATCATCCAAAAACATTTTATTTCTGTTGGATTATACCTCATCTTTTATTGGCCGCTCTGATCGTCATTGTCATAATAATAAATTTAAAAATTCCAGGAACCAGTTAATAGTTCGTGAAAAGCGCTTCCTTAAAAAAATCGCCGAATCGAACAAATCCGATGAGGCTCAGCCACCGAAGGAACAAAAACCTGTTTCTCCGGAACTATATTGCGAAATATGCAAGGTTCGTACTTATTTGTATTCCACATATTATAATTAACTGCGCCCAGGAGCTGTTTTAGCTGAAACCTGCTAATTTTCTCTTTTTATAGGGCTTTGAAGATTTGTGGCATAATATCTATATGCTACTGACCCGCAATTTTTTTTACAAAATAGCGGCCAACATTGGATCGTATATACTTATATAGTTGACATCAATACCAATAACAATATTCAGACTTCAGACATCCACCCTCATAAAATGTCAGGTTTGGGAGTTATTACGCGTCAAAGTTGATCACGTGACTTCCATTTGAGGGTTCTGTAGTCAACAAGGAACCCTTATAGTTCTGCTGTCAGTTTGCGAGAAAACTACTAGTCATAGAAAACTGTTATTTAGCACCGATAGGATGATAATCAGGGTAAGAGAACAATAATTTAACTAATTTTATAATTGAAATTAATTTTCTCTACAGACTGCCGTGACATGCTCTGAGCAGATGACGATGCATATGAACGGCAAGAAACATCTTTCCAAAGAAAAGCAATACATTCTCAAACAGATGAAGGGCGAACAGGACCCTGCTAACGGTACGTAGGTATATTTACCCTAGACCAAAAAATAAATGCATTTCTAGCACAAATGATAGAAAATTCGGTTTGTTATCTGGGGGCACGGCAGTGCCCCCGCCAAGTCGAGCAAAAAAAGCGGCACGGCTGTACCATCCTTTTCTGGAAGCAGTTCAGACCATTTTCGACCCCCTATGAAGTTATAGTTTCGATGCAATAATTTCGTGATTTAACCCACGAATTTATGCTCTCGTTTGACCAGATCTGAGCCCCCCTTGTGTGATTTCACACACGTGCACTAAAATTAAAAGGTTACTTAGAATTTTACACCTAGGAGTTATAAAATTAATACAACAGTATCCGAAACGATGCTTTATTCCTATTACATGATTATTTAGTATCATCATCATCATGTCAGCCATTGGACGTTCGCTGCTGAACATAGGCCTCCCCTTTAGACCTCCATACCTACCGGTTGGAAGCGACCTGCATCCAGCGTCTGTCCACCTTGTGCCTTGTGTCGTTTGCTAGTCCGTGGTCTCCACTCTAGCACTTTTCGACCCAATCGGCCATCCGCATTTTTTAAATATACATATGTAATGAATATCATTATTTCTCTCCCTGAAAGGTTGTCTGGAAGAGATCGCTATTACCGATAAGACCGCCAATTGTTACACTTAAGTCGTGATTTTGTGTTATAGTTTTAAGTTTTCTGTATGTTTGTAGTGTTTCAATAAAGAGTTTTCTATTCTATTCTTATGAACATTCAATCGAATTTCTTTTAGTGAAATGTGACGTCACGAAACTTAGGACCCCTCTCACTACAGTTTTCTTGGCTTTAATTTGTTCTGGTCATTGTTATTGCAGAGGGAGAGAAAAATGAAGATAATGGGGAAGAGGATTGGGGAGAGCCATGGGGTGATGGCACCCAGGAGGCAGAGAAAGGTCAAGGCCAGGATGAGGGTCAAGACCAGGATGAAGGTCAGGGCCAGGATGAAGGTCAGGAAGAAGGTGGTGAAACAGGTACTCACATCTATTTATCACATTTTTTGGAACGAAGTTCCTTATCGCGCGTTGTGCTAGACGGAAAAAATTCTTACGAAAAGTTGTCACGACACTTTTTGCTATAGTAAGCTATTGTAAGCTGTGCGGCGTGCGCATGTTTCTCTGTCTGTCTCTCTCTCTCTCTTTCTCTCTCTCTCTCTTATAGAAAGCAAGCCAGATATTTTCATTTCTATAGGAACTTCGTTCCATCCGGGTGTCCCTTGACACCTCTCAAGTTTTTTTTCTAGTTATCTCTCAGTTTGTCTTTTTTTGTAGGTACGTAATAAAGTATTCTACTAGTCCTAGTAACGCCGCGGAGTGATTCCCGTGATACACAAGTTTTAGAAAATGGGATAATCACTAACCTATGTATTTTATAGTTCAAGTAACTATATCTACTAAATTTCATCGAAATCGGTTTAGAGGTTTAGGTGTGAAGAAGTATCAGATAGACTCGCATTCGTATTTATATGTAAAGAAATCCATTCATGTCATAAAAATCTTATCGCTTTGTCAAATAGCGATGGTTTGTACTATTTTGAACCCGCCTTTGTACACGGTCTTTGTTTGTAATTATATTAGCCCAGTCAATGAGTGCCCAAAAAGGGTATGTGGATCGAAAAGTCGAAAGCAGAAAAACCAACTTAAGAACTTTGTTTGGACTAGTTAGGAGATAAACATACTAAAAGTCCCCACCCCTCCGAGGTGAGCCCGAGCAGGGGGAGGCCGAAGAAGGTCCCATTTTTAGGTTTTTTGCTTATATGTTAAAAATTGTGCGTTGTACGATATTTTGTTGTACTACATTATTAAACCTCATAAAATTTTCTACAACTTCGGCCTTGACATTTTTTATCTATCTCCAATCGTTGTCCAGCTATGAGCTTCCAAACATGGTCTATTTTTAAGCCGCTCAAATTAGTTTTCTATACAAAGTCAGTAAAAAAATCTTGCAAATAAAATTTCACCAACTTCTGGTTGTCGTATCATAATGAAATTTTGCAAATGTCTAGAAATCTGATGGCTATTAGTATACCTATCGTGTTTGGGTACATTACATTCGAATCGATGAGACTTTTTCATAACAATTGCTGTCGAGGGTCTGATAATGGACCAGGAGGTGCCTACGTCTCATTAATTCGAATGTAATGAGCCTAAACTCGCCGGTTTTACTAATAGCCATTGAAGAGTTTCACTAGACACCTCCTGGCTCCATCATCAGATCAGCTCAGTGGTACCAGATTATTAAACTGTCATCAGATTTCTAGACATTTGCAAAGTTTCATTATGATACGATAACCAGAAGTTGGTCAAATTTTATTTGTAAGATTTTTTTACCGACTTTGTATGGAAAGCTAATTTAAGGGTCTTCAAAATAGACCATGTTTGGAAGCTCATAGCTGGACAACGATTGGAGATAGATAAAAAGTGTCAAGGCCAAAGTTGTAGAAAATTTTATGAGGTTTAATAATGTAGTCCAACAAAATATCGTACAATGCACAGTTTTTGACATATAAGCAAAAAACCTGAAAATGGGACCTTCTTCGGCCTCCCCTTCCTCGGGCTCACCTCGGAGGGGTGGGGACTTTTAGTATGTTTATCTCCTAACTAGTCCAAACAAAGTTACTAAGTTAGTTTTTCTGCTTTCGACTTTTCGATCCACATTTCTTCTTTTACTGGACTATATACCTAGTCAGGTCATAAATTCTGTCACATGTTTAATATAAAATTATTGGAACAAGTTTATTTATTATGTAACCATTTATATACCAAAATGAACTTAACAAAACAGAGATTCTTATGACAATAAAGTTTATTCAAAATGACCTCCGTGATTTTGAATACAGGCCTTCAAATCTGCGCGGCCAGTCGTCTATCGCAGCACGAACGAGGTCCATGTCAATATCGGCTGCTGCCTTAATCAAGGATGTCTTGAGTGACTCCAAATTGGGATGAGGCTTTGAGCACGCCTTTTACTCCAAGTGTTGCCATATCTTGTAATCTAACGGACTCAAATCTGGACTGGAGGAGGGCCAGTCTTCGTGCCGGATGAAGTCGATTTCACGCGCCGCCAGCCAGTCTTGTGTGCTCTTCGCCCTATGAGCTGGCGCCGAATCTTGTTGGAATACCCAGTGCCTGTTATTGAACATGGTATGAGAAACAGGTTCCACAAGGTTCGTCAGGACTGTATTTTGATACACAACTGCATTCGTTTTTACACCTTTCTCACAAAAATGTACCTCTGTTAAGCCCCAATAAGAAACTCCCAACCATACCATGAGCGAGGATGGAAAATGACCTCGTTGGACACGCGGAATACGGTTGCTCGCTTCTTCACTACTGTGTGCGTACACCTTATCATTTTGTTTGTTGTAGCTCTCTTCAACGGTAAAAATTTTTTCATCCGAAAAAAGAATTTCTCGATATTTTTTTCTCGCGTACCGCTTCAACAAAGCGCGGCATCTCTTCAGTCTCAGGTCCATTAGACGAGCATTTAAACGATGTCCTGTTTTTCTTCGATATGCCCGAAGCCCTAAGTCTTCATTTAACACCCTTTTCACCGTGGTTCTGCTTAACCCCATCTGAAGGGCCAACAGTTTCTGCTTACGTTTGGGATTTCTTTGAATTCGCGCCTTCACAGCTTTTATCACTGCTGGAGTCCTAACAGACCGAGGGCGACCACTTCTTGACCTGTCATCTACACTAGAGTCTTCATTGTATCGTTTGATGGTACGATAAACGAATCTTTTGGTTATATTAAAATTTTTCAGTATGTCAAAAATTTGAATTGGCGCGTAACCGCAACGATGCAACGCAATAACTGCAACACGGTCTTCTTTAAGCGTCCACTCCATATTTAAAAATGAGTAAAATTCTAAAAAGTATACATTTTTATTTTCATGAACAATTCGAAATTCGAATTCAATAAACTTTTTTGTGGCCAGCATTCTAAAAGAAAAGTTTTTACTGTGTGACAATACTTATGACCTGACTAGGTACATATATGCAGTTACATTTTTTGACTTATTTTTATGTGTAGTAGAATAAAAAATGAAACATAAAAATACTGTAAAATTTTTAATGATATTTTTACATTTTTTTTTTATATTTTCAGATTTGTAATTCGTCTCGTCTCAAACTCAGCACTACGGTGCTTCGGCAGTAATTAATATATCTATTTAATATTATTGTGTATCATAGATAAATTGATTGTCGCAGTGTATACTTGTTTTATTTTTTACTAGTATTATTTTCCCCCAAACCGTAACGTGTGTTAGATGATAAGTTTGGATGCATCTGCAACAAATAGAAAACATTGTTAAATAAACTATATTCTATATAGCCGGGCCTCCAGCTCCTGTTTTCGTTCAAAAATTCAACATGAGCATGACAACATCAAAAAAAAATCTCGGCGATTTTGACTTCTTGTTTGCTCTAACAATATTGTTTACTTTCCATATCTGATGGAAAGCACGTACAACAAAACATAATAGTAGTTTTAAAAGTCAGCTAAAAAATTACTATCTGTCACAAAGTTATTTCCTTGTACCTATCTAGTATAAAATTATTTATTTATATGTATGTAGTATATTTAAGTGTATGTATTACATAGTATATATATATAATGTATGTAATATGTATGTATATATTGCTTTTGTATGTATATTTTATTTATTGTTTGTAAGATAATAAGTATATGTATTGAAAATTGTATCTCCTGTACCATATCCCACCCCACTCTTTATATCAGCCTCTCCATTCAAAGCCGGTTGCCTGGAAGAGATCGCTTTAAGCGATAAGGCCGCCCATTGTAGACCAAATTGTTTTATATTTATATAGTTTCTGTGCAGTTGTTATCTTAGTTTTATTTAATATTAAGTCATTTATTGTAAATCTCTTTTTTCTTGGTCACAATAAAGAGTTTTTGTATTGTATTGTATAATATTCATAAAAATCGCCGATTTTTTTGGATGTTGTCATGTTGAATGTTTGAACCAAAACAGGAGCTGGAGACTCGGCTTAAGTAGATATATCAATTTATTAGAACATGCCTTAAGTTTTAATGGTATAGGGTCATTTCGCTGGTTTGCGACCGATTAGTGGAGTTCCCCACTTTAGGTTAGCTTATTAATATGAAAAATCTTCTTGACAGTTATGAAAATTTTTTTTTGCGGATCTATACATGATCAAATTTTATTTAAAAAATTAAAAAGTAGTAGTAATAGTATTAAAATTTGAAGAAAAAATTTTTTTTCTCCAAAAGTTGCTATTTCACTAGTTTGCGGCCACTTTTGTTAATATGCGACCACCCTCATCTTAGTTTACGGCCACTTAAATTCTAACAAAATGACGATAATTATTTTATTAAATAAAATATAATGAATTATATCTTCATTTATAAAATCCCTCCTCTCCTCTCCCTTCTTTTTGAAATGTTCTATTGTATTTTTTTCCATATTATTCAAAATATTTTATTTTAAAAACCATGCTTAAAATCGAGGAACCTCATCATGATTGTCAAGCCATATCGTCCCACTGCTGGGCAAAGGCCTCCTCCCCTTCGTGCCATGCAACTCTATCCCGAGCAGTTCGCATCCAGGTCTTTTCTCCGAACGCTGTGATGTCATCAACCCAGTGTCGCCCGACTGTAAAAGCCAGCAACGCATCGACGCATTGGGATCTATGGTGTTTACCCCTGCTTTATCATTTCCTACTCTTCGAAGAAGTGGATAATTAAAGCGGTGACCCCACTAAGTTCTACTTCTCTCTCTTACTATGCTGGCTATTGATAGTGCATGCTGACAGACCCTAACTTGGTCATTTGCTGATCCTCTTCTGAGAAGTCCATCAGCCTTCTCATTCTCTTATATACCAACATGGCCCGGTACCCAAACTTGTACTCTGTTGCTGCAGCCTTCTTTGTTTAAAGCCTTCACAGCATCCAAGACTAGTTTTGAGCTGAGGAACGAGGAGTCTGCAGAAACTTAAGGCCTTGACTGTTACTGAGAATGTAGATAATATGATCTTATCTTTCACATTCCTCTTTATGTTTTCTTCAGCGCATGCTATAATGGCATACATCTCCGACCAAAAAACGGTAGTGTATAGACCCAGACTGTTATAAAGTTTCCGAGTAGATACCTGATGCTGTACCGGATCCCGTTTTTGAACCATCTGCTGTATACCAAATGCGGCCTGCGGCAGTCTGCATCTGGTTGCACTTGGAGTATATAAAACGCTTTCATCTCCTGTTGTATGTAAGTTCGGTTCTAAGCCAGCATGAAACGCTGCCGTAGGAAAGATTGGGCGTATCATTGAAGTGTAGATGAAGACGAAGTCCCCGGGTATGGCATACGCTGACCAACTCATAGTAAAACCCTTATAGCTTTTTCTGTCACCTTCTTGGCGTGCAGATTCCATGTGAGCTCCTTCTCTAAGGACGTACTGGGATATTTCACGTCTTGTCGTTACCCATAGATCATTCCAACTCTGTGCCGAATTAAAGTGACTTTTCACTTTCACCATTCTTCCATTATCTTTAGAGCCTGTAGCAAAATTCTGGATACAATATCTAGAAATTCGCCATTGATCATTACCACTATAATATCATCTGCGTATCCCGCAGCATATTATCATGTTCCACTGTTTAATTTTGTTAGGAAGGAACCATTCACTTTTCTTTTTATACAAAATAGGCCTACGTTTGACCACATCCCACCTGATTTAAAGTGAAAATGCGGTCGACGATGGATCACGTATGATGCCTAGAAAGGTACCTATTCACTCGTGCCTTGAAGATACCCAAGTTGTACCGCTCGGGAAACACGAATTCGGGGAATGCGACCAGTTCTCATCAGAAACGACGAAGCAAAACGCTTGGTGCGGGCTGTTGGTAGCGCGACTAAGTAGGGATGTTTGTACGTGTGTAGAGACGACCGTCGATAGAATGGGCGTGGAGGAATTAGTGCGTGTAATTCCTGCGCACACTCTCCAAAATGAATCCTATAGAAGACCGATAGCGAAGCGACCATTCTACGACGTTCAAGGCTCTGCAGCCGAGATTCCGTAAGTCTCTCAATTGACTCCAGTGCCTGAAGCTGGTACTTGGCAGCACCATCCCAAAGATGAGAACAGTACTCCAAACACGAACGAACTTGTGCTTGGTACAGCGTTAGCAGCTGTCCCGGTGTGAAGTATTGCCTCACCTTTGCCAGAATACCCAGCTTCCTGGCGGCCAATTGAGCCTTAGATTCGATGTAACTCCCAAAATTAAGATCAGGCGTGAGAGTAACTCCTAGTAACTCAAGCTGGTTAGTTATCGGTAAAGAAACATTTTGGAAAGAAGGAGTTTCAATGAATCGACTCCTTTTTGCGGTAAATAGACACGCCTGGGTTTTTGTAGCATTAAACTTAACCAAATTAGCTGCTCCCCAATCGGAAACAGCTTCTCAGGCAAAGCTCATACGCTCAACCATGGCTTCCCTGAATGACTGGACTTCATCTCCGTTGGCCTCCCTACCTATCACCTATTTGTTTCTCCCCGTCTTTCCCTAGTCCTCTTCTATTTAAATTCGTCAACTCTTTTATCCTTCTACATATTTTTTCTTATACCGAATCCTCCTGCACGGTTAACTCTCAGAGCTAATTCGTATTTTAACTCAGTCTCCTTTTTCTTTAGTGTTGAGCACATTCTTTAACACAAACTGCAATAATATGAACTTAATTCAAGTGGTCGTATAATGAAGGCATCAAATGACCACATTCAGTAAGCGGTCATTAATTTTCCATACATTTTGAGGCGGTCGCAAAATGACGTTCATCCAAGTTGCAAACTAAAGTCTTGACGTTAGTTTGCGACCTGTGTGTGGATGTGTGGAGTATTTGTACTATTTATGAATATTTAGATGGCCGCAAACTAATGAAACCAAAGAAGCCATTTAGCAAATGTGAAAAAGGTTAACTGAATTATAATACCTTCAATATTATGGAAACCAGAAAGAAATAAAAAAGTAAACCGAGTAGTCAGTTTGCGACCATATGGCCGCAAACTAAAATTTCATTTATAATTATATTTTAGTTCGCGACCACTCATTATTTTACGTATTTTTACATAATTTTGTTTAAAAAATTGTTAAAATACGTTAAAAATCTATTATTAAAGCAGTTTAAACACTATCACTCAGTAATACATGGATATATCATGAAATACTTACTCCAAATGCATCACGTGCTCACTATTTTTTTTGTAATTTTGTACGAAACTAAACACGCTTAGTGTAGACACAAAAATCAACAGTGATTTGTTACAATTCTGATAATGCTATACGATCGTTATATGTTAACAAGGATTAGCCGTCTATCCCTCTCTGTCAAGGACTAAATTTTATTTGAAAAATAGAGATAGACGTCTTGTTTTCTAAGAATTTCTGAAGCTAAGTCTCCGATTGGCCGCAAACTAACGCTGGCCGGAAAACCGGCGAAATTACCCTATTCCCAGTTGCCACCGGCCACCACATCGATTTCCCCCAGGTGGCAATTAGCACTGAATGGCGACTCGGAAGTTGCTCTTCCCACTTTTAAATTACTTTATACAGCTGTGTAGGTCGCCAAACCCCCTGCGACAACTTGGAATTTATTACCAAATGCCACCTGAGGGGAATTTATAGGGCGAATGGGTATATACCGTTCTCATAAAAGCAGATGAAGATAACTCACTAGCATCGAGAACGACGTCGGCGGCGGCGGGCCAGACCTCCGCGGCTGAATCCAAACAGCAAAGCCATCGCCAGAACAGCCAGTAGGGCAACAAGAACTATCGTTTGTGTCTTAGAATCGTTCAAATCAAAGTTGAATCCACCACCTTTAACCACTTTGCCTTTTGGTTTTGGCTTAGGAGCAGATGAGCTTTTGGCCATTTTAAAATTGTGACCTGAAGAATCAGGCTCCATTGTTGAAGGCGTGCCCATGTTTGTGATTTGGTTTGATGTATCAGATCATATTGATGAAAAATATTCACAAAAATTTATTAAGCCATGTATTAGTTGACGAATGTGTCAAAGAAGAGTGAAGTTGAAATTGACCTGTTTTCATCTTTCAAAAGCCAAAAAAAAAGAATGTATGTTTTTCATAGATGTTTTTTGGTCCATGGTTTTTTTTTTACAGCTAAGGTAGCCCATTATATCAAACCAACGCTTGACCAACGCAACGCCACTCCGAATTGACTCTCAGCTCAACTGGTTCAGTAATTAGTGTAAGTAGGTAGGTACTTTTTTCTTCGCCGCGGATAAAATTTTGCTGTCACCTAACAAAGATACTAGTAGGGTTTTTTAATATATCGATAAGTAATCTAATTAAAAACAAATACAATTTGGAGAACTTGTTTATTGACGAGAAGAAAGGTACAAACAAATGCATCATAACTCCGTAGTATAAATAAAGTTGAATATATTATACAAAGGTATAATAGGTACCTATGTTATTATTATCTATATCATGTACATGCAAGGCAACTGAAATTGAGCTATGGGCTATGGCCATTTGGGAAATATACTCAATGAAATAATTTAAGTATGTATTAAAGATATTGGTTTGAATGTAGGTAATGTAATCAGATAAGTACACATTATTTAGGCAGACTTATTATGGAGGGCCAAAGGGGAGGCCCATGTTCAGCAGTGGATGTCCTATGGCTGAGACGATGATGAAAAAATGAATAAAAAAACAAACAGAGTAAGCTAAATAAAACAATGATTTACAATTATTAAGTGATTTAAACAAAATAGTCTCATAATGATTACCTATAGTTTCCCATATAGGATTTTAGTATGGTTTAGAGGTAGTTTTTTTGCATGCACAGTGAAATGTTCCAAACTTAGCTACCACACTTCAAACGTGATTTGGAATGCATTGCCTTAATAAATACAGTGACCAGTGTATGTTTCAAAATGCATTATAGATATGTTCTAAATTTGTAGCCCTAACATAAATAAACAATATTGTATGTAAAGGTTGGTTTACAGCATTTTTTGGTTAAAACTAAATATGTATGCACCTATCAATAATAATTAGATTATTTCTTAATAAATATAAAAGAACATTATAAAGACACAAAATAAAATTTATTTAAAGCTTGTGTAAAAAAGTACCAAGAATTTATTTCAAGATCTTCAACATATACCCAATTTATCTATTTTAAATTGTAAATTAGCATAAACTTAATATTAAATGCCATAACATACCATAATTTCATGCAACATTTCCATTTACACGAAAAAGATACTAGGTGAGTTTCTTACAAAATAAAAACTAAGATACACTTCTACAATGCTACTTCTTGTATAAAAGCACAAATATTGTCCATAATTACAATATTTCTATCACTAGCTGATGTTTTTGGCTATAATTACATTAATGAATGGCTGAGAATTATTGTATATCGGGGAGGTCATCCTCGTCACTAGAGCCAGACAGGTCCTTTTCATTCTCATCCCCAAAGTCTTCTATTTTGTTTGAGAACATATCATTCATTTCAAAGTCATCTCCACTCTCATCTTCATCTTGCCAGCGATCAAAATCTACTTTCAGCCAGTGGTGTTTCTGTTTGTCCTTTGTCAGTGTTGGCCAAAAAGGTTCATCAGTCTTTTCTTTAGTCAAAACCATCTCGATTACCCGGCCTTTATTAACGAAAGAGCTCTTTTCGGGATTTATTTCACCAAAAAGCGATATAGCAATTTCGTGCAGTTTATTTTCAGGTGCACATATTCCTTTGAAATAAACTGAATTTTTCTCAATTTTAATGTCTGGTTTTTCACATTCAACATTAAATGTTAGGTATAACCCTGCATTTCTTTGAGCCCATGACACCGACGGAGGCGTGCTAATTGGATTCGATGTCATGCTTGATGTGTGCTGGAACAAGCGATCTTAGATTATTTTTTTACACTTACTGTGAATAAACGTTATAAGGTAATGATTTGAAACTTACATTGATGTAAAATCTGCTCAAATTATACTAAAATTATTTTATTTTCAATAAATGGTAAAATCAACTGAATGTAATGAGCGACAAAATTTGTCAAGTGTCAATTTTGACAGTTGAATGAAGTGTCAAATGTCAAAGTGTGCTTCTTACTTTGCCAAATAAAATTACATTCACACGATCTATCATTCATCAATATTTTCCAGTTCAATTTTATACTTTAGAGATATTGTAGATAGGTTGTAGGTATTATTGACCAAGTATGTATTTAAGTATACTATAATTATATTTATTATTTGAACATTGAACTTTTAACATTCAAGATCTTAGGTTAGATAATTTTTTTATTTTTTTTTTGAATGACCTACGCTGTTGGTCTCAGATTGAGACCTCTACAGCTTTACCGGGCGTGTGGTGAGCGCAGGAGGCACTCGACCCAAAGTTTTTGTGGGCGACTAGCTCAAGGGCGCAGGGCGCCTCAGATGGCACGAACCTCGGCTTGGGCCGTCACCAGATACGGGGGACTAGACTTGCGTGTCCTAGGGCCCTAACAGTGTTTTGATCTGTTTGATTATTTGGAGAGAATCTAACTGATCTGAAGGATCTCAGAGGTCTTCGACCGCGCCGGCGCGGTCGGTGTCGTGATTGTGTTGGTTGGAGGATCTGGTATCCGGGACCAGTACCGAAAACGGAGCGACTGTTGCGCATGGTTGGCGGATTCGGCGATCCCAGCGCCGCCGATGTGACGGAGGCGATGGGATCGTCCGGATCGTTCAACACGTTTTTAGGGCGACGACGGAGGGGAGAGGTTAGATAAGTGTACATAAGAAAGTTTAAGTACCAAAAATGGCGGGAAAGTATAAAAGGGCAAAATCTTCTGTGGGGCAAAATAAAACATACGAGTTCAAAACTTATTTTTATTTGTTCGAGGTTAACCTCTATGGCATTTGCGATGTTGATGATTTCACCTTCTTAATATGAGATGGGTAGGTTAAAATTACGAGTAACCTACAGTAATGCAAACAGTACATTAATAAAATAAATAACACAGTTTCTTTCCTGCATTGTAAGTAGGATCTTAAAATTACTATTCTTAGTGTATTTAAAGTAAATTCTTTACATCAGTACCTATTGGCAAAATGCATTGGCTTCACCTATATAAATATAGTAAGACAAAGTAGGCACCTATATATTAATATTATTAATATATTTATGTCACGTTATTCAAAAATAATAATAAGTATAGGTAAGTAGGCACCTACCTATATTATAAGTCAATAAAAAAATAAAAATTCTTAACATAATTTTGTTTTGAAGTCATATTTTATAGGTACTAGTACCTACCTACCTTATATATCTATAGGTAATTACTTTGTTATTATAAGGACACCTAAATAATATTTTAGTTTCTATATGTCGGTACTAAAACTAATAAATAACCGAAAAATAAGAACTACGTACTTACATTATAATAATAAAAAAACTATCCTGCCATTTCAAAAGCTTAGTTTTGAATACATAAATTAAAAGAAATAATATATAAAATTATAAACAGAATGCGTTTGTATATAAGTTACTTATGAGCAATTATTTATTTTAAAAAAGTTCTTTTAAAAAATATTTAACTCTAAGGCGGAGACCATTGATGAAATAACAAGTGACAAATATTGTTTACCTACATAATATATCCTTAATAATAGAATAATGTACTTATTATAAAACAATAAATTTATCCTATTCTATTACTAGTGTTAGGTGTACCTATTTGTGCTCACACGTACGGCGAAGCGTTGAACTTTGTTCCTCTTATTGGCTTATCTTTTACATATTTGTCTCTTACCTCTACATGATAAAACATAAAAGTGACAATGGAAATCGTCGCACTGTTGCTTATTTACAGTATACGTCAGAAAATAATTCTATAAAGTTATTTTTATTTCAAAGATTAGCGAAAGAAGCAATGCTCTAAAATCTACAACATAAAAATTTGCCACTTGTCTCCTTCCAAAGGTATTTTATCGCTAACTGTATATCTTGAAATTTATTGAATTTAAATATATTATAAACATCACTAAAGCGAGAAGGTACTTTCCGCTCGGTAACACTCTTCCGTCAACACTGTTGACTATAGGAATAAAGTTCCATTCAACAGTGTTGACGACGGTCCTTTTTATTCTCACTCGTATGGGGTACTTTTCATTCGGGCTCGCTTCGCCGTACGTATGAAAGCGCTTTTTATTCCAACATCCATTACCTAACAATTATAAAACTAATAATACATTATAAAATCTAAACGACTCACTAAATAGATATTAAATAAATAAGATTCCAATGCATTATTCCAATACGACTATATTAAGACTATGTGAAGTGAAGGAACTAAGTGTTTATTCTATCACTCCCCCGTTATTGAGATATGTGTTTTTGGCGATTTGATGGAGCTGCGCGGACATTTTGTCGCTGGTCTCTTGGACCATTTTGGAGAAGTATCCTTGAGGGTTGTTGAGGAGTTTGTGGGGGTAGTCGAACTCGACCAGTTTGCCAGAGTCCATCACCATAACTCGGTCTGAGTCCATGATAGTGTTGAGTCGATGAGCAACTGTGAGGACTGTGCATTCAGCGAATCTTGTCCTAATCGTTCTTTGGATGAATTCGTCCGTCCTGCAAATAACAAAATTTTATTTTTAATACAAATCCTTTTACAATGAATTTTCCCATTATTCTGCAATATTTTGGTCCAGGGTTTTGGTTTATTCACGGAATTATTCGATGGGTTCAAGGGACGGCCCTCCTATAGATGACAAATACATACGTAGGTACGTACTATGATACTGATTTTTTTATGAGCAATAATAATATTATTTAGCTAGTTTGGAAGTTGTATAGATAGGATTTTTTTATAGACATACAAGGTGCCGCGGTTCGAGAGAGTAGTTGGCCTATTGTACCTACTAGGCTAGCAGAAACAGAAGTAGATCTTATTTAGGATCAACGTTAGCAGTGGCCTCGTCCAGCACGAGGGTGCGGTTGCCGCGGAGGATGACGCAGCCAGACATAGATACAAGCTGCTGCTCTTCGAGGGAGAGTTATCTTATGGTACTAGGCTAGCAGTAAGAGAAGGAGATCTTACTTAAGATCAAGGTTTGCAGTGGCCTCGTCGAGCACGAGGATGCGGTTGCCGCGGACGATTGCACGACCTAAGCACCGCTGTCCGAAGGAGAGTTAGCTTATATGGTACTAGGCTAGCAGAAACAGGAGGAGATCTTACTTAGGATCGACATTCGCAGTGGCCTCGTCCAGCACGAGGATGCGGTTGCCGCGAAGGATGGCTCGAGCTAAGCACACCAGCTGCCGTTGTCCGAGGGAGAAGTTGCCGCCGCCTTCCGACACTTTGAAGTCTAGGGCTGGCACTGCTGCTTTTAATTCCACCTGAATTCAAAATACGCTGCTTAGTATATTTTACAAATGAGTTTCGTAATAATAGGCCGACGATGTTGACTTTATGAAGTTATCAGTTCACCAATAATTAAAAATTTCAAATATATGTAAGTAGGTAGGTACTATTTTTTATATATTGAATTTAGATAGACTTCTAGATTTTTCGCTGCTGCAGCATCTCTTTCTTATGACTTTGGTAACCTACGAATATAATCATAGCTCCATCAAATTTAATACATAACTTTAAAAATATACTATACTAGCTGCGCCCAGCGGTTTTACCCGCAGTACTTATGTAGCCTATGTGTTATTTCTGGATCTAAGCTATCTCTATACAAAATTTCAGTTCAATCGGTCCACCCGTTTAGGCGTGAAAGAGTAACAAACATCCTGACATCAAGACATCCATTCTTACAAACTTTCACGTTTATAATATTAGTAAGATTTTTAAAGTGAGCTTTGACGAAATGGAAACAGAATAAATATAATAACATGAATAAATGACTTACCGCTTCAAGCGCCGACCACAGTTGTTCATCGTCGTAGTTGTTGAAAGGATCCAAGTTGTATCTGACAGTTGCTGAGAACAACACCGGCTCTTGCGGGATTATGGAGATCTTTGATCGCAGCTCCTGAAATATACAACGGAATAAGCAAAACGAAACTTGGCAAAATCATTACGGCTGTTTTTAATCTAAACAAATAAAAGGAAAGAGTGACTGACTGATCTATCAACGCACAGCTCAAACCGCTGAACGGATTCGCTTGAAACTTGGAATATACCTACTTAATAGGATTTGCAAACCTCTGCTAAGAAAGGATTTTGCAACGCGGGTAATGCCGCGAGCACAAGCTAGTTTATTATATGCAGAAGTAAGAAGATGGGCAAGCTCTCCTGTTGGTGAGATATAACACTACCCATATAGGTACAGTGTTACCCAGAATTTCACAATGATGTAAAATTCTAGACGCACAACATCACCGCTACTTATTCAAGAGTCACTTCTTACCGAAGCACAGATTTTAAAGTAAATGTTTGCTATTCGAAACTTGTGTAAATATTATCATCACGTTCGCCTACTTTCTAAACAAATAGATAAGTGGATTTAACAGAAATAAAATGCTGGTGTGTAATGTGTACTGTAGAAAACATAAGTGGTCCCACTGCAGGGCAAAGGCCTCGATATTTTCATTTCACTTTTTGCAATATTAGTACCTAACCTAAATCTAAACATAGGTACAAAAGGAAATATGTACTTAGTGACTGAATGATCTCATAGCCCAAGCCGCGGATTGGGTTGAAATTAGGAACATGGATAGATTTTATGACGTAGACCTCTGTTAAGAAAGGATTTCTTCACGCGGGTAAAGCTTACAAAGAAAAAATAGCCCTAGTAGTTAACGATTTAATATAGTGCTTCGACACTAGTACCTTCTATTCTGCTTACTTTGCTTTTAAAGCAAACATATTATAAAGAAAAATGTAACAAAATATGAGAATGTCTAAATCACCTGTAATGCGAGGTACGCAGTATCGACGCCGTCAATGAGCACCTCTCCCTCCACAATGGCGAGTCGGAACAGCGACGAGATGAGAGAAGACTTGCCGGCGCCCGTCCGCCCCACTATACCCACCTGTTATATCATTATAATTAAGTAAACAAGTATTTTCAAATTTTTCTAAAGGTTATAGCATGAAACAAGAAAAAGCTCTCGTACGTACAATCACTACAACAGCTATGTTTTCTAGAATTTAAACTTTTGTTTAGTATGCCGATAACATGGTATGACATTTAGAAAATAAATAAATGCCTATATTAAGTAAACAAACTAGGGTCAAATACACCACACCATTTCAAGCAAGCGCTCAGATATTTTTTTGAAAATGCGGTGAGCTCCCGGACCCCAAGGACCCAATGTCTCTACCCCAAACGGCTCAAAATGTCACCGAGGCTAGCATAATATTATGGAAGAAGAAGGTTGTGCAACGTTCTTTAACGTAGGTAGGTAGGTATATAACTGCTGCGTAGGAGCACCATTGCAGAGTACACTGCGGAACTCCGGATAGAATGAGTTATACAAAACAAGCTGTGCCCAGCGGTTTTAACCGCTGAAAAGTAGTTTGTGTTATTCTAGGGTAGCTTAGCTAATCCTACCAAATTACAGCTCAATCGGTTCAGCCCTTTAGGTATGAAGAGGTAACAATATGACATTAGAAATAGAAAGGAAGAGATTGTTGTATACCTTCCATCCGCTTTCTATAACTAAGTTGAGATTCTTGAGCACGGGCAAGTCTTCAGGCGTGTACTTCATGTAGCAGTTACGGAACTCGACGCGACCGCGCGATGGCCAGCCTTGAGGAGTTTCGCGTTCTATAACAATTTATTAATATATAGATAAATAAAAAAACATGTATATAAAGCTATTTTGCCCGAATCAGTGAATGCTGTGCTATAAGCACGACACCAGCTCTAGCTGAGATGATTATTGCATAGATCATTTTGTGTTGTTATCCAATAAGACACTTTTCACTCGTGTTGTCCCAAGTATGTCATGTTATAGAGACCCCTTTAAGTTTCCTCTTTAAGCAAAAATGAGAACGAAAAACGTTTATCTACTCACAATTAATACTAGGGACGCTTTGCAAAATCCTATATATTAAAGTTCCTTTTAATTCTCCATCATCCACATAAATATTTATAGCATATCTGTGGTTTCGGCGATGTTGTAACATCAAAATCAAATTATTGATCAACACAATCTAAACATGCATTGCAAGAAAGCGAAAAATAAGTTGGTATTTTTTGGATTTTTATAAAGTCCAAAACATAAAACATACAAAGCGGAAATTGTTAAGTTAAAAAAAAAAAACTTTACAAAGCATTCCATAATTTTACAAAGCGGAATGTTACTTCAACAATACAATACAAATACTCTTTATTGTGACCATATTAAATACATTTTACAAAAAAATCATCAGGTTTTCCCTTACCTCCTTTCTCCCAGTGCGGTTCCCGTTCAATGTGGGTATACTGCAGGATCCTCTCGACGCTGGTCATCTGCGAGATCACCTCCGCGGTCTGTCGCACGCCGAACTGCAGCATGCCTGTCAGGATCAACGTCTGCGAGATCGCCAGGCCCACGTTACCGGAGAATATTGTTTCTGGAAAGAATATAGGCCTTAGTTGTGCTCAAATAGACTTGCTAAGACCTTAAAGGCAGAGGATAGCATGCTAGCTAAGTCTTAGATGGCTATGATGGCGAAAGGCGCGCACGCCCTAGTTTGAAGACTGACTTATTAAGGTGAAATTTGAAATATATCAGCAAATGATCATTTCGTATTGCTCATGGTTGTAACTTATTCGTAAGTTACACGAGAAAAATCACGCACACAGGTATTAATGTTAACAGGTATTAACTGAACAAGTCTTCAGTGACAAAATGACGAAATGTTCTTTATGAATTTTGGGTTAGCATTTTCATTGTCGGTCAAAGAGATTGATTAGACGAAAATGCCCTTTTATGCAAAACCTGGGGCTAGTTTAGTCCTGAATCCTGAGTTAATGAAGTTAGTACTCACTGCTATCGATGACTAAGAAGGCGACAATAACGATGGTGAGGTATATGACGCAGATGAAGTCCAGCCAGAAACCAAGAGTCACTCCACTCGCCAGGTAACTGCTCCATGTTGATGTGTGGATATCCTGAACATGTGAAACATTTTTTGATGAGGTCATGATCGAATTTTAATTAAATTTACTCAACAACATCGGTGGTACAACCCCCTCGAAAAGTTTTTAAAATTCCCTAGAAGGCTTGTGGAGAAATTATGTTTTTCTTGGCGTAGGGAATAAGCCGATCCCACATACTTCATAGTTGTTACTCAATATTGTATTTTTTTTCTTGACGCACGTATGAGTCACATTTTTGATTTGAACCCCCCGAAACTAAATCCTGGCTACGCCTACGTGACTTCATGCATAATATAGCAGAGAAATACGGATGGATTCTGTTAGGCGTTACGAAGTGGCGCAGGTCCACTAGTTAAATAATTTAGAAGTCAGTTACTTGCCTGGAACCTGTCGAACTCCTTGATCAGTCGTTGTTGAGCGCCGGCGGAGCGGATCGTGCTGATGCCGTTGAGAGTCGCAGACATGTGAGAGAACACTGGGCTTCGAGCTGGAGGAATATAGAACTATGTTATTGAAGGAAGAGCTGAGTTTCACAAGACTTCGGATTAAATTCTATTCAAGATTCCTACGAGAAATTTCGTAAGAAACATCGTATTAAGTAATTCGCACTAATCGTAAAAGTAATATTCAACACTGGAATCTATGTTAAATCTAATCTTTTTGTTTTTTTCAACCATACCCATAAGTATAAAGCAATATTAAAGTTAAAAGTTATTCTGGAACGATGACCGATTTATTACTTTATGCCTATTTTAGAAAAGAATATTATTAAAATAAAGCCTTTTTTAAATATTTTACACCAAGTTACTTAGACTGTGTATTCCTGTCGGACTCAGGTCCATCCAGAAGGGCTAAGTCTAGAGTTTCTAAATAATCGCAGGCCTACTAGTTAACAAAAATACTCACTTGTGCCTTCCAATCGTTTGATAGACTGCGCAGATTTCAAGTAAATCTGCAGTATAGTGTAGAAGAGCATCAATATGATGGTAGTCGGGAGTAAGGTCCAGATGAGGGCGGCCGCGTTCAGTGCCAGGATGCTGAACATCACGAGGTAAATCTGAATGCACTCCAGTAGAAACCGGGGCAGCAACTCGTCTAGAGCTCCGATGTCTTTCGAGAAACGATTCAGAATTCGCCCTGAAATAAATACATTTGGAATCAGTTATGTAACATTTAATACAGTTTCTGGAGGATATCGCTTTTTTCCGTGGAAGATTCTAAAGACCACCAATTGTAACGTTCTTGTAGACAATAATATTCTTTTCAAGTTTTTAAAATTGATAACAATGAGTGGTAATTTTCTGTGGCTCCAATATATACTGAGATAACAATTTTTGACATTAAATCACGAAATAGCGAAGTTGTTTACAGTGCACGAGTATAGCCAAGAGTCAAAATAATAATTATGCTATCTTGTTAAACATACAGAATACCTCTACAAAGAAGAAGCTGGTGCTTTTGGCGTGTTAGTCGCAAAAAAATCCTCATGCAAAATGACTCTCTCTCTTGTCAATAAAGAGTTAATTAAACTCTACACCATGTAAAAAGCCTTTTGAGCTAGTGTAGTGACAGTAAGAGTTAGTTTAAATAGTGTAGTGCTACAATAAGACATATGAATAAAGTGTACTTCACTAATAGAGACTGCTTTATAATTTAGTAGGAAAATATGTGGACTAAAATTAGTTATTAGCCTAAAAAGGCTAGATTGTAATAAAATAACACATCCTGGATATGTTATTAAAAAAATGTTTAAGTTACGTTATATTTTGTGTCTCTAGGATATTTTGATAAAGCACTTTTTGATAAGGAGTGGTATGAATCTCACCTGAAGAGTTATTATCAAAGAATCTCATAACACCGCGCAGCATGGAATGGAACATGTCATTGTGGAGGTTCCTCGAGGCAGTCATGCACACCTTGAAGAACATGAACGCTCGGGCCGTTATGAAGAATATGCAGCACACTATCAACGCTGAGTACACGTACAGGTACTGGGATGTGTCTAGGGGACCTATATATGCGTGGATGTTCATATCTGTAACAAATAAAATTAAGATTCTATAAAGATTATAGTTTGAATTTCTACATTGATTGATGGTAGCGTCCTTTGTTCGTCCAGTTTTTACCCGGAGGCTAAAATGAGTGTGGCACAAAATTTCGCCTAGACGCTACCGTGTTTCGAAAGGCACGTAAAACTAAGCACGTAACTAACTTTGTCTAAGCTGTTTCCTATAAGACATGTAGGAGGCAATCGTTAGGTCATGTTGCAGGCTTTGTAGAAGTCTGGGCGACCTGAAACTACAACATATAGGTTGAAGGTTGACCACACTAAACCTTTTAATTGTGATTGTTGTTTTGTATGGAAAAAATCCAATAAAACCTAATAAAAATGTGTAATAAAACTGTGACGGGGAAGGACCAAGAGACCCAAATTACACTTGTAACACGATGATTATAATACAGATTCTTGAAAAAATTATATGTATGTAAGAGTAACTTACCGGATTGTGAATCCATTCCAGAGAAGTAGCTAGCGAAATTGTATGTGCTATTCCCGGATACAGGGAGGCGGTCGTTGTAGTTATTGGTTGGGGTCGAGTTGTTCTCCTTCTCCTTCATTCGAGTCACCTCGTTCGTCCTATAGGAATGAGCCACACGTAAATAAGTACATATAATATATCGCTGAAATTTTCGCTTTATCAATTGACTGTCACGCGCAACGAAGTGCGCGCGGGTCAGCTAGTCATAAATAATAGGTAGTAATAATAATATTATGTTTTGGAGCTTTGGTTTCGCTGCAGTTAGGGTTTGGCTATTGTAATCGTTATTCGTACACAATAGAACGTAAAAATAGACCCCGCTTTTGTAATTTTCTGTATATTGGTTCAAAGAAATTTGATGTGTATTATGCAGCGTCAATGCGTATCTTCGGCGACAGCATACCTCCGGTAATGCACTCTCTATGGTTGAGTCATCCTATCCTACCTGACAGGTCTCCTCCCGACACTGCGCTTACATTCCCAAAGCATGTATTCTATTAGTGATCTACTCCATCAGCCCAGCTCCATTTGAGCCGAATTATCCACTTACCCACCGCAAAGACCTTCGTCCTTCAACGTACCTATTTATTTAGGTATGTCTTAACTCTTAATTAAGTGGAAATTTAAACGCTTCAAACACCATTAAGTTTTTCACATCATTTTAAAATATACAATAGACTACCTTTAAATGTGAAAAGATAATTTATATTATTATTCTTAGACGTTTTTTATTGCCTGCCATTGTCTAACTCTTAGGTAATAAGCGTCATAGAAAATTATCATCCAAAATACTGTAGACTGTACCTAGAGGTACTTAGTAAAACTCAGATTCTACGAATGAGTTCGTAGGTTAAAGATAGAGTACCACTGTAATATTATAGAGGCATAAGTTAACTTAAAAAAAAACTAACAATAACTAGGTAAAATAACCAACACGTGCCTATTTCCTGATCATCTATGTAAGTAGTAATGGATGAAGTTGTAATGGTAGCTACCACTCACTGGTCCAAACCGTGTCTTTAAGCGGCCATTGTAATCATATCCGGCACTATGATCAGTTTAGCTAGGGAAGGATTTATCCCAGTCTGCTCCATCTTTGCCCCATCATTCCCTAAGATCACCGATATATCGTGGTCAAAGTGGATTTTAATGAATATGAATAGTCGCAAAGTGAGACCATCATTTTGATCTAGAAATGTGTGCGGAAGCGCGGTAGGTCACGAGCAACATCTTCTCTCTTCTTCCCTCTTTCTTCATTACGACTAACTCCATCCATCCATCCAAAAGTAAAAAAAAACTCATCCATCCTCCATCTTAAAGCATCCTTACCAGAAAGTGACCCAAAAGTCGCAGAGTGTGGCAGAGAGTTGTCCAACAACGAGCAAGAGCACATGTTTTTTGGTCACGGCAGACCATCATTTTGATTCAGATCGGACTCGAATTGCGCTCTAACTGGGTAGGTCACGAGTCACGACAAACACGTATTTTCATTACCACTAACTCATCTTAAAGTATTGTTACCAAAAAGTGACCCAATAGTCGCAGAGTGTAACCATCATTTTGATTCGGATCAGACTCGATATGTGTGCGGAAGCGCGGTAGGCCACGAGCAACATCTTCTCTATTCTTCTCTCTCTCTTCATTACGACTAACTCCATCCATCCATCCAAAAGTAAAAAAACCATCTATCCTCCATCTTAAAGTATTCTTACCAGAAAGTGACCCAATAGTCGCAGAGTGTGGCAGAGAGTTGTCCGACAACGAGCAGCAGCACCATGAAGAGAAGTCGCGGAGTGCGCCCGCCAGCCCTCATGTACGCGCTGTAGACTCGCCAGCTCATGGACCCTGACTCTCGAGCCTCTTCCTCCATCTCCTGAGCTGGTCCTTCGCAGCCGGTCATTGATTCAGTGATCGATGGTCGACGGGTTGTTGATAACTGTTATGAAGATTTTGATTAATTACAAGCTTTTATTTACTTTCACCTGTCTGTCTGTAATCAAGTCTTGTAAGTTTAATTTGACCCACTTCCCGGTATTCGATTGAGCTGAAATTTTGCATGCGTGTATACATCGGATGACAATGCAATATTATTATGCCATGGTGCTGATCTGATGATGGAACTAGAAGGTGGCCATTGGAACTCCGTAAATAAACGACGTAACCCCATCGAGTTTGGAGTCATTTGATTCGTATTGGCGAGTAATTTGGTGCTGGCTGGTAATAATAATTATAATAAAAGCTTGTTTTTAAAAATATTCTTTTTTTAATTTCACTTGTTTTATAGTTGCATTGCTTTGATAGGATTAGATAGCTAGGATGTGAATTTAAATCAATAATGATCTTGACTGATCTATTCATCATTCATGGTCTATTAATATTAAAGTGTGCATGATTTAGTCGACTTACTTCTTTGATGTGACAATGATTTTAGCTAGTTTGTTGGGTCACCTTTTAATTCAGACTACAAGTAGTTAATTTTATTATATAAGGACCCAAATATTAAAAGAATACTTCAATAAGCGGGTGTAGAGAAAGATAGATGTATAGAACAGTTTAACTAGACATATTGATTTATAATAATAAAAAACAATTGTATTAATAAGTAACATAGAGCTGTATAGAGACCTCGCTAAACGTTTGGTGAAGGCTTCAGGTGACAAGAATGCTGGCTTATATTTTGCTCAAAAAATAAGTTTATGCATTCAGCGGGGCAATGCCGCCAGCATTCTTGCCACCTTTACCTCCTCCACCTGTTTATTAGATTAAGTTTTGTAGTTGTTTTAGTTTTTAAGTTTTTACCTATTAAGGTTTTTAGTAATTAAGTTTTTAGTTATTAATTAAATTAATAAGTAATAAGTAGTTTACCTACTCTGGAAAATGTAGATATTATGATCAAAGCCAGATCCAAACTCATATTTTAGTCGGTCTTAAATTTATCAGTGTTATGAGACACTCGTACTTACTCTCGCAGAAGTTCGTCTGGACATTGGAGGTGGTTTCTCTTTGTCTTTATCTTCATTTTCATCGTGAGAAGAGGAGAGTAGCTTAGCGAAGTCCTTGCCTGATCTGATCAGTTCTTCGTATGATCCTTTTGCTTCTACAGTACCCTGTCATTGGTAACGATGATTTAGCATGTTGGAAACAAGAGGATGAAAGCAATACGTGTGACGTGTACTAAGAAACTATTTGGGGTAATGCCAGAATTACAGTGTGACTTCACATTCTGACGGACCACGACAGAATATGAAGTGTGTCGACGTGTACAATTTGCAACACATGATGCTCTGTAGAATTACTAATTAAACAAGTTTTAACAACTTTCTATTGTCAGAGTGCAGAATGCAGTGCAATCTTAATAATACGTACGAAAGATTCTATGGAAAAACCGTTGAATGAATTTGCGATCACTTTTCATCCTAAACGGCTGGACCGAGAGGAATGAAATTAGTTCGCCCAAGAATAACAAAGGCTATCATATCAGTGGGCTCAGCTAGTGAATGAATAAATGTTATACGAATAATAAGTAACATATAACAACTGTAAAGGGGTATTGCCGTTGCTGTAACACCAAGCTAACCTTGTGCCGCCAAACTTTACTACCTTTTTCGAAATATTGTCGTACCAGTAAAATATAAATCTTAATTAAGACTTAGTATACAAGTAATAAAACTTACATTATTCATAATAACGATATGATCAGCAGCCTTCAAGTAATGCAGTTGGTGTGTGACCAGGACCCTCGTGGTGTGACGAAGGTATCCACTGATGCACTCGTCAAACAACTGCCGGCCGACGTGGGCATCCACCGCTGATAGGGGGTCGTCCAGTAGGTATATATCCGCCTTAGGATAGATAATAATGGGAATAAATAAGCATGTATAGATGTCTGGATGTATGTTTGGTACTTTTTCACGGCTAAACGGGTAGACCGATTGAGCTGAAATTTGGTATACAGATAGTTTAGATCCTGCAATAACACATAGGCTACACACACGGCACAGCTAGTAAGTTAATAAACGAGGAATGAGGAGTAAGCTATGTTAGTGTTCGTATTTGTAGCTAATTCATTATATACCTACTTATGTTAAATGTTATATTACCTATGTATATTTTGTGAAGTAATATTAGGATTTTTGTATTTTAAATAAATAGCTTATATAATTGTTTTAAGGACCTCTAACTTAATATGTAATAACTTATTCCTTGTTTAGTTTGCTCCTTAATTTTTATTTTAATATATTTAATCTATTTTTAATAATATTATATCGTATTAAATGTCAATTGTACAATACCTATAAATAAAAACTTAAATAACTAATTAAATGTTGGATATAATTAATATTATAAAACAACTGCAGGTAAGAAAAATAATTTATAATATCTGAATGAGCAGTATAATAGAACCATCACCCAGTATAAATAATAAATAAAAAAAAAAATAGTTTTATTGCCAAAAATAAAATACAATTTCAGATGACATTAAGCTAATACAAGAAAAAATGAAGGAAACGTAACAAAAGAAATGTGATATTATTAAATTAGGCAAAAGGCATATGCTCAGCTTTATGCTGGCAAAGATGCGCAGCGCTGATTTTCAGCATATGCCTGTGCTCGAGCTAAGATGTTCGTTGAGCGGAAAATAACTAAGTACTAAAAAGTTAGTTTCGGTACACAAAATATTACTAAACAACTTAATACATGTGACATATATACGAGTACACTAGAGGTATATTATAGAGGTACCAGGTACCTAATACTAATAACTAAGGACATGTGAAATGGTATGGAAAGAATGTATAATAGTAACCTGTCTGTAAACGGCTCTAGCGAGGTTGATACGAGCTCTCTGACCGCCGGAGAGTGAGGCACCACGCTCCCCGACCAGGGTCTGGTCTCCGTGGGGGAACTGCTGGAAGTCCTTCTGCAATGCGCATACTCGCACTACCTGTGAACGAGGAATTACAACATGAGGATATACTCATACATAGGGCATCAGATAGCTTAGAACTAATTTGGTGGTATTAAGTCGGCTCTCTACTTTGAGAAAATTCTCATCCAAAAAGAGCCTATGATTTTTTTTGTTTGAGAATTAGAAACATCCCACGAAAATTTACCCAAAGTAAGACATAATATGTACTTCGGGTAAATTTTCGTTTTTAGATCATATAAAACAGTCAAGTCGACTATTTTGAGTAAGGTGTGAAGTTAGCGCTTATAAAGTTAGTAAAAGCTTGGCTCTACATTGCATATCATGACTTGATTTTACATGAAAATATTTTTTGTAATTTGTGTTTTCAACATTTAAAGCACTACTATTCAATATCATTATTGTTAAAAAATAGTAAATACAGAAGATTCTACGTATGGTTTGCCAAGAAATCATTAATAGAAACAATATTACGTTCATCCTCTTACCTCTTTATATTTCTTCTGATTGTAAGGCAAGCCGAAGAGTATGTTCTGGCGGACGGTGGCTACGAAGAGCCAGGGCTCTTGACACGCGTACGACAGCGGCCCGGAGAGGTAGATGCGACCGCTTGTATAGCGGAGCTCGCTCAGGAGTAGGTGGAGAACTGAACTCTGGAATTAAAGGTGAAGTATGTGACGTACTTGTATGTCTATTTAAGCAGAACTATAATAATTAGGGTTTATACTCCAACAGAACAAGTTACTTCAGGACACACTACTGTCAGAGTAAAATTACCACTTATAGGTTGTGTGGCCAATCTAAATGTTGCAGTTTTTGCCACACTGAGATTTGAGCCCAAGACCTCCGGATTACGACCACTGGGCCACAGATGCTAAACTATGTCTATTTAAGTAGCATTGTAATAAATAATTGTTATAGCTCCAAGTTTTAAAAACTGCTAATAACGTGATAATAGTAAAGACAACACGTATTTAATTATTTAAATCCAAGCCATAGTTCATGGCGACCCTGCCAGGATACATTAACACATTTATTTATGCAAAAAAAAAAAACGAGATGAGACAAGCCCGAAATCACAAGGTGTAGAAGCTAAGTGGACTTTGATATATTGCGTAGAACTTGCGAATATAACAAAAGTAGTATCTTCATCTTACCTTTCCAGAACCCACAGAACCAATGATAGCGCACAGCTTTCCCTTCGGGACGGTGATGCTGAGGTCTCTAAGAGTGACCGGTCCATCGTCAGACCAATTGGCACATATATCTTGGATGAGGACGCCAACGTCAGGGCTCACGGGCAATGTGCTCACTGCTTGACTCATTATGGCCTTCTCGTTGCAGTCAAAACCTGGTAAAGAAAGTTTGTTGTTAGTAATATAGTCCAATTAAAAGTACGAGATATAAATTTGAGGAACATGACTAGTAAAGATTATGTTAGGGATTATAAGGGAAGGATTTATCCTGTCTTCTTGGTTTTGTCTGCTACCATCCTCGACCGCATGTATAGTGGCTTAAGATCAGGCGAGATCGTGGTCAATGGGTGTCCTATTAATTAATGAACCATTTTTATATTATAAATTGTTTTAGTTCTAAGTTTTTGTGTGTGGGGTCACAATGAAGTGTTTTCTATTCTATTCTAATATCTAATAAATTTGTCTATAAAATATTTTAAAGGAAAGTGTGACTGACTGACTGCCTAATTTCTCAACGCGCAAAACGAAGAGCTGAACGCATTGAGTTGAAATTTGGCACAGAGATGGATGTTGTGCCGTTGACATCCGAAAGATTTCCTAGCGGGAGCTAAGCCGTAAGCTACGAGTATTATATTAATTCCTGTATTATGCAAAAATGTTAATGTTCAATAATTATACATCTAGAAAACTGTGCAAAATAAAGCAATGTTCTAGAATCAGTATACTAATATATAGGTATAATCAAATAAGAATAAGATAAAATAGCAATAAATTATAGAGCAGCTCAGCATTGACGTACAAAAGTTCTATTTACGCGTAATTGCAAACCTTAATAAATAGCTTATAGACCGTAGATAGAAATTAAATAGATTTATTAGTATTAGAGTAATGCTAATAACGCTTAAATATAGTTTATTGAAAGCTCCACAGAGAAACAGTGATGCTTGATCATAGACAGCGAGACACACTTTGGGGTCGGGGACGAGGTCATTTACGATTACTTCTGAAGTAAATATTGTATTGTTTGGTATATATGCAATAGTATTTCCTGGTTAGTTTAAGCATGTTTGCTTCACATAGAATGCTTTGATAACATATCAAACTGCAGCTGTATCGTTTAAAATCACAGACAATGTTGTCAGCGAAATGACTAGGCATGACGAAATTCAACGACCAATATCTAAGCACTCAGGGGGTTACAGGCGCAGTGTAGGGTCGAGCAAGAGAATTTTATGCGTATTATTCAATTAGGCATTTAGGTATTATGTCATTTTTTTTGCATTGTGTGTGATTTGGGCAATAATAAAGCTTATCATTGTGCGCTTTATTTGCTCTTCTTTTCACTCATTAAAGATCAATTAATATCGATGATTAAAAGAAAACCATTGCTAAATGCATAGTACATACATGAACTAAAGTGCCTGGAAATATCTTTTATTAAGAAAATTAAATAAAATATTCGTTCGTCTATATTATGAGAAACTTCGGTAAGCCTATTATTGAATTCAGTAATTATTATGCAGAGATCTCACAAACATGGTACGTTCTAGTTTAAGAATTTACATAACAAATTGGAAAAATTCTGTTTACTATTATCTAAAATGTATCTAAATATAGTCTAACTTGCTTGATTTTTTTATTTGTACAAATGTTTTGCTATAGTTGCGTAGCTGAATGAATAAAGTTTTTTCACTCTACATTATTATGAGATGCGAAAGCGTCGAAAGCTTGTTTTGAAAAACTCGTGAAAAAATTGATATTTCTTCTACTAATCTGCGCTTATTAATTTTACAAAAATAAAGGACGTCAATTTGAAACCAAGTTGCGTTGAAAAAACTAAAAACAAATATCCATATTATGTAGTCAATGACTTATATAAAAACCTTTACATACATACTCGTATAGTCGAGGTTGATAGTTTATAGTAACGTAGTAGTCAAGTAAACAAAACTAATCGTGAAGTCATGCACTACCAGTATGATAAATTAATATTTTAAATATGTAAATACTTAGATATTGTATACCTACTAGTAGTAACGAACTATATTCTCTTATAGTTTTATAAAGCTATAAAATATGATAATGAAAACCATTAATTACTATTGTGATACCATTAACGTCGCAGATTTCAATTAAGTTTCTACTGGGACATTATGGGAAATCCAATGTTTAAGAATACACAGGAAAACTATTTAAAGACTTAACATGTTATTCTCTTTTTGCATTTTTTGGTAAACACACCTTTGCTCCCTATGCCTGAGGTCAACAATATAATATTTACTTACAATTAATTTTCCGCGGAGTTCGTAAAAAATTGTTTAGTAGGTACTAGAAGGTATTTCTTAATATCGACCTCACGCACACTTCAAAATGTATTAATAAATACATTGATATATTCTACTAGATTCTAGATGTAGTTTTTATAAATTGAGAGGGCAGTATGGCCAGCTTTTTAAGCAGCTTGCCGGGCCGATTTTAATGATGTTTTAATTTTTATAATTTTATTTATAGACCAGGGTAGATAATTTTTAAAACAAAAAAAATAATAGTAGCATGAAACCCATTAGAAAAGGAGGGGAATATTATAAAAAAAAAAGAAAAATAATTTACGGGCGATCTGAGGTCGGGAAGGGGATGAGGGTGAGTTTTTAAGGGTAAAAAACGGGTTTTCTCGATTTCCGGCAAAACTAAAAGTCCTATCGAAAAAAATCAAATAGCAAATTTGTAGGTAATATCAAGATCTAAAACTTTTGTATTCACACTTTTTCACATAACCTCAAAATTTATGTGAAAAATTCAAAAAACCAAGTTTTAGGGTTTTTTATTTTTATCTTTTACAAAAAATATATTTTTTAAACGAAATTTGGTGAAAACTTACCTTTTTATGTCCCAAATACCCTGTAATTTATTTGATTAAAAATATTTATTTTTTCACCTTATTTTGAAATAATATCGAAAAAAACACCCTAATTTTCAATCGAAAATTCACCCGTCAAAATATCAGCTTTTTTCAAAAAGTTCGTATGGTTTCTGTTCGTTGAAATCTCTACTTTCCGATGGTGAAAAAAAATATACATGTTACTACAGTAAATCTTCTCAGAAAATGCAAAAATTCAAAAAACCAGGAATTCGAAAAAAAAAAAATTTAAATGAAAAAATTACATTGAATCAATTATTATGGTTTCAAAAATATCAATTGGCAAAAATTAAACCATCTTTCGTTTTGGCAAACCTTCCACCCACAGAAGGAGCAGCAGAACAACATTGTTACAGGGCATATTATCATGACAGTTTGAACATAAATTTGTGCATTTTAAACCATGTTTTCGGCAACCACATTTTAAACTGTTACATCCAGTTTCACAGCTGCAGCAAATAGTTTTGAGCAATATTTCCGAAATTAATTCTTTTTGTGTAAATTTGGGCATAATTCCTCGTTGAAATTGCTACCAGCCCCAATCTGTTGCTGTTAGTTCGTTACCCAACCAAGTTTGAAGCTGATAATATGCCCTGTAACAATGTTTTTCTGCTGCTCCTTCTGTGGGTGGGAGGTTTGAGAAGATGATTTAATTTTTGCCAATTGATATTTTTTAAACCATAATAATTGATACAGTGTAATTTTTTCATTTTTTTTAAAAATTTCGAATTAAATTTTTTTAAAATTTTTGCATTTTCTGAGAAGATTTACTGTAGTAACATGTATATTTTTTTTCACCATCGGAAAGTAGAGATTTCAACGAACAGAAACCATACGAACTTTTTGAAAAAAGCTGATATTTTGACGGGTGAATTTTCGATTGAAAATTAGGGTGTTTTTTCGATATTATTTCAAAATAAGGTAAAAAAATAAATATTTTTAATCAAATAAATTACAGGGTATTTGGGACATAAAAAGGTAAGTTTTCACTAAATTTCGTTTAAAAAATATGTTTTATGTAAAAGATAAAAATAAAAAACCAAAAACTTGGTTTTTTGAAGTTTTCACATAAATTTTGAGGTTATGTGAAAAAAGTGTGAATACAAAAGTTTTAGATCTTGATATTACCTACAACTTTGCTATTTAACTTTTTGTCGATAGGACTTTTAGTTTTGCCGGAAATCGAGAAAAACCGTTTTTTACCCTTAAAAACTCACCCTCATCCCCTTCCCGACCTCAGATCGCCCGTAAATTATTTTTCCTTTTATTTTTATAATATTCCCCTTCTTTTCTAATGGGTTTCATCCTACTATTATTTTTTTTCACTTTTTATTATTTTTAGAGGGATCTACCCTGGTCTATTAGGTACCTAAATGTTGTGTTTATTTATACTGTTAATCATGTATTTTATTTTTATATAGAGACAAAAACATTTGTATTATAAACAATATTTTTTTTGAATTATACAAAAAATAAATACATTTATATTATGTATAAGTACATACTAGATAACGTTCACGGTTTTGCTCCCGTTAAGCGGCTAATAGTCGCTGAACCTCTGTCTCGCTCGCACGATATAACAAATTGTCAAATAACAATTGAAAAAAATTACTTTTTGGAAATGTGTTAAATTGAAAATTTAGCTCATATTTCTATACAATTTTTAAAAGAACCAGATTGATACTTTGTAAAATGGTTGAGGCATGTTTAAAGATAGATATTTTTCATATAATTGAGAATGCCATTGTTTTTATTTAAGGTAGCAAACTGGGAATACTTATAAAAATTGTATAAAAATATGAGCTAAATTTTCAATTTAACACATTTCCAGAAAGTAAATTATATCAATTGTTATTTGACAATAACTTATATCGTGCGAGCGAGACAGAGGCTCAGCGACTATTAACCCCTTAAGTAATCATTTCTGTGCGGAATACGTTTTTTTTTATACAACGAAGTAAGGAGACGACCAAGACGCTCTCCTGATGGTAAGAGATAACACTGCCTATTATTAGTACAGTGCTACCAAGGATTTTACAAAGGTAAAATTCTAGGTGCACTACGCCAACGAGTCTTATTTGAGAGTCATAACATGTTAAGACTCTTCAGCCCAGTAATTTCACTAGCTACAGTGCCCTCCTACCGAAGCACAGTAATGTTTGCACATCACTGATCAGACGGTAGAATAACTGGCACTGTTGGTGTACCCACCTCGTCGACCTCCTGCAAAGGAACTCTACCCCCGGTAAGCGTCATAGGTAATTAGACCTAATAATATCATGTGTGTCGAATTTCTATCCATACCATTCCGGGCTGCCTTGATAGATGAGTCACGCTTTCCTTTTGAATATTATTTATACCTATGTACATATTTTACATTTTATTATATCTATTTACTTACCAGGGTTATAAATGCCTTCTTCTTCGATTTTCTTGAAAGTATTAGGACGTAGATCTACTTCGCTGAGGTTTTTCATTTTCTGTTTCTCGACGCTTTGCACCAACTTGGCGATGTCTACGTCTGGCACACTTCGGAGATCCTCACGTTCATCTGTAACAAGAACATAATAATGTCATTATTACTGCAATACTCTATTTTATTAAAACAATACTCTTTAGAAATTATTATTATATCTGTATATTAATACAATTTATTTAGGCCAAAAGTTTACGGAATATACTTAAAACTAGTAATAATCGTAACAAAACTATGGTCTAATTCCGCTTCCGAAATTACTTCTTAAATCGATACGTTGGGAAGGAAAGGACCATATTAGTTAGGTAGATAGGTACTTTTAGTTTTACAGTTGATTGTCCTTAAATTACTTGACCTGTAGTTTATTTGGCTATAAATATCATAATTATTGGACGATAAAACAAAACGATTGAACAATAATAAAATTAACAAATTACCGATATGACGAATTTCAGGTTTGCCCTATGTGGTGCAACCCGACTAATACAAACAATGATATTTACAGTACATACATAGCATTATATGCCTACATATTATGTATGTACATTTTTTTATTTTAGTTCCAATTTTACATACAAACTTATTATCGTATATACAATTATATATAAATTGAAAACCTTTTCATTGAAGTCAGCTAAAAATAGTTTTCTCAATAGTGGCTGGTTTAGTCATGGAAATTAGAATTAGAAACTTAACCTGTTTAAAATTATTCATATAATTACTGTTCCAAGTCAACGACGAAATAGATTTATGTGTGCGGCGCGTGAGTTCAAATGCTGATAACTTTTGTTACTTAGGCTCTTGAAGAAAACCAAACCAGTTTTATAAAATATACCGTTATATATTAAGACAGATCATGCGTGAGTACCTACAAATTGAATTGGAATATTAATATTTATAAAACAGCCACCGAGCCGCGTAAATGAATGCCTACTCTTCAATTCTCGATATTGAAGTTCGCATACTACATGTACTTTCAATACGTTTTTTTCAAGCGATCGCAAAAATGAGGAAATGTTGGAATCTTTTTTTGCATATTTTTTCATGTATGTATGTATGTTCACCGATTACTCGAAGAGAACCCATTTACAAAATTCTTTTTCGTTTGATAAAGTATATAACTTCATAGGTGATGGATATCATTTATATTTTATTATAATTGGTTGAGCGAATGAATTTAATTAATTACCGTGCGTTCATGCGTGTTATCTTCGCTCATTGAAGAAACGAACTTGAATTCCCTGTTTTAAAATTTTAAAATATACTTGTTAACTTTATTAGTAACTAACTGATCAATGTTATCAACTCCTAAAGGCCGGTAAACGTCGCAAAGTGCACGTTATGTGAACCTGTCCTTGCATTAACCAGGAAGTTGGTCTTCACAACTACATAAAATAATATTCCGAGAATTCCACCAGTTCAAAGCAAGGATAAAATATAGGTAACAATGTAATAATATCAGTAATCGCAATGTCCTAGTTAGAAGTCGAGAAAAATCACGTACCAAACAACATAAATGCTTCAAGGCGCTGGACGGATATGAGTGCTTCGGCCAAGAATGACACGGCATTTGACATGATGATGGAGAGTGTTCCCTGCAGTGTGTTGAAGAATTGAGCCAGTGGAAAAACCTGCAAATAAAATGCATTGTTACGCTCCTGATATTTGAAAAGGTCACGGTTTGCGTCACAACCATTCTTTCGATGTGGTGTAGAAGAAAATAAATTTCTTTATTTCTTGTCGCACTGATGGCATAGTTTACACAGCCGTTTATAATTGTCTGTTAAGCCGGCGTCTTACAAAGTTGGTACGAGCATAAAAGCGGTTGCGATACGAGACGGGATCTTGACCCGATTTATATGAGATGTACATTTTCGAACATCACAAAAAAAAAACCGTCCAGAATCACGCAATTTTTCCGTGAACCGGGATGGGTTTTGTGTGAAGCCAGCTTTAGCCAAATAGAATACAAAGGATTACTCCTGACACACAGACCATTGGTCCCTCTTTAGAAATGTCGAATCATAATAAATGATAGGTACATAAGCGTATAATAGACGTATTCGACGCATGACTGCTGTTGATCACATCCTAGACGAGTTGAGTGGTCTGACAAATATAACGCACCACTATGACTCAAATAACATCTGGAATACGCTATGGATTCGATTATTATGAAGTATTAACATACCTATAGCCATATAACATAATATTATGATACAAGCAAACTGCTTGTTTTGATGACAAATAAATGAAATAAAAATACAAAAACACTAAACAAAACAAGAAATCAATGAAAGTTTACCTACGAGTTACCTACTAAAATCCAAGTGCTTCTAACCACTGTCAGATGACAGCGTTCACAGAATGCAGTTCACAGAATGAATTTTAAATTGATTGATTTTTACTTACAATATCAGCAGTGACTTGGTATCCGAACAGCGAGTAAGACAGTAGGGTGATGTAGAGGGAGAGCCTTTCAGTGAACACCATGAAGCTGAGGTATACTCCTCGAAGGTATGAGGCTGAGGTAACGCATGCTATCTCGTTCTTACGAGCCATCGCCACCACGTGCTCGAATGGCTTCTCCCAAGCGTACATTTTGATCACCTGTTGAAAAAAAAAACTACTTAACGACGGACTTTAATGCAGAATTGCTTGAAAGAGTCAGAATCATACACACAATTTTTTCATCATCCCGATAATGATAGATTAGAATTTCCTGTCACCCTGAATTAGAACTCTTTAGCTCAGTGTCCTCCTGTTAATGATCGGAAATGGGTGTCTTTAAATCGAGGGTTAATAGGTTCCTAATACACCTGATTGCTCTATATCTTCGATAAACTCATCACTTGTCAACAGGTAAGACTATGATGAACTATAAAAAAACCAAGGATGCTCTATAGCTCTGATATATTATTATATAAACTAGCCGTAGGGAAAACAGGAAGGGATTTACCCCGACTTCTCAGTTTACCATCTTCGGCCGCATCATCACTTAAGATCAGGCGAGATTGTGGTCAAAGGTGAACCTATAACGAATAAATATTAAAAGGCAATTTATAGAGTATTTAGTATGCTACGTCAGTAGTTTTGACTATCTGGTTATATTCTTGTAGGAGTGGAAAATGCCTCTGAAAACATGGCAATTGGTCATGAATCATCCGTTATGGAACTGATAGGTTAACGCTAAATTGACCGAAGGGGAAAATTTACACAATTATTGGTCTGGAGCTTTATTTCTGTAATCTGTAAAACTAATCTTTCTGGAGCGTATTATCAGAACGCGTGCCGTACATGAACGTAACCCAGTTCTGACGGATATAATACTTAGTAACAATGCGGTAACAATAAAGTGTTACACACAATTTGGAACAACATACCTGCATGCCACTGATGATTTCGTCCATAATTTGCACGCGCTCGTCGGTCTTGCACGCGGTCCTCATCCGTAACCTTGCGGCCAATTTGCTCATGTATGCTGCGAGAAAATCAATTTGGGGTTTACGATTGCCATCTAACGTTTAACGTAATATAACATAATAGCCCTACCATAAAAGTTACATAATTCAAAAAATAATGTAAGACCACAATGCATGCAGTAGGAAATACGAAGTTGGTGGAACATTATATCACGTTATAAGATTTGTTTTATTTTTATACGTATTCCTTAAAAATATTTTTATTGGAAAATATTAATTATTTTTACAAGTAATTCAGTGCAGTGTAGTCATTTTAAAAGCCTAATACTGCATTTGGAACACGAAAATTTTGAAAGAACATACGTGTAACTATAGACTATAGAGCAACAATAAAAAAGTTAGTTTACTTATACAATTATTTTACTTACATTGAACGGGGATGGTCTGCAGCACAATGCCTATGACACCAATGATGGCAGCATAACCAATTTTGAGGTAGATTAGGTAGCAGACCACGATCACTTGCAGCGGCAGGAGCCATATGAAATGCGTGTATATAAATGCATAGTCGAATCTGTTGACATCGTTGGACAGAAGATTCACTACTTGGCCGGCTGTTGTCTGCGCGAGTGCACCTGAACTCATGCGCATTACCTGGAGCAAAGATAAAGAAAATATAGTGTCATCTAATACTTTAAGGGTCAAGTGAAAACTGTGAAATGGCAGCTCAAAATGAGGAAAGCATGACATATTTATATTTCGAGTCAAATATACGCCAAAATGTTATCACTAGTCGCAAATAGATCAAGAGTTTAAATAAATATACTAGATAGAAAATCATTGTTTGTAGTTATCCCATGGTAGAGAAATGCATAGGTATGCGACAAAAAAATAGCTAAAGTAAAAATGGGAAAAAACGAGCTCTTTATCCCATACCCAGTGCAGCCATTTTTTATCAAGATATAAGAATACGACATAGTTGAACCCTAAACTCCGAGGTCATACAATGCTACATAATATAATACGTAGGTGCCTATATTGTGTGTGCGTTATCGTGCCGATGCTACCGATGCTTGACGAATCATGAAAACTGAATGTTAATTCAACAGTTCAAGTTATCTTGTAACCAGTTTATTTTCTTTAACTCAAACAAAAAGAAGGGATTTATACATTTGAGGTGTAATATGTGTGATTAAAAATATTTAGGTGCTAAAAATATTTATATTTTAGAAAAGTATACTTCTACGTCTTCTCTTGTTGAGTCAGCTGTTTGTGTATTTTGCTATAAAATTATTTTTTTAAAGAAGAAATTTAAAGCACTTGTTTGCAAAATATTCTAATGAAGTTGATGGCCTCCAAGATTTTTCCACGGAGACATAGAATATGTCACAGTTAATTATGCCTAGTAAACATAAACAATTTTTTATTCCATTAGTCACTGCTTCATTTCACGTTTAATTATCGTTTAGCTTTCAAATGTAATAACCATTAATCATATTAGGAATAGCTATTTTCCCTTGCAATATATATAATTAATGCTTAAAAGTGAGATTGTTTATACATACATATTTAGAAACACTTTCACTAGAATCAATATATTTTGCCGAGTACTCTGGTTGATTTGTTTTGACAGAGTTATACTTAATATTTATTTGATTAAATTCAGCAAGGTAATATTATGTCCTCATTTTTAGCAGACTCATATTCCACCAGATGTTACAAAAAGTCCTTGTTATATTTTTAATCAGTGACTTGTAAAGAATGGAACGAGTATTTTTTTATGTGATTTGTTGAACGAAACGAGCTCTACGTTCGTGTGACGTTTAGCGCTATACAGTCTCATTGTAATCTGATTAATAGATTTACAGTTAGAGCGCTAAAGCCTTTAAGTACTCCCACTAATATCTGTTGCACAAGTTTTGCCAATTTTACCATCCGAGGCGGCCCTGGTTAAAGATATGTGGAGAGACTTATGGTAGTATTTTTTTCTTCAGTAAGTGACAAGTTTATTACAAACAGTCTTGAAGAAAGTCCTTCATAGGAGAGGCTTTTACTTATCCGTATAATCTGTAAAAAGCTTGTGTCACACTTATCCCACATAAGTTGTTTGTTGATTTGACAAATTTTTACGATTTTTTCTGCATATTTGGTAATCAAATTGTTTAGTAATAGGTCGTAAAGTATTTTTCAGACGCAGACGAAGTTGTGCCGTACAGCTAGTGATATAAAATGGTCTTACCTTCCTATAGATGAGCGAGCAGGCAGCGATACGGACTTTCATGCCGAACTGCTGAGTGGAATATGAGCCGTGGTGGTTCAGGAACGCGATGAGGAGAGACATCATGATGACAGCAGTGGCGCAGTACACCGCCTGTTCGTACGACATGTCCGAGCCTGGCTCCCAATATGCCAGCATCATGCTCAGCGCGACTGGTTGGAAAGGTCTGGTAAATAAGATATTTTTAAATGGATACATTGCGGTCCACAGCGGGACCATGGTGAAGATGATGATGATGAAGATGATGATGCCAGTGCAACTCGTTCGAAAGGTCCCATAACTAAGATATTTTTCATGGAGTCGTCGGTCAATAATTGGCTCGAAAGGTCGTAATTTTGGTATTTTAATGGAGTTGTCGGTCAACAGCGGGACTATGGTGATGATGATGATGGTGATGATGAAGTCGTAAGCGCATTTCGTTCGAAAGGTCCCGTTATAAAGTATTTTATTGAAGTCATTGGTCAACAGCGGGAACATAATTACACATTTTGTGTTATAGTTTTAAGTTTTCTGTATGTTTGTAGTGTTTCAATAAAGAGTTTTCTATTCTATTCTAATGAAAAATTTCACTAAGTCAATTTGACCAAGATGAAATTGAAATGATGGTGATGATGATCTCTCAAAAGCCATTTTCAGCCTTGGCGACTGTTGTTAGTAGTGATCCACAGAAGGGTCCTTAAATTTACTCGTATAATTATGATTCCAAATAATCATTGGTTTCCGAATCACACTTTGCTGCACACATTGTACATGCTTTAGAATATATAAAATAGTATATAGGTACTTGTGTATTCGAATATATGCATCAAAAGTATATCCAAAAACAGTGTGAAATTCATTGTAAAATAGTACCTATGTAATATTATTATATAAGTATTATGTAACCTACCTATTTGTCTCATCAGTTATATAATAATATTTTGATGTCATAGTGAAATCATAACATTTTGGGAATATTTATTATAATCTGTTCTAAGATCAGAAATATTGTGTTATTTAATAGAAAACATATTTAATAACATACTAGCTGCACCCAGCGGTTTTACCCTCTGTACTATATAAAGCTATCTCCCAAGTTTCAACTCAATCGGTCCATCCGTTTACGCGTAAAGAAGTAACAAACATACACACTCCCAAACTTTCGCATTGATATGTGATGTGATATTAACACTTAATTATTACTATAACATTAATCTAAAATTATTTAATTAAATTATTATATATAATAAACAATGTTTAGGTCGTGTCCTGCAGGTGCAGGTTATGTTATTGTAGCTTCCATAATGCAATAACAATTATCAATCATATTAAGAATACTAATATTTTCTTAGATTACTGCTATTTTTAATTAATGATTAATGCTTTGTTTATTGACACTTATTAGCAATATATAATAAATAAAATAAAATAAAAATAGCAAAGAATAATAATGATTCATGAATTAGAAAGATTCTATGATAAAATTAGCAGGTGTTTAAAGAATAAATCTGAACAGGGTCAGGAATATCCCGTAAGTGGATAGGCCATTTAACATGGCCCTGCCTTAGTCCCAACACTGAACTTGAAAAAAATAATAATATCATCTTTATTTGTTTATAACCGGTTTCCATATTTTTATGACTTGAAAACAATTGTATAACATTTTAATGACCTATTTCGCAACTTATCTTGATTTTTCTCAGTAAGTATTTTTTTTCTTTGGTCTTTCTATTAGCTGTGTTTGAATCATAGGTTTAATGTCCTTATCGCGTGAGGTAGACATCATTGAAGCGATTACTCACTTGAGTATGAGGGCTTGTATCAGGAACATGACTCCAGAAGGGGCGTAGCTCATCCAGAACGTTTTCGTCATGGCGCGCAGCAGTGACGGCTTCCGACCTTGTTTGCTCGCTAATGCGATTTCTTCCAGCCATTTCCTGTAAAAAAGAAAAAAAAAGTCACATAATATATTTGATGTTATTTTTTTGGAAGTTTCTTTTGGAAACTAGTTGGTTTGTTGTCTGTGGTCCTACTGGTTGTTCCTACTGATAGGACCACGGGCATTTTTTTTTGCCCGTGGTTCTATTAGTAGGACCACGGGCACTAACTAGTTGTGTCTAGCGGTTTTAAAAACGAAAATTGAAATAATGGAATTGAAAAATGAAAACGTAGCTTATGGATTTTTCCAGAGACTGTGCTACCTATATATTGTACGAGTACTAAATATATTTAGCGCAGCCGTTTAGGCTTGAAGAGGTTAACCAACACATACATACACACACCTGCACACATACACTTTTGCATAATACAATATTAGTAGGAAAACGGGGATACATTTCTACAGCTACCGATTTACTACGTAACCATGCTATCCAGAGAGGTAATGCTGCCAGCGTTTTGGGCACGATGCCGCGGGGGCCCTTATTAGGTTTAGTTTAGATTTTGTTTAGTTTTTATAATTTAGTTTTAGATAATATGATTTCTGAGTATTTTAAAGTTTTAGACGATAGGTTAGTTTTTAAGGTATTTTAATTTATGTTTTTCTTCTAAATAAATAATACTACGTAACCTAAATACTAAACATAATATATAATAACAGCTGTGCAATTACCAGACCTGGCACACGACGGCCTATAAAAATCCAAGTGGTCCAAACCACTGTTAGATGGCAGTGTACGAAGATTTTGTCTGGCAAAGCATTATGTTAGCCAACTTCACAAAAAGGAGAAAATGTTTTTATGTGTTCGATAAATAATAATCACCGAATCACCTATTACTACGATCCGATGACTAAGAACCAATTTAAAAATAAATGTTTTATTATTTGAAAAAGTACACTTCTGAGGTGGCCATTTAAATTTTATTGAAATCGTATTAAGTTATGAGTAAAAACTTGCGTCTAGTTCTTGCTTATTTAAAGCAAACTTGAAGTCGGTTTTTAAATTCATTTGTGTTGAATTGTAATGCAAGATAGCCTCAGTACATTATGCCGGCATTTTGATCTTGAAGTAAATGAACATACTCAAGCTATTTGTAAGTCATAAAAAGGCTTCATAGTATTGACCTCATAATCACTTGAATCGAAGTGGTCACTAGTCAAATCAAAAGTTTCCGTCAAGCGAATCGTTAAGTTCTTATGATATCATCTCTTAGACTTTTAAATGGTAGGCACATAACACGAAATATTTAAGTTCATTACTTCGTTTCCTACAGTACATGAATACTAAATAACTGCTTTGTATTTACACTGGTAGTCATATTGGAGCCACCTAGTCGTACAAGATTTTTGTGCAATGTTTCAGTTTAAATTGGAATTAGAACTGTAACAAAGATAAACATTTATGTCGTGATTTTGTGTTTATGGTATATTTGTAGACTTTCAATAAGTTTTCTATTCTACGAGTATTCTATAAAACTATGGTTTTAATGTCATTACTGGCAAACTAGACTCTAGAGCCCTGTTGTGAAAAATGTATCAATTTTAAATCAAATCTCAGAGTGTGGTAAAATTGTCGTCTGGATGCTTCTGTGTTTCGGAAAACACATAAATCTGCGGCTCCCATAAGATATATAGCGAGGCAGTTGATAGGTCATGTTGCAGGCCTTGTAGTTATCTTGGCGACCTAAAACTGCAACATATAGGTTTGCCTCACAACATATAATTGTGATTGGACTTTGACAGTGTAAGTAGGGTAGGTACTTCACTTGCTCTGTTGGAGTATAAAACCCCCAATTATATGTATTTTACTAGCTACGCCCAGCGGTTTTACCCGCTGTTCAGTAGCCTATGTGTTATTCCAGGGTCTAAGCTATTTTTGTACCAAATTTCAGCTCAATCGGTGCACCCGTTTAGGCGTGTAGAAGTAACAAACATACACACTCACTCTCAAACTTTCGCATTTACAATATTAGATGACTAATTATTTTCACTTACTTTGAAATAAGTGAAATTGAAATATTCAATGTTTTAAAGTTTAAAGTCGTGCGTCAAGTGACGAAGTGACGCCAGACGGGCCGCGATCGCAGTCGCATAAGAATCGTCATTCGTGACATTGTTTATAAAACGTTTCCGATTCGATCGTGAGAGGTTTACCTGCTACTTGCATTATTGTTGCGAACGATGTGGAAAGAATGTGTGGAGTAATTACTTACGCGTACGTTAAACAAGTTTTTGATAAAAACAGATACTTTAAATTACACTTACACTAAAAGTATATTAGAGGAAATTCTGTGTTTAGGTACGCCGTACGCTACTTCTTCACGCCGAGCCACCCTAACAAAAAGGCTAAAACAAATACTAAAAACCGCTCTTAAAATCGTTCAGCAAAGATAGTACCTAGTGATTAAATTTAATATACCCCATGCCCATTGTGGACCAAATTGTATTTCAGTACTAATATTAAGTAAAACTGTAATTTTCTATGCTTGCAATAAAGAGTAGGTACACTATTCTATACATGTTTGTTATGATTAAAAACAGCAGCTTGTCTCTTTAAATCACAATCCTGTCCAATGGTATAATTACAAAATGGAATTGAACATAATAACCTAGACGGAAGTTAATTATTTCGTTAACTTTTTTACTTATTAGGCTACAGTTTGCAACTGTTTGGCATTCAAGCGCCAGTAATTAAACGTATTCTTGAACATTTATAATAGGTATGTATCATGATTAGACAAAAAAATTAAAACCATGTTAAAGCTCACCAGGTTTTTGTGTCAAGACTTGTCTGGCCTCGAGGCTTTTTATAGAGAATACTTTGATGGGTGTAATAAGCTATTTGTGTAATAACGGAGTCTAGTAGTTCGCCGTATCCTTGCGAATATCTATAAATATAAGTTGTTTATAAGTTTTTTCATGTTAGATCGGTATAGACATACATACATGCAGATATCCCTAAGTGAGCGGTTACTGTCTCCTATGGACTTCCGTCACACTATTGGAATTATCGTTTATAATCGATAAAATGTCGCTCAAGTAGCTAGATCAATTATTTATTAATGGCCATAATGATCATATATCGTAAATTATAATATTTCAGATATATACTTCATCTTTACGAACATACATGAGGCGTATAGGTTATTGGTTCTTTAGATGGTTCCTTTTTTATTGGTAAAACATCAGCATTGCAATTTTATAATTTTATTTCAATGAATGAATGAAACTAAGCTAAGTAGGTCGTTCACCAAACGATAACGTTACGCCCACTTTTACTACTCTATAGACAGTGTTTATTACGTATTGTAATTAAATATCACATCTCTTATTTCTAATCATAAGTCATAGGAACTCTATAAAATAATTATTTATTTATTATAATGTGTACTCTTCACACTTAAACTGCTGAGCCGATTGTGTCGTAAATCTAGGATCAATAACGGAAACAGACTATATACATAGATAGATAACAAAATGGTATTAAAATATAATGCAAAATATTAGATGATGCATCACCTCACCTAATTTGACTACCATAGCGGTTATATTAAAAGAACAGAGAAATGCCCGTTGAAATGAAGATAGTTATGCTAATGAAGTACAAGTGAAAGCGCTACGGAGACTTCTAAATAAAAGTGATTCCAACCGGTATATCTCTAGTGGTAGATTTATGTTGATATACGTTATATGCATAGATATATGTTCGATTTGGCGAAGCACCTACATACATTACCGGCGATGGATGACATACTAAGGCGAATGCCGGTCACATGATAGTTGCGACAGCCACAGAAAAAACCTCACATGTCCAGTGTGTCACTAATATGACATTAGGTATGGCTATTGATCTAACGGAAGTTCTCAATGCTTTGGTCTAATTCTAATTCATCTTGAATAACTAGACCGAAGAATTGAACTACTTAGGTGTGCGTATAAACATCAACTTCCTTTCGTACCTACTTACATCTTGTTTAATCATAAGTACGTGGTAAAGTGCCAAAAATTTGCGCCTTCATAAGTAGGTACGGCAAGCCACCGACTGTCTCCACACTCCACGCTATGTAAGAAGTACGAATTGTTCGGTACACGTTTTCATTCCAATATTTCTGTCTCAGTCTACTCTACCGGTATATGGAAAATTACGTCAGAACAAATTCGTATACTACATTCGAATAGTGAATATTTACTCTGGCGTATTTTCAGCTCATTAGTAAGATCGCTTGATTTGTTAAGTTTTATAACGACATTAATATTTATAAAAAACACACTAGATAGACTTAGACACTTAGACGTTCAACATTGAAAACATATCAGAAATGCCGTGACAAAACCGCCCTTAGCCAGGAGAGACTAGTTTCCTCTCCGCGCCGTAGTATGAAGTAACTAATTCAATCATCAATGCAATGATTTGTTTTGAATGTAGTCCTAACTGCCAATACACTATGTCAATTGGACATAAAATATATCTACCTATTATACCATAACTACATTGTAAGTGTAAGCAATTGAAAAATTGGTATCCACATGATGTGAGTTATGAATGAATGACGTTCCGATCAAAACACCATTTGATTTCGTAGTACAAAACAAACTTTGTCACATGGTGTGACTGTTTAATGGGTTAGTAAATATATTGTGCCAATGTACCTATAGAGTTCTATGCAGTTTCTACACAAGGATGTCAATATGAGAAAATTGTTAAAGGTGCTGTCAGTGCCAAATATTTTGCTTTATGCGGCGGACAGGTTAACAACCCTAGGGATGCATACCTATTACGGAGAGGCGATGTAGGATGTGTCATTTATTTTTGTATACCTACTGTTAGTATACTTATTATCTAAAATTTTAATTTCTCTTATCAAATTCTTAATGTTTTTTCTTTTCAATCTATTTCGATGTAAGTTTGATCTTGGCAGAGAATTGAAAGGTATCGCAGTTTTAGGTAAATCCATTCTGTTAAGGGCCGAACACATACTAATTCATACCATGTAACGTCATAACTTAAGAGGCTGTAACTTAGCACAATTCTTATATCCTAAGATTATATACGTAGCGGATAAAACTTCACGACGCTATTAAAAATACACTATCAGTTATCCCCAGGCTGTTCTGAGAATGATAGATATTCTCAGGGGCATTACATTATGGTAATGGAATCACGCTTTATTGCTTGAACTACAGCCATTCATAGAAATCTATCATAAATAAGTTAATATATAAAATACTCAGTATTCTTCATTAATGTAGACACCACATAAATTAATCGGACACCTATAATCTCGATTTTATTGCACATAATATTACGGAAGTATTATAATACTTTAAAGCCGAATAAAAAAGTAGATAAATAAATAATAGGGGTTTATATCTCGACAGAACAGGTTACAATTATATTTAAGGCTGTGTAGGGCTGTGTATATTAGAGTTACGTAAACGATAAAGTTTTGCTGAATATTAAGTTTAAATGAATGCATTTCCCTGGATTAAAAAGGACATCTGTCGGGTCAGCTAGTACAAAATGAAATGAATAAGATACAAGTTGTACTACTTAGTATAAGTAGCTAAGTACCTATAATATACTCGTACTTGAGTGTGCAGATACTATGTAACAATGTTCACGCAAGCCTAATCGTGTATTTGGAAATGATAAATATTTATGATTTCACACTTACAATATGGAGGAACGCCTAACGTCTTAGTTTTACATGATACGAGTATATTGTACGACCGCGTTGAAATAACGTGATTTTAACGCAAAATATGTGCTCATAATTTACACCTCTATATACGATAGGAAAAAAATTGTGAATGAGTAAAAATATGACCCACTTTTTGGTATTAACGTTAAGGGTTTAATGTTCTTTTGTTTAAATTGTAGAGTTTTTAAATCTACAAATAATTTATTCGCAGTTTAAAATAGATGTAATAATATTGATTAAGTATTATTGTTAATAGTGACACGGCTTGTTACAGAAGTAAAACAAAATCAAATATATCGCGGTTGGAAGGATTAAGTTATCTTTTTCAGCTAAAGTTACCCGAACTTAGTGTAGATCTGTAATCTGTATATTAAATTTCTCAATATCAACGCTCTACAAATATTTAAAAATTGTTTTACTCGTATATTAATTTGTGAATATTGTTTTATAACACAATACCTCTTCAATTGTTTCTATATTCATAATCCAAAGTAATCATTTATATGTTCCTTTTTATAAGTACAAAAGAATCTTTATGAACAATGGCAATACCTATATATATGAAGGTACTCATAAAAGGAAGGAAGCTTACTGTTAAAGGTTAGGTTACGGTTAATTTAATTGTTTTTTTTTGGCAATTTTAAGATAAGAGTTTCACGCGGACGAAGTTAATAATAATAAATCTTCTTAAACTTAATAATATAATTCTTGTTCGTACCTACTTCTCATAGAAGTACTTCTAGAACGCGATCAGTAGAACTAAATAATTGCAAAATTGACCACAAAAGTGCGCTATTAGCCTATTTGAATAAGTGACTTTTGTGTTTGAACAAGTGAATTAAATTAAAAAAACCCCCAACGCAACGCTTTCAAAATATGTAATTCGCGGTTTTGTGGTGGCGGCCATTTTGGATTTTAAATTTGTTATAATGCGTTGTATTCTACTAGTCAAGCCCTTTCATTTGATACCCATATTGATGGGGTTGTGGAAGAAAAAAGTTATCCGCCATTTTGTAGCAACGGCTATCTTGGACCGATTTCCACCAAACATGGCTAAGACCACTCTCGACTAACTCTACATTCAAACAAAAAAAACTAAATCAATATCCGTTCATCTGTTCGGGAGCTACGATGCCACAGACAGACAGACACACACACACACAGACAGACAGACAGACACGTCAAACTTATAACACCCCGTCGTTTTTGCGTCGGGGGTTAAAAATAAAGCTAACCAATAAAATAAAAATCATGTGATATGCTAATATAGGGGGAGGGCATCGGCGGATTTTTTGTATATCAACACTGGTTGTATTTGCTACCCCACTCGTAGCGCCACGTGACGCGCCGTTTAGTAGCGGCCAGTTGAAGGAACTACGCGGGCCTCACGGAATATTCTCTTTAACAAAAAAATCACGACTTCTTATTTTTTTATAAAACTGTTTACCGTATTATTATATAATAAAGTATACATATAAAATATCTAAATTTATTAAATCGATTTTAATATCCCCAGAAATGTAAAATAATCCTCAAAATTATGATTATTTTTTGTTCTAGCGAGGGATCAAGTTATACTGGTCAGGCAAATTGCCTCTCTTTCTAATAAAGCGTTTTCTCCAAATAGCTATCCTTGTCTAGTGACTCGTATTTAGCCAGTGTTGTGAATATTTTGACGATTGAATCGATGCATGATAATCGATTAGAGGACAAATAAATACATACCACATCTTCGACCAGGTCTAATTGCGTGCTATCTTTAGGTACAACTAGCGCATAATATGTTTTGTAGGCCCATGTTGACGACAGTTTTATCCATTGAAAAGTACCTACTGTTACCTAATGTCAAGAGCCTAGAGAGACTTATAGAGCCTAAGCTACCTATTATACCAAATTTGATTAGTTCAGCTGTAAATATGTTAAAAATAGCTAATGTGTAATGTGTATGTTCATTAGAAAATATTCCAAAATAACATTGCAAGAAATGATTTTTAAGGGGTTTGCCCACTATACCGTACCATATGCCCGTTTGCATTTCTTCTTTCTCTCGTATTTTGCCCGTGTTCAAAACAGAATCTAATCACGAGAATGCAGTACCAATTTCATTTTTGCATGCCTATCAATATAATATGTTGCTTACATGTTCAAGCATCTTTACGTGTTAACCTTTTTCGTTGAACTGACAACAGATGAACTTAGATGAGTTTTCTTTATTAATAATGAAAATAAGTTTATATTATTATCTTTTTATCGGTCATCATTCGTGGCTATAAACCCGTACACTCACTGCATTCTGGTCCCCAGTCCCCACACGCAGTTGTTTGGCAACATCGCATGCCATGGATAGACCTGTCAGTATCAGCAACATATTCTCAGCGATATTTATTGTTAACGCTCCGTGCAAGGCTCGCAACGATGTTCTCTTACTTTTTAATACATACAATACTGCCGTGGTATATATATAGGTATATATAATATATAATGCGGTTATCTACCAAAACCTAATTTTAAGCTATGAGCAATAAATAAATGAAAATAAGGTTCATAATGGCATGGGCCAGATGTTTATCTTTGTAAATAAACGGCATAAACTCACTTGTATTTATTTCGGCTTTGTGCCGACCGGTTCGATCCTGTACGAGGATTTTCTTTAAGGAGTAGCTGCAGTCGGCACGAAGCCGAAGTAAATACAAGTGAGTTTATGCCGTTTATTTACAAAGGTGAATACTCACGAATCGTTTAGTGTAAAAAGGGCCTGATGTTATTTTTCGGTTTGGCATGTTCCTAAGACAATTATTATTATTGTATGATACGGTATAATGGACAGTCGCCTTGAAGTCCATGTCATTTATAAGTTGACAACTAGAGCAGATGGAGTTTTGGCGGCAAGCCTTGATCATATCATTAGCTCCACGTCTTTTGCTTAATAATCGTGTAGAATTTGATTGTTAGCGTGTAATAATGGTGGAATATTGCGTGTTAAGTGTTTTTGAATGTGCACAGATGTAGGCAAGTGATATGGTGCTGAAATATGAATTTTGGTGCCCCCTCCAAAACTCCTCCGAACTTTCAGTAAAATTCCACCCATTTTACTGGAAGACTCACGTGACTAGACGAGCTATTAAGCTCACTCTGACTCTGACCTGACTAACTAACTTATTACTTAAAAAATACCATTTAACTTGACACTGGCAAAACACGAAAGTGGAGACCATAATTTAATATCCCGTGAACATTCACGAATTTTACTCGACACTGGCAAAATGCACATGTTGCCATATTATTAAAAAGAAAAAAAAAAAAAAAAAAAAACTAGAGCAGATGATTTTTTATAGTGGGTTATTCTCATAAAATTTTATCGTCACAATTTATTTTTTAACCCCCCACGGAAAAATACGGGGTGTTATAAGTATGACGTGTCTGTCTGTCTCTGTATTACGGATTTAATTTTTTGAGATTGTTTTTTTTTTTAGGTAGAAATAGTCTAGAGTGTTCTTAGCCGCCATGAAATGGTGATTACATTTTTTTCCACAACTCCCTCAACATGGGAATTAAACGAAAAAGTTTGATTAGTAGAAAACTACAAACTATAATAAACAGATTTTAATAAACTAACATCTGAAAAACTAAAAGGTTGCAACCACAAAATTACATATTTTGAATGCGTTGGGGTTTTTTTTTAATTTTTAATTTAATTCACTTGTGTTGTAAAAATTGGGTAGTTCCCGTTTTCCCCACTATTCGTCCCACTAGTGGGGCAGGTGGAACTGTCAAATATTTTTTGCTTCTCACGCGCCCCACTGATTGCGTTTTAGTGTGGCGGGTGATAATATTAAAAAAGTACACTTCACGCGCCCCATCAGGGCGCTGTAACTCATGCAAAAATATAATTTATTGGGCACGACTAAATGATGAATGGTGTTATTAATGCAAATATTTTGCGAAGAACTAGGAGATCAGAAATTATAAGGAACTATTTACTATTTAGTAGACAAACAACACATAAGAAAATCATCCCATCTGATAATATATTATTAAAATCTCGTATTTCGGTGATTTTAGTCGCACTCTCCTGATTAATTCGAACTTTTATGTTTATTTATTTATTGCGTTCCATACATATGTGTTAAAACTTAAGATGTTAAAAAATATATAAAGTTACAGTATGGACCCTGTCGGGCATTGCATCAGTTTAGAAGAGAGGGAGAATAATAATATGTAATGATTGTAAAAATAATTGCAAATTGTAAAAGAGATTATTCTGGATTCCGGCTAAAATAAATAATAAAAAAATTAATAATGTAATACAATTTAAAAATGTCAATTTAAGAATGAATAATAATAAATAATTTGAATGTCAATAAGTTCCATTAGAATATCTGAAAAAAAAAGGTAGCACTCCGGGAGTGCCGGCAGAAGTGAAAACTTCAATATTAACGTTGTGTTTAATTATAAGTATAAAAGTACTATCATTTATGAGGTAGAATACAATGTTTATTTATTGCGCTATCGTACACAAATATGACAATTTATATGTTGTTATTTATAATATTATATCGTTATTTATATATTACATTAAATTTTATCTCTCAGAAAAATCAACTTCCATCCATAATTTCGACGACTTTTACACCATCAACAGAGCAGCACACTCAGGCACGGTAGAAAGAGTGGGAGATACTAGTTCCTCTCCCTTCCCCTCGATCTTACGCTTTTTCGATCAGCATCACGTGACCCTGACGCGAGTTTTAAAGTTTTTACCCATACAAAAAAGTGCTCAGCGCCGCTAAAGAAGTTTTCACTTCAAAAAATCTATAAGTACAGTAATTTGTTTTGTTCATGTACTTTTGTGTAATTTATATGAATGGGATAACATGTGTTTTTTTCATTAATAGACGCAGGTACAGGCAAAGCAGTACAAGTCAACGAATACTCGTATGTAAGACTTCATTTCAATTATGATCTCCTGGTACCTTTTTCTTGTTATCTACCTTGCAAATATGTGATAGTGATGGAAGAAATGAAGGGTCTTGAGGAAATCTTCATTTCAAATGACAGCTATCAAAATTAAAATATCAATATCTCGGAAAGTTCTCGTAGTCTTAGGCTGATGGTGTCTTGGAAGAACCCGCCCCACCAAAACGCGATCAGTGGGGTGCGTGAGACACAAAAATTATTTGACAGTTTCACCTGCCCCACCAGTGGGGCGGATAGTGGGGCACGCGGGAACTACCCTAAAAAATAGATTTCAACGAAATTTTAACATAAATAAAAAGTACACGGATATTTTAGGATGTATATAAAACCTATGGCGAATGCGACAGACCACACCTATGGCATGCGAGTCAGACTTGCGCACAAAAAGCTACGTATCATTCATTATCTATACAACAGGGAGACACTTTTATAATATTATGTCTATTATTTATAATAATTTACAATATTATCATATAACCTCTTGTTTAGTCGCATCACGCGGCGCTGCGAGTAGGTTAGTGAAAACCTACAGTATTGATACAACTATAAAACATAAAATTTGCTAAAATATAAAAATGCTCCGATGCCATTCCCCTGTTTTTTTTTTTCAATCGAGATACCTACAAATTTAATATTTTCTTTTTTATGAGCGGATGAGAATATACCATCCAGATCATGAAAACGTCATTTTTTGTTATAGACTAAAATAAGTTCCGAACAAGAAATGAAAACTCTTTTTAAAAGTTATTCACCAAAAACATAAAAACCTTACCTCTTTTTAACCCCGAAGCAAAAACGACGGGGTGTTATAAGTTTGACGTGTCTGTCTGTCTGTCTGTGGCATCGTTGCTCATGTACTTTGTCTTACTTCTGGGTCCCGTACAGATGAACGGATTTTGATCTTGTTTTTTTGCTTGAAAGTAGAGTCGAAAGGTAGTCGAGAGTTTTCTTAGCCGTGTTTGGTGGAAATCGATCTAAGATGGCCGCCGCTACAATTTGGCGGATTATTTTTTTTCTTCACAACCTCGTCAAATGTAAGGGTATGAAATGAAAGGACTTGACTAGTAAAATATATGCATTACATTTAATACATTTAAAATCCAAGATGGCCACCATCCACAAAATAGGTAATTTTGAAAGCGTTGCGTAGGGGGCAATTTTTTTTAAATTTAATTCACAAGCTTTTTTTTACATTCGCCTGTCCTGTTGTCTATAATCAAATCTTGCAAGTAAAATTTAATCTACTTCCCAGTTTTCAATTAAGCTTAAACTTTGCATGCATGTGCATAGGCGGATCCAGGATTTGGTTCTGGGGGGGGGGGGGGGACAAGGTGCAGAAAGGCAAGAATAATATCATTTTTACTAACAAAAAAGTGTATTTAGGTCACTCTGAACAGATAGAAAGTTCAAATATCCTTAATAATAAGTGCGCGAGCAGCTTGCTGCGAGCGGCGAGAAAAAAATTATAGTCTTGACCATGAAATATGTGCAAAATTCGTAACTCTACAATGCTTCAGGGGGGGGGGGCTTGGCCCCCTGGTCCCCCCCTAAATCCGCCTATGTGCATGTGTATAAATCGGATGTCTTTAAGAATCTAAATTTATATATGGAAAGAGTGACTGACTTATTGACTGACTGATCTATCAACGCACAGCCTAAACCGATGGACGGATTGGGTTGAAATTTGGAATATTAATAGGGTTAATGACGTAGACCTCCACTAAGAAAGGATTTTGCCATGCGGGCAAAGCCGCGAGCATAAGCTAGTATTTTATATTTGCCTTGTTTAAAACTAAAACGCTATTTTTGCTATAAGATGAAATCGGAACTAATAAACTAAATAAATGTCTTTGGAAAGCAAAAGTCTTCCTTTATAATTTCCGACATTAACACCATTTAAAACAAAAGATCAGATTTGCAACCGTGCGTATGTTCTGCCTCTTAGTCAAAAATATTATATTATCGCTTTGTAATCGATTACTTGGCATAATCGAGTTTTAAATTGAAACTTTTTCGTTGCCCATCACTAAAACCAGCGTAGCCAATAGGAAAAGTGGGCGGAGTCGTCAAATTGTGAAAAAATTTATTTCAAGGAAAACTTTGTCTATTGCCCCTCTATTGGATATGTCCTCGATGGCTAATATATATATAAAATCATGTGACACAGTTTTTTTAACGAGATTCTTTATATTACCATTATAGCCAGTTGAATGATCTACAAGTAACGATGTAGTCTTAATAAAATTATAATAATATTACATTAATTACCAATAAATAAAAAAAATCTCGCACAAAACGAGAAAATAATGCAGACGCAAGAATTAACAAAAATAAAACGTGAATGTTAATGGCTGTTTTTTTGTGGGAATGAGAGGTCGTAATCATATCGGGCCGTAATGTTATGCATTACATCATCCTCAAATACCAATATTATGTCTAATAATATATAAGGGTGATTCCTGAGAGTCAAAATTTTACGTGTCTGGGGGAATAAACTACCCGTAACATAAAAATTCTACCCAAAGGTATTTTTTCCTGTTAGTCTAAGGTTCAATCTACTTAATGCATGATAGACATCAGGTTATATTTAGCTGCAAGTATCTAAAAAAAAATGTAAAAGCCCTGAAATTTGATTACCGTGGGCTGTCCCTTACACATTTTCGGAACAAAATATATTTTTTACACTAATTTATAAAACGAATTTAATTAATTCCTGTGATCAAAGCTGTAAAGGGTGAACTGTTATATGATCAAAAAAATACGCGAAGGCTGTACTCAGCGTAGTTTTAGAAAAAATAACAAATTTAGGTTTGTCCCCGGACAAAAAGTGATTCCCATGGCGCGCGACATAACTACCCACATTTCACAAACCACAATACTTAGAAGCTTGTACGCACGCTATTGGCTAACTTCGATTGCGCTCTAAACATAGTGAAGAGAGGCTCCTCCTCTCGTTGTTATAAACTGGATTTATGAAGGTGAGAAATTGATTACCGTGGTTTTGGTTCACTAGATCATTGATTACCTTTTCCATGTTTAAAAATATTTTTTTATCCATTACGGTTTTTTGACTAGGGTGTGCAGTTAGGAAAAGGGTATTGTTTATCATATATTTTATTAATTTTGGTCTATAATTATGGTATTTAAAAATATTGACAAAAAACTATACAATTTTGATTTCCATGGTATTGATTCGCATGGCATTTTACCACGGTGATCAATTTTCCCCTGAGTTTTCTTGCGCATTCTTTCACTTTTTATCCAACTACAGCGAAGCCGCAGGTATGGAAGTGATTTTGACAGTTTATATTTGTATATTTCATTATTTCAGATATTTTTTTTATATTGTATACATCAGATTTTTTATATTGTACTATAGTAGACAGCCGCTCTGGCTTATGCGGCACCATTATATCCCCACATTAAAAAGTCGCTCAGCGAGCTATGGAGAGGGCTATATTCGGGGTTTCTCTACGTGATCGAATCAGGAATGAGGAACCAAAGTCACTGACATATCTCCGCGGATCAGGAAGCTGAAGTGGTAATGGGCAGGCCACATAGCACGTAGAGCGAATGGTTGATGGGGTCGAAAAGTGTTCAAGTGGCTACTACAGGCAAGCAAAGTTCAGCAGTAGACGTCTTATGACTGAGATGATGTATGATAAAAAAATAAAACGAAACTATGGGCTGACTGCAACTTTCAGTCCAGATTAACCTAACTAATGATAAATGTACAATCTGATGACAGCTTCTGGAGTGAATCCTGTCAGTGACTGTGACTGAGAACTTAATCTCATATTCTAGGACTATATATTCAATATTTTTACATTGTTTAAGACTGCAATACGTTGATTTTATTTAGTTTACATGATTATTATATAGAGAGCCAATATAGACCTTTTTAATATTTTATGTTTGGTGTATATCTGTTTGGATCAACGTTTTTAATCATTTCTATTTTATATGATTAGTATGTAGAGGTCAATATTTAAATAATAACATAGAATTCAAACAAAATAGTTTTAATTTTGATTCCCATGCCACACTTTATTGATTCCCGTGGCACCAAAAATTTAAATTTAAATATCTTCTGAACAAAACAAGTTATAATGATGCCTATTTGATTGATGTGCTTATAATTATGGGAAATTTGATGTTTTACATGTGAAATGCAATAATACTTTGATTTAAAATCTGCCACGGAAATCACTTATATACGCCCGATCTCAGGATTTACCCATAAACTACATAGAAACTGGATGCTGGATGGTGACCTTTCACTCGATAAATCTAAAACCTGTTTGATATCTGACCGACGCGACGGATTTTAGTGAACTTTTATGAATAAATAATAAAACTTATTAAACATTTAAATGCACAAAATATATAAATTTAAAACTACTTGTAACACTAGATAAGTTTTTTTAAGAAGATGGACGAGACGAGTTCCCCACACGCCTGATTTAAATCAACAGTGCCTGCCCATTATATCCGCAGTATTACCTAGGCATTTAAATAACACCTTGATGTCATATAGCCAAAACTGCTATATATAATATGTGCTCGTCATTTAGACATTTAAAGTCTCCTTAGCCCTGGAAGTATTTTTTCTGGACACTTTCAACCAAAGCTATTAGCGGCAGAATATTGAGTAAGGTCGTGGTAACTAGCTCAGACGGGGTCTCGGATTAAGAGGTCCTCCTGTCGTTGTCATAAAATATCAAATTTTAGTCTTATCTAAAACAAGTGGGCTAAATAAACTTATGTCTAGATGACAAGAGCAATGTAGGCTTCGTAGGTACTTATTGAATAACTAGCCATGCCCCTGTAATGGGTAGGCAGTAGGCATTATCACTCATCAAGTAAGAATCGGGCTCGTCTCATTCATCTAATTGCATAAAAAAACAGTTACATATTGTTACCACGAGATAATAAAAAAAAAGTCAATAAAGTTAAATAATATAGCAGTATTACATCACTCTGTTAACTAGCCCCTATGCGAACGTAACTAAGCTACTGGAAACTACCTAATAAAACTGCAATTTATTAGAACTGCAACATAAATATTATCTTAGGTCTTAGATTTTAGAGAAACTGCCTATTATTTTGATAGGGGCAACATTAATAATGTTAACATTCAAAGCATACATTTTAAAATTGACGCTTAAGATCGTTTAAATTGATAAGACCCCTACTTATGTCAGTCCTAAGACTAATTGTATGTTTTTTTGTATGTCCTCTGCAATTTGCAAGGTGCACAAAAAAGTGTATGTAAGACTACCGCGCAGTGCCCTAAAATGAGTCATGACCCCTATATAATAATAATTATGCATCAGAATACAAGTGAGTACATAGTGTACATTGCACATGTTATCATAGAGCCTGCTGTGTTATTAATTCCTACTTAACATGACTTTGTTTCGAACATTTTGAACTTCTCCACTTCACCTTTCTTGAAGATACGCAATAAATTTTCCCGTAATATTCGTACCTTTCATTCCGACACAATGTGAAAACCACTGTGATATAACAATCTACAGCGTCTTTCCCGTTTTAGGCTGACCCTACATAGGACATCCGCGACTCGCGAGCTTATGACCGTTTTTATGCAAGTAAAATATACGACAAACGTGTCTGTCTTTCGCGTTGTAAATAGTTTATTACTTCTTTATTGAACTGAACCTATTAAAATTTAGTATAATAGGACCAATAGCACAAATCACACCTAGGTACAAGCGGGTAAAACCGCTGATTGTTACTAGTGAAATATTGTAGCCATATGCAACATTTTGTTCTAAGCAAGGTGCCTAAATGTGTTTTTTCACGCGCCCGCATATTGGACCCCCAAACGACATTCTACGATCAATAAATTATGCCATTACGAAAGCATTGTTTGTAAGACAGTTAGGCAATTCTTAAATTTTAATATAACCAATCTATATGTATAGCTAGTTAATTTAAATGCTAACACGATTACGTATAGTTTTAAGAAATCTTGGGGCGTAGTTTACAAAGTAGAAAACAAATATAATATGAGATTTATTGTCACAAAATTTTGTAGTTGCAAAAGAATTCGCGTAATAAATATTGTTATATTATCGAATGACATTACAATACTATTATTATTGAGACACATTAAGAATACATTAAGGTTCACAATGAGTGGCCTTATCGCTTAGAGCGATTGCTCTAAAGAAGAGATTGAAGAGATTTCTTCTAGACAACTTTTATGAAGTATTTTAAATTATAAAATACCTAAGGTGTAATTTAGAAAAGGGTGAAGTTATTGATTGAAATTATATAATGACTTGGCGAGACCAGATGAGGTCATCATTAGAACAACGATAAATTAGATACATCATTGAATAAATAAATTTGAAAATGCATCTGAAATGATTATAATTAGTTAACACATTATGTTTGTTTACAATTCTTCAAGTCAATTTTATTTGTTATTCGTTTTTCGTAATTCAGGAGCTCACGTCCTTGCATTCCCTTTAAGTTTCTCAAGTGACAGCGATTGTTAAACCTGTCGCTAAATCCACGAGTGTTTTAATTTTGTTTTAACATTACCAGTAAAGGTTTAAAGTAAAGTCGAAGTCCGATGGTTCGAGTAAACAAGGATGTGGCTTGAACTTGTTCCGCGCGAAGGTTACTCCGTATACGACCAGGGTTGTCTGACATATTCTTTAGCTGGTTTATTGACCACGCGGTGTGAGAACCGAGGCTACTGGATATATTGACGTTTCAATGGAGGCGTCAGTAATTTAAATAATTTTAAGGGAATAACGAAAAATAATTTATATCCCACTAATTTCATAAAAATGTGAAAGTGGATGTGTTGATTTGTGTGTGTGCCGAAACGTCTGCACCGATTGAGCTTAAATTGAAAGGTATACTCGTATAGGTAGCTTAGACCCTTTTTTGAAAAGTGCAATACGCATTGTCACCCTACGGCGGGGGCACAGGGCTGTATGTAGGACAGCGGGTACGCCAAACCACTCGTTCGTGTCTACCTTAGACCCTGAAGAACACATAGAGATAGCCTATGCCTACGTTAGAGGTATATGTAAGTTTCCGTGGGCAGATCCGCTGGGCACAGTTAATTATTCTTTAACTGAGGTATTTACCTTCAAGAATTTAATCGGAAGGTGTACCTAACAACCGTTGAATTTATAATTGTAGATATCAACAGAATCTTGTGCATTTAAGTAGAGGTAATTGAATAAAAAAATATAACTTTGGTAGTACAAAGAAAAGTTTGTAATAATACCTATATAATTATTAGTTATTGTTCTCATAGTTTTTTTTTTTTTGGAAATTCGATTCAACTAAGCCCCAGTAAGTATATAGAAAGTCTTGGAATAATTTTACAATGCATTTACAAGTTAGCACATTGCTACTTAGTAGTTACTTCCTGAGAAACACGGTTCCATCTTCCGGGTTATCATAATTGCCTATATTATTATCGCTTGCTTAATATGTAAGCGAATGAGATGAGCGCGACGGTTGTCTGATGTGGCGGTTGTCATGGCCTTCTACAGTTTTAGTGCCAAGTGCCAAGTAAGGTACTTGAGAACTACACTTCCTACGTACGAAAATCGAAAGAAATTAAAATATTTGCTAAAAATTTTCATTGATATTTTATTATTCATCATACTCTACCTAATAACCTACATTTATAATGTAAAGACATTTAACTGTGATTTCGTCAATGGGGTATTCTTGCCATAACAAGTTGCAATCATAATACTCCTAGGCGTATGAATTCCTTACTATTTATATTGTGTAGCAATGATAGTGACACTGAAGCCATATAATATAAAAAAATTGCCAAATTCACGAGAAATTAGCTAACTCGGCTTGCCTTGGCTACCCCAGTTTATGAGGGTGGTAATTACCTACCAAATTAATCCAATAATTTTACTTTTACAATGCATCTATATTTAAATATATATAATGCATTATTTATTTTATTTTTATTGTATGTTCAGCCGGTCCATATATAAGCGACAATGAATAAATGAAGGTGTTTCTTACTTATAATTTTTAAACATTAAATTAAAACTATGTAACTAAAACAACTTATTTAAAAGAGGAGCATAATATACCTTCACGGTGCACTAACATTTATAATTAAAAAATATTTTTTGTTAGCCGTGCATTTTTATTTATGACCCGAAAGAATAATCCAATCAATTCGAGGAAGATAAGACCATGAATTTACATTAGCTTTTTACTCATATATCAACAATCAGTAGATAGAAAGAACTAAATCGCTAGAATTAAATCAATAAAGCAGGTTATGGGAAATCCATTGCTCCAGTTAGACCAATCTTCGCAAGAATTTGTGCAAAACTTGATTCGCTCTGACATTTGGACGCATTCCGTGTACGTATTGGGGTTCCGTAGGTGACAAGTAACAAAAACATATTACGTGTTTGCAGCACATTCGCCAGATCTGTGCGAAATACGAGCCAAACAAGTGTTAGATGAAAATGATGTGATGGGTGGAATTACATTTAATATAGGGTAAATAAATAAAATAGAGGAATTAAACAACTTATTTGCAAACTTGGATATATACATCGGTAAACCAACTTAACATGTAAAACGTAATTTAGTACAAAAGCAAAAATTACTGCAAAAATAACAAAAGTTATAATCAATGTAGACAAGTGATTGTTACAAATATTAATTAAATTCAAAGAACCCTAAACTCTACGTCACCTCACAAGCACTCAGCTGTTAATATCTAGATCTAGAATAACTTTAAAACTGGCAAATACACTTACGAGTGGGTCCATCAATATCCCGTGAAATACACTGACACACACATACTGACATACATACTCTATATTTATTTTTATACTCGTTTTTTTATGTGATGAAGTAGAAGACGAGCAAGACGCTCTCATGATGTTAAGAGATAAAGCTGCCCATAATCAGTACAGTGCTACTTAGGATTTCACAATGATGTGAAATTCTTGGAGCACTGCGCCAACGCTTCTTACTCAAGAGTCATAAGATGTAAAGACTCTTTAGCCCAGTAGCCACAGTGCCCTCCTACCGGAGCACAGTAATGTTTGCATATCACTGTTCAGGCGGTAGAATAACTGGCACTGTTGGGGTACCCACATAGACGACCTCCTGCAAAGTAAGTCTACCCCCGGTAATTTTTTTTGTCGTAAATATGTTTTGTGATGTAGATAGTATAGTTAAAATGATCCAATTAATTGTTTAACATGTTGAAATCCAATTGTCAGATCCGTCGGAAGCTGGACGTCGCAAGGTTAGGTATCTATAGACTGAGCAATGTATCTAAGTAATTACTAGTATTATTGCCACTTCTGTTTGTCCTTTGATATATAGGTAGGTAGGTAGGTATAGACGGAAATTATAAAAAACAATAATGAAGTTATTATACTAAGTAGGTACTTACCTACCTCCGAATATATTCAAAGAATTATACAAGGTTTCTTTTTTACGAAATAATATGACCGAGACGAGGTGTGAAAAAAAAAGAATTAAATTAAAAGGGCATCAAACTTAACGACAAACAAAAAGTAACAGAAAGGATTTAAAGCTGTAATATCGTATTAATTGAGTCGCTATTTAATATAACCGAGACGGGTTATTATGCTTATATATAATAGATTTGTATTAAATGTGAGAAACGTTGATCTCTATATATAAAAGTGTCAGTCACTCAACCGGTCTCCTCAGCGAAGTGTTGTGCGTCACTTACGCGCCATCGCATCAGAACATGCTCGACCTTAATACATTCTCTTTGTATAAATATATTAAAAACATTGTAATTTGCCTGTAGTGTTTCAACACTTGCCTATTTCCCAGTATCAAATAAAACAGGTAAGGGCAAGTCGCTTTCAAGCACAAGATTCTGTACCACCGCGCCGAGGGCTGGGTCGTATAATTTTAATGTCACATAATGATTAATCTTTAAATTAAGATATTATTTGTGAAAAGAATAGCAGAAAAGCAGACTTTTCTTCTAACATTAAAGTTCAAAGAAAGGATTCCAAAGTAAAACACGTCGAAACTTTCGTAGCTCTAAGTAATCTATCAAAAGCCCTGTACCTACTTCCCTCGTTTTTACACAGTAGTAAGACTAAAACTAGAGACCAAATAAACGGCAAATAAAGACGTGCGACCGGAAGTACGTTATTTAATTAAACACATAATATCTTTCATACTTTTTGTGTAGCTTTAACTAGACAGATTTTTCTTGGTCTCGCCTTAGCGTTGAATTTAGGGTTTCGGATACACGGAACCCAAAAATAATGATGTTACGTCTAGCCTATTGGTATAACTGGGATTTAAGGTAAACCAGTGAGCGGCTCACGTTTCTGATTAGAGCCGGTGCGGTGTTTGTTGATATTTTCCATTGACACCACGTGTGAGCCCACGAGTTAAATCTACTGTATCGCCTTTCTATAAAAACAAATTGTTCCGCTTATTTCACGCTGCCTTTGGCTACGCACACTTCGCCTAAGGCCAATCAGTTCTTCAATCTATGTCAAATACACTCAACCGTGGCTAACGCTTTTCCGTATGTACTTTACTTACTCATAGGTAGAAATAGGAACCAAATGTTTAATCAAATATTTTTTATAACAAGTGTTTTTCAGATTGCTTAGCTACCGTTAGGTGGTGCAAAATTAGTCATCCGATTTTCTTTTTGTTTAGAATATATGGATGATTATTTTTGTGCCGCTCCATATTATTATTATCTTTCGTAGCGGATGTCTACGGCACTGTCTCTGTAGCACTTTGTGTGTTGATAGATCAATCTGTTAACTGCATATCACTTATATATGTATATGTCACCTGAAAATAACAAGATTCGTAAGTTTATAAATTTCCTAAAAAAAGTCAGGAAATTTATAAACTTTCGTAGGATTCCAAACGAGAGATAAATTGTGTTATTTTACGCCCACATTTTCGCAAATTGATAAACTTACTGAACTAACTCGTAAAATTATAAGTGTGAATACCATAGAGCTACGAAAGTTTTGATGTGGCCATGACCAAAAAGCGAAAACAGTTGGTTAGGTTAGGTTTGAACAGTGACTACAACGCGCGAGCCGAGCGAGCGAAGCGAGCGTGCCGCGGCAGCGGCCTGCGAAACGCCAGATACGAGTTTTTTTTTTACTGAATATTTTTTATCTGTAGATGTTCAAAGACGTGGACGCGTCATGAACTCTCTGAATATCTACAAATATAAATCATTTAGGTATCAAAAATAAACTCGTATCTGGCTTCGCCGGCCGCTGCCGCGGCACGCTCGCTTCGCTCGCTCGGCTCGCACATTGTGGTCACTGTTCAAACCTAACCTAACCAACAGATTTCGGATTTTCCAGATCTATAGTTTACAGGTTGGCAAGTCTAATTGTACCTAAGTCTATGGTAACAAGCATTGTCACTGTCAACATCGACCAATCAGAGAGCAGTGTGTTATTTTCCGTATTTAAAAAAAGCGTAAAATTAAAAGCTCATCTGTGATTGGTCGATTCGTTTAGTCAATTTATCTCTCGTTTGGAATCCTACGAAAGTTTATAAATTTCCTGACTTTTTTTAGGAAATTTATAAACTTACGAATCTTGTTATTTTCCGGTGACATATATGTACATTAATCACACTAATATTTTAAAGGCGAAAGTTTGTGATTGTTTATGTTTGTTACTTCTTCACGTCTAAACGGGGGAAAACCGATCGAGCTGAAATTTCGTAGAGAGATGGCTTAGACCCTTGACCCTACACATACAGTACAATAACATTAAGGCTACTGTATAGCGGGTAAAACTGCTGGGCGCAGCTAGTAAAGTAATTTTTTATGTACAAAAGTAGACAATAAACAATTAAAGTGTAGAAGCTTTAAAAAATTGAATACAAAGTGAGAGTACTGCAAGAGTTTTATTATTTGTCTAATTATGGACTTGCAAATAATAAAAATACATAATATCGGTGCTATGAAAACGTGATTACATTTTATAGCGGTCACTGGTCGTGGTGGTGGAAGGTCAGATGTGCAATAACCATTAACTTGTAGGTGTCACATGAAACTGGTAGAATTCTTCTCAAATACCAACCCATTATTATTGGAATGTCTGTGTATATTATACCGAAAACTTGAAACCTAAATTTGCAAATAATTTGAGTTTTCCTGTTGTTACTATTTTTATATTGTCACTCGTATTTCATTACCTTAGTATTTACATTTTTTATTAATCTTTATTAGTGTATTTATATTTATGTTTTGACAATATGGTGATTAAATAATTAAGAAATTGATAAAATTGCCTTTGGACAGGGTATAAGAAACGAAGCTAATATTTTCTTATTATTTCAATGGTTTTATAGAGTTAGGACTCGTACCTCGACTTTAAAACTGAAATGGTATAAAGTTGCATTAATGTAATTAATTGGTGACCATTTTTTCGGGCTCAGTTTAAATTCACTCGCCCTGTGAAATATCGCAAATATACATTGAAATTGACGTCTGCAACCCTGGTGTTGCTGATGCGTTGTCAGGTATTGCCAATGTACTCGTATTGTGATCAAGTAGTCACGAGAAAATGCCTCCCTAAACATGGAACTACAGAGATTCCTGGCCACCAGTTATTACATAAATTTTTTGTAGTTACATTATTTAGTAATCTTAATATTTGTATTTTTGTAGTTACGATCTCTCGTGATGTTAATCGACGATGCGGTCGTAGATGGTAGCAGACTAGAAGGCGGGATAAATCAATCTACTCATTTCCCCCATCATCTGTCAGCATCGTATTCCATTTGTTTTTATTTTTGTCAATGCTTGTATGTTACTTTGCGTTGTGTTACAATAGGGCGGTGTGGTCGAATAATCGACAAAGCCCTTCAAAATAAATAAAAAAAAAAGAATTTGAGTGTGATATCACCACAATAAGGTACCCGCGGAAGACCAGCGTAGGTTAACTAAGATCTACACGACATGCTGAGCTGGTACCTTTTTGCGGCAGGATGTGATTTTTCTATAAATATTTATACTATGTTTCTCTTATGCTTTGTATGTATTATCATCTTGTGTGCAAATAAATTTATTTCTATTCTATTATTGACATTTCAGTTTCTCAGCTACTAGTTAGCACCCATCCTTTATCAGAACTAACAACCTTAAAACATAATTAAGGGTCAAGTAAAGTTAGCGTGCGATGAGGCTGCGTGACTTATCTATAGATAATTATTATTTTTATGTGGAATTTATATCTGAGCTTCAATGGGATGTATGGTTATATTGTCATAACGCAAGGTCGCTGGGAATAGTTAATTGAATAGCAATAAAGATAATGAGTGCAATAAAGATTGCACTCCACTAAAGAAACGTGATTGGAAAATAAGAATGGAGAAAATGAGGACATTTTTTAAACTGCTACACAACACACCTTGCACTTTTGAAAGTAAAAATTAAGTGAAACTTTTTTACATTTTTGTAACCATTTTCTAAAGTTTACATGACTTTTAAAAAATCCTTACGGTACGGTTTTAGGTGGGGAAAATTGGACTTAACCAATTTTCTTAAATTTGTTTTGAACATGTTTGCTAATAATTCGTGGTTTAGACGAATGTTAAATGTAACTAAATTTGTTAAAAATATTTTTTTCAGGTGACCACTACGGTGGCTTGTATTTTGCCCAATAAGTTGTTAGCTGTTGTACCTCTATTCAGCGGAGCAATGCCGCCAGCATTCTGGCTACCTATCCCTCCACCATAGGTTTATTAGATTTAAATTTTGTAAGTTTTAGATTATAGGTTTAGTTTGTAATGTTTTTTATTCTTTGTCTGTTAATTTTAATCATTTAGTTGTTTCAATAAATATTCGTACCTACATCTTTAAATGAATTGAATATATATTGAAATGCAAATTTAACGGTTTTCCTTACTTGATTCAATTAAAAATAATTATAATTATTAATGTAAAGTTAAAGTTTAATTAAGGAAAACCGTTTAACAGCATGTCTATATAAATACTTATATTACTGTAAATATTAGTAAGTACAACTTTGCCCAGTGTTTTCACTTGCTGAAAAGTAACTTATAGAATAAAATAAGACAACATTATGTGTTATTATAGGGTTAAAGCTACATATATCTACTACGTGCGAGTACCAAAAAAAAATCAGCTAAATTGATTTAGGCGTTTAACAGTGAAGAAGGAACAAACACACACATACACAGTGCTCAACATTAAAAGAAGTTTCCAATAAAAACTGGTTAAAATCAGTAAGTTCTAGTGTAACGGTCAGTTAGATTGAATCAAGCCTATCACTGTGTTGGTGAGTCAGTGCAATAAACTTAACAAAGAACACTGAATAAATGCACGTGTTTGCGACAATTCACTGTTGGACTATGACCTATGCATGTAATAATATAATCATTATTCAATCTGCGCACAATTTTGAAAACATGTTGTGAACTCTTCTTTTATTCGGGTACAGTACGACGTCACCGCAGATTAACAAGAAAAGCGGACGCGATCCGGAACGGCTTTTTTTATTATGTTCGAATTTGTTCGCATCCTGACACATACATCAGCATTTACGTGTGTATTGTGTACAATTTAAAAATTTCCATCCCAGTACGCGAGCGTTTTCCACGTCTCGGCTCTGTGTGACGTCGCCCTAACGTTCCTATTAACGGACGGAAAAGTTTAACGTTCTAACCTTACTTAGGCCTCCTTAAAAACTTCGGCTTCACGTCAGCCTTAGAATAAAAAAAACTGGCATTTATATCACTAACTGCTGGCAAATAATTATAAGGGAAGTGGAATTCTATAATTCTATAGTCGTAGATCTTAAATCCCATATAACTAAGACGCCTAACCTTCCTGTATTGGTTAAGAGCGCTAATACAACTGGACGCTCTCTCGCTCGCACTATTTAATATTTTAATTGTAAAATGTAGGTATTAATATTTGATACCTACATTTTACAATACAAATTCATAGAATTAACTTTTTGAAAATTCCTCGAGAGGAGCCTTGCACAATATTATTGCACACATTTTAAATGTGTTTTCAGTTTGATATTTAAAAAATATTGAGGAGCAAATTTTAAAAAATAATCCCCATGCCATTTTTTTATATTAAACTGGAAATAATTTTAGATTTTGTGCACTTTGTGCAATAATATTGTTCAGGGCTTCTTTTGAAGAATCTTACTAATATTATAAACGTGAATGTTTGTGAGAATGTATGTCTAGATGTCTGCATGTTTGTTACTCTTTCACGTCTAAACGGGTGGACCGATTGAGCTGAATTTTTGTATAAAGATAGCTTAGATCCTGGAATAACACATAGGCTACAGTACAGTGGGTAAAACCGCTGGGCGCAGCTAGTTTTCAATAATTTAATTCTATGAATTTATATTGCAAAATATATTAAATAGTCCGAGCGAGAGGGCGTCCAGCTGTAAAAGCACTCTTAATGGTTATATCCATTCGCAATGATTAATATACGATGGGATAATGCCGTCACAATGCAACGATGCAAATCACCTGCTAGCCTTGGGTCGATGCTCTACTAACTGCGTTTACTAGCGTTATGTACACATTGCAACATGTTATTGTTATATGCTTAGCCCTTTGTCGAAGGTTTTTTATACTACTTCGTTTTTAATATTGTTGTAATAGGGAACTTGAACGTATTTACTTTTATCTTTATATTCAATGTATTTATACTGTTATGGTAATTATGAGTTTGGATGGCATTTTTTATGACATTGAATACGAGCAAATAATATTCTAAATACTAAGTAGGATATTGTGAAACATGTCGGTGGGAACTGGGGCCCTAGAGTCCCAGGCTTGGGCTGTGGGCCCAGGGTATGTCTAGACAAGCGCCAATCGTTTATCGCTATCGATAAAAAAATATACTGGAATGACAATCGCTATGGAAAAGCTAACGAAAACGACTGCCATCTCAGTTCATTTTTTTATCGCTCGCGACCTGGATGAAACCCGCAAAGGATCGGATGGTGTGGTGTGACCATGAGGCGGCCTATACTCTATACCCAACCTTGGGCGGGTACTGGCTGAGTAGATGGTAGGTACAACAGGTAGGTTTCGAACATAATATTATGTAGGCGCTGGAAGTTCCAAATATAAAAGTAAAAGAAAAAAATATCATTGGTTAACAGAAGTATCGGAAAAAAATCGCAAAAGCTTGATATATGTGTATGTAGTTATGTGGGTATATTTTTTTATGTGGAGAAGTAAGAAGACGAGCAAGACGCTCTCATGATGTTAAGAGATAACGCTGCCCATAATCAGTACAGTGCTACCCAGAATTTCACAATTATGTGCAATTCTAGAAGTACTGCACCAACGCTTCTTACTCAAGAGTCATAATATGTTAAGACTCTTTAGCCTAGTAATTTCACTAGCTACAGTGCCCTCCTACCGAAGCACAGTAATGTTTGCACATTACTGCTCAGGCGGTAGAATAACTGGCACTGTTGGGGTACCCACCTAGACGACCTCCTGCAAAGGAAGTCTACCCCCGGTTGGGTATGGAGACTTAAAAATAAATTTTCTTGAAAATTCAATCCCATGGAAATGCGCAGTCCTACAGAAATGAAGAAACTACTTGTTAATGCAAAAAAAACATCTCGAAACAAAGTACATTTAAATGATAATCACCGAATGCAGACCGTGCAATTCTTGAATATTCATATCTTAACTTAAAAAAACAATTACTTACCTCAAGTTATTTTAGATAATATACAGTGTTTCTATTTGTCTTTGTGATCTAGTTGCTTGAAAAACTCATATGTTATATACAATATGTTATATATTATGTTACATAGACAGTACATAACACTCGTGATGAGAGGCCTTCAATAAATGAATGGATTGTAACGAATGAACCGACCAAATCGGACTCGTATGTCACATTGCTGTGGCTGAATACATAACATTAAATAGGTAGACATAGACATCAACCATTTTTAAGTTACAGCTCTGTGCTAAACAAATTGTGCCTAACGTCTATGGAAATGACGAGTAATATTAGATTGGTCGTCTTCATTAGGTAAATAGTTTATTGTACATAGATGCCAACTTAAACTACTCATTAAGATGGTAAACAAGGAATTAATATATACCTAGAGGTCTAGGTAGTCCATTTTTAATGTGCAGATGATTTCTTGTAAGTTAGTATAAGTAATATAACATTTAAAGTCTGCAAGTACACTTAACCATAAAACCGCTTAGCTGTACAAAAATAGAGTTCATATTTTATACTTATGCGAACAGAACAAGTTTTTCTCATTTACTACGTTGGAGTAAATAAAGGATAATGTCACACAAATGTCGGAAAGTTGTCGCGATTAGGGACAAAACTGTTGTAACGTTCGAATCGAATCGAAGTTCGAGTCGAATTTCTATAATCTATAAAGACAGCGCGATCCGTTCAGGAACAAAGATTGGAACCGCTTTTCCGCGCATTCCGTCGCGTCTATGTAAAGTCGGCTCAAGGGTTGTATGAACAAACTTTAAATGAATATATTTCATAGTTAAGTGATCGCTACTTAACCTCTAACAATAAAGACTGCCCTATAGAGATACATCTTTTTGGTTAGAATTGGGATCTACAGTGCGCACGTGATCTCGAAAATCGGTTACTAGGCGTAACCGATTATATATGAAAATATAAATATCAGATAAAAATAGATGCATCCAAGTAGAGACAGGTAAGGTTAAGGAACGTTTATCACCATTCTAGATTCTAGATCCTCGTATGATCAGTTCCAATAAAACAACTGAACACGAGTGACACGCTCATAAAATAGCACATAATAATTATTTGAATTCATTAAAAATTATATTTTTAATATTTTTTCCCTATAGATTGCTAGATTTTAAATGTCAAGAGCAATATACTAGATATTAGATATGCTACGTTCTGAATCTCGTTTGTGATTTCTTTTTGAAGGAGAGACATTTTAATAATAGAAATGACAAAGGCCATGGCGCCAGAACAACTTATTTAGGTATTTATGCACATATCTAAATGTTTTGCTGGCGCCGCGAAGTCAATATTATTAAGTTTTTCTATGTAAAGCTTTCTTTAAAATAGAAGCTATTTTTTTAGACATGCTCGATTCTTGTCCTAGATTGCCATCCTGTATATAGATTGTGAGGCTTAATTTTATTTTTACCTCTTTTTATAACAAATATTATTATAATAAGAGGTAAACATTTCAGTATCTTAAGTTTCTGGTTATTTTGCATTTATAACAACATTTTTTTTTCTTTGGTATCGAGCTGTTAAATTTTATTAACACTTTAACTACGGAAACCACGAACGCTGTGTTTTTGGGATCGAAAATGTTTTGTGAACTGATGCTACGATGCCGTGTGTAATTTCCGTCACTGCGGACCGCGGATAATACTAAAAAAACTACCGCAGCCAAACTGTTAACATTTTTTTATTGCGATTAATATACGGTTATTCTGGACTCCAAACACTAACACGGTATCTATGTTAACCTTTTTACATAACATAATACTTACTATATTAGATTTTACTTGATTGCTGTCTGTTACATAAGTCATACTAAAAAATCTAAATCTTTAATTGGCTGTAAGAAATACATATTGTACTTTTGTAAATCTAGAATTAAGGGCTGTGAATTAATAAACAAAATAAAATAGCCTCTACCAAACAATATTGTCAAGTACACGGGCGGATCCAGGATTTGGTTCTGGGGGGGGGGCCAAGATGCAGACGGGCAAAAATATTATAATTATTTCTACGAAAAGTGAGTGTTTAGCTCGCTCTGAACAGTTAGAAAGTTCAAATATCCTTAATAATAAGTGCGCGAGCAGCTTGCTGCGAGCGCCGAGAAAAAAAAAATAATCTAGACCGTGAAATATGTGCAAAATTCGTAATTCTACAATGCTTCTGGGGGGGGGGGGGCCTTGGCCCCCTGGCCCCCCCCTAAATCCGCCTATGGTCAAGTATGTCGGAGGGAACTGGATGAGACTCGCACAGGATCGGAAGGTGTGGTGTGACCATGAGGAAGCCTATACCTTGCAGTGGGTGGGTACAGGCTGAATAGATAGAAACAAATTAGAAAATAGTAGTTGCGTAATACATGTTTAGAATAGTTATGTACAAAGCTTTACGTAGTAAATGGAGGTATGTAAGAGGCAGGATACGAGCTTGACTCATGTAATTAAAGGGCTACGTGCTATGCATATGTATGACACGTGGCCGGTTGAATTACTTGACTGTTTGTTGACCGCCATTTATCTGCTAATCTGATGGGAAACGGGTTTTCATAGTTAATCTACTCGTATGAGCAACCGATTGAACTTTAGACATTTTTTTTAATCATTAAAAGTAAGCCTTTGACCACAATCTCGAATGATGCTAAGCAACGATGTGGCCGTAGATGGCAGCAGACTATATCTAGAAAGCGGGATCTAATCAATTTATTATTATTTTTTAATATAATTTTTTATTATGTCGCTCTTTAACACGGGTCAAACCCAAGCCTTTTTATATGCATTCAATAGACTTTCCCACTGATAGGTGGACGTGGAATTCACGATTACTCGCTGCCTCACTCTAAAGTGGAAAAATATGAAAAAAAATGGAAAAATATGTTAACTTTATAATATTTAGCACAAATATTGTCTTTTATTACAAAATTGCAATTTATGATTTATACTTTATACCCACCGACCATAACTTATAACAACATAATATTATGATTTATAATACACAGGTAATTTGTTTCTGTGTTAGTAGTTACCTAATAAATGACTATGTACGATGAACGATGGCATCAGAAGCGTTTCCACACCACTTTCGGTCCGAATCCGATTCAAATCCGTCATGACAGATGATGGACCAAATTCAGATATCGCTTTTCACACCGCCTCCGGCGTGAATGAATATGCTTGGCTACTTCAGCCCGTTATCGGATATTCAATTACAATCCAACAATGGACTGAGGATGGCTGTAGTACTTGGTATCTACGTAAATACAATACAGTGAATGTTTCTTCGGTTACGCTGGACTATCAGTTAACGCATTGCCTTATTGACTTATTCATGAAGACTGCGAATGCAGCCGTTTATCCCGAATTGAAATTGTTTTAAAAGGATGATGAGAGTCGTAACACAAAAACATACTAGAAGGAGCTTTTTTCACGGAAATGAAGCACCTAACACAGCCAACACAGTAAGCCCACTTGTAGACGTACGCATAAGTAGACATTTATGCCGTAGGTCAGTAAAAGTTAATATCAGTAGCAATAATTCCAGAGCTCGACCAAAATGCTTATAGAGATCGCCATTCACGTGAAGATCACCAACTGTACCATCACGACTTTACAAAATTTCTAATATTTAAAGATGTTGTTTAGTGGTATTTAATGAAGAGTTGTACCATTTTTACGGACACTGCTTAAATTATTTTACATTCATACATGTAAGAGGCCAATGATGATAAATATAGAGTTATCTGTTTTGTTAATTGTGTGCATGACACAAGCGGCAGAAATTCCATCGTGGGCATAGTATAAGAGCTTCATTTCTCATCCGCTCAATCTAGTATAGTTTTTCTTAGTATGAGAGCATGCGGAGGACTGAGTGGTGAGTAAGTCGGCAATATAATGTGTACACAATGTGGAGCGGTAACGAGAGTCACGTCAACTTGATTAACACTTCCCCTTCGCATTGATTCTACTCGTATGCCTTCGTGTCTCGACTCGCCGCGCCGTCTCGGTATTTCTAATACAATTTTCTAAACCTTATCAAATATTTTTAGGGTCACGACCCTCAGACATGAGGAACATGACTGATGGAGGAGGACTTAACATCCAAAAGCTCAGACAAGTTAAAAAAGACCGTAAAAATTACGACACGCCCATGACATCTCCTTCCTCCCTACCCGCTTCAGTGTTTCCCGAGAATTACAACTTGGGTGTCTTCAAGTCGAGGGTTAATAGGTATTTGGTAGGCCTGTGTGTAACAGCTTCGACCACGTCTTCACTTACCAACAGGTGAGACTGTGGTCAAACGCAGTCCTATTTGAAATAAATAAATCTGCAGTCTTGAAAAATAATAATAATTAATGAGAAATAGTCTCTACATTCGAGCAAAGTGAATAGTTAGCTCAGGAACAGTTATTTTTTTACTATTAATACATAAATAAATAATATTATTGCCATTTTGTTTTTCATATTTTCACACGTAAGTGTTGCCACTCTATCTACTTTTTAAATTAAATTCAAAAATTTCAGTCAAGTAAAAGTTCACGCCCAAAAAAGAACCCGAATTAAGTTTAACTTCGGTCTGCCGTTATTAAATAATACCTCTACACATTGTTAAAATTAAATAAAACCTACGTAATAGATTTAAATATAATGTCAAATTAGTCAGAATTCCCACACGTTGTAATAAAATGATTATATTTTATTTAAATATATTAAAATAATTCACTTTTTACTTTTTAGCGTCGGTGACCCAGTGGTCATTCGTTCTGTTTGTAATCTGGAGGGCCTGGATTCAAATTTCTCTTAAAGCTCACGGTAAAAAAATATAGGTACTGAATATAGGTACTGGGTGGTGCTGGTCCTTGTAAAATCGTTGTGGAAAAACGAACTACTTCTATATAACGACTGTCATCTCAGTACATTTTTTTATCGTCAGCCACAAGCATGGAGAAAATATCCAGCCACAAGCGACTGCGATGTTTGATGTTTGTCTTCCAAGGAAAACCTTCCTTAAATAAAAGTTTATATATTATGTGGCTCACCGATATGTTGTCCACCCTGTTCTGTTGCAGTCTAAACCCGAATTATTAAAATTTTATTTTATTTATTTAGCAATACCAGTTTTCACCGAATCGTTTGGCGATGGCGCCGGGTGACGCGGCGCCGCGGACGCAACTCTCAGATTAGATGACGGCGCCGGCGCAAAGCTTTCCATTTTCCTTTACTTATTAATTAAACATGTCAATTATGACCCTAGATAACTACCGATTGAACATTTTATGTTTATGTTTAAGTTATAATCTTTAGGATGGTTATAAGGAATAAGGAATCTTGTTTAATCATCGTAGATAAACGTAAATACGATGTTCGCTTGATGTGAAGCGACACGCCGATTTATTACTTTAGATATATGTTAGCCACAAGTATCTTGTATACAACATGAAATAAAATGTGATATAGAAATAACTTTTACGTTGGAATAAAATTACTACCTATACCTACAGATGTTTGAGCATTCGAGCATTCAGTGAACACACTTGAAAAGTTGCAGAAAAAAGATTATTTTTTCTTTCTCTTCTTCTTCTTAGTCGTTTTCTTCACAAAGTGAAGGTCGTGTCTAGTCTGCAGGATTTGCCATCACTCTTCGAATAACACTCTGCCAGGTTGTTCTATCTGTCGCTGATCTCATGGCCTGGGCCACTGGCATGCTGGCATTTTTTCTTCAGGGTCGGTTTTAAATGTGCCATCAAGCGCTGTCTTAAAAAAACCTGTCCCGCAATCACAAAAGTTCATATAATTTAAATTAGGTACAGATTACTCTTATAGGAAAACTATCTTTCGCTCGCGGCTTTGCCCACGTGGCAAAATCCTTTCTTAGCGGAGGTCTACGTCATAAAACCTATCTGTGTTCCAAATTTCAACCCACTCCGTCCAGTTGTTTAGGCTGTGTGTTGATATATCAGTCAGTCACTCTTTCCTATTATATATTTAGATAAATAAAACAGTAGATAAGCACTCCACAACTACTATGTCTTGTTTGATCATTCCACGCCGAAATCCGTTCTTGGTAAAAGCTAATAAACGGTTTAGAGTCAATACAATAATATGATTTTTTATAATCTTTATTTAATTTGATGATCGCCGCAAATATCTGATTTACTTAACTATGCCTATACCCATTTATTTTTAAACACGTGACTCAGTCACACTGCTGAATAATATTTAAATATAAAAAAAACTACCTACTCTATTCTTATTTAAACTACCATCTTCACAGAGACTTCGACTGAGCTTCTCCGCGAGTTGGCAAACGTGTCCCAACTCATCAGGCTGTGCCCGATATCTAGCAGTCTCGGTTAAAAAATTTGGTTTTTCGTTGCAAGCCACCCCTTTCCCTTCCACTGGTAAATAATCTTTAAGATTCTCATCTGCTTTTCGTGTAGCTGTTATAAGCAAAGTTTGCGTGTGGGTGCAGCATGTTATGGCCACCGTTGTCAGTGTGAATGGTCTGATGCGTGACGACGGTAAAAGACCTGACGGTATGACTCTGAGTCCTTAGAAGTTAAGTCTGCTCAATTGCGGCTGGTGCGGCGGCAGTTTCTGATGAGCGGCTCAAGCGTCGTAAATATGCTAACCTCTTTAGCGGTACCATTTTTGAGCCGTTTGAGGTAGGGGTTGGACATTGGGTCCTTGGGGGCCAGGCGCTCACCGCATTTTCCAAAACTTATCTGACCAAAATGTTGGGGTATATTTTGGCCCAACAAATAAGTATTGCCATCTAACATGGCAATGCTGCCAGCATTCAGGGCACGCTACCATTTGACAATGGTTTGGAGCACTTGGCTTTTCTGTAGATTAGCGTCGGCTCATCTGTGGTTGATACAAGTGTTCTTTATTGCTGTAGTAGCAGTATGGTTTGCTTGTTCTTTCTCAATAAAGGCATTTGCCATGAAAAAATAAAACTCTATTTCAGTTGTATAGTATAAAAAATATGTAGATCTACTTATTTTTTGTGAATTACCTTTATCATAGAAATAGTTGCGATATATCATTATAATATAAAATCATATTCGGTCTTGAGTGGGATGTGCATAGTTTGGTGACCTATGGTTAAACATAAGCCTATTTTGTATAAGAAAATTGTAACTAAAACCTCTTTTTTCCCGTAGTCAGTTAAAATGGATGCGTTTATCTCAACGAGTCCAAAGTCTCATCATGTGTTGAATTGGTTAATGACAGAGAGTTCCTGTAGTGCTGATCGAAGCGCCGACATCATTGCTCATATTACCCATTGAGGTGACTCCACGTAATGCTAATTATTAGACATCCTTATTGAGTAATACGAAGTAGTAGGGCTTGTGCCAAAAGAAAAGAGTCGTAGTATTTGAGCGCATGATTGTATTTTCCGAAAGAAAAGAGTCGTGGAAATTTGAGCGCATGATTGTATTTTCCGAAATAAAATAGTCGTGGAAATTGAGCGCATGATTGTATTTTCCGAATGAAAAGTGTTTGAATTTCATTGGGTTATTGAGCCTGCACCTATCTATCATTTTTTTTTTTAATTATCGTAATAATTTTACAAAAATTTGTGTATAAATGCAACATTTTTATTCGCTTCACAACAATAATAGTTAATAATAATTATAATCTAACAAAACAGGTAACCCTAATTGCACTGATTGAAATTTCAATTATTTATAGTTAGTGTGACCAGCCTGTAAGTTACAGTTTCAGGTACATCATGACCTAACGACTGCATCCTACATATCTAATAGGACACAGCCAGGGCCCAGTTTTACGTGTCTTTCGAAACACAGTTCTGGCATTACCGTGTGGACGCCTATGAGTAATAAGACCGCTAAGCCCCTAATATGGTTAGCTGTACATTATCTTCCTCATGTAATGTCCTTCTTAATGTGCACAATAAAGTGCTCGTATATCCAAGTCCCGTTTCACTTAATGAACCCCAATTAATTCTAAGCTAATATTAATTCGCCGACTTCTAACTTGTTTATTTGCATGAAGTTACGTTAGTTCAATTATATTAATGTAAAATTTTCCCAGGCTTAGTACTTGTCTAGCTACTTAGCGTTTTTATTATCTAATTAAAATTAAAATGATCTTATAATGATTACTATAAATAAAGTAGTAATTTTATTTAAGAGTAGCAACTCAGAGATTAACCTATTTAATACGTTTGGAGTGGATCCTTTGTGTGAATTTTTGTGTCAAATACTGGCATCTAAAAAATGTTGTACACCGTAATAAAAAATCTTTAAAGATGCTTCCTCATTTGAAGCTTTTGCCTGTAATGTAAATTTTACAGAGTGGAGCATAATAAAAAAAAAGAGAGCATGTAATGCTCAATAACAAACCCTACATTTAACAGACGAATACCTGTGAGGCACCTTAATATAATAAAGAAAATGTAACTATTTTCTTTCAAATAGTTTTCCACATGTTTTTAAATTGTAAATACCGTTAGTGCATTGATGGTTAATTTTGATTCAATAAAAGGGAAACATATGCACCAAGCTTTATTTTTAACATAGCATTCAGTAACTAAAGATCTTTATTTGGAAAAAAACCATAACATATTAGTTACAAGTATATTAAAAAACCTGTGTTATCCCTGATTATATTTGTAGACATAAAAATAGACATATAGAAGTATACTTAAATCTTCCGCTGTGGAAATTCGTATTGAGTAATGTTAAAAATTTTCCACTTCAGACCGTCTTAAAACTACACTTAACATATAATTTAAGAAACCGTACTTTAACTCGTAAGTTCGGGTTTTACGCAGTTTCCAACCAGTTTCCAAGAAATAAATAAATACCGAAACCATTGTATCATATATTTTGCTATGTTATTATCATCCACTTGATTTCACTTGAACAAGTGACAAACATTGTACTTAGCGTAAATTACCGATGACCGAATAAGGCATGTTAACTCTTCCACATTTATACTTCCAAGTTCCGTGCCACGCTTCAAATACGTAAATGTGTATATAATATTTAGAATTCTATTTAGGTTTAACCTGTTTTACAGTAGCCTACATGTTATTCCAGGGTCTAAACTATATCTATACCAATTTCAGCTCAACATCCTTACAACCATACATTCTTACAAAGTTTCGCATTTATAGGTAATATTAGTAGGAATAGTTAACTACAGATGTTGCCTTGTCTTAATTATGATACTAGTATATTGAATTCAGAATGGCATAGGTATTTAATTAAAAAAATAATAATATACGCGCAAAATGTCAAATTATGACAGTTAGGTATATCAAATTATTCTGTTTATAAACAGGTATAACTCTATATCAAATGCCATTATAGAAGTTAATGTGGTTGTTAAGTTTTTCTATGTTGTTAGATTTTCGCCCAATTTTCGTATTTTTTTATTAGAAACTTGACAATAACATATACAAAAAAAAAACGTTTAACCGTGATGCCGTGAATGAGACAAATTTGAATTCATTTATATATGGTCCATTTAATTATAATATTATTGTAATAAGCATATTTATATGAGGGAGGAACTTATCCCGGTTTCTTAGTGTAGTCCACTACCATCTTCGACTGCATTGTCGGATGAGATCGTGGTCAACCACTAACTAAAGTGACTATCGTAAAAAAGATGCCCTATAAAGATCTCTCAGCTCTCTAAGCCTAATTCGCACTATACTAGAATTTTAGTCTAGTAGAGAATAATTTACTTTTTTATTTACTTCGATTGAAAAATACGAAACTCTAAAAACTCTCTCAACACTCTTAAACAACTCTCAACTCTCTTTTCTTTTGTCAAAAAATTAGCTTCGACTAAATTAAATTAAACAGTTAGCCACTAACACTAACATTGTTAAGTTACCTGCTACTAGACAAAAATACTAGCACAGTCCGAACTAGGTATTAATATGTATAAAGTATATAGAAGTTCTCTGTGCGGAGTTACTCGCCTATGTGTACGGGCCCACTTGCCACTTGTGCGAAACAGGTTTAACGTCTCGAATAATTTAAACTCGCCGCACACTAGGAAGTCATTCAATTTGGAACACGAGCAATCATGCTGATAGAATATTTAATTTAATTTTTGTTAAGATCTACATATCATTATACGAGTAGGTACAGGAATAATTTACGCGGAGCACTTATTGTCTGCTTTAAGATTTTTTGTCGTGTATGTATTTTAAATATTTCGGAAGTAATTATTGTCTGGTTACTAGATTTAAGTTTATAATCTGACAAAAGCCAAGATTTAATAAGTAATTTGACATTTGATTAAGTTTATATTTTGAACTAGCGCTCCAAGATTTTGTAAGAGAACTATGCTTTGCCTGTGTGGTCATCTATGTTAAAATAACATTATTTTAATATACACAGATAACATTAATCCGTGTATATTTAAAGACAAGGTGGCTGAGGATTGATCTATCAACGCAAAGTTCAAACTACTGAACAAAATTTAGAGTTTGGGAAAGGAGAGATATCGTGATGTACATAGAGATCCACTACTAATAGGAAAATATGAGTCCTAAAACATTTCGAAAACATAGAGACTACAGACAGATGTTCGATATTGAATTGTAACTCCCGAGAGCGGTCTAGACAAGCTCTAGCGCGTTCTGGGATAAATCTGGCGCTCTCAAAGCCCTCGGGATAAATAACCTGTCTCAGGGACTGGTTCCCATTTAATGAGCGGGCTATTTGCGGCACAATACGAAGCCTCTGGACGCCTATGCTCCTTACGGAACAAAAACGTGTAATTCAGGAGCTTCGAGTTAAATATAGACTTGGGATACGGTTTAGTTTTTATCGCAATAGGTTCGATGGCTTGGCTATGGCGTTGCGAGTCGATCAATTTGTATTATGGAATAAAAAAGAAAGATTATGCTAGATTTTATTATATCTCTCAGATATTTTTTTTGGGTTGGATGGGATAAATATCTTGCCATAATGTCCTTATCCCATGTTGATACGAGTACATTTTGTTTTTACGCTAGAAATAGTTTTTTGGACCGATGCACTGTACGTTTACGTAGTTTATTAAATTCATACGTTTTATTAAATATAGTAATTATTTCAGTTTATATTCCGTACCTTCTCTTAGTCACTGTATTTGTTTAATATACGAATAATAAGCTTTTGAACGTGTGCACGTATGATTTATTATATAACTTAATATATATAACCTTAGAAAAACTTAATCAACAGTAAGACGGCGCCACCGCAGCCCAGAAAAAGAAGTAGCGCCGACCTGAGGCCGTATTGGCCTCAGGTCGGCGCTACTTTATTTTACTTATACGGAGTAATCACTTCGAGTCGACAAAATAGAGTGATCTTAGAGACATACAATAAAGGAAAAAACAAAATTGCATTACTCTGCCGTTCCTATAATACAAGGTTAGTGCAACAAAGTTGAGAAACGCCTAATAATATAATAGTGATTGCCACCGGTGTAAATTAATTAAGGAGTTTAATCTCTTACTAGACCAGTGAGGTTAGGTGATTTGAATGAATTATGTGGAGGGATTTGGGGAGGGAGGTCTTTTCCCAGCAGTGAGACAGTTTTGACTCACAAAAACAAGTAAAAAAATTAAATGAATCGATTGCTGTCGCTTCTTTTTAACTGGTAACATTGAACTCCTCCAAGGATTACAGCGTAACGCGATAACATACTTTTCAGAAAACATATGGTTTCCGGTGCTTTGCCATTATTTACCCACAATACGTATAAAGTATACCTGTTTAATACTGTGACGTTAATTGCCATTATATTTGTGTGCGTCATTTTTGTTATAAATTATATAAAATAACTTTTATTTAATAAAATTATTATTTAATCAATGTAACTAAAAATATTAATTTATTATATCTTTCAAATTGATTACTTTTAGAAGTACGGGCTGGGCCACTTATTTTACCCACTGAAAACAGGACCGTGTGGTATGCCCATGTGGTATGCCTCAGCCCCTCGTACTCACACACACACACATGCACATGACTATAATACATATATACCCGTACATACATACTTTCGCATTTATAACATAAGTAGGATAGTAGTTAGCAGGATACTTCTAAACTTCTACAACTGACCTAAAAAAACGTATTATTAATAAAAATATGCACCTAATCTACACAATTTGATATATAATAAGTGGTTAGAACAACGAATTTTCATTAATATAACTTTCACATCCATTTTTGGACTAAAATTAGGATGTGTTTGTATAATATGACACTATATTAAGCAAATGGCAACGATGAGATCAGATTTGGTTATTGGTTGAAGTTTCTCTCGGTCGGAGAGTTAGAGACACAGGTTGATGAACAAAATTGAGGAACAAAACAGACGCCACGCAATGTAACTCAGAAAAGGTATAAATAAAGATCGCGCATCTCGTTCTTTGAAGTCTTAAACGATTATTTTTTTACACTAGAGCGATTCTCAGTTACTGTTATAACTATTATAAAGCTTTGCAAAGCTTTTAGTGTAATCTATGTGTGCTTAGTTTTTGTGTAACGAGGGAGTCAAAAGTCGCTTCAAACGGCTCGTGTAATATATAAACAAGGTGCTGCTCGCCAGTTCTTTTGCTCTAAAATAGGCTTAACAACTTAACACGCTACCGTGTGTCTAGATGATATTATAACATATCAGACTTTTAAGAACTAGATATTGTGCAAATGATGAGTTTCTTGTCATTTCTTCTAATATATGTACTTTTCGAATCAGGTAGGTAAATGTTAAAGTTGTTGGTTAGTTAATTAATTTCAAATGACATATTCATATCAGTGTGCTTCTCTAAGACTCATTTAAATAAAATTATTTTCATTTAATATTTATTAATTGTTTCATTTTCATGATTTTTTTGTGTCGTGTAGCAGTTTAATTTTTACATTTATGGTTAAAAAGAGTATTAATTGCACTTGGCTTCAGTTTTGCTGCGCGTGCTCTACCTATACAAGTTTAATTTTGTGGTAACACTATTCCTTTGTTCCGCTTTGTGTATGAAATGAATAATGTCATTTAATTTTAGCTTAGATATTATCAAGTCCTACATGCATTTAATAAAACCGCGAATCGTGAGTAATAAATCAGATTGTTGGTTTTTGTGCAAAACAATTGAACGTCAATGTTAGAAGCTTTGCGCTATTCTTTTGTTTTTATATTGTTTTTAATATCAGTTATTTTTAACATTCTTTTTCTTAATCTCAGTTTAATTAAGTATTAGTTCATCGGATTACGAATAAATAAATGGCTACGATATTTATATAAATATCGTAGCCATTTATTTATTCGCGTTTTTAAGCATATGCTTAATATTAAAATTGGATGCTTTTTTAAATAGTTCTATGTATATTGCAGAAGCTTTTTTTATTATATTTTTGCTACTAGCCCGTATTATGTATTCTACGAACTGGTCCCTATAATGTGAATTGCATAATATACAATGTATTTGACGCAAAACCAAATTATGTTGTAATTTAGAATTTTTGTTATTCATTTTCTTTACAATTCTGAGAATACCTACTAAACTCTCAATGGGCGTCATATTTCGTGGTTGGTATTGTAATGTTTTTGTTAAAAAATCATTATGACCCATAAAAAGGTTTGTTTTACACGATAATTAAGAATTCTTACAAGTGCATTAGCCGAAAGGATTAGCAAACTGAAGTAGCAATGGGCTGGTCCCATTTGCCGCTGAACCGATAACCGATGGGGTAGACGTGTTCTAGAATGGACACCGCGTCTCGGCAAAGTAGTGCAGGGTGTCCTTGGGCGAGATGGGGCGATGATATTCGGAGGGTCGCTGGGAGTGGTTGGAGGAGAAAGACGGAGGACCGTGTTGAGTGGCGTGCCATGAGGCAGGCCTATTTCCAGCAGTGGACGAACGTTGGCTGATGATGATGATGATGACAAGTGACATTATAAAAACTAATTACATCCTGTTATTTCACAGCCCTGTTACTTACTACTCATTATTCCACTGGTTACTTTTTACCGTAAACACCAATTTTAGGTAGGTATACAATCTCTTCCAGACAACCAAGCAGGGAAAGAAAGACTAAGCTTTAAATATTTAGCTAGAATATTATAGCTTTGTAAGCTAAGATATTCTTCTATTTTCTTATGTATCTTCATAACCAACATCATTCTTCAACTTGTATTTTTCTTTACCTGCTTGGTCGTCTGGAAGAGATCGTTATTAGCAATAAGACCGCCAATTGTAACACTTTTTAAATAAAATGTATTAAATGTTAATTGTTTTGTTTGTAATTATTGTGTACAATAAAGAGTTAACTATCCATCTACTACGAAGAATTATTTGATTTTGTTGCAGAAAAAACCTTATTTCATGTTTTTTTTCAACTTTCAGTAGATTAATTCCGATTCGTATACGACGAGTCACTATATTATATTCTGTCAAAACTCAATTAATACAATAATATAATATACGCAGGTGCATTAATATACTGGCTCATAACATAAACCGCAATTATAATCATAATTTATTTTATAAATAAACAATATAATCAATATGAATAGATTTAATTCACCACGGTTGGTTCAGATAAGTATTTACGTATTTATCTTAGGTAGTGTGACTTTGACGTTTTTGAATGTAATTAATTTAGCGTTTCTCTCACCCATGACTGAGCTTTTTTGTCATGAATATTAAATTAGTTATTGTTATTATATGCTATTAATTAGATTCATAATTATATACCTTTATTTTAGTATTTTAATAAATAAGAAGGTTACCAGTCTAATTAAAACAATATTTTTACCTAAACCTTCATAACCTTATTTTAGTGGTAGGTACTTTACCTAGTTAACATCGTCCAGTTTTAAAGAACCTAAACCAAAGTACATTTTATATAGTAAAAAAGTTCAGAAAAAACTGGACGTCTCTAACTTAGCGTTTAATATTTATTGCATACATAAAGGTTTTTATGCAACCTAAAGGTACTTTTTGTAAACAAAGATATATGTGTTTTCCGAGAATGTTTTTGTCAATATCGTCCTCATTTTGGTATACCTGCTTACTATGAATACTCACCACGTTGTTAATATTTGCTTAGAGCGAAAACGCACATGCGATTATTTTTCGCGATGCTTTGAAATTGCGCTGTCAAGTCGAAGTGCGAAAAATTATAATCGCATGTTCGTTTTCGCTCTTATGGCAATTTTTTTTTATATTGTTAAACTAGTCATAAAAAATATTATAACTACACATAGGTACATATAATTTCAATTTTAAATACATATATGTACCTACTGGATTTTAAAAACTTTAATCTACTTTTTGGATGAGATTGTAGCTCAAAATATATATTATCTTAATCTTCTTTGGATTGTTACATCTTATTTTAGCGAACTTTTTTCCATTTTGATAAATTGCAACTTATGTGTAGGTTGGCCATATGTGATTTGACTCTGACAGTGTGAGCAGGACATTTTTTTTTAATTCTACACAATATAGCCTTTAACCACAATTTCTCCTGATCTTAAGTGCTGATGCGGCCGAAGATGGTAGCAGACTTAATATAGAAGGCGGAATAAATCCCTCACTGGCTTCATTGTACATCGTGACGGACCACGGTCGCGTCGTAATGATCGCTTGGGGACACGGTTTTGTCCAGTACATTATGAATGTAGATAAGTAATATAAGTATTTTTACACTAAACGATTCGTGAGTATTTAGATTCATCTTTGAAAATTAACGGCATAAATTCACTTGTATTTACTTTGGCTTCGTGCCGACCGTTTCGATCCTGTACGAGGTTCTTCACCAGGGAGCTGCTGCTGCTGTTTATGCCGTTAATTTACAAAGATGAAGTAATATAAGTACTTGAAATCTCTTGTTAAGTTTTGTATTCGGACAGCTGTATGTGTTATTTTTTGCATATCACCTTGTAAATATAAAGGTCAGCATTTGTAAATTGATTATTCCAAGAAAACGGATTGTTATGTCTTCAAATGTGCCTTGACTGTCAATTACTTCCATCATAGAATTCGTTGAAGTAACTTTAGTTTTAATATTTTGTCCTGGTTCAAACCTGGATGAACTTAAGGAAAATAATAAATATATTTTTAAAGAATTTTTCATAATTTGTGTTATGTAAAAAATATTTGTCAATATAATAGATATTGTATAAAATTAAATATTACTTTAAAATATCGGCAATAGAAAAAAATATATGTATTATGTAATTCGTAGTGTACTCGTAGTAGCACACAGTATTTTTATTCAAATATTCTTCAGATGAAGGAATTATGACAAACTTTACAATATTGATTTATGTTAATAATATTTTACCTCTATGTAATTCTTTTTTCATTTCGATTTTTTATTGTGATTACTACAATAAATAATAAGCTTAGTTTCAGGCTTTAACATTTAAGGAAGTGAAATAAAGTTTCGTACTCACTTTTCAAGTCTGTCGCCGAGCTTGTCCGAGAGATGGTTCTCCTTGGGCTTGGTGAGGTCTGCGTCGTAGAGGTCTCGCTTGAACCCGCGCCAGAACGTGGGCATCATCCAGAAGAACCATGTCTTCGACAGGACATTAGCCCGTTTGTAGTTATTTGTCTTCTTCTCACGGTTCTTTGGCGGTATCTTTTGGGGATCGCAGTCTTTATTTCCACTGACCATTTTGAGTGTTTGAATTAAGAACGAAAAACAATAAAAAAAATTGAAAAGTTCGAATTCCGATTGCGTTCCCGTGACGCTTTAGTGCGCCGAGTGGATCGTCATATTTGAAGGAACTGTCGTGTGAGTGAGACAAGGGCTTAGGGTGCGCGAACGCGAGCACTCGATCAGCGGCGCGGTCTGAGTGCGATTCTCCCTTCTACTGGTGGCGCGCGCGCTTCTCGCAGGCTTATATGAAACGGCCGCGTCGCGTCGGTTGGCGCCGCGCCGCACCGCGCATCCATCGCCCGCGTCATACTCCCGTCTACTTCTAAGCTCTAAAGTTCCCCTCGTAATAATAATAATAAAATTCTAAATGCGTTTATCTTGTCCAGTACTTACTCACCACTCTTGGTGATATATTATTGACTGATTAATTACGTGTATTGACTAATGAATTCGTGGTACATACCTTTGAGAATTTAGTGGTACACTTTTACAATGTGTACCACTTACCACCTTAATCGACCGTAAAGCTTTGCCAGTCAGTATAAATTATGATGAAAATGATCACAGTTATCATTAGTATTATTATAACATGTCATTGTATAATCGTTTTAAGACATATCTTTTTTTTTAAACTCAAAACCAAGTATTATACAACGTTCAGAAAGAAAGGTTTGATTAAGTCTACTTGTACTTACGTACCATTCTCTCTGCCCAAGACCTCTTCCTTGTTGGTATAAAAAGAAATTCCTAAGTAATTAACCGTGAGCCATTCTTGAATCCCACTCTAAGTAGAAACCCATGAGGCTATATTTAGATAACCTGTACTTTAACATTTTTCTCGCTCCTGGTTTAAGTACCTCCTCAGGCAGTTTGTCGTCAAGCAGAAGGAGCTTTCATCGAGCTTAGCATACCTACGACTATACCTAATGAATATTAATTCATAATATCCCATTATCAAGGTTTACGAACTATATTGTGTCTAGTATTTTTCAATAATTATATTCAGACGTACAAGTTTATGTATTTGAGCACATCTCTATTTGCAACATAAAAAAAAAAACTTTATTGTATAACAAGTAGGGATGTCCCAAATAAGTTTGTACGTCCGATTATGTATTAAAAATTAAAAACTATATAGGTACTATATATCCCTATTGCAAATAGGGTAGGATTTTTATAATCAAACTAATATATACCTACCTATAATTTTTTTTATCTATGCATTATAAGCAGTAGGCAGGACTTAATTTTTTCCAAAATATGAAATTCATGTTTAATAAGTACAAACTTACACATGATCTTTAAAATCTGGACTCGATCAATGGAATATAATATTTTAGTTTTAATTATAGAGACTAGAATGGTTTTTAAAATAATAATATAAAAAGCGAGTCGAAGAATGCATTTTATTCTTTTTCGTGCAAACTGATACCGTGGAACGATTCTTAGAAACGTTTGATAAACCGGCTCCTCATCTCCATAGTGGTCCATTCACGTCAGAATATTAATATCGCTTTCTGAATAAACTCACAGATTACCAAACATTGAAAGATGTATAAAGATTATAAAGATGGTTATCTTTTACACATATAAGTAATGAATAAATAGATATGTATAATGTAATTAAATATGCGTGTAATTAAATATTTGTATAAAATTATTCTTATTCATATTATGTAAATTGTCTTTCGCCTGAAAAGGCAGACTTGACCCGAAATATTATTATATATTCGGAATGTAAGGACCTAAATTTAAGGAATATAATGATTTATATTATTACGAGTATACGAAAAAAAATTGAGAGTAACGAAAAAAATTTTGAGCTGATCAACGCTCAGCTCAGACTGCTGAACTCATTCGGATGAAATTTGGTAACAGATTTTATGATGTAGACAGCCGCTAATAATGAGTTTCCTATTAAAGTATGCGATACCGCGGGTATAACTTGTATTCTTGTATAAAATGAAAATGTGACTTGCTAACTCTAAAATCGTTCAAATCGTTGAACTGATAGGGTTAAAATTTGCCACACAGATAGAATTATGACATAGAGATCTGCTATGTATAAAGAAAGAAGAAAATAAAAAAAACACATTTATTTGTGGAATACACTACATTCATACCTAAAGAAAAATAAAATAAAGAGATCAAAAAAATAATTAACATAGAATCATAGAAATGTATGGGTTTGTATGGGTTTCTTATAATGCGAGTGAAGCTGCAAACACACGCTTGTATAAAATAAAAACGTGACTTGTTGACTCTAACAATGTTCAGCTTCAATTGTAGAACTGATTGGATTGATATTTGGTACACGATAGAAATAATGATATAAACTGTAGACATTCGTTAAGAAAGAATTCTTTAAGGGTTTTGCAGTTGGTTTTCTTTATTGTAGCAACTAGGACTGGCTACTTCTTAGCAGCTAACTTTAAAAAAACAACTTTTATTAATTCTATGACCGCTGCCAAGATTTTTTTTATTCGTTGTTGGTTAGCCTTAAGCGACGATGCGGCCGTAGATGGTAGCAGACTAAACCTAGATGGCGGGAAAATCCCCCTGGCTTCACTGAACATCATGCTGGAACACGGTCACATTGACCGTTTGGCAACACAGTTTTGTTCAGAGGGTGGTAGTAACTAGCCACGGCCGAAGCCTACCACCAGTATAGCGAGTGAAAAACCGCACATAACTAATTAAAGTCAATTAAGATTTGCCAATTTAAGGACGTTTCGACGTAGAGAAGCATTATCAGCAGGCAGTAGTTAGTATTATATTATTACCCATAGCTACGGGTTCTTCGAGTGGAAAATTAACTGGTCACTGGGCATCGTTGAATAGGTGATTGCAAAAGTTCCCATCATAGTTTTGAACAGAATAATAGATTGTATTGTAGAGTTCGATTACTCTTAATGTCAGGTCCTTTCAAGTTGACATACAAATGCAATTAAAGAATGGGTATCTAATTATATTATGACAATTGTAGTTTTAATACTCGAAACATAAACATACTAAAAATAAGATTAATCTCTGTATATCAACTACCAACATACCAACTTTCAGATTGTCCAAACAAGTAGGAAATAATTTCAGGGAACTGTGTAAGTTATTATAACAAAGTTCCTACAGAAGCTCACAGAAGCTCTAAATACGAAAACCATGTTAAATAAATGTTATTAAAGAAAGCTTATTATACAGTTAGCAGATACGTAGAACACGAAGAAGCCTTAAAACTTCTGCATGATAAACAAGCAGATATTATGCTTTCCAAACCAACAAAATTTAACCAAACCAAACTGAAAAAGTGTTGTGAAATATTAAAAAAGTTTCAATAATATTCTTATTTGCTTTTAATAAAATCCTGTAGCAATAACTTATGAGTTGATCATTTAGTTTACCACTAACAATTTCTTAAACATTATGGATTTAAGGATCTGTATTATTTCAAACTTCTCTAATAAGAATTGAAGGAATGTTCTTCTTAGACAAAGAACATACCCCAAATCCTTGCAACTGCTCGTATCAAAGAAAAATAAAATTTGGCATTTCGTCGTTAAAGTTCTACCACGTAACTAATTTTTTGGTGGATTTGAAATTTTTATGCCAATGGCTAGAGAATCGAAAGACGTGTCTTTTGGTCTTAAAAGAAGACTCAAACTTACATAATTAAGATGCGACCCATAAAACCCTTAAAATTACGGAATACGGGGTTTTACACCCCAATTTGACAAAAACACAGGATATCAGGGTGTACGTGATGATATTAAAGTTAATTCAAGATTTGTACTAATATTACATGATTTTACTATTTTGAAGTATACTCAAAGCACATAAAAATACGTAACTTTGGCTTTTACTATTTCCAATTAATCGATTTTTTGGCTCTCCTAAAAAGTTCCTAAAATGACTTACGTGGTTATAAAATTTAAACGACAATTTTAAGATGTTATCTTTATTAGAAAATGAAATAATAATATTATGAATTTCTTGTCTGGAATGTTAAATTAATAGTACCTTATTGCGTCATATGCAAATTTGCTTTTACGACCATTTCGCTACGTGAGTCACATTTGATATCATAATAATATTTGTTTCAATATTGAGAACTTCAAAATTAATCTTAAGTGCATAATCAGAAAACCTGTACCCAGGGTCTTTACCGGAGAACGTAAGCGTAAAGGTAAGTCTTTTTGTACAAAAATGTATCTACGCAGTATAAACAAGCAAGTTTGATAATAATAATATGCTGAGAAAAAAACGCGTTACGCGTATCCCGTCGGCTACAGGGAGAGTTTATTTTTCTGGGACTCCTCCAGCAAATTTGAAGTAGGTACAACGGTTTTACCAGCCGAAAAGTAGTCTATGTGTTATGCTTAACAGGTGGAGATAACAATTTTAAAGAAATCGGTCAAGCTGTTTTCAAATTGGGAATTTATATGAGCGTTTCACCCTCGCTTATAAAGGTACTCGCGTTTGAAGTGGGTTTTATTGTTTTATTCACATGAGTGTCAGTAAATAGACTTAATTATAATACCTCCCGTATCAATCAATCATTCGACCTCTCGATTCAATCTTTTTCAAGGAAAAAAGGGTATTCTAAATTCGAAAAAAACACACGCTACACACACACACACACACACACACACACACACACGCTATTTACACACACACACGCGCCATTTTACGCGACTTCGAAGTTCAGTAGAGTAAAGACGAGGGTAAGGATTCCTTTAAAAATACGAGGGGATGTCTGATCACATCGACATATTGAAGTGTTGTTGTAACAGTCGGGTCATCAGACTACATCAAACTAGCCGGTGACATTGTATTGCACACAATAAGGCTATTGAGAACCGCGTGAAGGCCGCGGGCGCGCCTCTTCCGATATATTTTTTGGTGAACATATAAGTACGAGTAGAGTTCGTCCACACTTGAAATGCACCTTATAGCCTTATTAAATGTTCTTGACGATCAGTTAAGTAAATATATAAAACTTATGAATTATAAATACACCAATATAATATAATTCAATGATTTACTTATATTACAATAATATATTAGTAAATTATTATTGAAGACATAATTTAGTCCTTTTTTTACCATGCAACGTGGCAGTGCTGCCAGCATTCAGGGCATTCTGCCATCTGAGAGTGGTTAGGAGCACTTGGATTTTCCGTAGATCGGCTTGTGGCCGATCTGTGGTTAATGAAAGAGTTCTTTACTGCTGTAGTATTGTTAGTTTGTTTTTCTCAATAAAGGCATTTGCTACAAAACACAATAGTCCTAAATATTAACCCCTATGTTAGTGCCCATACAACACATCTTCATCAAAGTGATGAGGCACACTGGTACTTTCAAAACATTTTTTTAAAATAATTTCCATCATATATTGTTATACAAAAACTTCCAAAATAAACATCCGGGCACTTCGTCACCCTGTTATGATGTTATGGTGCTAAAGATCCCCCCTCCTAATTCTACTTATCTTCTCAAAAGTACAGTCTTTTTAAAATTTTGTCTAACCGTAGGTGCCACTGGTGTTGCAGACGTCCATAGGCGACGGTAACCGCTCACAATCAGGCGGGCCGTTTGCTTGTTTGTCTATAACATAAAAAAAAAAACAAAAAAAGGTACCTGTGCAGCCCCCCCTCCCGCCTAAAATCCTGCTTGGATATAAATTATGATGTAACTTTTGCCCCAATAACTGTGCACTGCTCACGCGGTAATCGAGCATTGCACAGCCAATGAAATTATTATCCGCCTGGAAAAATACCGAGACCCAGTCCCGGCCATTCACAAATAACGGATCTTCATATTGATTAATTTTGTCCTCAATTGTCAAGTTCGACACTGGAGAGTTATTGACAAGTACATGGCGATATTATTTTAGATATATATTCATTTCGAGATGTGTATTTTGACGTAGGCTTCCACGGCGAAAGGATTTCTTAGAAATATTTATCTCAGAAATAAGAAACTCAAATTACCATACGCATTAGGTACTGGGCTGAAGAGTCTTAACATATGACTTTTGAGTAAGATGCGTTAGCGCAGTGCACCTAGTATTTTACATCATTGTGAAATTCTGGATGACACTTTACTGAGTGTAGAGGCAGTGTTATCTCTTACAACGAGCAAAACGCTCTCCTGATGGAAAGCGTCTCGTTCGTCTTCTTACTTCTTTGCATACAGAAAACTAAGTTCATTTTCTTAAATATCACCAGCTCCTAATTTTTTTATAATATTGGGGCGCTACACTCAGCAATCCACGGCCTGTTTCTATATTAGCGACGGAACCTGTACTAACATAAACTGACTCTATTTAGAAACTTAGTACTTAGTAAACAGGTAAAATGTTATAAGTGGGAGAGAGGCACGGAATTAATGATCGTTATTTACAGGTCTTTTAAATAAAAATAACCGGCAGGAATATTAAAAATAGCCGGAAAGTACGGCGGAGATTGCCAGGTTAATGTTTAGAGGGTTTTTTAATGCGAGATACCAAATGGGTTAGTTACGAGGAAGGTATCTCGCAACATCATCATCATCATCAGTCCACGTTCGTCCACTGCTGAACATACGCATTCTCCATGGCACGCCACTCAACTCAGTCGAGACATAGATAAAAGCGATACATTTATGTATTTCCTGCAGATAAATATCCATTAAATCTATTCTTTTCTATAAATAATTTTAATTTAGTTTTTTGGCCGCCCAGATGTGTTTCGCAATGTAATTACAACTTGGTCTCGGCTGATTCCTTTATGATATTTGTAGGAGGCAGTCAGGTCATGAAACAGTTCTCGTAGTAAGTAATCTTGGTGACCTGCAGTTGAAGGGTTAGCCACACAACCTATAATTGCGATTTGATTCTGACAGCGTAAGCAGGGTAACTCCTAGACAAATATTTAGATAAATCTATGGAGGTAACCTGTTTCATTGTAGTGTAAACGTAAAATTAATTATAATAAAATTAATGGAATAAGGCGTTACTTTGCGGAAATTCATTACAATAATTATTAGCTATTATTTAATAATTAGTGTTAATTCCACTTTAAATTTTGTGAGTTTTACTAAGTTTTAAGAGATGGCGAGGAATTCAAACGATACCAAAATAGTATTTAGTATTAATTCCACCACCGAGTGCACTACCCGCCCTCCCGTATATGCATGCATTAAGGGTTATAACTAATTGTTAGTGTTAGTTATGTGGTTACGCGATTATTAGCTAGAACAAATGATACGAAACTAAGACTCACAAATTTAAAGCGGAATTAACACTAAATATTAAATAATAGCTAATAATTATTATTAATTATAACGTAAAATTAGGTACCCATCTATGTAAGAAGTTTCTAGCATATGTTAAAAATAGATTTACATGAATGTGTGACAAATTAAATGTGACAATACCAGAAGAAACCAGTCAGTAAATAAGTAGATATAATAATATTCGTTCAATACTGACAGATGGAATATCTTCTGTAAGCGTTATATTATAAAGACCGTGCTAAATCGACTACGGAATACTAATTACTTATGTAATTGAATCGGTTAATGGTCGAAAATGTACTAAAACATTAAGATATACTAATTGTCTAAAGTATGTTAATTTGTAACTTGGAATAAGCTCAAGCGTTGCAAATTTAATACGAATGAAAATGTAATGTAATATAAGTTTATTAAAAACAATATTAAACCGATTAACCGCTTTTAACAGCTTTCAGTAAGCGGGGGCGAGTCGCACGTTTTAATCGTATATTATAACTTAAAACCGATGTTCGACCGATTTCGATAAAATTTAAACGAGGCCATCTGTAAAGTAAAAAGCAAAAACGGATTTTTCAAAATCAGTTCTGGCGATATGGTTTATCCTGGAAAGTACACTAGTAGTGGTAGTAACTATTTAAAGGTATATCTGAAGCAACAAAGATTTTTCAAATCAGTTTAGCTGCTTTCAGAGTCATCGATGAACAATAAACATGTCTAAAAAAAATAATGCTGCAAATTTTAAACCTTTTCTTTTCTAAAGTCTGCTAAAAATGATTAATATGAAAAAAAGATAAACGCATTATCCTCTTGAGCAACACGTAATTAGATGTATTAAGCGTGTCTTCATTCTCCACAGGTATGTGGCCGGTGAGCGATGTTGGCATGGAGTTGATGCTAAAAATAGCGTCCATCAAGAGGCGTGGAGTGCGTTTTGCGTTATATACTTGGAAGGCACCGCTACGGGTTGCAGGAGAGGTCCGGAGGGCGCCGGCGCCGGCTGCCAGTCGGACACCGCTATGGCGCCGCCGGCCTACAAGACTTACGCTTTTTGTGTTGACAGTATCGCCACGCATGTACGTTCTCATCTAAAGTTGTATTTGCTAATAGCAATATAATCCGACAAAATGTAATGATGGTATAGAATTATAGTAAGGCGACAAAAAGAAATGTGGGAAAAGATTCGGGTGTCCCGATGAGATATTATTTTGGATTTAGACAATGTAAGCCTCTCGACCTCTCGATTTTCAACTTTACGTTAATACATTTCGAGCAAATTTTCGTGTGGCAAATACATCATCATCATTGTGAGCCCATATCGTCCCACTGCTGGGTAAAACTTTCTCCCTTTCGTGAATCTCTGTCCTAAGTAGTTTACATCAAGGTTTTTAGAATCTTTGCATCGACCATCGGGCAGGTTGTCCATCAACATCAAACTGTTCCATTATAAAATTATGATACAATAAAATGCTTCTAAAATTTAGTTTTCTTAGGGAAATTGAAACTGCGATTCGTGTATCGCAAGTGGCGCCTATATAAGTATATTTTATTTTTGTAGGCTTATAGAAATAGCCAAGTGTAAACTAGCCAATTTACTACGGCCTATGTACACTGTACACGCAAGATGAATCACCGAGATCGTTTGCGCTAAAGGCTTAGAGGTAATGACGGCGTCGCGTCGCCTTTAACGACTGCACCTAGCTTATTAATTACATGGAGCACAGAGTTTATTGCTCTCAGCTTGATCACTTTACCTGGATCAAATACGCCTTACAATAGGCAAGTAGACAAGGAAAAAATATATTATAAATCAATGCAATCATTAAAAATATGAATCAAATATAAATTGTATGTATGTACTTAATTCTAAGTTCTTCCGTCATTAAATAAAAATATTTGCTACGTATTTTTATGTTTGTGAATAAAATAAAAATAGCTAAGATAATAACGCCTGTAAGTTTTTGGTTCTTCGTGCTGCACAATGTGTCGCCAAGCCCTCCCACCAACATGCATTCAGTGCGTTATTTTGTGTTTTTAATTAATCTACAAAGCAAAAAAATACGTGTCAAATATTTTCTAACTTGACTGTATATTGATTTGACTTGTGAATAGGTTCTTACTGAACAAGCGTTCTACGACTTAGACTGCATCGTCACTTACCAACAGGTGAGATTGCGGTCAAACGCTTTTTTAGTAGGCTATAAAAAAATTTACTTGACTTATGTAGGTATACTCGTATTTCTTGGACACATTCCTATTACATAGAGGTAGATACGTAATCAGCGTAATGTGTCTTACCATCAAATATGCATTTTTATATACTTAACAACGTTTATAGCAACGTGCAGAATGTTTGCAATAGGGGAACTTTAGTTACATGATTTTCCACGACAAATACTTAAGTAATTAAGGAAAATAACTATAAAAGTTATATAATAATTATTATTGTATTATTAATTCAAAATAAGGATATAAGTAATAGAAGGTTGAACTGATTAACCTGATATTGAGGTAGCTTATACCCACATAACTTTACTGTATTAAGCAAAGGGCTATGTGGTGCAATCTGGATCATTAAGATCGAAGCTCGGCCCGCACCAATGACTATAATTAGTTATAGCCATACTGTTAGTAGGCTTTGGACGTGAACAAAATTGACAAAACACAAACTGGACAAAACTGTAACAAAAAGTGATCATCATGAATCATGGCAGTGTTTCGGCATGATGTTCAGCCACGGATTCTTCTTGTCGAGTCGTCTAAAAAGAGCCGTGTTTGGAGTTTTATAGACATATCGTGGTAAAAGATCAATAAATCCTCGTTAACAACTGAACTGTCCTCCAGTCCAGATTGTTCTGGGTGCGCCGGACGTAAAGGATTACTTAATATGCCACTCGGGGAGGCTCTTGCACTTTCATGTAGCCAGTGATTAACTCGCATATATGACCGATAAAGCGTCAGCAATGGTGGTGTCATATCAATGGTGTTGCAAAGTCTACAGGCGACGGTGACTGCTCATCATCAGGCCGTCCATCATCCGTTTGCTGGAGTGTCTCTAACATAAAAAGCTATTTTAAGCCGTCATTACACAGCCAAAACTTTCAGGAATGCGATTGTAGAAAAGTTGTCATCAGAGCGTCTGTAAATTACACGGATTAACCTGTCGTAAATTATGAGATCATATCGGTATGTACTAATTTTTTATTATTATATTTTTCTTTACCGTAGAAACAAAAACATTTATTAATATTTTTTTCTTTTTAATAAAAAATAATTTGTGAGTTCATCCACAATATTTATACATACCTGTATAAAATAGGTTATTATTTACCTCCATAAATAATAGGTAGGTATTCCACAAGAAATATTACTTGAAATTGTAATAAAGCTAGTATCTGTCTTATAAAACAATAAATATTTTATATAAAAAGTTATTATTTAGTTTTCATTTCGAATATAAATTACATATTTTTATTTATTTGAGGCATTTTATTTGTGTTTTAGTTTTATTTGTGCATTCATAGAGGAAAAATAAAAACATTACTACCGACATTTCTCGACTAATATTATATAGGTAGGTATAATATTTTCTATTAATTTTAAGAAATAAAACTGGATCTACAAGATTTATATGACAATCCTCGAAGGCTTACAAATATAAAAAAGTAGTATAATTGTAGATATGTATGTGTATATTATGTACAATGTGTATGTTTGGCCTAGAATTACTTAGCATATACTGTTCGGATTTTTACCATTATCTTTTTATAGGCTAACATTTACAACTCAGACTTTTTTAATTATTTTTATTATTTCTTATAGGTTTGCCTTTGCCCACGATCTCAAGCAACTGTAGATGAAGTAGACTAAGGCTGTGTTTCCACCAGAGATGTGTGAGGATGCGTAGCGAGGGATGTGTTTATAAAGAACCAAAAGAATCGCTTCATTTACCTCGCCTCGGTCAGCACAGTACTGGTGGAAACGGGTCAGCGGAGCTAGATTTTTGCGTATACAAAACAAGCAAGGGATGTGTGCGAGGGATGTATACGAGGGATGTGAGGGAGGGATGTGTTGCGCATTTTTACTGCTCCGCTACACATCCTCGTAGGCACATTTTTATCGCACAGCTTTGATGGAAACCCCCACACATTTTCACAGTACAGCTAGACATCCTCGCACGACACATTTCCAACGCACATTTCTGGTGGAAACGCAGCCTTAATCTAAAAGGCGAGATAAACCCCTCCCTGATAAATTAACTCAAATCTGTAATTATACAACGCAGTTATAAGAAACGTCTCTTAACTTTACCTATTGTTATGTAATTAACACTATATTTTTATCGGCTTATTTATGTTACTACCAGTGAAAAATATCCAATTTTGGATCAGATCTTTCTTGGGACCTCACAATGTATTAGATATTTTTATATTATAGATTAAACATTTACATATCTACATTATATTTGCGTATAAAATTATACAATTTCTAGTAACCATGATTTCGCAATCGTTTGATGGAATGATTGAAACAATGGTATTACAGAATTTAGCACATTACCACCTTTTAGGTAATTGTAAACATATTATTCGCATGGCAAATCTTGCTAACTTCGCACTCACTCGATAATAAGAAGTAGCGTATGACGTACGAATAGACAACAGCTAATGTAAAATCTTGGAATTTACGAAAACTTAGTTGTATACACACTTATTACGTTTAGTTTTTTTAAGAACTATATTATGAATTGTGTGTAGTTATACTCAACAGTCAATTTCTCAAGCTTTTTCAACAGATTTCCAAACAAGAGGAATTTAAAACATATGTCAGTTTCTTTTATGTTATGTGGTCTTTTATTTTATGTGTGTGTTCTTTTATGTGGAGAGCGTCTTGCTCGTCTTCTACTTCATCACATAAAAAAAAAGGTACATTCGTATATTACGTGTTATATTATCATCTATTTGATGGCGGTTTTCAAATCGACTTGAAAATGTTTTATTTGTTTCGATTGGCATACTTTCCAGGAACATGAGACCAGTTTAATTTTATCGAAATCTGTTAAAGGGATTTCAAGTTATAAAATAAGTCTCCAACTTTTATATATATTTTTTTATAAACGATGTGCTACTTTATTACAACCATTATAATATGTAGATTAATAACTAAAAACTTAATAACTAAAAAACTTAATATTAGTAGTGTCCGACCGAAATTTCGGTTTCGGTTTCGGTTTCGGCCAAAAATCAAGTTTCGGCGAAAGTTTCGGTTTCGGCCAAAATTGGCCGAAACTTTTGCCGAAACCGAAACTCCTTTCGGAAGTTGTCGTGCACGCTCGCCTAGCTTCGTTTCTCGCGACAACGCTTTGGCGGACGAGTAATGGTGATATAGGTTTGTTAGTTTTAAATGTGTGTGATTTGATATTATCTTTGTTGAGACTGGAACTAAGCGTGTAATAGCAATTTCAGTAATTATTATTTTTATAAAGAGGTAGGTAAGTTTTTCTGGATCAAAGGGTTAATGAAACAGTAATAATTAGTGATTTGATTATAATTAATAACTGATCTCCATTTTGCTATAAGAACTTAATTTAAATAAATAGGCCAAGCGCTATTCAGACTACGCGCAATGATGGCTTCCGTAGAACTGGCAAATCGTATATCCACTGCCTTAATTTTCATCAACGATATCTTAAAAACTCATAAAACTATCTTAACAGCTATGGTTTTCCTGAAAAGTTCATGGTTGAAACTATATTCGTGATTTTTGACAGTGTATGAAAGCCAGTAGTTTAGATTTTAGAGGGCGGGGGACGCCAAAAAAAATTTAAAATTGAATACATTTAAATTTTTTTTATATTGTAAATTTGCCATGTGATTTAAATAATAACTGTTATTGGTCTTTGGATGTGTATATGTCGTTACCAAATTTCAATTTAATTTTGCTCTTTGTTTGAGTGTATTGTAAATTGTATGTCCGTAACGTCACTAAGCGGTTCCAACGGAAGACCAGCGCTGAGTGCTTGCACCCAGCATAATGCTGAGTTGGAGACCGATTTGTGGCACACACTAATCTATTGTTTTTACTTGTGTTTTTTTTATTTATTAATTTTTATATGTGTGTGTGTAACAAATAAAATATTTTCTTTCTTTCTTTCTTTAAAATGGATCATTAAATCGAAAAAATTCCTTAGAAATATGTCCTTCATTAAAATACCTATTCAACAATACCCCAAATGATGGGATCAGCTAGAAAAAATATCATCCCCATTTTACAAGTTTGGGAGGCACCCTAAATTAATTGATTTAAATTATATAATATTTTTTGTAACCGTTCTCTTACCCTAATCATTGCCCTCCTCGGTGCAAAATTACAGTTTTCTAGGACTTATAGTTTCTCCAGAAAGCCGCGGACAGACGGACCGACAGATAAAGCGAAACTATAAGGCTTCCTTGTTAACCATGGAAGCCTAAGGATAATAAAAAAATATTATTGACATATTTTTATATTACATCTGATACAACAAACTTAATGATAACAACAAACGTTATATTATGCTGTCATCATCATCATCATCAACTCAGCCGTAAGACGTCCACTGCTGAACATAGGCCTCCCCTTTGGACTTCCATATGTACCGGTTGGAAGCGACCTGCATCCAGCGTCTTCCGGCGACCTTTATAAGGTCGTCTGTCCACCTTGTGGGTGGACGTCCTACGCTGCGTTTGCTAGTCCGTGGTCTCCACTCGAGCACTCTTCGACCCCATCGGCCATCCGCTCTCCACGCTATGTGGCCTGCCCATTGCCACTTCAGCTTGCTAATCCGCTGGGCTATGTCGGTGACTTTAGTTCGCCTACGGATCTCTTCATTCCTGATTCGATCACGTAGAGAAACCCCGAGCATAGCCCTTTCCATAGCTCGCTGTGCGATTTTGAGCTTCGAGATGAGGCCAATAGTGAAGGACCACGTTTCGGTGCCGTAAGTCATCACCGGTAACACATTGATTAAAGACTTTCGTCTTGAGGCACTGAGGTATGTCGGACGAAAAGACGTTGCGTAGTTTCCCGAACGCTGCCCAACCGAGTTGGATTCGGCGGTTAACCTCTTTCTCGAAGTTGGACCTACCTAATTGGATATATGAGTCCACAACTTCGAGTACCGAGCCTCCAACAGATACTGGGATGGGCACAACATTGGCATTTGACATAAGCTATTATGCTGTGCTTCCATTTAATGTCCTAATTAATGTGGAATAATGGGTAAAATGCACCAAATTTCAGTATTTTAAAGATTTTTTTACTTGGCCACTTGAGTTTCGGTTTCGGTTTCGGTTTCGGCCGAAACTAAAGCCTCGGCCGAACATTCGGTTTCGGTTTCGGTTTCGGCCGTAAAACCAGTTTCGGTCGGACTCTAAATATTAGATAAAAAAAATTATATATAAAAAAAACTTTAAACTTTATATTAAAAAAGAGCCAATCAAATCAGTCGTTCTCGAGTAATCGGTGAACATAGATAAGTAACAAGTGAAAAAAAAAAAAACTTGAGAGGTGTCAAGGGACACCCGGATGGAACGAAGTTCCCACGATTTACACGATTTATTATTTACAAAAAACCTGTATACACTCAACAAAAATAATCGTCGCGACACCACACTGTTCAATGCGAAATAGAAATGAAAATATCTGGCTTGCTTTCTATAAGAGAGAGAGAGAGAGAGAGAGAGAGAGAGAGAGAGAGAGAGAGAGAGAGAGAGAGACAGACAGAGAAACATGCGCACGCCGCACAGCTAGCTTACTATAGCAACAAGTGAATTAAATTAAAAATTAAAAAAAAACCCCCAACGCAGCGCGTTCAAAATATGTAATTAGCGGTTTTTTGGTGGCGGCCATCTTGAATTTTAAATTTATCATAGTGCGTGTATTCTACTAGTTAAGCCCCCCCAACCCCCTCCCCCATCCCTCATTCCTCTCCCCCTCCCCCATCCCTCATTCCCCTCCCCCTCACATCCCCCCATCACCCCTCTTCCCTCTCCCTCCCACTTCATCCCCCTCCCCCTCCCCTTCCCCCTTTCCCTCCACCTCCCCTCCCCTTCCTCGTCCCCCTCCCCCTCCTCCTATCACTCCCCCTCCTCCCCCTCCCCTCCCCCTCCCACTTCTCCCCTTCCCCCCTCCCCCTCCCCCTCCCTTCTTCAGCGCTTTCAAAATATGTAATTAGCGGTTTTTTGGTGGCGGCCATCTTGAATTTTAAATTTATCATAGTGCGTTGTATTCTACTAGTTAAGCCCCCCCAACCCCCTCCCCCATCCCTCATTCCTCTCCCCCTCCCCCATCCCTCATTACCCTCCCCCTCACATCCCCCCATCACCCCTCATCCCTCCCCCTCCCCCTTCATCCCCCCCCTCCCCTTCCCCCTTTCCCTCCCCCTCCCCTCCCCTCCCCTTCCTCGTCCCCCTCCCCCTCCTCCTATCACTCCCCCTCCTCCCCCTCCCCTCCCCCTCCCACTTCTCCCCTTCCCCCCTCCCCCTCCCCCTCCCTTCTTCAGCGCTTTCAAAATATGTAATTAGCGGTTTTTTGGTGGCGGCCATCTTGAATTTTAAATTTATCATAGTGCGTTGTATTCTACTAGTTAAGCCCCCCCCCCATCCCCCATCCCCCAATCCCCCTCCCCCATCCCTCATTCCCCCCCCCCCTCCCCCTCCCCCCTCCTCCACCCCCTCACCCCTCCCGCTCTCCCTCCTCCCCTCCACACACACAGACAGACAGACACGTCAAAAAGTCTCTAAGATCGCTCTAGCGGTTGTAACGTTTAACTCTTTTTCGGGCCGCTATAGCGGTCGGGACGTTTGAGTGGCTAGCAAAAAGTGTTGACAACTTTTGGTACGAATTTTTACCGTCTAGTCCCCTTTCACAATTCACAACGCGCGATAAGGAACTTCGTTCCAAAAAAAAAAGTTAAATTTAAAAAACTTAAAAAAAACTATTGTTATTATTACCATTTCATAATAAATAATATTGCATTGTCATCCGATTTATGCATGCATGCATGCAAAATTTCAGCTCAATCGGAAACCGGGAAGTGGATCAAATTTAAAAGCTGTAAGATTTGATTACAGACAGATAGATATAGACAGTTCGAGCAAAGCTTTTCTTTTTCATGCCTGTTTCAAGACCCCCATGATATGTTTTTACAAAGCAAATAACATAGGTAAAATGGGAAATTTAAATTGTAAAGATTGTTGTGTTACATAGATTCATGTAGATTACAAAATGCCCCCATGACACTTTTCTGTCTATTATATCACCATTATGACCCCACTTTACTAACATTATGGTAAGTTAACTGATAAAGGAATTCGTAATGTCTCAACGACACACGTAGTTAGCGTTTTAATGTGATGTTTTCAAAATTTTCCTGTCAATTTGCGGTTATAAGAAATCAGCAATTGCCTTGCGTTTATTTAATTCCGAGAACAAATGCATTGCTATTCGACCATTTTATGTTAAACTTTTATTTGTTGACTGTAAATTACATAATTAGCAAGCATGGTTATTGGTACCCGCAGTTTTGTGGATGGTATTTATTATGATTCATAAAATAAGCAAAACTTAATTTTGATAAATTTAAGATAGTATTATACAAGCTTTTTTCTACTTTTACCTGTCCGTTGTATGTCTGTCTGTAATCAAATCTTGCAAGTTAAATTTGATCCATACGGTTACCGATTTTGAAGTTTCACTTGTTTTTATTTTTATATTATTATTTATTTATACAAACAGATAATCGAGAAGTATGAAGCCCGCACATTACAGTCGCAGCAGGTTTTCAAGTGAAGCCGTGGGGGCCGTGGATGAGTGCTCCAGCGTACCCGCTGCCCCGGCATTATGACGTCCCGCAGGAACACCCCCCGGTTTTTTAGTGGGTATCCTCACCGCGCCCAACTTCAGCGCGGGAGTCCAACATACCACCGCTCCCCCCGGCTTGTGATGATGCTTAACGCATTTTTCCAGGGTAAAAAAAAGGTTTTCAATTGATATGAAGTCCTTAGCAACACTGTGTTGTGTTCGCCATCCTAATACATACGATTTTAAAGCTCCTTAGCCTAGTAAATTCCCTGGTTGGCATTACCTTTGCAACCGGAGCGAATTGCGTCGTGGTAACTAACCCAAACGGTATTTTGTATTAAGTTGTATGAACGATGAAAAGAACGATGGAAAGGTATCGTTAATAAAGTATGACATGTTTTTATGATGAATGCAATAATAAAATTACTTTCAGTCATTTTAGATTTTTTAGATTTTATATGATAGAGAACTCTATATATGTACATTTATAGAAACTGGTTAGTATCATTCAGAATAATTCTCTATGCCTAATCAGATGAAGAAAACTATTGCCAAAGTCAAAAGAAAAATGGGTGCCAAAATTAACGATGTTACGATATTACAGTTCGATCGAAATTTTTAATTCATTCAAACTCAAACCTTACTTTATGAGAAGAAAACTATATTGGAATCAAAATGGACGAAAGTAAAACAAACAAAACAAATAGGACGGATCATTTGGATACAATCATGGTATAGTAAGGAAAATGATGAGCTCTGTGCTAAAGCGCGTGGCTAAAGGGCGTAGTTGGCTAATGGTCTAATCGCACTAAGCGGCTACTGCACTGCAGCGCCGCGCTTGCACGGCGCGGCCATGTCATTTGTATGAAAATGCCGCGCCGCGCTGCTGCCGCGTAGTGCGTTATGTTTTATACATTTTCATACAAAGATACTTGGCCACAATTATGTTTATTATTAAGCTATTGCATAGCTTCTATCGCGGGCCTTAAGCGTGGGGACCGAATCCAGAAATTCCGTTACGAAAAAAACCTAACACCCCCCACTCCGACCGGCACAGCGGTGATACTTTTTAGTTTTTCCATCTATAGATAAAGATGCTATGCAATAGCTTTACCGCGGCAGTCTCCGAGTGCCACACGTCTTTTATATTTTTAGCACACAGGTTTAATTATTTACTTAATTATAAAAATATATACCTAGAAATATTTGGTAGTTAAAAAATATTGAGACTGGTATCATTACACAGCAGTGGTCAATTCTGAACCAAGTCACTTGAGGGTGTTAGCAATGTGAATTATAACTTTTAGTTTTATAAATCACAGTTTTCATTTTGAAAACACAGTGTATAATTACTTAAATATACGCGTGTTAACAAAAAAATAAAGTTGCATTTGATTACGTAACGGTAGTTGTACAGTTGCTGCTTAGTGCGATTGCACCTTAACACCCGCTTGCGACGCAGATAGTTGTGGGTTCGATTCCCGCCTCGACCATTATTTGTGTGTTCTACAAGTATTTGTTTGAGGTCTTGGTTGCTTTTTGTATTAAATATATAAGTACAATAAGCAATTCAATTTCCGCAGAAGGATTTTCCCGATCAGAAGCAAAACTCGAATTCCGAATGAGTTCCAGTTTGTTACATTTAAATGTACAAAATCTGGAGAGACTTTGGAAATCCACGCATATCTAAAAGTTTTTAAATGTTTTCAGAATCCCATCAGAGCAGATAGTGCCAACCACGATAGTAGTTCAACTGTAAACATGTCGAGGCCTACATCCCTCGGTACACTGGTTACTTGGAATATTTCCAAAGCTTTGGAAAAGAACCCCACAATGAATATAAAAGTCAGTTTATTCCTATGCTCTGTAGAAGATTTTAAAGTTTACTATTTAAACTATTTGTTGTACTGACTAGCAAAACAGATTATATATGTCACCGGAAAATAACAAGATTCGTAAGTTTATAAATTTCCTAAAATTTCTTAGGAAATTTATAAACTTTCGTAGGATTTCAAACGAGAGATAGATTGTATTATTTTACGCCCACATTTTCGTAAATTGATAAACTTACTGAACTCACTCGTAAAATTATAAGTGTGAATACCATAGAGCTACGAAAGTTTTGAAGTGGCCATGACCAAAAAGCGAAAACAGTTGGTTAGGTTAGGTTTGAACAGTGACCAAAACGTGCGAGCCGAGCGAGCGAAACGAGCGTGCCGCGGCAGCGGCCGGCGAAGCGCCAGATACGAGTTTTTTTTTTACTGAATATTTTTTATCTGTAGATGTTCAGAGACGTGGACGCGTCATGAACTCTCTGGATATCTACAAATATAAATCATTTAGGTATCAAAAATAAACTCGTATCTGGCGCTTCGCCGGCCGCTGCCGCGGCACGCTCGCTTCGCTCGCTCGGCTCGCGCATTGTGGTCACTGTTCAAACCTAACCAACAGATTTCGGATTTTCCGGATCTATAGTTTATACGTTGACAAGTCTAATTGTACCTAACTCTATGGTAACAAGCATTGTCACTGTCAACATCGACCAATCAGAAATCAGTGTGTTATTTTCCGTATTTTAAAAAAGCGTAAAATTAAAAGCTCGTCTGTGATTGGTCCATCCATTTAGAATCAATTTATCTCGTTTGGAATCCTACGAAAGTTTATAAATTTCCTAAAAAAAAATTAGGAAATTTATAAACTTACGAATCTTGTTATTTTCCGGTGACATATACATCTGAGAGCGGCCAATGGTATACTTCTTAATATATTACAAAAGAAAAACGTGACTGATCTAACAACGCACAGCTCAAACTGCTAAATGGGTTGGGTTGTGGAATTGTGGAAAACACGACGAAGTTGTCCGCTAAGATATGATATTGCCACACGGGTAAAGCCGCGAGCATAAGTAATAAGTAAGTTAAATATATTATGTAGGTAATATATAAGATCCTATGGTATTTATACTTTTTTTTTTATGTGATAAAGTAGAAGACGAGCAAGACGCTCTCCTGATGTTAAGAGACAACGGCTGCCCATAATCAGTACAGTGTTACCTAGATGGTACTTACTCGTAGATATTTATTTATTTAGATTTTTTTTTAAATTCCGATATCCAGTAAACAGAAACAGGTGCACACACAGGTGCACTTGTGCATGCGTTGTTTGTTTTGATTTATTTGTCGTAAACGCCTACATTATAATAATAATTATTATAAACGCGACTTAGACATAGAAAAAATAAATCTGTTAATTTTGTTGTACCTAAAATAAAAATAAGAGACTAAAACAGACAACGCCAACCAGCAGATCCTTTGTCAGAGCAAAATTTTGCATGAAAATCAATAACTCTTTCCGTGTTATATCTGCAACCTTCCCGGAAAAAGCTGTGTGTCTACTACGAATGTTCTCCATAACTAAAATACAAAACAGTAAAATTCTAGTTAACATACAACCACGAGTTTTGTCGTTTTGTTGTTATAGTTACAAATAGCTAAATATTAAAAAAGCTTGTGTTGTCTAATAGGAAGCTATAACAAAGACGCAGTGTCGTATGGAGGAGCTGTCGGGCATTGATGAAGTGCAGACCATATTGTCGGAGCATCCTTGCCAGCGGCACCTGATATGTGCCATGCTGGCCTGGGAACAGCTTGGGCATAAGGACACTGATAGCCTCTGCCGGTAGGTAGGATTGTCAAGATTTATCCATCGATCAACAGATTAAGAATACTAGACCAGGATGGACTAACTGAGTTTTCTCGCTTGGTCTTGCTGTGTCGTTGCTTAATAATAATTCTTGTTTGAAAATTGTTAGTCGTTTTATGCGCACCAAATATGAGTACCTAGATATTTTTATGTGCACTCCCTGATTTCAGAATTTGTTGGCTATTTGTAATAGTAAAAGATGAAATAATTGTGGGTGGATGAGAAAGATGGAATACATGGATAAGTGGAGTGCTATGGGGGAAGCCTTTGTCCAGACGTGGATGAGTATAGGCTGATGATGAAGATGAATTATTGGTTTTGGCATTATAGGTAATGTGGATATCTTAATTATCAGTAAATTCCCAAACTTTTAAATTAATAAATAATATTACATTTCCAGATTTGTAAATAACAGGCTATACCAATACCAGCAAAGTTCTAAATCAAAATCCAAATCAGAAAACGTTGAACTGAGTACTAGTTCAACAGAGTTCACAAAGAAATTCACAAAGACCATGCAGGACTCGATCAGCAGTTCATATTCTATGGGCCCCGTCGTCAAATTGCCTGTGGAAAATAAAGTAGTTATGCGTTTGGAAAAAGTAGCATGTTCCAAAGATTCACAGTCACTTAGATCACCATCAAGGCCGAGAGAAAAGGACATTATGTCCAAAATTGATCAGGTAATAACATAAAATACTATAATTTAAGCATTTACCTTTTGGTACTTTTACTTTTTTATTAACATGGGTGGATTGTGGATTGTATATATACATCAGTCAAAACCTTTTTAGATTTGGGTACATTTCGGTCTCTTGTATATTATAGCAATGATATTATTAATTAATATTATTAATGATTAGCATAGTACGTTAACGTCTTTCTTTAAAATTTTAGTAAGTTTGTGTTTTTTGTTAATTTTTAAGAACATCATTTTTATAAATCGATTAAAAAACCTTTGCGTTGACGTCCTGTTTGGTTCTATTTATCTACGACTAAATTGGTAGACTTTTTTTAACTAACACTATTACTCTTTTACAGGCGTGTTGTCTAGACTCAGGATGTACGCAACGCCTGGACGAATTCGACGCAGTAATCCACGAGCTGCGTACTCGTGCGGGTTTGTTAGCGAAACGCGAGGCCGAGAGAGTCGAGCTACTGGAGCGAGCCGAGACAGCTTGGAGAGACCTCGAGCGGGGTTATCAGCGGAGACTGTTTCTTGCTGAAGAGAAGGAGGAAGACGTAGCTAAACAGGTTAGTTACAAATAGAGAAGTTAAACGTCGAGTGAAAAAAGTGTAGATAGAAAAGTTTCAGATAAGTTGGTAAAGCCGAGCGTAAGAGGCTGAGCGATTTCAGTTACCGGAGCGAAAAAAAATCATGAAGACGCTCGCACTTTTGAAGAACTAAATCCGGGAACTTTGTCTAAAAAGGCGTGATCACTTACTCAGGTTAATCAATAAACTTAGACGACCGAAACGGCTAGTTAAAAGAACCTACCTTATAGGTTACTAGTTACTGTAAACGCCTGATATATTTTAGAAAGTAAGTGAAGGAACAAACTTTTTGGCGTTCACACTTATATTATTTTACTAGCTCCCTCGCGCATTATGTACTGCTAAATGCTTTACGACCAATTCCTACTAAATATACACAAAAATCATATAAAACGAGAAGAAAATGAGAAGTCCCTTCGTTTTAGGGTTCCGTAGTCAACAAGGAACCCTTATAGTTTCGCTTTGTCCGTCCGTCTGTCTGTCCACGGCATTGCGGAGAAACTATAAGTCCTAGAAAAGTGTAATTTTGTATACAGGTAAGTAATAATAAGGGTAAGAGAACGGTGACAAAAAATAATTTTTAATTAATTAATTTAGGCTACCTCCCGTACACGTAAGATGGGGATGATTTTTTTTTCTGGCTGATACCATCGTGTGGGGTATCGTTGAATAGGTATTTTAAAATGAAGGACGGTTTGCTAAGAAACTTTTTCGATTTCATGTTCTGTTTGAAAGATATTCAAGTTTTAAAAAAAAATTGAGCGTCCCCCCCCCTCTAAAATCTGAACTACTAGCTTTAAAATTCTGAAAAAAATCAGAGGTATGCTTTCAACCATGAACTTTCCAGGAAAACTATAGCGGTTAAGATAAAATTATTAGTTTCGGTAAAATCAGCGCTGAAAAAAAGAGATGTTGGCAAGGTCAGCAAATTCAAAATATAATTAGTCCATGTTTTAAATGATAAAAAAATATTAGACACGTATTTTTTTGTTTGTGAATAAAATAAAAAGTGGCTGAGTAACGACGATTATAAGTTTTCGCATCCAGTACAAAATGCACAAAATCTGGTATATTGACGTCACGACTAAGCCATTGTTTTTTATCAAATTTACAAAAAAAAAATACGTGTCTAACAACTTTTAATAATCTACAATATGGACTAAACAATTTGTCAACAACCCTGTTAGTCCAGTAAAAGAAGAAATGTGGATCGAAAAGTCGAAAGCAGAAAAACTGACTCGGTAACTTTGTTTGGACTAGTTAGGAGATAAACATACTAAAAGTCCCCACCCCTACGAGGTGAGCCCGAGGGAGGGAAGGCCGAAGAAGGTCCCATTTTTAGGTTTTTTGCTTATGTGTCAAAAACTGTGCATTGTACGACATTTTGTTGTACTACATTATTAAACCTCATAAAATTTTCTACAACTTCGGCATTGACACTTTTTATTTATCTCCAATCGTTGTCCAGCTATGAGCTTCCAAACATGGTCTATTTTGAAGACGCTTAAATTAGTTTTCCATACAAAGTCGTTAAAAAAATCTTACAAATAAAATTTGACCAACTTCTGGTTGTCGTATCATAATGAAACTTTGCAAATGTCTAGAAATCTGATGACAGTTTAATAAGCTGGTACCACTGAGCTGATCTGATGATGGAGCCAGGAGGTGTCTTCTGAAACTCTTCAATGGCTATTAGTAAAACCGGCGAGTTTAGGCTCATTACATTCGGATTGATGAGACGCAGGCACCTCCTGGTCCATCATCAGACCCTCGACAGCAAGTGTTATGAAAAAGTCTCATCGATTTGAATGTAATGTGCCCAAACTCGACGGGTTTACTAATAGCTATTGAAGAGTTTCATTAGACACCTCCTGGCTCCATCATCAGATCAGCTCAGTGGTACCAGTTTATTAAACTGTCATCAGATTTCTAGACATTTGCAAAGTTTCATTATGATACGACAACCAGAAGTTGGTCAAATTTTATTTGTAAGATTTTTTTACTGATTTTGTATGGAAAACTAATTTAAGCGTCGTCAAAATAGATCATGTTTGGAAGCTCATAGCTGGACAACGATATGAAAATTGTCAAGGCCGAAGTTGTAGAAAATTTTATGAGGTTTAATAATGTTGCATAACAAAATATCGTACAACGCACAGTTTTTGACATATAAGCAAAAAACCTAAAAATGGGACCTTCTTCGGCCTCCCAACCCTCGGGCTCACGTCGGAGGGGTGGGGACTTTTAGTATGTTTATCTCCTAACTAGTCCAAACAAAGTTACTAAGTTAGTTTTTCTGCTTTCGACTTTTCGATCCACATACCCTTTTTGGACACTCATTGACTGGGCTATGTTGTTCCAACTCAATAAATAAGAATACCTAAAGCTAACCTAGCCTATAGTTTATTAATGCATAACTAGATGGCGCTAGTAGTAAAATTAGATCGCGCAAGCGAATTGTTCATGGTTGTATGGGACTATTTATTCAACCTGTCCTATTAGCTTATCGAATATTCGTATGCAATTGAGGTTCTTTGTACAGGTTTCGTTCTTGTTCGTTGTGATATAAAAATTTGATTTAGATACGTATAAGATATATGATATTGATTATAATAGAGGAATTAAATAAAAATTATTCGTCTAATATCCGTGGTGTGGTTTCATTGATAATTAATAATTAATATTATTGTCTCATTATTAAGAATTTAAAGGTTTAATTACATAATAAATATTGCTTTATAATTAATAATATAACAATTATAGATAAGTAGTATTTCTGTAGATATTGTATGTAAAATATTTGATTTTAAATAATTAATAATTGTAAGTGTATATACGTAATAATAAATACGTGAGTATATTTAATATCATGTATCATAACCCAATCATCCAAATCATGTATCATAACCCAATCATCCAAAATGCTGTTGTGCAGTATATTCAATCTACTAGAACTACGGAACCCTACATTGTGCGTGGCCCGACTCGCGCTTGGCCTATTTATTTAGAAGTTTGAAACACTCGAATTTGAATTTATGCTACGTACAATTTTCGATAAGTAGTATACCACTACTCACTGCTACTGAGCGGCGGGCGTTAAAACATTAAAGTTTTTTTTCAGCTACAAAAAGTTATAGAGGAACGCAACACGTACAAGAATGAATGTACGACATTGGCGAAGATACTGCAAGGGAAGACGGATAAAGCAGAGACGGATCGAACTAGTTTGCAGAAGATTGAGAAGGAGGTGTGCAACCGCGCGTGCACGAGACTGAAGCTCAGTGAAGAAGCAGTCAAAGGAGATGCAATGGTTGCTGAGCAGCTGTGCCGAGTCGCGCAGGCTGATAGGGATCTGCAGGTAACATCGGCTTCCATGTTTTTACTGGATCAAATTTTAAATAGTTCTTTTTGATGTTAAGTGATAGCGTATGCCTATTACAGATGCAAAATTAGTGAGTTATCTAATAGGTACGAAGAACTACGCATCATTGCACTGTGCTTGTTATCTAGATTATATAAGATGTAAAATCTTTTCTCCTTAGTAAATTTATCTGGCCACCTTCCTTCTAACCAGAATGAATCGCGGCAGAATATTGCGTAAGCCAGTGAACACGGCAACGTCCTCAGTTTGATAAAAAGACGAACCCACGTCATCGCCCAAAAATCAGCGACGCGATGAGTATTATGACGTTGTGTACCTAGTTTTGACGTTGTTATAAGGGTCATGTTGCTACCCTGTGGCAGTTTTGCACCACTGCGTCGATAGTTTTCTATTTTAAGACTTAAAGGGCACATTGTTTTATTATGCGGCAGTAAAATTTAATACCATAGATTCGTGAATTTTAAAATTGGACAAACTGTAACAGTCTTAAATATCAGTTCAAGGAGGAGCAAGCTCGAAGAAAGGTGTCTAACTTGGAGAGCGAGTTAGAATCAGCGCGAGCTTTGACTCACGAAGCGGAGAGGGCGCTGCGAGCGGAGCTGGCCTCGCTCAGGAATCAGATCGAACACGTCTCTAAACATCTCTTAGAGGAGGCTGCTGATAACGAAAATATTAATACTGCTGTAAGTTTTAAGCTGGTATATTACATGACAGTGGTCATACCATTTTAGAGGTGAGTAAGTGAGAAATCAAAACTTGATAAACGATCGAATCCACAAATCCCTTTAAAAATATATAACCGATAGGTCTCCTGTCTGGAGAATATTCCTTCATTTAATAAATTCAATACTTGTATGATTATAATTATGTGTGTCTGATGTAACACCGATTATAATTTATAATAGCTATGTTGGTGTTGATAACATTCTTAATCTAGTGATAACAGTTACTAATTTATGAAGATTTAAAACCAAGCTTTATTTAGATTTAGAATAGAATTTATTTAGAATAGAATAGAAAACTCTTTATTGCACACACAACTCCTCCTCCTCTCTTGCTCTTTATTTATCCTTATGTAGAGAGATGTACTCGTATAGTGTATAGTCGGTGCCAAAGTACTTAAACCCTGCGCAGTAATTAACGTTCGGAGTATTTTGGGTCTAACCAAGGGTAGGGTGACTTCTCAACACGGTTCTTTATCCAGATAATCAGTACTTTTAAGCAAAAATCTCAAAAAGGCTGTGATATATCCGACATAAGACAGTTTTATGCATGTTTTAACATCCATTTTGGGTCAAGTCCTTTGGTGCGGATATATTCGTATACTAGAAAAAAAATCTGGGAACCACGAACATGAAAAACCCGAGAGGCAGTTCTTGTGGAAAGTTGTGGTACCTTATCATCAACCGAAAAGAGTGGAATGTAGAATATCGGTGCAAATGGTGCTCTAAGACAGGGAGACTCGTAGAACACCATTTGGTGTGGCTAGTTTCATAAACAGATTAGTGGCTCTCTGTGATTTTTATTTCCATCAATAAATTAAGAAGAAGTGGCAGTGTAAGTAGGGTAACTGGTTCTGATGGAGTATAAAACCCAAATAATAAACGAAGCTCCTCGTTTTCTGCCAAGATCATAGAAAAAGGTTTTATCAGCCACGGGAGTCGACAGCACTGTTAAAGATAACGCCATCGTCGATATCCGCCTGATAACATCTCGTCGAATTAATGAGTCTAAATATTAAGTATTTTCCTTGTTTCCTCCAAATTCTCATCAATTTTTCATCAGGGTTGCAAACGCTATTGTTTTATATGTACCTACATATTTTAGATTACGTACATGTAGCTTATTCTCGTGCTTTCGCTCTTGCTGAGAAGTTATATCTAAGCGGAAGACTATAGGTACGTGATCTATCTCTAGGCCAAGTTTCAACTAAAGTTATAGTTATTTTTTGCGGTTTAGTTACTTTTTGTGTACTCGACCCATCATTGGTCCGTCAAAAACAGTCCGATGACGATCCGAAATCTGACGACTGAGTAATAGTATCTATTCCTTGGTAAGCTACCATAAAAATGTACTAAGGCTACGCTGGATCGTTATTTTACGGATTCGAATCGGATGTATTGCGGAAGCGCTCTAAGGATGTCGATCCGGTAGTGTTTAGTGGTATATCTTTGCAACCACTGCAATTTGAGGCCCTAAGTATCATACTTATCAAAAAACCTTCGATTGATAAAAACCTAAGTCAAATATAAAGGATAATAAATTGAAAATTACAACTGATTAAATATTCAAGTAAACATGATAATGATTCAGTTTCTGTTTTATTAGTCACGATGAGATTGCAAATAAGGAACTTAATGTTGCTCATACATATTTAAATTCGTGGTTTCCATGATTCTTGACAAAAAGGGCAGTTACACAGGATACAGGGGTTTGACATAGGTGGTATCTTATTATAAGTCCTAAATTTCACTGGGTATAATATAAAAACTGTGATTTTGTGATTTGTTGTTACTTCAGCATTCCATACGCAAGATTTAGTGTAGATAACATTAATTCGCAACTAGCTGGCCGCTAAGGCGAACCGCTTAGGTATGAAAGAGTAACATAGGTACATGCATATTTTTGTATTTGTAATATCAAAAGGACTTTGTCATGGGGTTTTTATAATTATAGTCTTAGATGATGTTACAAAGACAGAAAAAGAAAGATAAGTAGAAAACGAGAGAAAATGGGAAAATTACATCATGACTATTTAAAAATAGTTCAGATGCATTGATAAACATTAAAAAGAATGTATTAAATTAAGTTGTTACTATCTTCTTGTACTTTCTAGTTGAAAGCGCTAAATGAAGAGAAAATGGGGATGGTAGAAGATTTGGAGAACTGTAAGATACTATGCGATGGCCGAATGCAGTCAAAGATGGACGAACTCAAGAAGAAAAGGGAACAGCTCAGAGATTTGAAAGAAAAAGAGATGGAGTGTCGGTGCAAGTTACCCATAGACGCTGTAGTGGAGGTGAAGCGGACGCCATCTCTTGCCGCGTTATGCAAGTGCTCTCCTGAAGATAAGATACTGGTATTGATTGAGTTATTCGTTGCTTTATCAATATTTGCTGTGTCTACAAATTCCTTTTTTCTTTTCCTCTGTGTTATGAAGTTATAATACGATTGATAAGTGATCGAGATACGTATGACGTACATATAAGTAATTAGCGATGCCAAGTGATGTGTTGGCCGTAGCGCTCTTACAATTTCAATATGTTTTACCCTGGAATAATGTAGGAGCTGCTTGAATTGATTTCCTTCTGGACGATCTGCTGAAAAATGGCAGTTCATCTAGAATACTAACTACATTTAAACAAATGTAATTGGCTTAGAGATATATCAATTAAACGGTTAAGTTTCACAGGTCACCTGTTTTTTTTTTTTTATGTTATGAAGTAGAAGATGAGCAAGACGCTCTCCTGATGTTAAGAGATAACGGCTGCCCATAATCAGTACAGTGTAACCTAGGATTTCACAATTATGTGAAATTCTAGGAGCACTGCACCAACGCTTCTTACTCAAGAGTCATAAGATGTTAAGACTCTTTAGCCCAGTAATTTCACTAGCTACAGTGCCCTCCTACCGGAGCACAGTAATGTTTGCACATCACTGCTCAGGCGGTAGAATAACTAGCACTGTTGGGGTACTAGACGACCTCCTGCAAAGGAGGTTATTGTTAGGATGTTGGTGCATACCTAGTTTCTAACAGCATAATGGTGCAGATATATTTTATTAGCTATTATATCCCAGAAACAATGATATGTCGTCAAAAAGGGTTATCAGCATTGTAATCATTTCGTAATTTATGTGACTAAAATGATGCATATAAAAAAATGCCGCGTAACAGTGACAATGCTTGCAGGAATCGTGTTCGTGTACGTCATTGCGTGGCACACTGCTGTCGAATCTCTTGTCTGATCTGTTCAGCGGGTTACAAGCTGAGATGGGAAATGCAGCCACTCTGATGCCTTGTCAACTGTTGAAGTGCTTGGAAGACAAGCATAACTGGGATCGTGCTTCTATTGTTAAAACAAACTTGAAAGATTATTTCTCGAAACTTCTTGTGGGCGAGCTAGATATAGCTATTGCTACGGCTATTGAAAAATATCACGTAAAGGTAAATTTGTTTTTATTATACCTTTCTTTTATTTCTTCCTTTTATTTTATAAACCATCTTCTTTGAATTTCACTCCTTCCTCACTGTCCTAAGAATGTGAACAAATAAACATGACTTGTGATAATATGATCTTCTCTTATTTTTCTCATGGGAATCGACAGTGGGTAGGTCGATCGTGCGCGGATGCAGTAAAGATGACTCCCAAACCGGGCGAAGATGAGACCGCCGGCTGGCAGGAGCGAGCCATCGAGAAACGAGCTCAGAAGCTTGCTACTCAGCTCGCCGAGCAACTGTTCAAAGCAAGAGCAGATGAAATCACAAAACGGGCTAAGGATATTGTTTCTTCGGGGCCACCTCCTTGCGAGTGCAAGCCACCAACTCAGCAGCCAAGTCAAGCCACCCAGTTAAAAGGTTTTTACTTACTTCTTAGGATATTATTGAGCACTACACATTAAAGAAAACGTAACGGATGAAATGGAAGGACTTGGGGGAGGTCTTTGCCCAGCAGTGGGACAGCATAGACTAACAAAAAAAAAAACGGATGAAATCACTAGGCACCTGTAAAACATAATATTCAGTATTAAACCTTTTTTGTTTCATGCAAATAGATGTTTAGTGGTAAGTCATAATACTAGCTTATCACAAGTTACTGTACTGTATAAGTATTCAAATTGGTGATGTACGAGACTTCGTACGACCGTACGTAACACTGCGGTGCTCATAAACTAAAATCTTACAAGATGTGAAGTTCTTAGTCACTTTACAATACACAAACGAATTGTGATTCCCGTTATTTTCTAATTCTTGATCTCTTAAATTGACGTCCTATGTATTGGATTGACAGATCGTTCTTGTGCTCAAACTGCATTATACCCTTGCCTGACGAAGAGCACCAGACCATCCCCAGCAGTGCGCGTGCCCGCACCGCCGACCTACTGGCATCAAGCATTGCAGGACGTCACACAGATTAGGATGCAACTTGAAGATCTTAAGAAGGTAAGTACTACTATAGATTTCATAGCACCTATATGGTTGGGTTTAATGAATAGCATTTTTTTCACTTCATCGTTCTGATGAGGACAACACAAACGAATGAATGTTGATGAAACTAATATGTCCAAAGAATTATTTTATTCTGTTCTATTATTGATACGAGTAGTATATAAGTACCACATAATTCTTAAGTCGTTTTAAAAATAATATATAAATGTCTATTATATTTTAGGCCTCTATCAAAAAAGAAGATTTGAAGATAATGGAACATAAATTCACTAAAATAATTCAACGAGCTGCGGTGAGTAAGTGTAATTTAATGTAAATTATCATCCGTTCAGATGAGTAAAATCAGATGTAATATTAGAATTAAGGGAAGATAAAAAATAAAATTGTTTACATAAGATAAAACATTATAATATTTCCAGGGTGGCAGTGGTGCCGGGCCGGACAGCTTGATAACTGGCATTCCAGTTAATGATTCTAATAACAAAGATAAAAAGATCAATAGAACCTCTAATGTCTCAGGGGTTCAACATTTAGATCTCAACAAGCCTTTTCTTAGAAGAAGATGTATCGAGTCTGTCACCTCAACTAAAAAAACAGTGAAACCTAATGTATTTAATAATGTGGCAGAAAAACCATTAAAATCTGCAAGGAAAAACACACCAACCTATTCTGTAAATGTGTGCCTCTGTAGTGCACCAAAAAATCAACATGATAAAACCAAGACCGACAACAATGCATGGAAACAGAAAGTCTCCAAAGACGGAGTATTCCAGATGTCAAGTAGTATGAAACAAACCAAACCTATCAATACTAGTCTACTTTCTCATGATACTATGGTATACAATGACAGCAAAGCCTCTAAAGAGCACGCATGTCCCAGTAATTCTGTTTGTTTTCACAAGATTCCGTCGAATACTTCCATAGATCAACTTTTAGACACCTTGGCTAAATGGAAATGTGACCTTGATGCATCATGTAGTGATAAACGTACTCCTCATAAGGCATGCTGTGTGTTAAACAAGCCTAACCTCGGAAATATTCTAGATGATAATAAACCGATTGATAAACAAATAATAGATTCAGACAGTGTTAAAAATGTGTTGGATAGCTCTAAAGACTTTAAAACTGACGCCACGTCAGCGAATAATTCAGTTGAAAAACATAAAATAAGCGAGAATGTGGTTAAAGATGAAGACTGTTCTTATAATTTAGATGATAATAATGTTAGTTTAAAACAATCGGTCGCAAGCCCCGAATCAAGTAGAGTTATTGAAAAGATAAGTAACAATGAAAAAATTAGCACTAAATCTACTGGCCCATTGAATGCTACAGAATCTGAATACATGGGGGCGATAAACTTAGAAAAGAGTGTCGATGAATATTGTAAATGTGAAAGAAAATTAAATAAAAATGACAATAACCTAAAAGGAAGTGAATCACCTGTATATAAATGCATTCATTCAAGTAAATGCAGTTGCGAAAAAAGCTTTGAAAGTAAACATCTTCAAAGTAAATCTTCTCTTGCCAAAAAAGAAAGATACCCAGAAGCTAATGTAATTCGTGTAAGAAAAGATCGACAAGTAAAATATTCTGTTATTGATAATATGGCAAAAAGTAGAAGCAATACACAGGATATACCTCGAATAATTTTTAATAAGGCTGCATCTAATGATTCTTCCTATCAAATAAAATTCCTTGGTGTAACTCTTTCTGATGCTAATTCCCAAAATACTGGTGATTACTTTGAAGCCCACCAAGGTGATAATAATAACAACAAAGATTTAGATGAAACTTGTAAAAATGAAGGCAAAGATAAAAAGTATATAAATGAATTGACAAAGTGGTCTAGTTGTGTAAAAAGATGTGCTGAAGATATTAGAAAGAATCAGAAAAATAGTATCAAATATAATACTAAAAATGGTGAAATATTGAAAACAGAACAGAGCAGCAAAGTCTTAAAATGTAAAAAATTATCTAAAAATCAAGTCCTGATTAACATTAAATCTGAAGATTGTGAAACGTATATAACGAAAGATGACCAAACAAAGATGTTGAATGACGGAACCATTGCCAGACAATTTAATGATGTTAGCAGCCATGATGAAAATTTTTTTTGTGAAATGAATGATGATGATTTAGGAGGAGATGTAAAATTAATACAAAAAAATCAATCAGATTCATTTCGAAAAGAAATCATACCCAAAGAGTTCTGCAAGAGATTACCGTCAAACCAATGTAATAAAAGATTAGAACAATTAAAAAATCTTATGAGTAAGACTTTTTCGAAACAATCAGCAAATGTGGCTACAGAAGCACAAAGTTTTACGATGAATAAACAAGATGAAAGTTGTGTTTGTTGCAATAAACTGAATTATGATGAAACGAATAATTTAGAAGAGAATGCGTTTAATTTATTAGAAGAGTATTTAAGAAATAAATTAGAAGAGTTCAAGCAATCTTCGCGTGCGCCTACATTAATTACTCCTGATGAAGAACATAAATTGTTTACGACAACATTAGGAAGAATTAAAAAGCTTATTTATGAGAGTACAAATCAAATAACATGCAAATGTTCTGCTGAACAAGAATTAACTCAAGGAAGCTGGAATAGAGCTTATAGCTTACTTCAGGAGTATCTAAAAATAAAAATTCAAAAGGTTCAATGCTCATGTATGTTAGCTGAGGATAACAGAGATTCAATACTACCCATAGTTTTGGAAAAAATATGCAATTTGATAGAAAATGATTTTCAACGCTTGAAAGACGTATGTAGTTGTAAAAATAATAAAAACGAAAATAAAAAAGAATCATCGGAACATGGTGATACTGAAGAGCAACCAGATGATATAAATAAGCGGTGTCAAGAAAATGGTAATGTTGCAGCACACTTGTGTCCCCAAATAGGTCATGAGCAAGTGATAAACACTGAAAAGATTACAAACGTTACCAAAGATACTACTTCGCAAGTCTCTTCTGAATTCGAGATGCCGACCAAATCTTGTAGTCCAATGAAAGTACACAGCAAAAGCTTACAAGTTATAATAAAAAAGCCAGTCAGCATCCACTCAGTAAACACGAACAGGAAATATCAATATACTCCAAATATTAATTATTCTCCTAAGAAAAATCTTTCCCCAACTAGAAAAAGTTCTTCGCCAGCTAGTAAATCCCCGCTCAGAGAGAAAAATGACGTAACAGATTTAAATCCAGAGCAGAAAAAAGGATGGAAGAGTAATAAAAAAGATTTAGAAAATACAGTGAAAAAGCGGTTTAATGTTACAAGTAAATCGTTAAATTCCAGCACTGATAATAAAATCTTCAAAGATACCGATGGGGTTGTATCGCTTTCCTCAAATAATATACAAAAGGTACCTCATATGGTTAAAAGTCGACCTATAGAAAATTCACTAAAGAGCGGTGATCAAATAAAACAACAAAATGTTGAATCTAATCTACAAGAGAATGACATTAAAATGACTTCAATAAATAAAACTTTACGGAAAGATATAGATGATATTATTATATCTTCTAAATTGGATGAGAGTGGGCCTTATATTGGCTATACTGTGGACTGCTCCTGCAATGATACATTAGAAACTTGCGTCTGTTCAAAATCCATCGCGATGACCGACAGTCATAAAATTAACAATATTTGGAAGAAGTCCATACCTGATGAAACTTATTTTAAAAAGGTATCATACATTTTAAATAACCGTCATCCCGTTGGTAACATTATGATAAACGATAGCCCTTATAATATGTCAGATACAGTTGATGATAATTATTTGAAAGGCATCCTCAAGAATAAACCTATTAGTAAAAACCTATCGCGTGAAACTGGCAACAGTTTTGATGACGAAGATTTTGTATTAAAAAAATCAACGGAGGACTTGCCTAAAAGTCATACGATGACAAATACTTTCGACGATAACAATAGCATCGACACCGCATGTTCCAAAGATGACGATTCTCCAGATTGCTGTGAATGTTGTTCGACTACAAATCAATCAAGCTATTTGGAAAATGAACGATTAAAAAACTCCATATACTTTCCAGCGCCTTTAACAGATTTTGAAGACAGTTGCAAAGATGATTTGATTGCAAATACTAATCCTTCAAGTGTATTTCATGAACAAAACAAACCTTGTGAATGTGATATGGTGCCGATCTGTCACGTTAAAATGCTCGTTGAAAATATTGAAGTTAAATTAGCGACAGCTAAGTGCACCTGTGATTCTCTGATGCCTCTGGTGTGCCCAGAACATTCTACAAATATTGTGCGTAAATAGTATTTAATCAGTTAAGTCAAGTTTGTGCTAAAGCTTTGTGATTATTTGCGATTATTTCAAAAAGTATTCTGCCTATAATAAAACCACTATTCTAATTTCAGTGTTTTATTCCAACAAACTACAAACTTTGGATTTTAAATTTAGATTAAGTAAGGCAAATATTTTACTTTGCATGATATTATATATAAATCTAATATTTTATACTACTCGTCGTCTCTGTGAGAGATCTCATCAGAAATAAAGTGATCCAAGAGAGAATCACAGTTAACCAATATAGTTCAAAGGATTAACAAGTTGAAGTGGCAATGAGCTAATCATATCTGTCGTACCGATAACCGCTGGGCAAGTAGGCAAGTTATGTAATTATTGAGAACCGCGTCTCGGCAAATGTACTGAAGCGCTCTCTAAGGAGAGGGGAATACAATATCAGGAGAATCGCTGGGAGGAAAAAGCCGGAGGAGGGAGTTCAGTGGTGAGGAAACTAATAGAAATAAAAAAAGAAAGAAAGAAACACGTTTATTCGACGGCTTATAAAAACACATTTTAAAAGAGATAACAATAATGCACATGAACATCCACTAAGCCGCCGAATGCGAACCAGTAGACGGACCTGGGCTGCTGATGATTATATTTTTAGAATATCTCCCGCCTGATAGTGAGCGGTTACCGTCACCTAATAAACGTCTACAGCACCAGTGACCAGTAGTGATGCCAACGCGGTGTCAAGGTGATGGCTTCAACATAATATTATTTGAATGGATTGCACCACATTAAGGATTTGTTACCCGTTGATTGACATAGCGAGCAAATCAATAAATAGGTATTATGTGAACAGTTATCAGTTTATAGCAATATCTATAATTTCTAATTCATAATATGTATCCCACTATAAAACACCTTTATGGAAAATGTTGCCAAAACGGGTGTCAAAAAGGAATCGGATCTCATGCAGAGTCAAGCGTCTAACTCTACATGCCCTAACTCTGTAAACCCTAACTTCACAAACATCTTAGTCGAAATATGTGACATGCCCATTTCGTTACTACAAAAACTATTACTGTGTGTTGTTCAAAAATACGACGAATCAGATATAGAAAAGGTGAACAGTGAGCAGTGAGCCAGTGCCCTTGCGCTTCGCTTGGCTCCTAGCCTGGCAAATAGTTGTTTAGCTTGTATATGACAAAATCGAAAGATATATGCATCATCATCACCATCAGCCCACGTTCGTCTACTGCTGGACATAAGCATCCCCCATGGCACGTCACGCAACTCGGTCGTCCATCTTCTTCCTCCAACCATTCCCAGCGTCTGGATCCTACCAATATCATCGCCCATGCCCATGCCGAGACGTGGTCTCCACTCGAGAATTCGTCTACCCCGACGATTATCGGAAGGAAGGATATATTAATTTATGTAAATTGAAAGCAAATTATCCCACAACAGCGGTCACAAGTATAGTCAGACGATCAGCGATATATGAAAATGTAATGCTATCTTGTATTATCGCTTAATCGATAGCACTTGTAATCAACGCGAGCTAGGTATTTTAATTTATTATCAGTTATTATATAGTACACGATTAAACATTCGACTGTATATTAGGTAAAATAACAGCAAATTATTCAGTACTATTGTGATAGTGGAGGTGTAGCGTGGGTGCGCGTTTCATTCACAAATTAATTAAAAAAGGTTAAAATGTATTAATATCGAGTGATATATGAAAGTCAATAGCTTATTAAATAAGTGATACAGTATTAAATAAACATGGAAAACGGGACTAAGTCAACAAATGCGTTTGCAAGTAGTAATGAGAGTACAACAGAACAGAAAAGAAATAAACCGAATATTATATCTAGATGGTTTTTCTGGTGGGTGTGTCCTGTATTAATAACAGGTAACAAGAGAGAGGTGGAGGAGAGCGATCTTATTGTGCCGTCCAAGCAATACGATTCGGATAAACAAGGAGATTTATTAGAAAGGTAATATCATTTATTTTCAGTCATATGTTTACAATAACCTTATACAATTACATATACATACTTTCGTTTAATTTTAGAATAGTAGATTATATTATGTAAAAAATCAGATATGCAATACAACGCCACATTTCAGTTTAAGATTTTAAAAGTACACTATCCTACGCAACTGTAATCGTACTAATACGCAGGTGAATCTACTTGTCTAACGAAATTGAGCATTATTTCAATGAAAACACTTAATATCCTGAAACTCCCGACTCCCAACATAAACGTATCCCCATTAAAGTCGCAGTGTTACCAAAATTTGGATTAATCCACCATCGGGCCTGAATTTGATAGTAGTACACATTTTTATTTTTTTGTATAACAATAATTATTTATTTATTTATTTATTAATACTTTATTGTAACACCACATGAAAATTAACAATTTACAACAGTAGTTAACAAACAAAACAAAGATGTTGCAACCGGCGGTCAACATCAATTATTGTTTATTTCAACGAATTGATTTTGCAAGAATGACACATACCGGAAAACGTTATTTTTGAAAATAATATCTAAGCAAAACTGGTTGATTTTTTTGGAAATTTTACTTTAATATAAATATTGTGATTAAACCTTTTTTTCGAATTTATTCCTTTAATTATTATTTTTGTAAGACCACTGCGATTCGAATTGGAATTATTTAATTCAGAAAAATAATATATTTATCTTTTACGTTATCAAAATATTTGCGCTTATTTAATTTCAAATGTTTTGTTTAATCTAACATAGAACTACATCAATGTTCTATTTTTAATATCTTTAAATACGCCCAACTTGTAGATATGAGTTATTTCGTCACAATGATTAATTTATTAGTAGGTAGTAGGTAGGGTACATACTTCGATCGCGGTAGTCATTCATATCAATGGCTTTTTGATCAATATTCACAAAGATAATTGTAAATATACTAGCTGCGTCCAGCTGTTTTACCCGCCTATGTGTAATTCCAGGGTCCAAGCTACCTCTATACCAATGCTCAATCGATAGACTTTCATACATTCTTACATACTTTAACGTTTTATAATATTTCTTACTAACTTAAATATCAATAATAATATATTATATTTATAAAATATTACCAAACTAATTTAAATACAGCCATCCGATTTTACTTTGAATTAAGTTTTGAAGATAATAATTTTTCAATCGCAACCACAAAATTTGGTACTGGAAGCCAATTATTGATTATATTTCAAAAGATTTCCCACGGAAATTCCCAAATCGGTAATGTATGTTTATTCCTAGCACCAAAATTACCCTGACTTTATTACAGTTTATTTAGTTAATTCACAGATTAATCCCGCCGTTCAGGTTTAGTCTGCTATGATCTTTGGTCGCATTTCGCGTAACATCTGGCGAGATCGTGGTCAGACTTACGTGAAAAAAAAAATGGATTTTCTACCACTTCTAAGCTTTGGCTTTAGCGATTTTAAACAATCATAATGGACTAAGACTAAAAAAGTGAAACTTTATTTTTTTCTAGAAAGAAGGAAGGAAATTTCTAAAGACATTCTGTTGACGTACAAACTGTAGAAATTAAAAATAATAAATCGTGCTTCGTAAAAACATTAACTGCAATTTAATAGTTTTGTCACGCTTTTACACTCAATAAATATTTTGCATGGAAATTGATGTTGCGAAAAAAATACTTGAATTACGATAAGGTTTGAAATAATCAATTCGACAGTTTTAATATTTGTTACTCTTAATAATAATCTAATTTGGTCTTTAACACATACACATACATACATATTAATAATCACGCCTGGTTCCCGTTGCTATTTTCCTCCACTTGGTAGGATCCTGACACACCTCTTTCCCTTCCTCAACTTTCATCACATTCTTCATACACGCTCACCGGTTCTTGGTACTGTTGACCTAAGCCTTGTCTTTCATTCATTCATTCATCTCAGCCGTAAGACGTCGACTGCTGAACATAGGCCTCCCCTTTGGACTTCCATATGTACCGATTGGAAGCGACCTGCATCCAGCGTCTTCCGGCGACCTTTAGAAGGACCTTTTTTTAACCATGTCTTTAATAGTTATAAATAATTCTGTCCTTTTATCTTAATAACGATAGTATTCCGTTAAATGGCACAGAGTAATGATTATTTTGTATATTTTAGATATTGGTTCGAAGAGTATGAGAATGCTATCAACGAGAATAGAGAGCCAAAACTATGGAAAGCGTTATACCGAGCGTACTGGCTCGCATACTTGCCGGGCGCCATCTTTATTATTATTCAAGCTGCAGTCAGGTAAGACATTTACATAATATGTATTTACTATATTTTTACTTTATACTGGTAAGTGACGTGACCAGTTGGGTCGGATGAGTGCTTCGGCGTACCCGCTGCCCCGTCATTGTGTCGTCCCTCAGGAACACCCCCAGATTTTTAGTGGATATCCCCGCCGCGCCCATCTTCGGTGGGAGAGTCTTTTTTCGGAGAGCGTGGGATGATGATGAAGCATTTTTCCTGGGTGAAAAAATAAGGTCGTGGCTAGTTACTGCCAGCAGGATTATTGGCTAATTCATAGCCACTTAGTTTGATATCCACTTTAATGTACATTACTTGCTTAAACCTCCTCATTAATATGAGTACAAGTGAATTAAATTAAAAATTTAAAAAACCCCCAACGCAATACGTAATTTACCATTTTGTGATGTCGGCCATCTTGGATTTTAAATTTATCATAGTGCGTTGTATTTTACGCGCTAAGCCCTTTCATTTGATACCCATATTGCCGGGGTCGTGGAGGAAAAAAGTAATCCGCCATTTTGTAATGGCGGCCATCTGGATCGATTTCCACGAAACATGGCTATGAACACTCACGACTAACTCTACTTTCAAACAAAAAAATACTAAATTAAAATCCGTTCATCCGTTCGGGAGCTACGATGCCACAGACAGACACACACACAGAGACAGACAGACGGACACGTCAAACTTATAACACCCCGTCGTTTTTGCGTCGGGGGTTAAAAATACCAAACGCAGTAATATCCACTTTCACCTATACCTATAAGACTTCTACTATATTATATAAGTTCAAAATGTTATCGATCTCATTGTACATACGAGTATGTAAAATACTATTTCAAGTCTTTATATTTATGATTAGTATTATAATAACATAATCAATGTTATAATAATACATTTTATTTATGTTGACCTCTTGCTCTGATAAAACAAATTAGGTTCAATAATTTTGTCTATTGATAAACTCGATGATGCGGCATAAACAGTTAAAATTGTCTTAGTTGTTTTGGAATTCAAAGAAGTTTAGCTCCACTTACAGGTGTATTTTGAAAATATACATTGTATTCTCATATTATTTTGAGTTTGACTTATAATTACGTGAAAATGAATATATTTGGGAACTTACATTTTTCGTAAACCCTGCAATAATATCTGTGTAAGCCGAGATAAAAATCATATTCTCCTAAGTTATTTCATGAAAATAAAATATAATTAAATGAAGGAAATATTTGTGTTTCTCATAATATTTACTCTATGTACATTGTACATGTACATATAAGGGTGAATAAAAAACTACTCAAATAATAGGTTGGTATTAGACAAGTGATTCCTTTATTTATTTATATAAAAGCATGCCAACATAATGTACACCTTAACTAACTTATACACATAGATTTAAATAACTAAAAACAAAATATAGAGAACAAATATAGAGAACAGATTATAGAGATATCTTTATACACAGAATATATAGTATTTTTGTACAATAGTTTGGTTCGCGTGCGGGCCAGATTTTTACCCCGGAAAGGGCAATATTTTGTGAGCAGTGTAACATTTTCCGACCTATATGATAAACCACTATTTTTTTAAATTCATATTATATTGGCGAGAGTGGAAGGATTTGGGGGAGGGTCAGTACAGACTAGGCAAAAAAAAAATAGTGCGTTGAGTTACATATGTAATTAGTGTATATTATGAGATCTAGTTCTATAAATTCGATTGTAATCTTGGTGGGCAATCTAGTGTAATTCTGTTATATACCTTAATATTATAAAGTCATTAAGCCGATCCGTTAGCCTCAAAAGCAACAACGAGTTATCACAAACAAGGTTAAATTTGTAAGATTAAAGGTACCTATATATTAATTCTATTGTAGACTTATGTACAACGTTGGGACTCTGAAAGCGTAATCTGTTTTATTGGCGTGCAAACTCCATTTATTATATATAATAATTCTTAATAAGTAACGCTTTTATAGTATTAGTGTGATAAACAGATCAAATTAGAGTATTCCATAATACGAAACTCTTTGTTAAAATTTCGCTCACATGTATACATTGTTTCAGAACATTCCAGCCCCAGTTATTCGCCCAGTTACTGTCATACTGGTCGGTAGACTCTAGCTTAACGCGATATGACGCAGGGTTCTATGCCTTCGCTATGCTCGGGCTGAACTTCATCTCAATGATGTGCCAGCATCACAACTCTCTCTTCGTATCTCGGTTTGGTATGAAGGTTAAAGTGGCGTGCTCTTCTCTCTTATATAGAAAGGTAGGTATTTTTTTAACGAAAAAAAAGAAAGGTTTTTGAGCCGACGCGTTTTTTTTTATTAAAATAGAATAAAAATAATTACTATTTTTTTTTGTTAATACTTAATTTTGGATATGATATTACTTGCCTATAACAAATAAGATAGCAGTGACTTTGACCTAAAAATATTTCCTTTATACACCGGAGTAGGTGAGGCTAACGTTATAGCATCTAACTACCTTGACAATTCCAAGGTTTCTGAAAAAGTGAATAGTAATATGTGTTTTAGCACTACGAATATCTAATGCATTTCAATATCTGTGTATGCCATAAAAACGTTTGATTCACTTTTTTTTTCAAATTAAAGTGCTACGAAATTTCGTAGCATAAGCTACGATACCTTTGTAACTTAGATCGCATGATTGCAATTAAAGGTTTACCTTTAATTGCAAAAATGCGATCTAAAAAAAAAACCCTCCTCCCTCCTCTCCTTTAAAAAAAAACTTGACTTTTATATTTATATGATTTATCATATAAATATAAAAGTCAAGTTTTTTTTTTAAATTCCGATATAAGTCTCCACGGGATAAATAATTCTCAACTTTTTAGGTCGCTATCTAACAAGCGTTTTAACGAAGGGTTGTGCTTCTTCATCGCAACGTGTATTTTTTTATCTTTTTAAAAGTTATATTCCATTTTAGTTACTGCGTATGAGCCAAGTGTCTCTCGGTGACATTGCTGGTGGTAAACTGGTGAACCTTCTCTCGAACGACGTGGCTCGTTTCGACTACGCGTTCATGTTCCTACATTACTTGTGGGTGGTGCCTATTCAAGTGGCCGTGGTCCTGTACTTCTTGTATGATGTTGGAGGATGGCCACCTTATGTGGGTCTCTTCAGTGTCGTTATCATGATCATGCCTTTGCAAGGTGAGCTTATAGAGAAATATTTACAATCTAATCTATATCCAGCGGTTTTACTTTTTTCCCGGGTATTTCACATTACGCATCCAGCGCAATCGCAAGGTGTAGGGTTGTTATTAGGAAGACAATATTGGAGAGCCCGGTGAATACCCACCCACTAAAACCCTACTTTTCAGGTTGACTTTTCAGCCATTGTCCCAGAACACACTACTTAAGTAGTGTGTTATTCCAAGGCCTTACCTGCCTATCAAATTTCAACTCAGTTTAGTCTTATAAGCGCAATGAGGTAACAAACAGATTTACATACACTCATCCATACCGCATACCTTCATACGATTAGTACGATATTTACAATAAATATATATCAAAACACAAATCACATAGACACAATCATACTTTCGTAATGTATTTATACTTAGTGGAAACTATGAGACTAACTAACTTATATCCAAAAGAGTATGACATTAATGGTAAAAATAAACAACCTATCATCGAATAGATGATCTGTAAGATTGCACTAATTGTAATTATGGTATTTTAGCTGGTTTGACAAAACTGACAGCGGTTGTGAGACGAAAAACTGCCGTGAGGACTGATAAGAGAATCAAGCTCATGAGTGAAATTATAAACGGTATTCAAGTGAGTACAATAACATTTTTATAAGTACAGTACATTTTTAATACATTTTTTTTATGCAACGAAGTAAGAAGACGAACGAGACGCAAATAGTAAGAGATAACGCTGCCCATATAATTTATAATATCAGTACAGTGCCAAATATCGCAATTTAGCCTTTTGTAGATGCTAAGTAGCAGTGCAAAAAAACGCAGCGTGGCGTTGGACGTCCACCCACAAGGTGGACAGACAACCTTATAAAGGTCGTCGGAAGACGTTGGATGCAGATCGCTTCCAACGGTTATATATGGAAGTCCAAAGGGGAGGCCTATGTTCAGCAGTGGACGTTCTATGGCTGGAGATGATGAATGCTAAAAATAAAATCTATAAAATACGTTAATTTTCTTCAAACAGGTAATAAAAATGTACGCCTGGGAGAAGCCCTTCCAGCTAGTAGTTCGTGCAGCTCGGGCCTACGAACTGAGTGCACTGAGAAAGTCGATCCTCATCAGGAGCACCTTCCTCGGCTTCATGTTGTTCACTGAGCGAGCTATATTGTTCCTCACTTGCTTGATCTTGGTGTTGAGTGGCACTATGGTCACTGCCACCGTGGTAAGTATTCTTCAGTATAAATTATTTATTAAATATCAATTATTTGTGCTAAATTCTCTATAATTTGTGCGTCTAACTAAGCTTACTTAAGAGTTTCTTCCTTGCGTGCGTTCATTTTTCATCGTTCATTTTCTCGCTCGCAGGATGTGACGAATTTTGAAATGCACTTAGAATTTCGTAGAAATAACATTCACATTTTTTACAGATTTACCCTATTCAGCAATACTTCAGCGTAATACAAATGAATCTAACTTTGATCTTGCCGTTCGCAATCGCTAACCTTTCTGAGATGTTGGTCTCCCTCGACCGTATACAGAGTTTCTTAGTTATGGGTAAGCTAATGTAGCACTACCAAATTATTTACAGTAGACTTTAGACACACTTTAAACTATCAATATAAAGTTTTTTTTTTATAATACCTACCTATTAATGATATATTTTTAGAAGTTTTATTTCAGTTCTCTGAAATTTATTTCTATTCGGTTTTTATTTCTAACGGACCGGACATCTTGTGTAATATACATAGAAATTTCATAAAAATGTATATTATATAATATTTAATTATGATTTTTATTAATTAGTTTAATGTATCAAAATATTAAAAGTAGCTATTTCAATATGATTTAATACTAACTTTTGATCCATCAGATGAAAGGGAAGACCTTAGCGCATCTCCTCTGGTGAAAGGTAAAGGTGGAGGCAGTCCAACTAAGTTCTCTTCCAACGGAACTGACAATGGGCCTAAAGAACAAACTTTTATAGTTCCAAAGAAGTTCAAGCAGACTGGTGACGGCTTAGCAGCTGGTAAGTGGACTAACTTATGCTGAAGTAGCATTTTCTACCAGTTGTCCTGTATAACTGGAGAAAAACGTACTAGACAATGGGAGGAGTGCAGACAACGTTAGGGAAATGAACCAATACAGTTTCAAATTAAGTACTACTACTACTACAAGCTGTTAATAATATACTTAATACAAATTATAACATCTTAGTTATATTGTTGTTTTTCTATTTAAAATGTGCAATAGAAAGGTATAAGACTTAAAGGAATACATTAGTCATTATCGAGTTGAGTGATAAGACTTGATATGCAAACCCTAAATGATGAGATAAGAGCCAGGAAATGATGATTAGTCATTAGTCATTAGTGATAATGGAAAACCTTTAAATAAAGAATTATTGAGATCTTTGAATTACAGAATTTGGAAACAAAATCAATAATCTTTCACCGATTTATGAAACTCGTAGTATGTGTAAATTTGATACTTATTTTTGGCTATTAATCAAATACTTTTATAATTTAAATTCATTTAATCGTTAGGTGGACGGGGAAAGATCATACTTTTTCTACAACTCCACTTTTACTCACTGATGTGTGTGTTATTTCCTTTTTTATTTTGTTTATTTAGTAAATCCAAAGTACATTTTTGGAGTCCCCTTGCCCCGACACTAGGATACTCTGTGTTGTGAGGGCTAGCCTCTTCCTCTTAATATACTTTTACATTCATTCATGTTAATAAGTAGGTTCCTAAACATTATTCTAAATTAATATCTAAAAGTTGTTATTTTAAATACTCGTAATAAGTAATTTTATACGCTTTTTGTTTGTTTTTGTTATTAATATTACGTACGCCTTTCAGAATTGGTAACACGACGTGTGTCAGTAGACGTAGACTATCCTATCGAGTTATCCAAAGTGAGCGCCTCGTGGGTTGGCTCTAAGGAGCCAGCTGATCAAACTCTAAAGAATCTTTCTATTCGAGTGCGTAGAGGAAAACTTTGCGCCGTCATCGGACCGGTTGGCTCTGGAAAGGTAAGTTTACAAAGAGTATTTACATTACGCGTGCTTGCTCTAAGGAATCCAAAGAAATGTATTTTAAATACATACATATTATCACGCCTGGTTCCCGTTGGGATAGGCAGAGACTATCTCCGCCCCACTTAGTACGATCCTGACACATCTCTATAAGTGCACTCTCTCTAGTATTTTAACTAATATAAATTAAAATACTAGAGAGAATTCAGGCGTAATATAAATGTTGTAAAAGTTATCTATATTCATCCATAGCTGATCAGTAATGATTGTATTATGGTGTAGAGGTATATTAAATTAGTTTTAGAGGACTTTGAATACATTTCTCGGACCAATTTTTTTGCGAAAGCCATATTTATTTTGCACTTTGTACGGTCCTTAATTCCAAGTCGTTTAGAACCTGTAAAACAAGACTTAATAAATATAATTGGGACAGTAGTTCTGTTTGAGTACATATTTCCGGAACAATCAATACAATTCTATCAAATACTTCGTCATTCACATGTTTTATAATAGTATAATAAATAATTTCTTCACAGTCTTCCCTACTCCAAGTCCTGTTAAAAGAATTGCCGATAAGTCAAGGCAATTTCAACTTGAAAGGAAAGGTGTCGTACGCCTGCCAAGAATCCTGGTTGTTCCCTGGTACTGTACGAGAAAACATCCTCTTCGGAGTGCCTTATGACTCAAAGAAATATAATGAGGTAATGTTAATCTTATAATTACTACTTAAGATGATAAATATAGCGCTGTATTGCGTAGGGCTTGGTACTTCTACGAATATCCATGCAACACTGCTGCTGTGATAGGCTGCAGTTTTCACTTAACGTCAGGCGATTTTTTTATGCAAAGAAGTAAGAAGACAAACAAGGCGATTCTAAGAGATAGCGCTGCCTATAATCAGTACGGGGCTACCCAGGATTTCACAATGATGTTAAATTCTGGACGCACAGCACCAACGATGCGATGTTAAGACTCATCAGTCCGGTAAATTCACTAGCTACAGTGTCCTCCTACCGAAGTACAGGAATGTTTGCACATCGCTCAGGTGGTGGGATAAAGTAAGTCTACCCCCGGTAAAATGAGCTGATAGCGAGAATGTAGCATTATATTATACTAGCTGCGCCCAGCGATTTTACCCGCTGTACAGTAGCCTATATGTTATTCCAGGCTACTCAAGCTATTACTATACCAAATTTCAGCTCAATCGGTCTACTCGTTTAGGCGTAAAAGAGTAACATACATTCTTACAAACTTTCGCGTTTATAAAGAGGTAATATAAGTAAGATAATGTAAAGCTTCATTCCCGTTCTAAATTCTTTCTCTCAGCGGATGTATATGTTACATTGTAAGTGTGTTTCTGCGCCCAACATTTTAAGTTGATATACCAGAAAGACAATCAATCAGGTAGACACGTTTTTCTTTTATTCTTTTAATTACAGATAATTTTCGAGGTAAATCAGTTTTATTTGTTTCTTTTCCTCAATTTTCTCATCATGTTATGTGAATATAGATAGCAAGATTACGAAATGTAATTGATATTAGTCATTTTAATCTGCCATTAATCATTGTAATTTGTAGTCAAATTCAGATAAATTAATGATTAATGCATATATTATTATCCTTGTCCATTTATCATAATCTTGTCGGATGTTATGTGGTGATGAGGCTGATGATAAAGTCAGACTTAAGACCTGGATTTGTTAAGGGGTATCATAATATAGTTTTAATTTATAGAAGCTTTCTCGTATGCTGCATATTATTCCAATCTAGTTTAATTTTATATATTTTTATATCTCTCTTCCTTAACGATTCTTCAATTCTGAGCATCGCGTCGTGATGATCCCGTCGTAGCTTTTGCTTGATAATTTGCCGCCATTTGTGACGGTCCGCAGCACAGTACATAGCGTTGGTCATTTTGGTGTCAAGTTGTTACGTCCTCTATGCGCGTTTGCCGTCCACCTTGCCTGTGATCATCAGCCTCTCCATATTATCAGATGGTTTGCACGCGATATGGCCGAAGTACAGGAGTACTCGTTGGAGACATGTACACAGTCAGACAGTCTCTGAGATATGTCTAGTTCTTTTAAAATTGAGATATTTGTTCTACGCGTTGTCCACGGTATTCTCAACATCTTACTCCAAACCCACATCTCAAAGGCGTCTATGCGCCGTTTGTCAGTTGATTTCAACGTCCTGGATTTAGTACCATATAGAAAGATAGGAAAAACCAGAATGTTCACAATTTACACTTTCTTGTTTTTCCGTATACTTCTGTCTTTCCATATAATCTTGTCTAGTTGTGTCATCGCCGATTTTGCCATACCAATTCTTCGCATGACATCTTGCTCGGAGCTCCCCTTGTTGGATATGCAGGAGCCGAGGTATATGAACTGGTCCACTATGTCATATTGTTGGATCTTTTTGTGACGTTGTGAGTAGTATGGAATATCACATAAACTCTGTATTCGCTACAGAGCATTTTTATTTAAATCTTTAAATTTATATTATCATGCCCATTTCGGTTATTACCACCGTGTTTCGGGTTGATGTCTAGTGAAGTCGGGTCAAATTTGTCCCACTTTTTAGGTTAAAAGCTGACACAAACTAGGTGGGCCGCACCACATCGCATCGCATAACTAAGATCGTTTACTACAGGCGGATAATGCGAAGCGTACTTTCGAACTTGTACCATACCATAAAAAATACATGATGTCTTTGTCTTCATAATTCAATTAAATTGAAATAACACGCAAATAATTAACCGGGGGTAGACTTCCTATGCAATAGGTGGACTAGGTGGGTACCTCAACTGTGCCAGTTATTCTACCGCCTGAGCTGTGATGTGCAAACATTATTGTGCTTAGGTAGCAGAAGCAGAGCATTGTAGCTAATGAAATTAGTGGACTGGAGAGTACTCGTATATGGCTCATTCTCATGGAATCGATTCTCATCGTCACCTTCATGGCAATTCTTATTTATTGCTTATTTGTAATGTTTATGTATAATATTATATACAGTTGGATAATACGAGTAAACTTTTATATAAATGATTTAAGGCTCATTCTCATTTTAGCTCAAATTTGATGGTCACACGGTTATATTTCCTAAACGGTTAAAGACAGAGATATGAACATTAGATAGGTGGATAAAACATATATTAAGCTACAAAATAAATGAAGATTGTCATAATAGACGCAAAAAATAATACTAAAATTTAACATGAAAGGTCAAAATCGGGGCCATTTTTCGTATTCTCATGGTGTCACACTTTGCGTTGCAGTTAAACATTGGGGCACTACTTTAACAAATTTTAATGTATCTGTATGTAACATATACTAAAATTATTGCAAATACACTTTACGGTAAAAAAAGCCAAAAAAGCCTTTCATTATTATTTTTAATTTAAAATGACTTAATGCGGCGGTTACACGATTTTAGGTGCTTTAAATTTGCGTAGTTTAACGGCTGCTGTTAAACACAACATCAACAATCTAATACAGAGTTTGATTCATTTCAATGATGGCCATGTTCTGCAATCGTAGACGTAGGATCTAGGACTTATCGAGCCGTGGGAAAAAATATAATTCTTAAGTTTCAATTTATTCATGGGTGTACCGATCACTTGCATGGATAACATTTTTATGCATTGTATTTTAGTAATTTAAATCAAAGCTAGCTTTTCGAAACGCTAAAATATGCGAGATAAAGATGTAGTATTTAATTTTATACATTATCCATAAACTTTCTAGAATTTCACCATAAAGGTATATTTTCGTCACCAGCGTGGCATCACCTTCATAGCGTTTTTTACCATGAAGGTGATTTTTAAGCCACGAATATGATATTTTTTGTATTGTTTTGTTTAGAAATGGCCTTTTTACCAACTAAAAAGTACTTTATCTGTTATGTTAGGGTTTTAATACATTCATACCAAATTTCTGACTAGTACTACTGTATTACTGTGCTCCGGTAGGAGGGCACTGTAGCTAGTGAAATTACTGGGCTAAAGAATCTTATGACTCTTGAGTAAGAAGCGTTGGTGCAGTGCTCCTAGAATTCACATATTTGTGAAATCCTAGGTAACACTGTACTGATTATGGGCAGCCGTTATCTCTTAACATCAGGAGAGCGTCTTGCTCGTCTTCTACTTCATGACATAAATAAATATAAAATAAATAGTAAAAAAGTAAAGTGGAAGGTAAAGTATATCTCAAATTACGCATATTTTCTTCTGTAGTGAGGCTTGTTGTTACGTAGAATGTAGTTTTATTGTACATTTTTGGTAGATTTAGTCTTTTAAGAGGGATTTTACTTGAAAAAGTTGTGAAAAAATAATGACTGAATCACTTTCGTGGCGTCGAAAATTTCAAAACGGTTTTTCAACGAAATGAAACGTATGATTTAAATTATTTGTATAAAAGTTTACTCGTGTTATCCAGCTCTATACTAGTAATGGGTGATATCTATATTTCTGAATATCGAATCGAAACTATATATTGATATTCAATATCGGATATCAAAACTATATATTTTACGAAACTATATACTGAACAAATAACTCGATTCGAGTCGATGTGGTTATTGGTTATGATTTAGATATTTGAATATCGTGTCATCTTACTTCAATAGCTGAATATAATGTAAATATTATTTTTTAGCAATTCGTTTCTAAACAATATCTTCATTACAACAGAGTCAGAATGAACTTCCCTTCATACTTTACCCAGGCTTAGGACTGACTACACTATTATTTTATTTTGTACATGTTACAAGTTATGATATTTATAGTAAAGCGGACTATTTTTAAACATAAATATTTTCTAAACAAGTATGCAGAATGCAGATATATGCAGAACAATAATGCAGATCGCAGGCGTATTTAAAAGTTCATTCGATTTCATATACATGATTTTTCTATTTACATAATTGTACATGTTTTTCTATATACATTATTTACATTATTGTTTATTATCGTACTATTTTTTACACATGAAAACTGTCGGCGTGTAAATTCACCAATTCAAAAACCACGAAACTGAATCAAAACAAACAAAATGCAGTGTTAAGTGTTCAATTTATTTGTATCCACTTGTAACTTTCTTTCAAGGCCAAAAGGTCAGGTCAATATTTATTTTAAATAAAAAATCCTTAACTTTAGGCGATAGAGTCTATAATTGTAACATGCCAAAATTCTGCCAAATAATATTCAAAATCAATTTTTTATCTATTTTAAATACCGACTTAAGCACTTATGAATTAAAGTTTAAAATAGCATGGTTGACCTAAAAATATATCGCATCTCGCTCTAACTCACGTGCGCTCTTTCATTAACCATCGTCTAAATTCGTGAGCGAATCGTGTAACTTCGCAAACACTATACTATCAAACACGATATTCAAACACGATATTTCAATATAGGGTTTTGGACTCGGGACGGCTTCGTTGTACAATCGGATATCTTCGTAAAAACTATTTCGTTAAACAAACACGATATTAAATATACGTTTCGGTACCGCATCGTTACGATTTTCTCCCATAGACAAATATAGTGTTTCGCAAAATATATAGTTTCTGCAAAGGTCAATATATAGATATCCGATATTGACGCGATATATAGTTTCAATATCTATATACGTTTCGTATCACCCATCCCTACTCTATACAATGTTATACACAAACATTACAAATAAGCAATAAATAAGAAATACCATGAAGGTGACGATGAGAATCGATTCCATGAGAATGAGCCTTAAATCGTACGTTTCATTACGAAGAAAAACAGTTTTGAAATTTACGTCACCACGAAAGTGATTCAGTCATTATTTTTTCACAACTTTTTCAAGTAAAACTCTTTTAAAAGACTTAATCTACCAAAAATGTACAATAAAAAGACATTCTACGTTACAACAAATCTCACTACAGAAGAAAATATGCGTTATTTGAGATATTACTTTAACTTTCACTTTACTTTTTTATTAGTCAGAAATTTGGTATGTATGTATTTAAAACCCTAACATAACAGATAAAGTACTTTTCAGTTGGTAAAAAGGCCCTTTCAATATAAAGCAGTACATAAAAATCACTTTCGTGGCTTAAAAATCACCTTCATGGTAAAAAACGCTATGAAGGTGATGCCACGCTGGTGTCGAAAATATCCCTTTTTGGTGAAATTCTGGAAAGTTTAGGTATAATGTATAAAATTAAATACTACATCTTTATCTTGCACATTTTGGCGTTTGGAAAAGCTAGCTTTGATTTAAATAACTAAAATACAATGCATACAAATGTTGTCCATGCAAGTGATCGGTACATGAATAAATTAAAACTTAGCAATTATAATATTTTTTTCCACTGCTCGATAAGTCCAAGATCCTACTTCTACGATTGCAGAACATGGCCATCATTGGAATGAATCGAACTCTGTATTAGATTGTTGATGTTGTGTTTAACAGCAGCCTTTAATTTACGCATTTTTAAAGAACCTAAAATCGTGTGACCGCCGCATTATGTCATTTTAAATTCAAAATAATAATGAAAGGCTTTTTTTAGACTGTATACCGTAAAGTGTATTTGTTTGCGAAAATTTTGGTATATGTTATATACAGATACATCGAAATTTGTTAAAGTAGTGCCCAAATGTTTAATTGCAACGGAAAGTGTGACACCATGAGAATACGAAAAATAGCCCCGTTTTTGACCTTTCATGTTAAATTTTAGTATTATTTTTTGCGTCTAATATGACAATCATTATTTATTTTGTAGCTTAATATATGTTTTATTTACCTATCCAAAATTAATGTCTCTTTCTTTAACCGTTTAGGAAATATAACCGTGTGACCATCAAATTTGAGCTAAAATGAGAATGAGCCATATATAGGTACATCTTATGGCTTTTGACTCTTGAGTAAGAAGCGTTGGTGCAGTGCACGTAGAATTTGACTTCACCGTGAAATCCTAGGTAGATATTATGGGCAGCATTGCTCACTCTACATCAATCGAGTGCGTCTTTTTACTTTGTATTTTTTTTTTACTAAGGCTGTGTCAAGTTAGTGGGATCCATATCCCACAATTGTTTGTACCTCCTCTACATTTATTTAACTTGTAGGTGTGTCGAGTTTGCTGTCTGTTGCCCGATTTCAAGCAGTTCCCGTACGGAGATCTATCATTGGTCGGTGAAAGAGGAGTTTCTCTGTCAGGAGGGCAGAGGGCCAGAATAAACTTGGCTCGGTCAATATATCGCGAGGTAAGACTTTCCTAATAACATATTATACTTATCTAATAATTCTTAATTACGGTGGTAAGTATGAAGTTTGTTGTTGTGTTGTGGTAAAGAAGTTTGGATAATCTATATAAAAGAGAGATGAGTGAATGAAGATAGGCATATTAGGAAAACGTGTTGTGCCGACACTATCTTGTGAGTAAAAAAAGACAGTAAGATGCTGATATAAGATTTCCGTAGTAATATTATTCTTAAAAAAGGAGTTAAGTAAAAATTCGAAAAAAGCAATGTGTGAGCAAACTCAAAATTCGTTTATTAAAATAGGCTACAAAGGAGCACTTTTACAAGAAAGAGGATGATAAGCTTGAATGATATATCATTGGCATAGGTAATATGCTATTTTCGCTTTATTCATGGCATGCAAAAAAAGTTACACTAATAAAAAATTAAAACTAATTTGAGTTTTTGAAAGTTTACATAATATTATGATAGAATGTTAGGACTGATTACGATTCAGAACCATAACTACTCGTATGATAATATTATTACCTTAACAGGTAACTTCCATTAAAAAATCTCTTAAATTTTTAAATTACCTTTTAAAAGATTTAGTTTCAAAAGCACAATTTAATTTCTTATATTATATATAAGACCTACATATATCAAATATTCTGTCTGTTTGCCTTTTGGCAAAGGCTTCTTCCATTGCCTTCCATTTCTCTTAGTCCCCTTCTCCAATTCTTGGAAGCAAAGTCATTGATTTCGTTAATCCATCTATTAAAGGGGCGGCATCTTTGAATTTAATTAATGCAAAGTATTTAAAGGTGGGAATTCTCCCTCAAAAAAGAAACATAAAATTTAATAGCTGACAAGCAGACAGGATTCTTATAAACTGATAAGCTAAGCTTATATCCAATAGGTTTGCCGAACCGTTTTGAAGATTAATATCTTTCAATGATAATAATTATTACTTATCATACATCCGAGTGATGCAATGTAAATTGTGATTTCTCTAAGCCAACCTTGTGGATTGGTTTTTTGCAAAAGACATCTTACACCTAAAAATTCTAAGTAGTTGGTGGAAACGTGACTAATCCACAAGGTTGGCTGCATCAAAACGGAGCAGCGCTATTTTTTTTTAATTAAAAAAAATAATAATTCCAAGCCTGTTATGATGATCGTTTACCGTTTCATGAACATTGGCTGCATTGGTGGGTGCCCCAATTTAATATATTACATTATATGTATATCCAGTTCTAAGTGTTACCAGAAGACCAGGAGAACAGATGACAAAATTATTAATGGTTATATATTTGTTTTAGGCGGACATCTATCTATTAGACGACCCTCTCTCAGCGGTGGACGCCAACGTCGGTCGGTTATTGTTCGAAGGCTGCATCAAGGGCTACTTGCAAGGACGCACCACCATCTTGGTCACTCATCAAGTACATTACTTGAAGTCTGCTGATCTTATTGTCGTTTTGAATGAGGTATGCTTATAACTGTCTTATTTCTTTTAGCTTATTATGAGCATTATCTGTCACACTAATGTTCTACTGTACCTACTAAGGTTCTCAGTGTTACTAAATGTTCACACTGACATGACGGCTCGACCATATTTTTAGCCGTATACATGCCCTCTACTCAAATTTCTTAGAGTAAAAGAGTAAGAGTATTCTAAATTAAAGAAAATGAAGGCGAAGACGCTATTTTTCAACTTGAAGTTTAGTAGAGAGCGAGGACTATAATATCTTAGTATCTAGAATAGATAATTTATTTTCATTCTAACTTGATTTATCGTATATTTAGGGATCCATCGAAAGTATGGGCACATACAACGAGCTGATGGAAACCGGGAAAGAGTTCACGCTACTGCTGGCGCGGCAAGAGAGCAAGAACCCTGAAGTTGAAGATCCTAAGGTAAGTAAATAGAATCACATCGATCCGCAATAGGTGTGCCGACCGCAAGAAATAGTACCCATGCTTTAAACTCGAACTTAAAATACATTTATTCTAATAGACTAAAGTAATAGGGCACCTTTTCAAGTCAATATAAAAGAGTCTATCGCCCATTCCGTAAGTACCTCTATGAGAAGACCAGACAAGAAACTCATTGCGACTATCTTTACCATTGTTGTTCACCGTGGTTACATTGTTTCACTGACCAGTTGGTTCATCATGCAGAGATTTTCAAGTATCTTAGTCTTTATGACACACGTGTAAAAATATAAAAATGGTATAATATTTATCTTGGTTATTATCTACCATAGAAACGGCCATCAATGCAGCGCGGAATATCAAGAACATCGAACAAAGAAGAAGACGGTGAGGCTATAGAAAAGAAGCAGATTCAAGAGGCGGAAGAAAGGACCAAAGGCAACTTGAAGTTCGACATAATCTGGCAGTACTTGAAGTCGGTGCAATCTTGGTGTGTAGTGCTCATGACGTTCTCTGCGCTCGCACTGACGCAGGCAGCGGCCACCACTGTCGACTACTGGCTCAGCTACTGGTAAGATATCAGTTACCTAGGAATGTTTTACAAAATCATAAAATTTCTTAATATATAAATTAAAGAGCTTTTTTTTAGAAGATATAATGATAACAACTTTCCTAATCAGTCTTCTAAAGAGTTCTCTAAAGATAGTCCGAGGGAACAAATGTGAAAATTAAATAACTAAATACTCAAAAAAGGAAAAGGTTTTCATTTGGCGAGTCTGTTTTTTTAAGTTCATGGACTACTCAAAGATGCCCTTTGTCCAGATCCGATTTGAAAAAAAAAAACAAAGAGCAATGGTAGAGTAACGGTGGTCTATTAGATTCATATAAATTTTATCGAAATCGATCGAATGGTTTTCAGCTTATGAATTAAAGTGCGCGTTTTGAAAGATATAATTAAGTTGGTTTAGAATATTTTTTTAATTCTCTTATCTTTAGATTCCTATCTCTTGTTAAAATAGGGTTACCTAAAAAGATAGGAAGGACATAATGCGCTAGATATAATCAAATTATAAAGGTTAAGCTTCACAAGCCTTTTTAATGAGAATTTAGGCTATATTATCAGTATGAAAAAATTAAATTTGTTTGCAGGACAAATCAAGTGGATGCATATGAACAGAACTTGCCCGAAGGAGAAGTACTTGGTAAGTAAATGACTAATAATAGTCATATAAGATGATTAGAGTAGGTGGATATAATATGATGATATGGAGATGTAATGCTGGTAAAGAAAGAAAACGGGTCACTTCAGTTATAAAAACATGAAAAATCTCAGATTTTGTAAATTTAAAATTTGATAATAATTTGTTATTATAACGCCCATTAGTTTTTAGTGAGGACGGGCTACGATACTAGCCGATAGCTGAAAAAGATTTAGCTCCTCTAGCCAAGGGCTACAAAATGTACTTGGATGACTGGCATGGAAAGAAAACGATGAACAATTTTTAGCGTTAACTAGAAGTTTTTTTTTTTTTTTTTTTAATGTGATGAAGTAGAAGACGAGCAAGACGCTCTCCTGATGTTAAGAGATAACGGCTGCCCATAATCAGTACAGTGCTAACTAGGATTTTACAAATATGTGAAATTCTAGGAGCACTGCATCAACGCTTCTTACTCAAGAGTCATAAGATGTTAAGACTCTTTAGCCCAGTAATTACACTAGCTACAGTGCCCTCCTACCGGAGCACAGTAATGTTTGCACATCACTGCTCAGGCGGTAGAATAACTGGCACTGTTGGGGTACCCACCTAGACGACCTCCTGCAAAGGAAGTCTACCCCCGGTAAAGACACCCCCCCACACCCGGTAAAAAAAAGTACTTGACTATTGGCACAGTAACGTTTTGGTTGTGTTTAATTATATATACTAAGTACATACTTCATACACGCTTCTCTTAGTAACATGTATCATTAAAGGTGGGTTATTTTCCAGATACAAGCCTGGATATACAAATGGGTCCTCTAACAACCGGGCAGTATCTCATAGTTTACGGCAGCGTAGTGTTGGGCGTCATTTTGTTCGCTCAACTCAGGATATTGTCTTTCGTGCAGATGTCCATACGAGCTTCAGCTAACTTACACGATATCATTTATAAGAAGCTCATTATTTCCATCATGAGGTTCTTTGACACGAATCCTTCAGGTAAGTGCTTTTTACGAGTAGTGAGGCTGGGTACTCGTATTTTTCTTGTATTTTGAACCCATAAATACCCATCAGGGTTTCTATGTTCCATCTAAAATCTAAACAATAAAAAAGAAATTCTTAACTATAACGCTTAATCTGTATGAATTGCTTTACATTTGTTAAAGCTATTATAGAAAACTTATTATAAATTTAGCCAATATCTAGAAGACAAAGATGCTTGGAAACTTCTACGTGGTATAAACCAACTGAAACCTCTCAAACAAACAAATGTTACCAAGCCAAACGTTGTAAAACACATATTACAAAAAATAATCCATAAAAAATCCATCCAAGCGTTTCTGACCTGTTCTTTTTGGAGAGGTGCTTTCAAATGAGTCTTCTTCTTTAGTTGACACCTTTTAACGTAGGTTGGCGATCATCAAGGCAATTTGAACCCTCGACACAGCGGTTCTAAATAGGATACGCGTGCTCTTGCAGTACCATTGGCGCAGATTTTTAAGCCAAAATGTTCTTCTTCTACCTGGACTTCTTCTGGGATGAGTGGTAGTCTTAAATTAAATTGCTTTATGAAAAAAATTACATCCACTGTAGCCTATTTGAATTTTAGAATTTGATTAGACGATACGTTCTGATGATGAACTGCTTAACGTGTCAATCCCTTTCAGGTCGCGTCCTAAACAGGTTCTCCAAAGACATGGGCGCGATGGACGAGTTCCTACCCAGAAGCATGTTGGAAACGATCCAGATGTACCTCTCAATGACGAGCGTGTTGGTCCTCAACGCGGTCTCTATGCCCTGGACGTTGATACCTACCGCCGTTCTTCTGTTTATATTCATATTCCTTCTCAAGTGGTACTTGAACGCTGCGCAGGCAGTTAAGAGATTGGAAGGAACAAGTAAGATTATTTGTTAATTCAAAACTTTCCAGTTGAATTTTTATGTTATTCATTATAGGTTAGTCTTTGGTTCGTTACATCACGCAAGATCGTGGTCACGATCTTAGCGTAAGCGAAAATGTGGACGTAGATGGCAGTAGATTAAACCTAGAAGATGGGATAAATACCTGCACCCATTGATGTAAATGGTGAAATAAAACAAAAAAAAATTAATACGAGTACAAAAATTGTTTATGTACTCGTAGAATGTATAGGTAATAATTATCATATGCTCATAATATTTCAAACGCTGATTATAATAGTTTCAACCATGAAATCAAACTCTGAGTTTACAATACAACAATGTTATTGTCTTCTTTAAAGTCGATTGGCTGTTATTTATCTATTAATAGTTTTAAAGAGCTCTTCATATCTAAGTCGAAGATATGATATGATTACTAATTTGCTTCCGGATTAATTACTTGGAGGCGAATGAATAACTAATACAAGTCCCTAAATTACTGCTATAATAAATAATTACTACTTTCACAATTAAACATATTACTAGTACTTGTCCTACTAGTACATGCTACTAATATTATAATAAACTAGTGTACCCGCGCGCACTTAGTAGCGCCTTACAAAAAATATCAGAGTGTCTGTACTATATTATTATGTATGTATGTATATACCTCTACCTTCCTCTTGAATTACTGTATCTACTTATTAAAGAAAACAGCTTCAAAATCTGTTGAGTAGCTTAAGATCTAAACATACATAGAGACAAACAGACATGGGAAGCGACTGTTTTATGGTATAGTGTTTTTTTTTTTTTATGTGATGAAGTAGAAGACGAGCTAGACGCTCTCCTGATGTTAAGAGATAACGGCTGCCCATAATCAGTACAGTGTTACCTAGGATTTCACAATTATGTGAAATTCTAGGAGCACTGCACCAACGCTTCTTACTCAAGAGTCATAAGATGTTAAGACTCTTTAGCCCAGTAATTTCACTAGCTACAGTGCCCTCCTACCGGAGCACAGTCATGTTTGCACATCACTGCTCAGGCGGTAGAATAACTGGCACTGTTGGGGTACCCACCTAGACGACCTCCTGCAAAGGAAGTCTACCCCCGGTGATATCTTTTACTAAAACATACTTTCTTTTTCAGCCAAGAGTCCTGTATTCGGAATGATAAACTCTACCATATCGGGGTTGTCAACAATCAGAAGCTCTGGATCTCAAAATAGATTACTTGTCAGCTTCGATAACGCTCAGGTATTTATGATATTATTGAATTTATTTTAATTATTTTTTATTTATTTTTTTTTATGTGGAGAAGTAAGAAGACGAGCTAGACGCTCTCCTGATGTTAAGAGATAACGCTGCCCATAATCAGTACAGTGCTACCCAGAATTTCACAATGATGTGCAATTCTTGGTGCACTGCACCAACGCTTCTTACTCAAGAGTCATAAGATGTTAAGACTCTTTAGCCCAGTAATTTCACTAGCTACAGTGCCCTCCTACCGGAGCACAGTAATGTTTGCACATCACTGCTCAGGCGGTAGAATAACTGGCACTGTTGGGGTACCCACCTAGACGACCTCCTGCAAAGGAAGTCTACCCCCGGTGAAAAAAGTAATTGTTATCCTTTTGTAAATTTGTATTAATTACTAGCTAGGCGCGGCGGTTTTACCTGCGGAACAGTAGCCTTTAATATGTTATTCTGGGCTCTACGCTATCTTTGTACCAAATTTCAGCTCTGTTCGGCCGTTGAGACATGAAGAGGTACTTGAGGTACCAAACACACACACTCAGACACATTACTAGTTTTGCATAATTATAATGTTATACTAGTTGTGTCCCGCAGTGTTACTTGCTAAAGACTAAAGAGAAGTAGACTTTTCTTTAGTCTTTACACACACATAGACACATAGATGTGTTCATAGGCGGATTTTGGGGGGGGGGGGGGGGGGGGCAGGGGGCCAATTAATCCTACCTGTTTATACCCAATTTCAGCTCAATCGATTCTGTCCTTTAATGACGAAGAGCCAGCAAACACACATCCATAGTGCATACTTGTATTATATCTATACATACTGTAACTTTTATTATCTGTTGCAGAACCTCCACACGAGTGCGTTCTATACATTCATTGGAGGATCGAATGCGTTCGGGTTGTACCTTGATACTCTCTGTCTCGTGTACCTCGCTGTCATCTTTTGCTTGTTCTTGTTCGTCGATTTCAGTAAGTTAGCATACACTTGTGGGAATTATTAATTTTCTTTTTTAGTTTTCTCAGATTGAGTATTTTTTGATAAAATATTTTTGACAATTCATACTGTTAGTTTTAAGCTCATTAATATTACAGCGGCTTCCATCCGGTAATATAATGTTGACAAAAATGTGAGCTTCACGGTGTTCTCTTTAGACATACTTTAAACTGACAACACAAATTAGCACACGGCTCGTTGTAAGCCTGATAATGCCATCATTCATCATACTCGACAATTGACGTCTAGTTTGCCGAAGGAATTGGAGCGATAGTATTAAATGAGCCACAATTAATACATAGGTACTGAAAAAGTTCCATGGGACCGGGTGGTCCCATGAATCACCACCATGAAATGTTGTCCACCCGACGGGGTCGTCGGGTGGACAACATTTATAGATATTAATTATATCAGTCGGGACTTATCGCGGGTCTGCTCGTGACCACGGTTCTTGTAACAGAACCGAAAAGTCAACGTTTGTTTTATAATGTTTTTGTAAAACTAGCATTAAATACCTACGCGATGAGTCCAGAATAATACATAATAAAAAAATAATAAATATGAGGCTATGCTATATAATTAATGAGTTTAAATCGCGGATATATGAGTTTAAACCAGTTATTTTAGGTAGGTATAGTCTTCTCTCTTCTCTTCGACTGAGCATTATCCCGCGTACTGCCAGGGTCTGCTTTCCGACTATACCTCTTCCACTTCGCGCGATCTTGAGCATCCTCCTTAGTTAAATTATTGGCTCTTAAGTCGTCCTTGAGCACATCAAGCCAACGTCGCTTGGGCCTACCGCGTGGTCTTGCTCTAGGTCTAGTACAGTGAACAATAAAAACATTTATTTATTTATTAAAAACAATATGTGCTAACAGTGTACACCAAAACACACATAATGCTAAACTTAACCTAAACATAAAACAGTTATGTACGAGACAAATTAATAATTAGACAACGAATAGTGTCAATATGCGCTATCTGCAAAAATATGTTCAAAATGACTACTGCTCTCGCGGTAGGCGCGTTGTTGGCGTAGCACGTAATAATAATAATAAATTCATTTATTTGCCACAAACATGGTACAGTAAGGTGAAATAATTGTCATAGAACAGCTGAACAGCATGCTTGATCAGCTCTACTGACATACAAAATTTATAGCCATAGCAATAATGTTAATTCTTATTCTTTCGTATAAAACGTAACAGCACATTTTTTCTGTAGCGGGTGTGATCCCGGTGGGTAGCGTGGGTCTGGCAGTGTCGCAGTCACTCGTGCTGACGATGTTGCTGCAGATGGCAGCACGCTTCACCGCCGACTTCCTCGGGCAGATGACCGCTGTGGAGAGGGTCCTCGAGTACACCAAGCTGCCTGTTGAAACCAACATCGATGAAGGAGGTAAGACTACTGCCCTAGAAGGCGGGATCAATCCCTCCCATCCCATATAATAAAACTAGCTGCAGTTTACCCATTGAAAAGTAGCGTATTTTTATTCGAAGTTTTAAGCCAAAAATACAATGTCCGCTGAATTGGTTTAGTTATAAGGTATCGAACACATACGTAGGAGCATGGATACTTTCGCATTTATAATAGGTACTAGTTGGTATATATCACCTAAAGGTTTTTTTTGTACTTATTTTAATTTTATTTTCCATTTCAACAGCGATGCCAGCGCCCAAGGGTTGGCCGAAGTCTGGTGACATCACATTCAATAGCGTATTCATGAAATACGGTGCCGAAGATCCGCCCGTGCTCAAAGACTTGAACATTAACTTGAAGAGTGGATGGAAGGTAAGAAAAAAACAGTTATGTAGATTTACGACATTAAACTCAGCTAAAGATATTTTGTTCAATCTAGATTTCAATCATTAGATATATGTATGTATACTTTAAGCATTACTTTATTGGTCACCAAAAAAATTGTGAAATTTATTTGTGTTAAATTATTTTTATTATAATTTGAGTGGTGGTATACACAGCCAAAAGGGTTTTGTGATATCGCATTCTGGTTCACCTTGTTCGAATCTCCAAATCGACTCGCCTTGTACTAAGTGTTATGCACTGTTTTTCCACTTGCTATAGCGAGTCATTAGTATACTGATGGTACCTATCATTTTATAACATGCTGATACGACTATTATCTGCATAAATACACTAGATACAATTTTCTAGTACCTAAATAATTTACATGCAGTGATAAATTACCAATGTGTCATAGTTACAAAGCATTTTTAAACGAAGAGAAAAGTTACCTTTTCTGTTGTATTTTTAAAGTACGAGTATCTTAATTAATGGAACTAGGCGTTACTTTGCGGAAATCCATCACAACAATTATTAGTTATTATTTAATATTTAGTGTTAATTCCGCTCTAAATTTGTGAGTCTAACTAAGTTTTAAGAGACGGCGAGGAATTCAAACGTTACCAAAATAGTAATTAGTATTAATTCCACCACCGAGCCCGCATATGCATGCATATCCAGCGGTCGGCGAGTGAACATCTCTCTGAAGATGCCTCGTGTAGAGGCGAAACACGTGTCAGCGTTGTAGTCAATTTTTGCGTAGCGTCCGGCAGCGGTTTGTCATCGTTGTCGTCGTCGTTTCGTATCCTTTGTTCTAGCTAAGTTTCGCGTAACCACATAACTAACACTAACAAATAGTTATAACCCTTAATGCATGCATATGCGGGAGGGCGGGTGGTGCACTCGGTGGTGGAATTAATACTAATTACTATTTTGGTAACGTTTGAATTCCTCGCCGTCTCTTAAAACTTAGTTAGACTCACAAATTTAAAGCGGAATTAAAATCAAATATATTAATCTAATGGAACCAACTTTGACTTAACCTTAACTATTGGACCCGCCCACACTTGGTTCTGTACTATATTATGTATGTATTATAGATATAAACCTTCCTCTTGAATCGCTCTATCTATTTTTTAAAAAACCCGTATCTAAATCTGTTGCGTATTTTTAAAGATCTAAACATAAGGACAGACAGACGCGGGATGTGATTTTGTTTTGTACTATGTAGTGATTATAATAATTTATGCGCAATCTTTCAACAATAAGGGTGGATATACTAGCCATCACAGATCATACAAAAGGGTACAAAACCTACACCCTTTCGTCCTTCGTCGTTTATGTTAAAATGCCTTTCCGGATCTTACACACCAAGGCTGAAAACGGTCTGGGGAATCCTTTTGCAGAGATAACACAATAATATGTTTGTGTCAGAATTACAAAGCGTTTTTAATTTATAGGTGGGCGTGGTTGGAAGGACCGGGGCTGGCAAGTCTTCATTAATATCGGCTCTCTTCAGGCTCTACGATATCGATGGCAGTATCAAAATAGACGGAGTCGACACTAATGTTCTTCCTAAAAAGGTAATATCTTATGCTCTATATAGGACTAGGTCTTCTAGCCTTCTCTCTTGTTCTACAGCCTTTTCTAGGATGGCCTTACAACAACGTTCTCAACTGTCGAATAATTCACAATAATTAAAGAGACTAATGGCCAACTATTATTTTTCAACTGAATGTTGAAAAAACCATGAAAAGCTCCATCTGCCGGTATATAAAATCCACCTTAAATTTTTGGGCCTTGCATTTATCTTAGACTTGTACATATTCAACTTGCTGATCTTCAGCAACGATGCGACCGAAGATGTTAGAAGACCGAGAAGTTGGGATAAACCCTCATCTTCACTATAATACATAATATGGATATTTGGCTATTTAGATCTTACATTGATTGACAAGCTTTACCGTGATTAATTACATATTTAATATTAGTCATTAGAATGAAAATGCAATAAATGTACCTGTAATAATGACACATAGCTCGTATGATGTTGGAGCATGAATTCAGAAATTTATTTTTATCTATTCGAATTTGTACATCTAATTAATTAAAAGTAAGGATCGACAAAACGCCAGTGCATCTCAATAAACATCCCTGAGGGAAGAAGAAAAATATTTAATTATTGACTCTACCTTATTTATCTTAGGACCAAATGGTTTCTAGTAACAAAAATTAAGTACTTATATGCTATTTTAAAAAGGTATTTACTCAACATATACGTGGGCAACCTACGGTGATCTTCCGTAGATACCAATATGCAGTATACTTACTATACCCAGTGGTTTTACCCACTGAAATGTAGTCTAGTTGGTATTTGCGGATCTTTCAATAGCAAATTCCAACTAAATCGGTTAAGTCGTTTATGCGTGAACTAGTTTTTTGTGCGATTATATTGTTGTTCTTGTTACTTTGTTTTTATATATCGAGCACAATTTGTGTTTTAATACCTTTATAATAGTGTGTTTATTCGTTTAAGTACGATACAAAATGTCGAATCATTGTTGACGCGTTTACCACACAGCTATCTGATAAGTGGAGTGCACCTGAGGCGGATCTGTCACGTATAATATATAATTGTTTGTCGAGTGTATTAACCTCTGTATCCTTTACAGGACTTGCGCTCGAAGATATCGATAATCCCCCAGGAGCCGGTGTTGTTCTCTGCTACTCTGCGTTATAACTTGGATCCTTTCGACTCGTACAGTGATGATGAAATATGGAGGGCTTTGGAACAGGTATGTATTAGCTTGAGATGGTGAATGCTTTCGCGACCCCATCTCGCTTTGATTGAGCGGAGGACTATTATTCACGGGGGTTTTTAGTGGATGCAAGTCCCACACTCCCCCTTCCGTCACCCCCGTGGCGGAAGGATAGTGCGAAGGCATTTTCCCCTCCACAAAAAATAAAATAAAAAAGTACCTATTAACTGTTTTTTATAGCAGACTAAACAAGCGTTTGACCGTAATCTCACTTGTTGGTAAGTGACGACGCAGTCTAAGTTGTAGCACGCTTGTTCAGTAAGAACCTATTCACTCTTGATTTGAACAAACCCACGTTATAGCATTAGGGAAACACTGACAACGGTAGCGAGTTCCATTGCATCTATATCTTTCTTTTATTTTTATAAAGATAACGAGAAGAGAGAACATACATGTTTACAAACTTTCACATTTATAATATTAGTAAGATAGGATGGAAACATCGTTTTTCAGTTGAATAAATAATCTAATTATTTAGAGTTGGATTGCTCCAGGTTTCATTAATTAAATGCCTTTTTTACATACTGTACTGAATATTTAAACGAACTTTTTTATATCACCAACACGGTTGCAATGGCGCTGAATGAGATTAAAAATTGTCACACCGAAAATAATATTGGAATTTATATGCTGTACTGGGTGTACAATTCATATTTTATGGCTGTACCGACGTGTTCAGTTGATAATAAAAAGCTATTCGTTTGTTTACGAACGAAACTTTTTATAGGAAAAACATGGCAACTTCACAAATTTTGTTGCGATTCTATTGCAAAAAAAAATACTGCACAGCGTCTCTAGACAAGCGCCAAAGACGCGGCTAGTAAATAAAATTAGCATGGCATTGTATTCGGTAACTATGAAAGTAGGTAGTAAAGTACGTTTTTCAACAGAAGCAGATGGCATTGCGCTTCATCATCATCATCATCATCATTATGAGCCCATGTTCGTCCTCTGCTGCACATAGGCTGTCATCCTCCTCCAACCGCTCCCAGCTACCTTTTTACAAGCTTTTATTTACTTTCACCTGCCTGTTGTCTGTCTGTAATCAAATCTTGCAAGTTTAATTTGACCTACTTCCCGGTATCCGATTGAGCTGAAATTTTGCATGCATGCATGCTTTATTATGACGTGGAGTTGATCCGTTAATGGAGCTAGAAGGTGGCTATATAAACTGCGCAATTAAAGGACGCAGTTCCATCGATTTTGGATTTATTTGATTCGTCTTAACGAGTATTTTGGTACTGGATGGTGATAATAGTAAAAACTTGTTTTTAAAAAGAGTTTTTTAATTTCACTTGTTGATATCATCCCCCATCTCGACCAAGGTCACCCTACACTAGGTCACAAGGTAGTCACAAGGTCACGTACACATTGGCATTACGTTTCTCAGTTTTACTAAAATATATTTTTCTCAGGTTGAACTGAAAGACGCCGTTCCAGCCCTGGACTACAAGGTGTCGGAGGGAGGCAGCAACTTCTCCATGGGTCAGCGTCAGCTGCTGTGCCTCGCTCGGGCTGTGCTGCGTTCCAACAAGATACTCATCATGGATGAGGCTACTGCTAATGTGGATCCACAGTGAGTGACCTTACTAATTTAATAAGGTTTTTTATTAAGCTGGTTAGCCTTTAACCACGATCTAACGTGTCTGCAGCCGAGTGGATTGTGATACTGGAGATTCCGTGGGCCGTGGGTTCGAGACCCAGTGTTTGTACAAAAATTTGACTACGATCTGGGTCGTAGGTATTGGGTAGTTTACACTGGTTGATACTGATCTCTTTAAGCCGATAAAAATAAGCTGTTAGAGACGTAAAAATCCGTGAAGTTAAAAGGCGTATCCCAACTCTGTGTCGTATAACGTATGGTTGGGTTCTTCGCTAATGTTCAGAAAATTTCTTTGTCTGATCTTATAAGATCAGACATGTTCTCGTTATAACGAGCGAGGTAAAAATCCACTAAAAAATACACTCCGGCGATTTTATTAGTGGATTGTTACTAGTGTACTTTTGTATGTCTTAAAGTGTAATCAATTCATTCCAGAACTGACGCCCTAATCCAGAAGACGATCCGTCGTGAGTTCGCCGCCTGCACCGTGCTCACCATCGCCCATCGTCTCAACACTATCATGGACTCAGACCGGGTGCTGGTCATGGACAAGGGAGTCGCCGCGGAGTTCGACCACCCGCACATACTCCTCAACAACCCTAACAGCATCTTCACTTTCATGGTTCGAGAGACAGGAGAGAGCATGAGCAAGGAACTTTACAAAGTAGCTAAAGACAAGTATGACGCAAGACAGGAATAGTTTGTTTCATAGGCGGTTTGTTTTGTTATGTTTTAGTGTTAAGTAGTTTGTGATAATAAATTATTTTTGAACAATCATTTTGTTTTTTCATTTCATGTCTCAAATTTTGGAACATATAACCACAATAGGGATGTTTACAAGTTTAGCATCCGCACATACTCCTCAACAATCCTAACAGCAGCTTCACTTTCATGGTTCGGGAGACAGGAGAGAGCATGAGCAAGGAACTTTACAAAGTAGCTAAAGACAAGTATGACGCAAGGGAGGAATAGTTTGTTTCATAGGCGGTTTGTTTTGTTATGTTTTAGTGTTAAGTAGTTTGTGATAATAAATTATTTTTGAACAATCATTTTGTGTTTCTTTTCATGTCTCAAATTTTGTAACATTATTTCCACAATAGGGATGTTTACAAGTTTACCTCTACTCCCTCCCAACCCCATGCGAAAATCTAGATAAAGAGGAGCTTGTATTATTCCGGCTTAGACCCTAAGCTCGCTGCGCTGCGTAGCGAATTTCACCTGAGTTGGTTTAGGCGTGAAGAGGTAATAAAAGGTTTAGGTTTAGTTTGGTTGAGTTGAAGATATAAGTAAGCTTTATCTCTTAATTTATGTAGAAAAGAGAGAGAGTAAAAAATAATTTACATATTACTGGTTTTAATTTATTTAGATTTATAGGATCATGCTAAGCCTCGCGTCGTGTATAGCCTAAAATTTGTAAAAAAAGTTATATTATCGATTTGATTTTGACATTATTATCCCTTAGACATCAAGCAGAATTCTTAAAACATAAACATGATTACGAAATAAAGATAAAATTAGCCATTCAAACGAACACGGACAGGATAATAGTCTTCACTGCTTCACAATGTTGGACAACGAATCAGAATAACAGCAAAAGTTCCCATGATCAGCAAAATGGTATAAAGAAGAAGTGGGGGTTAAAATGGGAGCGTGCAACTGTGTAGGCCCGAAAACACCAAAACCTGTGAGCAAGTGCTGCGATAACTCCCTGTTCAAGAACCCTAATGTTTACTATGCCACTATAGTGCTAGGGTTGGCTATCGTGTACCTTTCATACAACCTCTTCATGTGCTACAGATGCAGGCGCCTTTGTTAAATATGAAGGTAATTTCTATAACAATTGAAATAATATATTAGAACTAGATTATGCTCGCGGCTTGGCCCGCGTAGACAAATTCTTTCTTAGCGGAGGTCTACGTCATAAGACAAATCTGTGTTCCAAATTTCAAACCAATCCGTTCAGAAGTTTGGGCTGTGCGTTGATAGATCAGTCAATCAGTCACCCTTTTCTTTTATATATTTAGATATCCCATTAATTATCGCCATAGGTACTTTTTATTTTATTCATTACATTTGGTTAGCCTTTGACCACGATCTCCCGTGGTGTTAAGGGACGATAGAAGACTAATCTAGACGGCGAGATAAATCCTCCCTGGCTGTCTTGAACATCGTGCTGGAGCACGGTCATAAGGAAATCTCGGCGACTTTTGTAGAGTGGTTGGTAACTAGCCTTGGCCGAGATAGGTACTTGACGATATCGTCTAGTACGCGTTAGGGAACTGGATGAGACTCGCATATGATCGGAAAGTAAGGCGTGATCATGAGGAGGCCTATACCCTGCAATGGGTGGATACGGCATGAGTAAATAGAGAAGAATGGAATAGAAAAACTCTTTATTGCATACCCAGTTCCAAGAAAGTTATAACTTCAATACATCCTTAAAACTAGAGGTTAACAATTGGCGGTCTTATCGCATAAAACAATCTAGATAGTAAGATTCCTAATACAAATTAAGCGACAATTTTTTTATTATAACGGAAGGCAACCCAACTGACTGTGAGAGACGTCTGCAGCACCAGTATAGTAGTAGTCATTTTTTAGAGCAAAACGACGAAAAACTTTATAGCATGAACAAAACATAGTTACATAAACGTAATCTATATTCAAACAGGCTTAGCACCATTAAAATTAATCTATTCAATATTATAATATGTATCTATAACAATTATACATTCAAATGACCCCGTTATCCTGAAGGCATTCGCTCGGCTCCCGGCGGCATCGTTTCCGCAATGCGACACGGCCGCGACGCTGCGTACAATTTACTTATAGTGCGTACCTAATTAAAACTATATTCTTCTTAGTTATGTTTATTTTGGTAACTTAATTAAGTTATATAATAAATAAATGATAATGTCTAACTAATCCAATCTAACGTACTGACGTCGGACTGCGCTGAACTTCGTAATTGTAACAAGTTTTTTTCTTAGAAAATTTTGACCGGTTATACCTTGGTGCACTACGGGATTTAGCCGTGACCATACCAAAGGGAGCAACAGATCTTCCGTGTGGGCTCATTAAGCGCCTACTTATCGTAATTAGTATTTGTATTACTTACCGTTATTAGTATTTGTATGAAATTACATGAATTCAGCATTGACGCGGATGATGGGATCGGACGAACTTACTCGTTGTGCCAAAGATCTTTAAATAATAAAGACCCATAGAATTTAAAAGATTTTTTAATCATAATAAAGTTAACCTCTTTTACTTTTGATGTAACTTTGACTAAGGTCTTTCACGTTACATCAAACGTCACAACGCCATTTAACAAAAATGTAGTTTAAAAACACCACACAAAAATAATTTAAAAAATTATGGGTCCGGCGATAAGGCCCATAAATATGGGCATCAGTAACTACTGATAGTTACGCACGATGGGTTGTTGCTCAGGGGGATGTACTAACGATAGCTGGCAAGTGTTCGTTGACGACCACAAACCAACCCTGTTCCTCCTACTCCTGACTGCGTTCACGCTCCTCCTCGCGTACAAACTGTACCGCTGCCACCACCCCCGGCGGAGCCTTATTTGTTGGTAAACATCAAATGTAATGTTGTTGTTTTATATTACATTTATATTGAATTAATAAAATAGGATAGGGATAGAGGGGATAGGATAGGGTTATACTGACTCCTCTACAAAATTACACCCTATAGGGTTAAACACTCCATGCAAAGTTGCCTATTGTAGACCTTTATATAGTTTAGTTCTAAGTCTTTTTTTTGTTATCTTTTAACTGCAATAAAGAGTATTGTATTGTATTTTAGGAATTTTTATATCATTACATAGTAGAGGTATAAAACAATACCTACCCTATGAAAGCCTATATCTTTAAAACTACGCAACGGATTTGATGCGGTTTATCTATTGAGATAGAGTGATTCAAGAGGAAGGTTAAAATATGTATAATACATGCATAATATAGTAGAGAAACACTAATATTATTAATATTATTATTTGTAATATAATAATATTTTAATAATAATAATATGATGATAATATAATATTATTTTTTGTTAGGCGCTACGAACGCTACGAACGTTGAGTGGCGTGCCATAGGGGAGAGGCCTATGTCCAGCAGTGGAAGAACTTAGTCTGATGATGATTATGAGGTACTACGCAGTGCGCGCGAGCCCACTTATTAAATAATAAATTATATTGTATGCTTGGAGGTTTTGCCCTAATAAGGCTAATGTGGCCAATTTGTGTGGTAATCACACGTCCGCAAGTAGGTGAGCTGAATATGTAAGTAGCTAGAATGAGCTGTAATAACATACTATGAATGTTGCCTCCTACATTTCAGGTAAACGAGCTCAACACAGCTAGAAATGCATCTAATTTGAGATGAAGTTTTATGTATTTTACTTTGTGAAAACCTGAAGCCAGAATGTCTGAATACTTTCTTATAACATTATTCACTTATTGGTTAACTAAATTATTCAGGTATCAACAATCATCATCATCATCTCAGCCATATGACATCCACTGCTGAACATAGCCCTTCTTTTTGGTCTATCATAATCAATAATAAGGTATAGGTATCAATAATAGTAGGTAATCATATTATATAGTATTTTAGGTCTAGGGGAATGCATCGTAACAAATAAATAGTCTCCATAATAAAACAATATATTTATTAGGTACAAGATTATCTACACTAAGTATAACAATAAGAACTTAAATTAACTATAATTACTTTTAAAAACTAGATATGACTCATAAAACTGGAATAGGTGGAATACGCACGTAAGACATTTTTTTTAGTTTTAAAACAGACAATTTTATTTATATTTTTTTATATTAATTAATAATTTAGGTAGTTTTTTTGTCAATATAAATTGTGACGTTTAATTAAAACTGGGTTCATCTGCATAATAATCCACCGTTAATTCCATACTCTATTGTTATCACACCTTGTGATGAACAAATTTGTCCTATTGCATCAATGAACGACCGATGCACATTGCACATTATCATCGGTGTGTATATTTGACGGTGGATAAACTCCGTCGGAAACGCGCATGCGGCTGTCATTTGTTGATTCATCTCGCGTTCTCTTTCAGATTGGTTTGGAAGTATGCGTCCTTGGCTATCTGGAAGAGCTTCGCTTGGTTCTTGTCGCCGGTTTCACGCACCATCGAGGAGAGCGCGCTATTGGAGTCAGACAGGAGTACGTAGGGGTGGTCGAACTCTGCCACCTCGCCGAAACTCATCACTAACACGCGGTCTGAGTCCATTATAGTGTTCAGTCTGTGAGCTATTGTTAGCACGGTGCACGATGCGAACTGACGTCTGATCGTCTGCTGGATGAAGTTATCCGTCCTGAGGAATAGACACATTATTACTACACGTCGATAAAAAATACAAAAAAAGACTCTTTGAAACAAAATCAAGCTGCGGTACCAATTTAATCGTAAAAAAGCATTCACTATATTTATAAGGGCCTTAAGATTCAGCAATTTTAAAGTTATAAATGAAGAGTGTCATGAGGTCCATTTGGAGCATCTTATAGGCAATTACTAATACTTAAATGCGCTGATTCTGAATATATAACAATAAAATTGTAATAAAATATATACACAAATTTCCATGAGTTTGGTGACCTATACAATTTAACAAAGGAACTCAGATTAAATAAATATATCAAATCCAAATTGTCTTTCAAGTTGAACTGAGCTTAATGTTATTCCCAAAAATGATTTGATTATAGTAACCCTGTATCCAATAATACTCACTGTGGGTCAACGTTGGCAGTAGCCTCGTCCATAATGAGTATCTTGTTAGATCGAAGTACAGCTCTTGCGAGGCACATTAGCTGACGTTGTCCTATTGAGAAATTAGCTCCGCCTTCCGTCACCTTGAAATCTAAAGACGGTACGGCCGATTTCATGTCGACCTGAAATTAAATATAAAATGTAAGGCAGTGAAATAAAGAAAATATAACGGTAAATATCATTCTTATTTATTGTTGTTGTTATAATACTATAAGTAGGTATACAATTTATAGAGATTTAGATAGATAGATAGATAGATAACTCTTTATTGGAACACAGAAAATATACAGAGATAAACTTAAAAATAAACCACAATATTACAAAATGTTAGGTACTTAAAAAAGGTCATCTTTTCTCTACACATTTTTTTAAGTTGTGATATGACGTTACGCGTACGATAGATACCGCCGGGCTTGTTTGCAAAGCGAATGAAATAGGAGAGAGATGTGAGGAGGCACTTTTCGTATAAATGAAATTAATTTATCATTTAGTGATAAGTTAGTAGTAGTTTTTAGGTAAAATAATGGTTTTAGGGTAAAAAAATGTAGGCTCGGACCCTGAATTTTGCATACGATACGCATAATATACCATGTGTTCCGTCCAAATCTCTCTTATCTCTCTCTCTCTCAACTTCAGAATCTAGGGTTTTTTAAACCCTATATATGATCGTTTAATAAATAACACAGAGTACTTTTCAGCAAATAAAACCAGTAGCTATTAGTATAAAAATAAATTTTAAAGTACCTCTCCTATATAAATTTTAATAATGCCAAGGGTTAATTGATTGTTAGACGTTACCTGTTCAAGAGCTCTCCACAGTTGATCGTCGCTGTAGAGGTCGAATGGATCCAAATTGTATCTGATTGTAGCTGAGAACAACACCGGCTCTTGAGGGATAATTGATATTTTTGAACGAAGGCCCTGTGGATAACAATACGCTATTTTGAGAATAATGCCCAAATTTTCTACACTTATGTACTTCAATATTGAATTTTGTTTTCATGATATTGTGTATTATCGATGTATACGTTGATATTGAACAATAGGTAAGTTTTTTGTCCTATACTGCAATGACGTACTAAACAGCTGGACCGATTTTGCTGAAATTTGATATAAAATAAAATATTTAGAATCTGTAAAAGTATCTTAACTACGCAGGTTATCACACTAATATTATAAATGCGAAAGTTTGTGAGTGTGTATGTTTGTCACTTCTTCACGCCTTAACGTATGGACCGATAGAGCTGAAATTTGGTATAGAGATAGCTTAGATAGACCCTGGAATCACATAGGCTACAAGTACAGCGCTGGGCGCAGCTAGTAGCAATTAATTCATTCTTTCGTTGATTTAAACTTTAAATTTCCCCACTCATGAAAGTGGATTAAAAGTTACTTGAAGTTCAATTCGAAGCGATTCAACGCAATATTTTGAGATCCGGCCTTTAAGTGTAGTGAATTTACACGGCACAGTTATTAAATAAAATACACTTACTTGTCTGGATACCAGTGAAGTGTCGATTCCGTCGATGGTGAGCATTCCGTCGATGTATGCAAACCTGAATAATGCCGATATCAGGGATGATTTTCCCGCACCGGTCCTGCCTACGATTCCAACCTGAAAACAATTTATTCATATTTAATATCATTGGTTCAATTTCAACTTGACTTTATGTAGTGTTTAAGAAGGAGGCGAAGACGTTTTCTTGGATTATTCCCATTTGGACAGATTCTCATTTGGACAGATTCTCATATGGACAGATTCTCAAAATGACGGGAGTACACTTATGCAAAAAAGGTTATATAAAACTTGACAATAAATAATATTAATTTTAGTGTTTATATTTCAACAGGTCATCGTAATTACTAAGTACAACATGCCCTAAGGACTCCTATAAATAACTTGGGTATATAGAGTATATATAGAGAGTTGAATCTTAGGATTGTAAACCCGACTTAAGACCACTGATATATAATCGTAGGAACTTAGGAACGCAGTGCTTGTCTTATTTAAGCATTATATGAAAGAGCCATAAAAATCATTATAACATTCAACATTAGCTTAAAAAGCAAACAAACTTGAATGTAGGCTTTTGATAGGTATAAAAGTCAGAGCACGAGATGTGCGACCTAGAAAGGAATAATATAGAAATTGTATTTAGAAAATTACAAATTTTATGTAAAAGCATACCTTCCATCCACTTTCAATCTCAATATTAAGATCCTTGAGCACGGGCGCTTCATTAGGTGAATATCTCAGGTTAATGTTCTGGAACACGATCCTGCCTTCATGCGGCCACGTCGGTGGCATCGCTATCTCTGTTAATAAAAAACAAGCCATAAAAAGAATTGTGGCAGTAAAAAAGATGAAATTTTTGAAGCGGCGCGATGAATTGTTGAAAGCGCAATATCGCTTCGCCCCCGGCGCTGTCGGACCGTGGCCATATTGCCGCCGTGTATTAGCCTAATGGAAACTTGTTGGCTGCTATTGTTTGTACGAATATTATCAATATTTGTGCAGTGAAAACGAAATTGAACGTTAAACTTTACTCAGTTAAATAATGTAGCTCCGTTGGACTGGAAAAACAATAAAAATCTCTCTAAATTTAAAAGCGAAGCGCTGCACTGTTTTTGCTATGTGGTAATCTTTATGGCTTAACATACAAGTAGTAAGCAGGTAGGTCACCAGGTAGGTAAAAAATATGTGATGATTATAAATAACCGTACGGCAATGAAAATATCTCTATTTTAATCTTAGGATAAGTTTAACACTGTTTCTGTTGAGTGTTGCTCTGTATTGCTAGTACATGTACCTAGAGCAGTTAATATAATTTAGGTTTTGTTAAATTGGTTAAAGAGTATTTCTATTCTATTCTAGAGTAGTTCAGAGTATAATCACGGCCTTCGAACAGGTTGGTCTCAGTTTGTATCTTGGTGTACTCTAGAACTCGTTCGACGCTGCGCTGGTCGGTTGTGCGAGGAACTCGACCAACATGCGTGCTTCGTGTTGCAACATCGCCGTGAGAGTGTTGCTCTGTGTTGCTTTACATATATCTAGAGTAGTGCAGAGTATACTCACGGCCTTCGAACAAGTTAGTCTCAGTTTCTATCTTGGTGTACTCTAGAACTCGCTCGACGCTGGTCAGTTGTGCGAGGAACTCGACTAACATGCGTGCGCCGTGTTGCAACATCGCCGTGAGAGTGTTGCTCTGTGTTACTGCTAGACCCACGCTGCCCACTGCTATCACGTTACCTGTCATTTAAGAAATAGGTCAACATCATCTGGATGCTTTAAAAAGTTTGAAAACGTACTGATATCGCGTTAGGCTGGTCTATTTAACAGCACTCTTTGAAATTTAAAAATTGTTGCAATGTTTTGTGTCCCACAAAATAAGGAATAATGCTGAACCTGTTGCCTGATTAATAACTAACTTTTGGAGGAACATGTTGGAAGACTCAAGAAAGACCTTGGAGAATTGATAGGTCAACATATCTATACAGGGTAACAATCTTTACTCGGGATGAGACTACGAATATATCTTTTAGTTCATTTCATCTATTTGAACAGTTGAACAGTCCACTAGCCATATGCTGTCCCCGTCATTTTCCCAAACACATCAAGAATTACACATTAGTTTGACCTTATTTCGTGACAAAATTCCGAAAATAGTCCATCATGTTATTCGTCTGATATCGTACTCATCCCTTGGGACGTTCCTTTGCGAATCCAATTCGCAACGACATCATATTATTGTAATTTGTTGTTGGCAATACCAATAAATATTGAGGTCTGAGATATTAAGGAAAAGGCAAAAAAAAATGTCGTTGAACTAATATTATATCTATTAATGTTATGATAGTGAGAGCATACACATATTATATATATTGACGTTATGATTGACCTGTAAGGTTCGTAGCCGATAGCCGAAAAAATCGCACAGCCAACCTTATGGCTTGGCTTAATAATATCTCGACCTATGAGGCCCTATAGGTGGAGATATTATTTTGAATCAATTTTTAAAACTTAACCTTATTATAAAGGTTGTGGCTATAACACAACGAATTTTCTGAGCTTCCTTGGGTCGGAACAAATAACGTCATCTTTCCAATATAGATGAATCAATAAAGTGACTAAAAGCCAATTGGGGTATATCTTTACAAAGAATGGCCCGATTTTTATGATTTACAAAACAACCTTGTTAGTTTAGGATATATGAGTCAATAGGATAGATAAGTTTAACCTTTTTCAGTTGAGTTTTGCTTACAATGATACCTATTGTTTTTTATTAGTCCTCATTACAAAGACTAAGATAAGAAGCACAATTGAGAACCTTGCAATAAAAAAAAGGTTAAATTGTTATTTGTATGTATCATACCGAAATCAACGTAGATGAAGATGAATATGATGAGAGTGAGGTAGACGAGGCACATCGTGTCCAGGTAGAAGCCAAACGTGCACCCTCCGCCCAAGTAGCCGTTCCAGGCAGACGTGTGAAGATCCTGGGAAATAAAGGTTAATTGAGATCGAGACCAGCAGGGCTGTTAGCTAATTCACACCCACAAAGATTGATGTCAATTTTAATTTACATTACTGCATTTGTTATTTTACTCATATAAATGACGAGGTTTAAGGAAGTAATGTAGAGGTACATTAAAGTTGACATCTTAGTGGGTGTGAATAAGCCAATAGCACTGCTGATGCACAACTACCTCAATGCATGACAAGAGTAATGAAATAAAAATTAACGTCAAGCTCGCTTTTGATAACTGCGATAAAATTTAAGCAAACAAATTAGACTACCTAAGAAAAATACCTTTTTTAACAAAAAAATTAGTAGAGATATTTAAGCTTAAAATTACACATTTGGAAAACAACAAAGCATAAAAGTTGTCAGTGTTATCGATAATAGTGATTTCTTCCAGACAACCAAGCAGGGAAATAGAAAGATATAATTTTAAGCGACGGTGGTCACAAATAATAAGAACTGTACAGAAGAAGTAACTGTAAAATATGTAGTTATTTACCTGATGTGTATCGAATTCATCAACTAGTCTATCCTGGGCGCCACACGACCTGATGGTGGCGATGCCGTTCAACGATGACGTCACCATACCGAACACTGGACTCTTTGCTGGAAACAACAATTAATATCATCACTACATATTATAAAACAAAGTTGATTCCCGCGTTCGTTTGACACTATTGTATGCTTTATTTTGTTTTTTGGTTACGCCGGGAAAAAATGCATATTACGCATACCCTCCCATCGGGGGTATGGGAGGGCTATGTGAGACTCCCTGTGCAGAGCGACTGCACGGGTATACCCACTAAAACAACCCGGCGGCACTCCTGCATCGTCCTTGCGACACTGGGAATCGGCAAAGCCTTGCATCCAGTCCCTATTGTATGCTTATATCTTTAAAACTACGTTACGGACTTTGATGCGGTTTTATAGATAGAATGATTCAAGAGGAAGGTTTATATGTATAATACATGCGTAATATACTAGAGATACACTAATAAATTTCTGTAAGGCGCTACGAAGTGCGCGCGGGTCCACTAGCAGGTAATAAATTTTATTATTCAGCTGAAATTACATTCAGTGCTAAGTAGGTTTGAAATGATTACCTTAACATTTCACTTATTTGCAGCATGAAAGAAAATGAAAGGTCTACATTTTTGTTCGAGCTAACTCATAAATTCAGTTTAGCAACAAATGATTTTTTAAAAGGACAATGTTTTTTTAAAAGGCTATGAGCCTTAGAACATTTTAAATAGTAACTCACGCACTAGAGGTTTACGTCTGTTTATCCTACGTTTTATTTGATTCGATTGGCTACACACACACACACACACACAGTGCGTGTGTACAGTGCGTTGGCTACCATAAAATTATTCTATGGCTACGCAAGACCGTATTTTTTAAAATACAATATAGGTCTACGTCTGAACATATCCCATCCGATGTAAAGTGCAGATGGGGTCGACGAAGAATCACGCCATAGCTCAAATTTTCATATTGCCTAGAGAAATACCTATTCACAAGTGCTTTGAAGAATCCCAGGTTGCATTGCTCGGGAAACACGGATGACGGCAATGTCTTCCAAATGCGACCAGTTCTTATTAAAAAAGTAGAGGCAAAACGATTGGTACGGACAGTTGGTAGCGCCACTAAGTATGGACGCCACATTGCCATCTGCCGTGCCGTCCAAAGATGGAACGAGCTTGTAGGAATTAGCTCTTCATTTCAAGCAGTTGTAGTCACTTACTTGTGCCTTCCAATCTCTTAATGCCCTGCGCAGTCTTCAAATATATCTTGACCATGTAGAAAAAGATGATCAGTAACAGTGCTGAAGGTATGAGCGTCCAATAGAGTGCTATAGCGTTTAGGATGAGAATCGCAGCGAGAGTGCCGTAGATCTGGAATACGTCGAGCAATGTCCGTGGAAGGATTTCATCGAGAGCTCCCATGTCTTTTGTGAAACGATTTAATATACGACCTGGAACAAATAATTACAGTTTACTAACTTGAATATTATTAGGAATATTTACAAAAAAAAAACATATTGTTTAGCCACGCACAGATTAGCTTTCATGATTTGGCTCTGACACTATTTTTTTATTATTCATTATAGCCTTCGCGGTCTTTTCGCTATTAGCGATAAGACCGCCAATTGTAACACATAGTTTTATATTATAGTTATAAGTTGTTATTGTACATTTTATAAAGGAATATCTATCTATCTATCTATGGCCTTCGACCACGATCTACGGCCATAGATGACAGAATCAACCTAGAAGGCGGAATAAGTGCCTTACTGGCTTCACTGAACATCATGTCGGAATACGGTCGTAAGGACCGCTAGTAATAAAGTGTATAGATAGATAACTCTTTATTGCAACAAAGAAAACAATTAACACTAAATAAGTACATTTCAGTTAAGCAATTGGCGGTCTTATCGCTAATAGCGATCTCTTTCCAGACAACCAAGTAAATAAGTATCATAATATTAACATTAACAAGCAACAAACACGTCTCTAAACTTCCGCATTCGTACAAAAATAGGAAGTGAAGCGGTAAAGGTGTCCCTTTACGTCACAATTTATTACAATCTGACTACCAATGGACCAGCAAACGGGTAAACATAAGGCCAAAGGTTTTAATTCGGCAACTCCGAGCGCATGTTTTTATGTCAGGGATGGCGTTATTAAAGGGGAATATGTTTTTATATCCAGCGAATATCACCAGACCATAGAGCTACGAGTATGATATGTAAAGAGGAACAAAGGCATGAGACAAAAAATATCTCAAAGATATATGTATGACGTATAAGGGTAAATCCTGAGATCGGGCGTATTTAAGTGATTTCCGTGGCAGATTTTAAATCAAAGTATTATTGCATTTTACATGTAAAACATCAAATTTCCCATAATTATAATTACATCAATCAAATAGGCATCATTATAACTTGTTTTGTTCAGAAGATATTTAAATTTAAATTTTTGGTGCCACGGGAATCAATAAAGTGTGGCATGGGAATCAAAATTAAACCTATTTTGTTTGAATTCTATGTTATTATTTAAATATTGACCTCTACATACTAATCATATAAAATAGAAATGATTAAAAACGGTGATCCAAACAGATATACACCAAACATAAAGTATTAAAAAGGTCTATATTGGCTCTCTATATAATAATCATGTAAACTAAATAAAATCAACGTATTGCAGTCTTAAACAATGTAAAAATATTACAGTCACAGTCACTGACAGGATTCACTCCAGAAGCTGTCATCAGATTGTACATTTATCATTAGTTAGGTTAATCTGGACTGAAAGTTGCAGTCAGTCCATAGTTTCGTTTTATTTTTTCATCATACATCATCTCAGCCATAAGACGTCTACTGCTGAACATAAACCTCCCCTTTAGACCTCCATATATAACACTGCTGTTGAAAGCGACCTGCTTCAAACGTCTTTCAGCGACCTAAATAAGGTCGTCTGCCACACTTGTGGGTAGACGTTCTACGCTGCGTTTGCTTGCCTGTAGTAGCCACTTGAACACTTTTCGACCCCATCAGCCATTCGCTCTACGTGCTATGTGGCCTGCCCATTACTACTTCAGCTTCCTGATCCGCGGAGATATGTCAGTGACTTTGGTTCATCTCCTCATTCCTGATTTGATCACGTAGAGAAACCCTGAGTATAGCCCTCTCCATAGCTCGCTGAGCGACTTTTTAATGTGGTCTGTCTACTATAGTACAATATAAAAAAATCTGATGTATACAATATAAAAAAAATATCTAAAATAATGAAATATACAAATATAAACTGTCAAAATCACTTCCATACCTGCGGCTTCGCTGTAGTTGGGTAAAAAGTGAAAGAATGCGCAAGAAAACTCAGGGGAAAATTGATCACCGTGGTAAAATACCATGAGAATCAATACCATGTAAATCAAAATTGTATAGTTTTTTGTCAATATTTTTAAATACCATAATTATAGACCAAAATTAATAAAATATATGATAAACAATACCCTTTTACTAACTGCACACCCTAGTCAAAAAATCGTAATGGATAAAAAAATATTTTTAAACATGGAAAAGGTAATCAATGATCTAGTGAACCAAAACCACGGTAATCAATTTCTCACCTTCGTAAATCCAGTTTATAACAACGAGAGGAGGAGCCTCTCTTCACTATGTTTAGAGCGCAATCGAAGTTAGCCAATAGCGTGCGTACAAGCTTCTAAGTATTGTGGTTTGTGAAATGTGGGTAGTTATGTCGCGCGCCATGGGAATCACTTTTTGTCCGGGGACAAACCTAAATTTGTTATTTTTTCTAAAACTACGCTGAGTACAGCCTTCGCGTATTTTTTTGATCATATAACAGTTCACCCTTTACAGCTTTGATCACAGGAATTAATTAAATTCCTTTTATAAATTAGTGTAAAAAATATATTTTGTTCCGAAAATGTGTAAGGGACAGCCCACGGTAATCAAATTTCAGGGCTTTTACATTTTTTTTTAGATACTTGCAGCTAAATATAACCTGATGTCTATCATGCATTAAGTAGATTGAACCTTAGACTAACAGGAAAAAAATACCTTTGGGTAGAATTTTTATGTTACGGGTAGTTTATTCCCCCAGACACGTAAAATTTTGACTCTCAGGAATCACCCATAAGATGGAAAAGGAAAGCGAATCAGTTGTTATTGTAACCGTTTTAGGAACCGTTTTTAGTTTGACAGGATTGTATGAATAATTATTATCAGCACAAGTTCTAACTAAAACCTCAGAATATTGATTAGATAAGAAACTCTTTATTGCAAACTCTTAATTGATACCGCATATAAAGTAAAATTTTAGATTTTTCATTTTGCCGCGCTTTTGGAAAGCGGATGAAATTTTTTGTGTTCTTGGATAATAATTTTGCAATAATTGCTAAACGCGTATTAATAGTGGGTTTAATAAACGTTGAGTGTTAATGAATACGATTTACTGTCGAAGAATGGAAAAAAGTTCAACGGCCTGCTATTTTCAAGAATCGTCACAAAATGAATCTATGTGATTCGATAAACGCCCACTCTTTATCGAATTTTGGAGGGAATATCCTCCAATAAACAAGGAACTTAAAATTATAATAAACTTTTCGACTGAAGGACTTGTATCCATGGTCAGAATTTTTTTTTTTTTAACTCGACACTGGCAAAATGCAACTGTTGCCATAATATTAAAAAAAAAAGTAAAATTTTACAACCACCACAATTAAGAGTAATAATAAATAAATAAGGTGTACCAACTAATTGGCTTATCGCTCAAAGCGATCTCTTCCTAACATCCGTTCAGGGAGAGGAAATGTACAATACTGGAGGGGCGGTGCTTTTAGAAAACTAATTAACTAATTGAATTTTTCACAAATTAAAATTGATCACACGTTTTTGGAATGTGTGTTGATCTACGTGTGTGCTAGATCTATGCATCAGACGGATGTAATATATACCAGACGGACCGGGGCCGCTCGTTTGTTTTTGTTTCCTGCTATGCAGGTGGGGTCGAGGTCTGCTATTATCGTTATCAATGGGGTTTTTTTCACAAAAATAACGCTTTTTTTCTCCACTTCGCTGAAATTTCCGTAAAATTTATTATTCAAAAAGTGCTTTTCGACACAACCAGTGTGATAATTAAAAAAAGTTCTCTTAACGCTTTGTTTTGAATGAGTATCTAACACTTTGTGCGGCGAATATTTGCCCTAAGTAGGACTGGTCTTTTAAAAATATGCTCACACAAAAAGTTATTAGAATGTTCAGATGGTTTGCATTTCATCAACAAAGTCGAGTGGTGCAAAAATGTAGAATTATCTCAACGTAAAGAATTTATTTCAAAGTTGATATTAAGTTATTTCGTATTTACACATTTACACATACGAGTACACTTAGAAGTTTAACATCGGTGTATGAATTATGTATGTCTAAAATACAGTTAGCCGATTAAAAATTTTTCAATTTCGCTTCACTTTTATTTTTAACCTGAATTTTTCAGTAAAATATTTGGTGCAGTGCAGGTGCCATTCAAACTGCACTAGCAATAGCCTTTGTATTGTTATTAGACTGTTATTTTATACTACATGTTTGGACGGAATATGGACTGTGAATGGGCTCATATGGACACCTAAACTTTCTGATTACTGCTGCAGTGTTGAGGTTTTTCCAATGAATTTTGTCTTTTAAGGTCTTTTAAATTGATAAGGACAATTTTTTTAGAGATTATTTTTTTACGTTTTAAAGGCCCGGAGAAGCTTTTAATGCGTACGATTATTTTGTATTTATAATATTTAACACTCAGTAGTATGAAGTGTGTGGGTTTGTTATATCTTCACACAGTAACGGCTAAACTGATTGAGCTAAAACTTGATATAATATTATTATAAACCAAACTATAGACCCTTGAATAACATATAGCCACTTTTCAGCGGAACAAACCGCTTAACGCAGCTAGTAAATAACCAAAGAAAAGTATAATTACCTGCAGAACTAGTGTCAAAGAAGCGCATGATTCCTTTAATCATAGTGGAGAACATAAAGTTGTGGAGGTTTTTCGAAGCGGAGATGCAGAGAGAGGTGTAAGGGAACACTCTAATGTTGGTGAGGAAGATGCAAATGGCTACGATGCAGCCGTTTATGATGAGATACTGGCCGGTTGTGAAATTGCCCACAAGGACGTCTAAACCGGTCTCTGAAAAAGAAAAAAATAACATTCAAATATTTATGGGGACGTAGCACGGATTGCTGCGGGTCTTGTTTTTGCTTTGTTTCAAGTTAAACGTCAAGATGAATGAAGATAAGCCCCTTAGCATCTGTGCCAAGTCAATAGTTAAAAACTGTGATGTATGTTTTTTAATGTATGTATATTTTGACATTATGATTTAATTTATTTAGGTAATATTATATTTATTTAAATTAGATATAAGTAATATAGTTTAAAAATAAAACTACTATGGACGTTATAGGTCCGTCATCGCATCAGGCCATCATAGAGTAGAGATATTCGGAAGAGTCCAATTAATATGGGAGTGGCGTAATGGTAGCACTTCACATCACTATTCATGTCTGCTTATCGCCCTATTCGTCCAAATACGTGAGGTACATGGCTCTCTTCGTCTATAATTCTCAAAAAAGTTATTCGGATTTCAGCACAAATATAGCGAACACCCGATAAAAGCTGTAATGTTGGCAACCATTACAGTTGATGGCTGCTTAATATTATATTGCGTAGTATGGGTATTCTTTTTATTATACGAGTAGTATGTATGATGATGCCAAATAAATAATTATGTAATAATTACAGTTAAAATAATTATATTATTATCTTATTATTACAGATACTTCACTGTTTTGTGGGTAATCGTGAGTCTAGACAATGAAATAAGACAAGATGGAAAAACCATTGACTTTTAACAATCAGTTTTTCGAATTAGTGTCAAAATGATAAAACTTATCTATTTATCTGGTCAAAGCAAAAACAAAGCTTTATCTATAAACCTACCTACTCTACTTAATACAATCAATTTGAGTGTAATACTACACTTACCCATTTCAGCGCCCTGTAATCCCTCTTCATACACTGCCATTTGGTTGGACCTTGAAACAAATAGCTATTATAACATTTTCCAGATTTGAGCACAATCTTGAGATGTTATCATATCAATATTAACTCTAGTAAGGCTGTTATGTAAGTAGTATATTACATAACCGTTTAAGATGTTATTTACAGATGAATCAAAGGCTTGCGGTTGTATGTAGGCTTAAAATTACTAGGTAGATATAATACAAAGGTAGGTACAATACTAGGTAGATATGTAGCATAAATCATTTTTGTAGCGTCCGTGGCCCAGTGGTATTACGTCCGGCTTGTTGTCTGGTGGCCCTGGGTTCAAATCTCAGTGTGGCAAAAACTTTTCGCCTGGACGCAACCGTGTTTCGGAAGGCACGTAAAACTGTGGTTCTTGGCTGTTTCTTATAAGATACTAGCTTAACCGGCAAACGTTGTTTTGCCATAGGTATAAATAATCTAGTAATTTCTAGTGTAGACAAAAAATAGCTTACTTATTGGAAGTATGTATGTATTTTAGAATGTGTATATTGTATGTATGTAAGAATGTGGTATATGCGTGAAATAAGCATTATTTTATGGAAAAATTTTTCAAACAAAAGTAAAAAATTAAATTTTATGAAAACATTGTCTCTTATAATTTTTTCATACAACCAATATTTCCATTGACATTTCAAAATAAAGATTCATAATGATTGATTTTTTGTAAACTATGAAAATCTTAATTGTTCAATTACATTTTTTTAATAAAATTAAATTAAAATTACATTTTTATAAGATCAACAACATTTTTGATATAAATAAAAAAAAGTATACTTACAACACAAAATCCGTTGTTATTGAAAGCTCGTGTCACGTGTTGAGTACTTTTGAGGTTATAATATCACTTGATTAACTAATCGTGCAAAATACACTCAAAATTGATAATTTAATTATTATTGATAAAATAGGAATGATTAAAAGTTAATATGAGAGTTAATTGTCAACGTTACTACTACACTTGATGCATAAACAATAATGATGGCCGACAACTGTGTAGGGAGTGAGAAAGAAAGGAGACCGGCTTCGTTCTCATCCCTACTCCGTGCTGTTTACTGGGTCAGAAGTGACACCTGTAGACATCTGGCGGGGATAACTTATTAAATGACGATTGATCAGTTTTCGACTGGAGAGGAAAATTGATTAAATTACTAAAATGGCTATTAAAAAATAAGGGTTGATCGTAGAAGGGTGAAAATTGAGGATTGTATGTATTTTTGTATGTTGTATCATTAAAAAAAAATAGAAATTAAAAATTTTGTCTCAAAAATAAAATAAAAAATTTAGGGGTGGACTACCCCTTACATTTAGGGGGATGAAAAATAGATGTTGGCCGATTCTCATAGATACCGGATAAGCACAAAAAATTTCATCAAAATCGGTCAAGCCGTTTCGGAGGAGTATGGCAACAAAAACTGTGACACGAGAATTTTATATATTAGATGTAGGAGGCAGTCGTTAGGTCATGTTGCAGGCCTTGTAGAAATCTTGGCGACCTGAAACTGCAACATATAGTTTGGCCACACAACCTATAAATTGTGATTTGACTCTGACAGTGTAAGTAGGGTAACCTGTTCTGTTGGAGTATAAACCTCAATTATTATAAACCCCAATTATAGATAAAAAAATTAAGATATATAATAGAACTACCCGAAAAAATATTTTTTAAAGTACAATCCGTTTTCTATTTTTTTGTTGACTAAGTAATCGTTAGCTAGTCTACTACGATATCGCCACATCTTATGTCAATGCGATCGAATATGGTGGCAGACTAAAACTAGGTAGAATATAGGCCAGGCTTCACTAAACGTCGAGCTAGAACACGGTCATGAATACCGTGGTGACACCATCCAATAATTGGTATCTAGCCACGGCTGGCTCAGCAGAGCTTTTCACTTATTCGTCAGGGAAGCGAATTGAAAACCGATTTGCCAAAAATGTATGAAATGACGTATTAAGTTATTGTTGGTTCCCTGACGGATAAGTGAATAGCCCTTGCAGTTACCATCATTACATGTACGCATATGTCTTAGGCCAACGTATCGGAGACTAGCAAAGCTATCATAACTGTTATCATTCGAACCAGGGTGGGGCCAACAATTATATTATAATTACTGTAATAATGTTATAATCAGAAGCTATTTATCAAAACAGATAATTATCTCATTATCTTTTCATGGAAAGCCCCAGAATATTGTGGGTACTGAACATTTATTATATCTTGGAGCTGTATAATTCTATATGATTATTTTTTAAACTAAAGTAGCTAACTCGCGTTAGTTCGTATGCGTCTATTGAAAATGGCATACGACATACTTATTCTCAGGTCTACAATATACACAAAAAAAAACATAAAATCTTTCGCTTGAGAGGAGTTCGACAACAAACACTGCGTGTTTATAATTGCAACATAATTTTATAATTGCGAATGTGTGTGAGAATGTTTGGATGTAAGGATGTATAGATGTGTGTTTGTTACTCTTTCACGGCTAAACGGGTGGACCGATTGAACTGAATTTTGGTATAGAGATAGCTTAGACCGTGGAATAACATAAAGGCTACAAACAACCAGGTAAAGACGCTGGGCGCAGCTTGTTAGATATAACTTTCTTACCAGTAGCTGACCCAATAGTCAGCCCCCGCCGCGCTCGCCGTCGCCAAAATCACCAAGAAGACGGTAAACATGATGAAACCAATGCTTCCTCCAGAACGGAAGTACGCCGATATCACCTCCCATCGCAGGTTGCCGGACTGTCTCTCCTCATCTGCTATCTTCTGGGCTTCGAACTGAGGTAACTCTTCGCCTTCGTTGACGCTTGATTGCAACCGTAGGAGTGCTGGCCTATCTTTCTCTTCGGTGCTCTGTACAAAAAAAATCGATTTTTAAAACCGCGAATGAGCGTTTCCTGATATAGGACATCACAATTGTCCGATACCGTGGTTGAGCTTTTATCCACAATGTTAGACGTGCGTCGTGCAAATTTTGTTGAGTATAATAGAAAAATACCAATAAAATAGGTAATTAGTATTATGATATTTCCTATGTACATCAACGGTTTTCTCTTTAAACATACCAAATTTCAACTGTATCGGTTTAGTTATGCTCGCAAACGTTTGAAGTTTTTTCCTTAGTGGAGATATCTAGCTACGTTATAAAACGTTCTGTGTCACATTTCAATCCAATCCATTCAATGGTTTGTGATCAGTCAGTCAGTCAGATAAAGTAATATCAAAGAAATGTAAAAGAGTAATTGCAGTCGACATTTTTTTTCGATATTTCCATGAAATTGTTTTTCCATCGTCATTCTTACTCTTTATATCTGATCATAAATTCCTATAGATATACGTAGTTGCCTACTTATATTACGAAATAATACATCATATCTACGTAGATAATAAATATCTAATAAATTTTATGACTTAATATACTCGTACCAACTATGATGCAATTTAATATGAAAATACGTAATGCATACCTAACTGTAACAAAACTCTAAAATGAGGTTTTTCACTTGTCATTGATTGTTGTTGTCCTACTTATAACTAGGCGCATTACTAGAGTTTCTTTATCGACCGATTTTCGCGTAATTAATGTTAATTAAGAACGGAAAATGGGTAAAAGTCCCAAAACCAAATAAGATAAAAAAAAAAAGGACGGAAAAAACTTTATTTGACTTAAAAGCAGTATTCCTTTCTAAACAAAAAATACCTCTAATTTTCCAATATTAATAGTTCTTCTGAACAAAAAAAAATCCTTAACAATTCTTTAACGCAGGAGTTATAAAATAACCAACAGAAATTAAATCCGAGAAAAAAGGTAAGGTCGAGAACTCCTTTGTGACAACGTTAAATAAATAAAATTCAATAAAACTATGTAGGTCAACTATTGACCTGCAAGTTTCTTTATAAAATCTTATATTGAGTTAAAAGTTTTAAGTAGAACTGGAAGGTCCTCTCTATAAAGTTAAGAAGCAATTACACTTTGAGACTTTGATCGGACCGGTGCTCTGTTACGGACAATATTGCTACGAAACTTGTTGCAGTGGTTAAACGGAGCTGTGTCAAAGGTTCAATCCAAGTATATAACCCAATTGAAGACCTAACTGCTGTCCCACTGCTGGGTAAATACCTCCCCCAAATCTCTTCACGTTTTTCTTGCCCCACCTCAGGCTAGCGGCTAGACAGTCTGGTAAGAGTCCAGATTGCCTTTCCATATTTTACTAAAACGACCTTGGCGGCATTGTTTTACTTTTGGAGCCCATTCCGTGAAGACCACTTTTTCACAAACCTAATATACATGCACTTAACAGTAGAACATTGTCGCATAGGATTTCGTAATTATAAAATATCTAAGTAACACTGCAGCTGTAATGGAAAGGCGTTTTCGGTTAACATCGAGATTAGAGAGAGATTAACAAAAGTCGGGCATCTCTAGTTCAGTTGCAAAAATGATAACCTTACCTTTGCACTAGTGCTGTCCCCATCCTTATCTTGACGTGACGTCAGCATCATAGCGAACGACTTCTCTGAAGCGGCCAGCTCGTCAAACGTTCCCATGTTTTCTATTTGACCCTGTTTCAATACAAGTTATCTTTTTATTGCTGTAAAATTAGTTTTAAATTCGCTATAGTAATATTGTCCTTTAGGCATTTGCTTCATTTATTTTAACAAAAAAGTTATAATTTCTTTACCTGAATAAAAATTAAACCCATTTTACAACCGATCAAATATGTCTTGGAACTCAAATAAGGTAATTCAATATATACGAAGCTACTGAACCGATTTTGACGAAGCTTCCACTGTGCCATATGTTGGGCTAAATGTAGCCCAATAAAAAAAAATCTACTCAAATAGTTATGGCAAAATCTTGTCGCGTATTTGTTTGAAATCCGTAAAGGCTTTTCTATGTAAATAACGCACAGTTCCAATAACAATACAAATTACAAACAAGCACATCAAATAGATAAATTTTCAAAGTAGGTTAAATATACAGTTCTCTAAACAAACCTCATTCATAACAATGATAAAATCAGCAGCCTTGACGAAGTGGATCTGGTGGGTCACAAGGATGCGTGTGCGTCCACGCAGGTATCCGTTGATGCAGCCTTCGAAGAGTTGCCGACCGACATTCGCGTCCACCGCTGACAGAGGATCATCCAGGAGGTAGATATCAGACTAAAAACAAGGCAAATAAAAAAAGTTAATTATGGTGCTCGTACATCTATTCGCATCGACCGCGCCGAAAGAATTTTTGTATAGGAAATCGTCAAAAGTCGCTTCTAACCACACGGTGCGGTCGCCAGTCCTTTTGCTTGAACTTGGCTTGACACGCTACCGAGTGTCTAGATCTTCTTCCGATTCGACTCCGGCAAGTGTGCGAGGTTTCATGACATTTGATATAAATAATTCAAAATTCGATTCCTTCGGCGCAGTCGATGCGGAAAGATGTGCTTTCACCATTAGACCGACTTGAGTGAGCCTAAAAAGCATATCATCATCATCATCATCATCAGCCTATGTTCGTCCACTGCTGGACATAAGCCTTCTCCACGGCACGCCACTCAACTCGGTCCTCCGTCTTTCTTCTCCACCCACCCCCAGCGACCCTCCGGACATCGTCGCCCCATTTCGCCCATGGGCGCTCTACACTACGTTTACCGAGACGTGGTCTCCATTCGAGAACTCGGTTACCCCAACGGCATAAAAAGCATATTCCTAAATATAAATTGCATGGTTCACCTTATAAAAATAGGCGAGAACAATACTCAATGCGCATGTTTTCATTCATATCTTAAAAACTACTGAATCAACTTTGTTGAAACTTTCCACTGTGCCACAATGAAGACCAACTTAACATAATACGTCAGTATACAAGAATAGTATAGTATTACTATAATGTGTCTATAGCACAGTAGAAAATTTTTGGATCGCAATAGGGCTAATTTTTAATACCATGATCATTTCGTACCAAGAAATAAAACTCACACCAGGGGTAGACTTCCTTTGCAGGAGGTCGTCTAGGTGGGTACCCCAACAGTGCCAGTTATTCTACCGCCTGAGCAGTGATGTGCAGACATTACTGTGCTCCGGCAGGAGGGCACTGTAGCTAGTGTAATTACTGGGCTAAAGAGTCTTAACATCTTATGACTCTTGAGTAAGAAGCGTTGGTGCAGTGCTCCTAGAACTTCACATAATTGTGAAATCCTAGGTAACACTATTGATTATGGGCAGCCGTTATCTCTTAACATCAGGAGAGCGTCTTGCTCGTCTTCTACTTCATCACAAAAAACGCTTCAATCACAATAATAATAATCAATATCATAAAATTATTGAGTACATAAAAAGTTATGTCAGTAGAAACAACAATATGTTTTGATAAACAAATTAGTCCCAAAAACCAATTTGAATAAATATATGTCTAATATGAATATAAAAATATAATAATGAAGAGTTTATAAACATAATAGTTCTTTTCCTGTGTTATGAATGGTTTAATTAGAATGACAAAAAAAACAAACACAAATGACAAAAAATGTGTACTCCTTATCTGATAAAGCGTCGGCAACGACCTTATAACTTACTAGCTGTGCCCAGCGGTTTTACCCGCTGCACTTTGGCCTATGTGTTATTCCAGGGTCTGAGCTATCTCTATAGCAAATTTCAGCTCAATCGGTCCACCCGTTAAGGCGTGAAAGAGTAACAAACATACATCCAGACATCCATTCTTACAAACTTTCACGTTTATAATATTAGTCGGATAACACTCAGTCTCAGTAACAATCAGCAAGAAATTTAGCAAAGTTCAATTTTAAAATAGTTTCTTATGAAAGAGAAACCTTTAGGGGTGAATATAACTTATATAACTTTTGCATTCATACTGTTCTCGCCCATGCAGGTGCGGATATGTGAATCACAAGCTCTCGACAGGATAACCAACTTACTTGACCTTGAAACGACGTCGCTAGTGTCGCTTTTAAACTCTAAACAGCAAAACGTCAACGGCTTAAATTTTATAGTTCCTTATTCAACCACCAAGTCCTATGTTGGTTTTTAAAACGCGGCGCACGTGTGACTTCCGGCTTCGCAATAATATGCAGACTCATGCATTTTACATAGCTCCAGATAAAATTTAATAAAGTAATTCCTATTCGCATTATTTGAACCATATAAATATTAATCTATTTTTCCGAGTGTACCCAGGATATAAACACTGGTTCTATAACAAATAATAACCTGTATTTTAAGAATTATTTATGTTAGTGTAATCTAAAAATATGCATTAATTTAGTCACTAGGACAAAAACAGCAATATACCGACCGTTGACGATTTATTTAAATAGTTTTTTTTTTATTTATGATTCGACCTTGTGCGTGAAACTAATAATATGTAGAACAAACTATAAAAAATAAGTAAAGATTAGAGTACCATAGAATTAGCGACGCGAGATTTCACCACTCAAACGCAAGATTCATTTTTTTTTAAATTCATTTTTATATTGATGATTAGACTTTTATGGAGCACTTTTGCAAATCAATTTGACAATTATTTTGTCCTATTTTACAAGCTTTTATTTTATTTCACCTGTCTGTTGTTTGTCTGTGTCCATAGGCGTACCCAGCTTCTGGTCTAGGGGGGGGCAGGCAAGGGCGGATTCAGATTTTTTTTACTGAACTTGAACTTTATGCCTGTGTTATGTGCCTATATGTTTTAACGTTGAGCAGGTAGGACCTATTTATGGGTACGCCATACTTTGATTTCGCCTCGCACAGAGCGGTAAGAAAATTAAAATATTCTTCCTTGCCGCGAGCCCCGCGAAAAATTTATATTTTTGGTAACGAAAATACGGCAGTTATTTGCTGCGAGCGGTAGAAAAATTAAATTAAAATCCATAAAAAGCGCGAGCAGCTTGCTGCGAGCGCCGAGAAAATTTTATGTTTTTGGCAACGAAATGAGTGCAGTTAACTTGCCCAGAGCGGATGGAAAATTAAAATATTCATATTTAAAACAGCGCGAGCAGCTTGCTGTGAGCGCCGGGAAATTTTATATTTTTGTCAACGAAAATGTGCGGTTAACTTGCTCCGAGCGGTTGGAAATTCATATTAAAAACAGCGGCAGCGCGAGCAGCTTGCTGTGAGCGCCGAGAAAATTTTATATTTTTGGCATATAAAAGAGTGCGGTTAACTTGCTCCGAGCAGTTGGAAAATTAAATTATTCTTATTTAAAACAGCGCGAGCAGCTTACTGCGCGCGCCGAGTAAATTTTATATCTTGGACTATGAAAAGAGTGAAGATATCTTTCGCTGAGGGGTTAGATATTTAAATATTCAGACATATAGGAGCGTTTACAGTTTGCTGCGAGCGCGCGGCGAGAAAATCTAATATTTTGCATAACGAAAAAGTGCAGTTAATTTGCTTCGAGCAGTAGGAAAATTAAAATATTCTTCCGTAAAATAGCGCTAGCAGCTTTCCGCTATTGCCAAGAAAATTGTATATATTTGCCAACGAAAAACGTGCAGCTATCTTTTTGTGAGCGGTTAGAAATTTAAATATTTTCACTTATAAGAGCGCGTACAGCTTACGAGCGACGAGTATTTTTTATTTTTCTGATTATGAAAGGTGAGCTTAGTTCGTTCCGAGCTGCAAGAAACTTGAATGTTCTTACTAATAAAAGCGCAAGCAGTTTGCTGAGAGTCGAGAAAATTTCAAATCTTGATTATGAAGAATGTGCGAACGGCTTAATTCGAACCCCAAGAAAAAATCCTATTTCTGACCACGAAAGTTACATGTAAAGGATATACTACTGCTACCTCTATAGCTAGCTACCTACGAACTTGGTGCAAGTGCCAAGAAATTTTATAAATATGATGACAAAAAATGTGCATTTAGTACGCTCCGAGTGGTGAAAATATTAAATATTGTTACTAAAAAGCTAAAAAATATATAATTACTGACTACGAAACGTGTGTGATCGCCTTATTGCGAGCGCCAAGAAAATTTTATTTCTTATCATACAGATAATATAAGACATTCGATTTCCAGGGGGGGGCAGCTGCCCCCCTGGGTACGCCTATGTCTGTGTCTGTTTGTCAGTCTGTCTGTAATCAAATATTGCAAGTTAAATTTGAAGAATGTAACAGGCGAATTCAGCTGGGCTGGGCAGCATTCGGGAAACTTCGACAGATATTTGAGGCGTCGATCCCCAAAGCCTCAAGAGAAAAGTCTTTGAGCAGTGCGTCCTACCTGTAATGACTTACGGAGCCGAAACGTGGACACTCACGGTTGGTCTAGTTCACAGAATGAAAGTCGCTCAGCGAGCAATGGAGAGGGCAATGCTTGGAGTTTCTCTGAAGGATATGATTCGTAATGAGGTTATCCGACAGAGAACCAAAGTTACCGACATAGCCCAAAGAGTGAGCAAGCTGAAGTGGCAGTGGGCTGGCCACATCGTGCGCAGAACCGATAACCGCAGGAGCAGACGAGTTTTGGAGTGGAGACCACGCTTAGGTAAACGTAGTGTAGGACGCCCTGCGACCAGGTGGAGGGACGACCTGAAGAAGATGGCTGGCAGAGACTGGATGAGGAGAGCTGAAGACCGGGCTCAGTGGCGCGTATTAGGAGAGGCCTATGTCCAGCAGTGGACGAATACGGGCTGATGATGATGATGATGATGAAATTTGATCCACTTCCAGGTTTCCGATTAAGCAGGACATCGAGCTGATCTGATGATGGAGCTGGAAGTGGTCATGGGAACTCCGTAATTAAACGACGCAACCCCATCGAGTTTTGGCTCATTTGATTCGTGTTGACGAGTACTTTGGTGCTAGTTGGTAACAAAAAAAGAGCTTGTTTTAAAAAGTTTTTTTTTTTTAATTTCTCTTGTTAAAACTCTACCGCCCGTTTGCAAAGCAACATAGCGTCTATGTAATAATATCGTGAACAAGGATTTTTACCTAACCATCGTGATATAATAATGACATGACGTGCAAAAGTGCTCAAATCATATTTGGGCCTACCTACTTGAATAAAGACATATAAATTTGTACTTTTTATACCAGTCAGTTTATAAAACTGGCTGTTATAAAATATAGATAACGAAATAAGATTACTGAAACAATTTGTTCGATTTATTTACTTAACTAAGTGAATCAAAACTTAGGCGATAGATCAACAAAAAGCTCAAAGAACCCTCTCGAAAACTAAAAGAAATTGAACGTAAGTAGAATTTAAACGATAAAATTGCAGAGATGTTTGTGATTGTGTACTCAAGCCGAGTATTTTAATGAGCAGACCTGAAACGCTCGGTTCGTGTTTAAATATAGCTGCATTTTCTGAATATATTTGTACGCATATTATGAAACGTATTCAAAAATAGTGTTTAATATTATTTACCTAAAGTTTTTGGAACATGCTAATGGTGAATAATTATCCAACGTAATAGAAAATTGAGTTGCAAAAATCAATATCGAACGCAAGAACCTTAGTTCGTAAAATCTAACATTAAATAGTTAAACCATCGTATAATTTGAATGGGAAATCAAACATTTCTTCTTATTATATTGACAAGATATAGACATTATAATTACCGATACTCGGTTATTAAAATTTCGTGTCTCTGTGGTTTTTATCGAAGTTGCTAGAGTTTATTTACTATTACTAAGCGTCAACTACAAAGAATTCGTACAATTCTGAGATCATGACTCGTTGTTTATTGGAACACAATAAGCTAATTTTCTTATCAGATAAGTAAATACTTACCTATATGTAGATATAAAGTCCCTAGATAAGTTAACCCAATTACAGATAGGTATAAAAAACAATACACATAAAGAAAAATAACAGAAGAGGGAGACCTATACCTATAATGGCCAGTGAAATGATTGGGCTGAATTTTAACAATGACTCTTGAGAAAAACGCGTTGATGCAGTCCACCTAGAATTTTACATTATTGTGAAATTCTGGATGGTGCTGTACTGATTTATGGGCAGCGTTATCTCTTACCACCAGGAGAGCATCTTGCTCGTCTTAGTAACTTCTTTGCATATAAATAAAACTTACCTCTCTATAAACAGATCTCGCCAGATTGATCCTGGCCCGTTGTCCACCAGAGAGTGAGACACCTCGTTCTCCGACCAACGTCTGGTCTCCGTACGGGAACTGCTTGAAGTCTTTGTCCAACGCACACACGCGGCACACCTGGATTAAAGGTTATTTTAGAACTGGCTACAATAAAAAAAAGTGACCAGCAGCATAAAAAAATACAATCCATAGGGATGTGCTTCATTTATACATCACCGCTCCAACACTTCTGCGTCAAGCTAAATGTCAACTATCTAGTAATTCAATAGTTAAAGCTCATCTCTTGGAGCGCGACCCTCTTTTTTAAATATACATACACGTATAATTAGATTTTTGATCTTCAACTGCTAACCATCATGGTCATCGAAAGTAACCCGTCTACTTACGCATTGGCGTATGACAAACATTCCTGGAAACTCTGGTTGAAACTACTTTAACATGAATAATAGGCACTAATCTGTGCCAATGATAAAAAAGCCACTTAATGTCTTTACCTGCTTATATTTCGCATGATCATAATCCAGGCCGAAGAGTATGTTCTCTCTCACAGTGCTAGGGAAGAGCCACGCCTCCTGAGCTGCATATGAAACGCGCCCGTTCACAGAGAACGAACCACTTGCTACGGGCAACTCTTTCAGCAGCAGTTGGAGTATCGACGACTGAAATAAAGGAAATTATCAGTTTTCTGGTCTTACACCCCATGTCGGTTGCCTGGAATACATCAGTCTAAGCAATAAGGCCCATAGTGGCCTAAATATAGTTTAATTTTTGGACCATAAATTGCGTCCAATGTTAAGTAAGCTGCAACAATGCCCTTGACACATACAAATTCTTCTTTACTCCACTATCATTATCATCAGCCTACGTTCATTCACTGGTGGACATAGGCCCCATGGTACGCCACTCAAACTACTTTACTTAGTTTAGGTTTATTATTCATCCCCTTTCGATATCGTTATTCATTAAAAGATACAAATATATTCGCATACATAATTGTAAAACACCTCAGAGCAAATGCAAAAGTGGTCTGTGGGGTTCTTACAACCAAGCATCCATCCAATTTTCAATCAAAATAATTAAGATTCAACTGAAATAAGCAGTAATTCGATAGACAAGTACCTACTGAAACAAAGGACCCCAGAACCGGAACCAATATCGCCCGGACTTCAAGATAGAACTTCAGCAAACATGAAACGGTTTAAATTTAATATAAAAGAGAATCGAGGTACCCTTTGAGTGCATAGTACGAATACTTCACCGGACGCAGAGGCGCCAATCATGGTGCATTGTACATTCTTTACAAACTTGGAAATATGCACTGTGCCAAGAAATTCAGGTCACCAGTCTGGCAGACTCGATGGTTAATTTTAGGGGTGTTTCTTTTAGAGCATATAATAAAACAAAATAAGTATGAGTTTTTTTGTTAGTGGATTGTGTTTTAAACATTTGAATACGCATCACGTCTGTCAATTTTCTGTCTTCGGTTATTATTTTTTGTAGTGGAATGTCGTGAGACCTAAAATGAAAAAACCTCGGAACCCGGTTCCAATACAGAAATCCATAATTTTTTGCCGATGTCGACTCTCTAATACATACAATTAAATACAGTCGCCATTAAAATCTTCAATTCAAATCGTTACGTTTTTTCATCTAACAACTTTTCTGATCAAAACTGAGCTCAACAGGAAACTTATTAATAAACATAATATAAATAAATTAAATTGAGCTTTTGTCACCAATTATCATTAATAATAATCAAAATGTAACCATTAAATATGAGTAGGTTCTACAAATAGATATTTTTACATATTCTCTGTATTATAGTCAAGCTACGTGCGTTAATAAAAAATGATTAATGATACATAATATTTATTTAGATATAACAATCTAAACGAGTTTTATAAGACAAAAACAAATGAATTGAGGTGATTGATTATAATATATAGATTAGATATTATTATAATCAATTAATTTGCACTAGAATAATAATTATCATAAGGGATTACGAGTATATCTACTCTAACGAAAGAGGTAAATTTGTTGAAGATTTAGCTCTTCCAGATTTATCCTAGACCTCTAACATGACGTAACGACTACCCCTACATATCTTATAGAAGACAACCACGACCCACAGTTTAACGTGCCTTCTGAAACACAATAGCACTCAGATGAGCCCATAAAGGGATTTGACCTATGGGTCTCCGGATTATAAGCCGGACATACAACCATTAAGCCACTGACGCTCTTTGATATTGCATAATATTGTGTACTATAACAAAATATAAAAATAGATTAGCATGTCTTTCTCATAACTCAAATAAAATTTATAGTTTATCGTAGGCTATAACCGTGGCGGTATTATCGCTTAAATTAGTTTGTTCCAGTTCACTGAATGTAGAACAATAGTTTAATATTTACTTCTGTCACATTTTAAAGTAAAATAGACAGATAAAATAGGTATAAATAGTAGACCATGCATACTAATAAACGCGAAAGTGTGTCTATATGTAACCTCTTCACGTCTTAACCACAAATGATTAATATTAGTATATACCTATATTAATTTAAGGATTAATATTAGATATTATCTTAATTTCAATTAAATCGGTTGAGATATAGATCAAATTTGTAAAGAAATCATTCAAGTCTCGGAAAAAGACATAGGATTTTAGTTTCTTCAGAATTTTTTTATCTCGCTGGATAAAAGCTGTGTTATCGCGAGTAACACCGCGGGACATCACTAGTCCTAAAATAAATCAAAACATGTACAATTTTACACTTTCTCAATAATTCTTGAGTAAATACGGCGCAGCGTTGCAGAAAACGGAGATTTCTTTCTCTTATTACAAGCTTTTAATTACTTTCACCTGTCTGTTGTCTGTCTGTAATCAAACCTTGCAAGTTTAATTTGACCCACTTCCCGGTTTCCAATTGAGTTAAAAATTTGCATGCGTGTGTAAATCGGATGACAATGCAATATTTTTATGACATCGAGCTGATCTGATGATGGAGCTGGAAGGTGGCCATAGGAACTCCGTCATAAAACAACGCAACCCCATCGAGTTTGGGCTCATTTGATTCGTCTTGACGAGTACTTTATGATGCAAGATGGTTATAATAATAAAAGCTTGTTTTAAAAAAAGTATTTTTAAAATTTCACTTGTTTCCTAACACAATTTAAATATTTCCTCTGGCAGAGAATCGTCGCCGGCCAGCTCATTGCACGTTCCAATTGCTCTGGACTTATGACGCTCCGACAGAATACTTTTATTGTTTAACATTAGTTCCAGTCTGTAGTTTTATTAGAGGATATTTTTCTGTGCGTTTAAGTTGTAAACAATGTCAGTGGTATTTGTGAACTGCTTACAACAGTTAATGAACATCTTAGGATATTTGAAATATTTAGAGTACGTTATCATATCACTTTTTAAAGTTTTGAAATATCATCATTTAAAAGATAGAGGTCACACAAGAGGACGTCGATCGAAGTCTTTTGTCTTCACTGAAAACGTGCATCTCTAAAACTTTTATATCTTACTGATATTATAAACGTCAAAGTTTGTAAGAATGTCTGGATGTCAGGATGTATGTTTGTTACTCTTTTACGCATAAATGGGTGAACCCATTGAGCTGAAATTGGGTATACTCCCTGGAATAACACATAAGCTATAAAACAGCGGTTAAAACCGCTGGGCGCAGCTGGTAATGGGACATTTTTTTCTTACCTTTCCAGAGCCGACGGATCCAATGATGGCACAAAGCTTTCCTCGGCGCAGTTTGAACGATATATTCTTCAGCGACATGAAGTTAGGGTCACCGGTCCAAGTGGCTGAGACATCCCTCACCATGACTGCTGAGTCGTCTTGGTGGGACAGGCTTCTGCGGAACTTTGTGTTTCTTGGGCCGATGTTGGAGGGCTCTAAAGGAATATTTATTTTTTATTACGAGTAACTGTTTTTTTACAACTTTCTTTGTTTTAAGTATTTTTTGTGTGGATAGCCTTGTCCGGTAATTGTGTAGAGGTCTCAATCGGGGAATGTAGATTCAAATATATAAAGATCTTGATAAATGGTCATAATTAATGCTTGGATCCATTACATTCTGCGTCATTAAAGCTCTTTTTAAGAAAAAAAACAAATTGTTAGCAGTGGTTCAAATAGTACCTCTATCTAAAATCTAACGCATTAACACAACTAAAAAAATATAAAAAATGAATTTAAGAAAAACTAAAAGCTTCTATTTTATAGCGTAAGCTAATTTATAGAGTAAGATTCCATGAATATATAATTATATATTATATTAATTATGTTATATCAGTTCTACTCGTACATTCCATCAATAATACATAAACGACTTTAATCTACTTATGTTAAGAGGTAATAAGGTGTTATCAAATCCAAATGTCATTATTACACTACTTACAATTGCAGTTTATAAAGTACACAGTACCTAGCCATGTATATTGTTTATGAAGCGGGGGTAAGCTAGTAAATAAAAAACTTACCATCAAAGACAGCTTTGCTAGTGAAGTCATTAGATTTCCGATGGAAAGAGAGCGGCCTGACAGGATTCTCTGGTTCTTTGAACTCGGGGCTGTGGGTCATGTTATTGAAGAGGTTCGCACTGGTTACAGACGCCGACTTGATCATTGAAAGGTCAGGACGGTCCTCTGTAGGAATAATTGTAGTTATTGTAGAAAACTTCGTGATCATATGGGAACGTATTCAACTATGTGACGTAATGGAGAGAAGGGTGTTTAATGGTGAAAGCACATCTATCCGCATCGACTGCGCCGAAGGAATCGAATTTTGAATTCTATAATATGAAATGTCATTAAACCTCGCACATTTGCCGGACTCGAATCGAAAGAAAATTTTCTATACAAAAATTCTTTCGGCGCGGTCGATGCGGATAGATGCGCGAACACCATAAAATACCATGCTTGGTCAGAGGGAGCTTATGTTTCAGTCACATTGATTAAGTGCTACTCACACATTAACTTCTACTGACATGCAGGAAGTATTAATAAAAATAATTTATTACCAAGATAAAAATAAAAAAGGTAACGTGCTACAAAAATAAATTCACCAGGGGTAGACTTCCTTTGCAGGAGGTCGTCTAGGTTTACCAGGGGTAGACTTCCTTTGCAGGAGGTCGTCTAGGTGGGTACCCCAACAGTGCCAGTTATTCTACCGCCTGAGCAGTGATGTGCAAACATTACTGTGCTCCGGTAGGAGGGCACTGTAGCTAGTGTAATTACTGGGCTAAAGAGTCAACATCTTATGACTCTTGAGTAAGAAGCGTTGGTGCAGTGCTCCTAGAATTTCACATAATTGTGAAATCCTAGGTAACACTGTACTGATTATGGGCAGCCGTTATCTCTTAACATCAGGAGAGCGTCTTGCTCGTCTTCTACTTCATCACATAAAAAAAAAAAAAATTCAGCCGTATTGGATACCTACATCTACGTTTAAAGAACAGCAAAATCTTGGTGTAAACGACGATAAATCGGGTAAAACTAAGTTAAAACCACCTGTAACCGGCTGCACCTATATTTAGCCGGCAAATATTGTGAAAAATCAAGGCCTAACCGTAAAATATACGCAAATATACTATGTCCCTTTGTTAGTTCGCAACGGTCCAACCATAAAATATAAATTATAATATTTTGAATGAAATAATACATAAATAGTTCCACAAAATTTTCGGGTGATGAACTTTGTCTTATCCCAAAGGATCAAAAATTCAGATAGTTTTTCCTAAAAAGCTTTCCTTTACACTGATAAGTTGACCAATTTGGCAGTGAAGCATCCTTTAAAGTTCAAAATAGGTCAGTTGGCAGCTTGCATCTATTGCTTAAGACTGGCTGGGACAATTCATTTGACATCAAATTACGAACGATGTTTTATCTCGTAAAGATAAGTAAGTCTAGATCACTTTTAGACGTCGTGCAGGTAAACTTGAGGGTAAAAAAATCCTTAAAGTTGTAAACTGGTTAATAGTGGACTGTATTTGATAATTGTGTACATATATATATTATAAGATAGTTTTATATATGTATAATTAAAACAACAAAAACGGCACAACTCACGTCTTATATTGTCCTGAAGGATCTGGGCGTGATTGACCTGAAGGACATCGTAATTGACCGAAACCGTGGTCGAATTTCGACAATATTAGACGTGAGTTGTGCCATTTTTGTTGTTATAGTTATGTACATGTACATTTATTACTATAAAATTAGGTAAGCCTTCTGTCACTTCATTGTCTTCTTATACCCAGAAAACACACATAGACCTCTTTTCAGTGGTAAAACGGCTGGATACAGCTAGTTAATCTGACAAGGTTAATGCAATTAAGAATAACTACGCTTTTGTAACAGCCTGTACTCTTATAAAAGTATTTCTTTGTGACAGATATTAGTAATTAAAACAGACATCGCGCATTATAAAACAAAGTTGAAACGGTGCATCAATACTGGCTAGTTTAATATGTATGTGAGTGTGTAGTTTACTGCTTTTTCACGTAACAAAGGCTGAACATTTTAAGCAGATATTTGCTGTGCAGATGGCTATAATATCATACCTATGTACCTACTTTAATTACTAGGCATAACAAATTTGCATGTCTATTAACCATTAAAATACCACACCACCTACCACATTTTATGCAAATAAATTTAAATAAAATAAAATAAATAAATAAAAAAGTATTTATTGCCATTTCTTACACAGATTTAAGTACTTAATACATAAAATATGACTAACCTTACATATATAGGATACTTTATTATAATTTATGTTTAATAATGTTATGTAATGGCAATCGGGATATGCTCAGCGTTATGCTACGCAAGAAGATCCTGCGCAGCGCTGGTTTTCAGTATATCCCGTTGCTCGATCTAAGATGTTCATCGAGATTGAGGAAAGAGAAAAAAAAACGAACACAATCAGTAGTTATGTAGTAGGTATACCACATTGTTAACATTAAATCTACTAAATAACAATAAAAAAATATAAAATTAGAAACATAAAAGCAATCAGCAATTTCTTTATTCTTTATTCTAAGACCATGAATAACACATTGGCTATTTACCCTGATTTTTCCCCGAGATCGGGACATATGCAGGTGAATCCACAGGGCGCAGCTAGTTGTTTATAAAGTACTAGTAGTGCCTAGCGGTTTTACCTGACGATGTGTTATTTCAGGGTCTAAAATATATCAAAGCGTTTGAAAGCTCAATCGTTTCAACCATTTTAAGCGTGAAGAGGTCAATACACATCACAATTAGTAGTAAGCAGTATTTAGTTGATATTGGCTTTATTTTTCGTTATTGGCGCGCCGTATCTGCTATGTTACATGATAGTTTGACCAAAGTTATAGCTAGTATATCGGTAAATTAATTGTCTGGCACTTGTTCGTTGTTATTCGACAAGTTTCAGACAAGTCCGTCGGGAATTACATACAAGTGGTTAACTATTGATTTCCACTAACTAGCAGCTATTCTAGAAAATTTATGAGAAACTAAATTATGGATTTTTTTTATTTTAGACAGGTACATTGTACATCTACTGACTGACATAGGCGGCTCGCCTGATGGTAAACGGTTACCGTCACTTATATATATATGTCGCAGTAAGATAGTGCCGTGATATAGTTATATCACTAGGGATATGATTATATCACGGTTCATATTTAGGAATATAGCTATATAACTAGACTAAGTTTAGTAAAATAGATATAGGGGTGTAAAATAAAATCCCTGTCCCAAAAAAAAAAACCCAACCTACATGGGAAAACCAAAGTATTCAATTATAAACATCTTACCTAACTTGAGAAACTCCAGTACCCTTCCTATAGAGACCCAGAGCTCGGCTGTGAATGACAACACTAAAGGCAGCACCAACGTGATGTTAATTTGCGCTGCATTCATAAACTGCTGCAGGGGGTAGATCTGGAACGGACGGACGAAGTATATTTATAAAGACAATGCTGCATCTAGATTCTACATAGCTCGGAAAACTGAATAAGGTAGAATTATTTTTGTTACTCTTAAACACGGAAGAAATTCGGGCGCGCAGAAGATTTTGAACTTTAATTTGAAGAGAATTACACTTATTTTTACAAGCTTTTATTAATTTTCACCGGTCTGTTGTTTGTCTGTCTGTAATCAAATCTTGCAAGTTAAATTTGATCCATTTCCCGGTTTCCGATTGAACGGAAATTTTGCATGCATGTGTAAATCGGATGACAATGCAATATTATTATGTGACATGGAGCTGATCTGTTGATGAATAATAAATGCTTGATTTAAAAAAAAAAATATGTCTCTTGTTTTAACATTAAAGTTCCCTATTTTAAAGTCGTTCTCTAACTATATTTTTTATTGCACTAACATTAAGATTTTTAACCGTCGTAGATTCGTAGTGCGTGAGTCGGTGCCAACCGCCAAGAAACAAGAATAATATATCCGACCCAATGGGGTCAAATAAAATGCTGCATGCCATAACTGCATATCATTAAAATGGCAATTAAATAAATGAACTTTGAAGATAAAGCTTTACATTTAAATATCACATTAGCGCCACAATATTCGGATTGCTATTTTGTGTATGTAAGAAAATATTGTAAAGACTTTTTTTTTTAAAGATATAATACAAGCATTAAGTTGCTTAGTATGGGGTTTGGTAGCGCTGTGTGAATTGTCCTGAAATATTTATTTATTTATTATTTATTTAAAGTGTTAGTAAAAATAATAATTGGGGTTTATATTACAACAGAACAGGTTACCCTACTTACACTGTCAGAGTCAAATCACAATTTATAGGTTGTGGGGTCAACCTATATGTCGCAGTTTCAGGTCGTCGAGATAACTACAGGGCCTGCAACATGAGCTGACGACTGCCTCCTACATAATATCTTATAGGAAACAGCCGGGACCCACAGTATTACGTGCTTCAAAATTACCACGGACGTTAAAAATGTGACGAAATTATTTAAACAAACCATTCCCTAGTTCACTTATTTGTATATTCCTTCCTAGATAGATAGACTAACGTACGTAGTACATACTCTTAAACTTGACAATTCATAAAAATCAATAACCATGTGATATAAAACATTCCAAAAAAAAAAATTAAAAACACACAGAAGACATTCCCAAAACAAAAATATGTGAATATTCAGTTTTTACTTACAACAGTGGCAGTCATCGCGTTCCCGAACAATACGTAAGTAAGAATAGTAATGAAAAGCGCGGCTCGCTCCGTGAAAATCATGAATCCGATGAAAATTGTTCTAAGAATGGTCGCTTTTCTCACTTCCTTCAATTCGTCCGCGCGCTTCTGTCCCACTACTTTTTGGAAGGGGATTTCCCAAGCGTACATTTTGATCACCTAAAACATAATAAACAAAATATTTAAAAATAGATATGTAACGAAAATATTATGATACATATCAATAATAGCTAATCTATGTGCCTGTATTCGTCGAATAAATAGATAGATAGATAGATAACCCTTTATTGGAACACAAGAGACAAAGTACAAAAACAACTTATAAACTAAAACAATACAAAAGCTATGTGTTACAATTGGCGGTCTTATCGCTAATAGCGATCTCTTCCAGACAACCGTGCAGGGAGAGGAGAAAAGTTGAAATTCGCATGGGTTAGGTGGTGTGTTCAAATTAATACTAAAAAAATTATATTTTAAATATTATTTGTTAAATAATTAATCCGCGTTTCCCGAGCGAAAAAAACTTGGGAATCTTTGAGACACATGTGAATATGTATGTTTATTTCTAGGCATCTTACGTGAATCACATTCGACCGCATATCTGCACTTTCTATCAGGTGGTGTCAAAAGTGGGCATCTTCTGAATACATAAAAGGAAAGAGTGACTGACTGATCTATCAACGTGCAGCCTAAACCGCTGAACCGATAGGGAATTTGAAATACAGGTTTTATGACGTAGACCTCCGCTAAGTAAGGATGGCCACACGGGCAAAGCCGCGAGCATAAGCTAGTATTTAATAAAATTAAATAAATAAAAACTAAAAATATTATCAGGTCCGGTTCACATGCTCGTTATAGGCTGTTTAGTTCACTGTTATTTATTTCATTGAGCGCATATTCTAATTTTATTATATAAAATACAGGTTCCTCAAAGGCCGTTGTTTTTTCGAAAATAAACGTTTTTGAGGTAATGTCCCGCATTCTTGTCTAATAGCACACAAGGTCGTGATTATCAAAACTTTAAATTAACTTTTTTCAAAACTTTCGATATTTTTTGTGCTTTTTTTTCTCTAGTACTTAAAAATATAACTTGCAACATTAGAATATGTGCTCATGTCGCCCAGCTGCTTTTGTTTTTTTTGTCTGTTCTTAACGCCTGCTTATGGTGCTCGCACAACTATCGGCATCGACCGCGCCGAAAGATTTTTTGTATAGGAAATCTTCTTCCGATTCGGACGATTCGCCTCCGGCAAGTGTGCGAGGTTTCATGAAATTGCATATAAAGAATTCAAAATTCAATTCGTTCGGCGCGTTCGTCTCTAATAGGTTCACCATTAAACGCTTTGCAGAAAGAGTAACAAGCACTGGCAACTTTCTGGCAAAGGTGTTTTATATATATTTATGCAATAGCTACATCAAACAGGTCTTAAATGCGTAAAATGCATCATTTCAAGTTCGACGGCGGTCATAGGTATATTAAGAAACAGCTATGTCCTAGTAATAAAGTTGTCAAGTGTTGCTGTGTTCTTCCAGTTGTCTGCAAAGCGGCTTAAACCTGAAATGTGAACCAGTCCTTAGATAAGAATATTATTTACCTGAATGCCATTAATCACTTCGCTCATAACTTTGATTCTCTCGTCAGTTTTCTCGGCTGTAGTGAATCGTACCATGCCAATAAGCCTGCCCAAACCACCTGTATAAGAAAAATACCTCATTAAATGTATTATTATTGTAAATTAATTATTGCAAAGCGTAATCGGTTACTCCTACAATTTGGGTCACGCATATGGTTCTGTAAGAATATTTATTTAATTTTTAGTCGTACTATTCAAAATTAATAACAAATTTAGTGGATACTTATACGAATATACTAACTCGCTTTTGTTTAAAATGACGAATGGCATGGAAAGCGGTCACTGTAACCTATTGACACCTGCCGCACCAGGGTAAGTAGTTCAGTTTCTTTAATAAACAAACTTTTAACCGCGACTTCAATCACACTGACAAGTTTATAGGTAAACGTTTAAAAAAAAGCCCCAGTAAACAATTGTATAGTGTGCTTACCTATTTTTAAAATAACTTTATAACAACTTTTCTGTATATAGCCAAGAGGCCATAAGTGGCGCCAGATTCTTACATACTTACGTAATATTTTGAGCAAAAAAAAATAGAAATACAAATATTATTTTATTTCGATGAATGAAAAATATATGCTGATAACTAATTGGCATGGGGCAGGGCTTTGAAAGAGGTCAAACTCGTATTTATTTATTTATTTTATTATTCAGCACAACGCTAGGCCGGCTCTACACTCGCGCATGACGTCGCGCCGTGAATTCACGCTGTGAATATAAATCTATGTATTATGCCGGCTCCTCATTCACGCGCGATCCGCACGCGAAGGCCGCGATTTGTGAATGTGGATAGCTTCACGGCATCGCGCCTAGCGTTCGCGGCTTCGCGTTCGCGGGTCGCGGCGTTCCCCGATCGGAGTCGGTTTTTCTACCCGCGTCAAAGGGATCGCGCTCGGTTCACAACTCGCGATGTGTGGGTGTAGATACTATCGTTACCGTGAACCGCGAACCGCGAAGTCACGGCATGAATATCACGGCGCGGATCGCGCGTGAATGAGGAGCCGGCATTATAGAGGAAGCGCGAACGAGAAGACGTGAAGACGCAGTTTTCGCGAGTTTTCGCGGCCGTTAGCGGCGTGAGTGTAGAGCCGGCTTTAGAAAAAATCTATTATTATGTGGTACTCTTACACGTTCGCGACCTTTAAAATATTTTAATACGTTTATTCATCTCTTTATTAAATAACTTAAATTTATAATATTATACGTAGATGCGTGTTGATTTAATTTTAATAATTTTATCAGTCTACAGATGTTATATAAGGCTTATTAGCATTTCTTGTACCATTTATATGGAGGTGCTTAAATGATTAATTATAGGCTTATTTATATTCTTGCAAGATAAGAAGAACAGTCTGCAGGAATATTAAGACGTAAGTTACAGGTTCATATAGAAATATATGTACCTATTGCTTAATTGCCTGAATAAAAACGGGAGCCTTCATATCAGATGATTTAGGGTAAGGCAATACTTAGATATATAACAAAGATCACCTTGTAAAATAAATCTAGTAATCACGCAATATTTCGATGTAATTAAATCAGTTAATGAGAAACAATTTAATTATTTATTTGATACTGCTACCATTTTCAGCCTGATTATCGCCTAAGATCAGGCGAGACTCGAGAAAGCGATCAAAGGCTACACTAAAATGATTACAAAAACACTAATTTTACTACATAGTGTAAAACAAAGTCGCTTTCCGCTGTATCTCTGTCTGTGCCTATTTATGCTTAGATCTTTAAAATTACGCAATGGATTTTGACGCAGTTTTAATACCTATTATAGTGATTCAAGAGAAAGTTTTATTTGTTTTATAAAAAAAAATACAAAAGATGTATAAAATAGCACAGAAGCACTGATTATTTTGTGTTAGGCGCGCGCGCATCAACGCGAACGTTGATTTTTTTTTATAAGAAGACTCTAGAATCACACATGAGATAGTAAATAACACATGCGCTACATATCATACGTAGGTATATTATAAAATTTGAAAGTAGGTACCTTGAATAGGTAGAGCAATAATGATGAGAGCAGCCAGGCCAATAAGAGCGGCGTATCCAGCCTGTACGTATCCCAAGTAGCAAACAGCGACCATCTGAATGGGTATGATCCATACGTAGTGCAAGAACAGGAATGCCAGGTCAAATCGCTGCAAGTCGTTGGAAAGGAGGTTCACTACTTTTCCGGTGGTGGTCTCGCCGAGCGCAGTATTACCCATTCGCATCACCTGGATTACAAAAGGAAAAGGGATTAAGAAAATTCAGGATGGCCGGGACCATAATAGTGGCAGGATTGATTTTATTAGTCACCAATGGAAGTGCCGCGTAAATCTTAAAAGCCATTCCAAGCGTCAGCAACAGACGGAAATACCTATTATGACTTAGGTATATGCAGGGAGATTGTAACAATCTCGCGCTACCAAAACAATAATATAATAATTAATTGTTAAGTGTTGTTTGTCTTTTCTACCTTGGTCAAATTTTCAATTTTATATTTCAGGTTTCTGCATATAATACGATATCGTAATTTTATATCAACAGTTTTCTTCTTTGCATTTATGAATCAATAGAATATACAAAGCTTAAAAAACATGAGTAAAACGGATCCCCTGCAAAACTTTACCAATTAGGTTCATATAGGACAAACTAACAATGAGATGATTTAAGATATATATTTAAAGAAGGTAATCTTAATCCTTAGATGTATGAAAGGAACGGACGAAGCGCGGAAGTACGAGACGCATATAAGATAGAACTGGAATGAATGCGTAGAGAAAACAGACTCTGCTAAAAAAAAATCTTCATCCTTACCTTTCTGAACATGAGCGAGCTGGTAGCGACTCTAAGCTTCATGCCATACTGCTGGCAGTACAAGTTGCCGTGATGGTTCAGGTATGCTGCCAGCCAGTTGCACATTATCATGCCGATAGCATAATACGAGGCCGTCTCACGCGTCATAGTCGTGTCCACCGACCAGTACGATAGAAGCTGGCCGAATAGCAATGGCGTTACGGTTCTAAAGAAAAAATATTATTAAATACATGATTAACTAGCTGCGCCCGCTGTACAGTAGCCTATGTGTTATTCCAGGGTCTAAGCTAACACTATATTACAAACTTTCACGTTTATAATATTAGTAAGATTTATGCACTTCTCTATTGAGATTTTGATAAAGCTAGAAAAAACATTTGTTTCTCGTTTTGTACATGAATTAGCATTTATGAGATCTTTGATGTTACTCCAATCATATTATTAAAAATTATAAAGATGGGAAGTAGCGACATTGATAGTTTTAGGTTGTTACATCACACTAATTTATAAATGCGAAAATTTGTAAGTGTGTATGTTTGTTACTTCTTCACGCCTAAACGGGTGGACCCATTGAGCAGAAATTTGGTATAGAGATAGCTTAGACCCTGGGATAACACGTAGGCTACAGTACAGCGAGTAAATCGTTGTACTGTAGCCTAGTGCAGGCGCAGCTAGTGCCAAATAAAACCTCCATAAATAATTCAGTATTTTAAATATTCATATTTACCACTCAGATGTTTAAAAGGAGATATAATAAGGAAAATTGTTATATCTTGACATTGTTATAACTTCAATACAATGCTGTAATACTCAACAAACAAAATGTAGACAACAAATTGACGCAAAATCCTTATCTTAATTGTAACAAGGCAAATATAAGAGATTGCTACACATTGTGATAATTATAATACTTTTGGGTGTGTACATATACAAATATGTATAGCTTTATAAATAACGGAGTAAAACTGTTTATGTACATATCAAATGTATATTATGTAAATGTATACACGTACTCATTTTAACAAAATTTTAATCTTTATACACGTTTAAAAGCTAGTCGTAAACTAGGGAATCATAATTAAGTTGTGATAATGTAATTAAGAGATTTTCCTACTAAAAATGTGTCATGTACCTAATTTTGCAAATTTGTTTTTTTTTCTGTTAAATTTTACATATTGTTGTTATCTTCGGCAAAATCAAATCTTTCGCGAAGCCAATTCCCGTTGTGACAATACTTGTGAGCTTTTATTTCGAATTCTGTAGCAGATATCCACGTCCTAAAACTTGCCTGTGTGCCAATTTCGACCCAATCTGTTTCATGGTTTGAGTTGTGCATTGATATAGCGCAGTGAGATAAATAAAACCGGTGGTTTGAGCTGTGCGTTGATACATAATATATCGCATTAAGATAGATAAAGCCGTAATTAGTATAATTATATTCCTAGTTTCTGGGGATACATAAGGGGGGGGGGGGGTTTCTCTAGGGATATTTATTTAATTTATATTTTTCTAAAATAACAATGTAATAAACATGATTCTTACCGTAAACCAACATAAATGAACTGCATCAACCCTCCCGGTATGAACGACCAGCCGAAACATTTGACAAGCACTTTGATAAAGGACGGTTCTCTTCCCGCAGCTTTGGCCGCTGCTTCCTCCGCCAGCCAGTACCTAAAGCAAAATAAACTTTATTAATAGGTACGACTAACTACTCTTAACTTCATAGTACTTAATTGCAGGGTTTTAAAGTAAATAAATGTGAAGAATTTCCTAAGATATCGCATATCTAAATCTAAAAAGAGTCAACTCAAAAATTGAGAAGTTTGAGTTATCCACACTATTGTATTCTCGATATATATACCTATGTATATTTTTATCCTTAAAAATATGTCAGCTAAGATACCTAAATATATATAAAATCATAATATTTCTATTTAAAACACTTCTACAGGGTGTACAAGGAAACCAGAATGTAATTACATTGATTATTATTATCATTGTTTTACCTTCATCTTTGTAAATAAACGACATAAACTCACTTGTATTTACTTATTTATTTTTATTTAAAAAAGTGTTATAACTTTTCTGAAAATCTATCTATCTACTTTAGATCTAGATTTACGATATTATTTATTCATAATTTAACAATTTAATTCATTTACAGTGAATTTTCAGTAGGTACATAGTAAAATGAATATCACAAGTACCTAATAGTAGTTTGTGGCAATACCACTGGTGTTGCAGACATTGGCATAAGCGATCATTGACATCATTTTTAATTAAAAATATAATTATTTACTCGTTTCGACGTTAGATTATCATCAAACACTACGATAAAAGTGCAGATAAAAATAATAAAACAGTAAATAAGATCGTAGATAAACATTTAAACTTAAATATTTATTTATGTGAAAAAATTAAATAAAAAAATACATGTCATAAAACTAAGAGCATCGCAACAGGAACTTAAATATTTATTTATGTGAAAAAATTAAATGAAAAAATACATGTCATAAAACTAAGAGCATCGCAACAGGAATAATTAATGTGTTTGAATATTTTAAACTGTAATATAATGGGTTCATTCTATATTTATTTATTAAGTCTATGTTTGCTGATAATATGTTAAGTTACAGTTAATAAATTGATAAGTGAATAAGGTTAATGTTATTTTAAACTTCTTTCTCATTGTTATACCTATTTTAAAGGTTAAACCGATTAAACAAACTCGTTTTCAATAGACAAATATTTTCTACATTATACTGTAGTGCCTACTTACTAAATCTTCTGCATTTTATTGTACATTTCCTGCATTTTACAGAGTGTAAGCTTCCTTTACTGGAGGTCAACTAGATGGGTCCCAACAATACCAGTTATTCTACCCTGAGCAGCTGAGCAGTGATGTTCAAACATTACTGTGATTTGGTGGAAGAGGGTACTCTAGCTAGTGAAATTACTGGGCTGCAGAGTTAACATCTTATGACTCATGAGTGAATAGCGTTGGTGCAGCACCTAGAATTTTACATCATCATGAAATCCATGGTAGCATTGTATTGATTATTACAGGCAGCGTTATCTTTTACCATAAGGAGAGCATCTTCTTACTTTTTGCATGAAAAATATTAAACTATCTTCTTAAAATATAATAAATCTTTGTTAATAATTAAATCTATTTTCCTTTGATACTCGTGCCATCGAGAAAATAAGTGTTTCGACGCAAAGTATTCATGATGGCCGGCCGCCAAACCAAATGCACGGGTTTTATGTTGAAAAACGCAATGCAGTAATATTGAAATTACTTATTACATAAAGAGTAGAAAATGTATACCCACGACTTGGCTATATGGATCCAAAGTTTTAAGGGGTAAGTAGTACTTAGAAAAATTATGATTTTTATTTATGGTGCATTTATTGGTGTACAGTGTACGTTGTACATAATTTTTGGAATAAACTATTGAAAATACTGAAATCTTATGACATATACGAGTATATAAATTGACGGCCTGCCTAAGAGCGGGAAAGGAAAGGGCAGTTTTTGGTAATATTTTTGTTTTCGGTCAGCCGTACATCTAAGATCCAAATAAGGTATCAGTTTTTCGATAAAATTATGATTGTTTTATTTTGTGTAGTATTCATTGTGTACCATCGAGTAGGTGCTACTTGTGTAATAAATTAGGCTAAAATATGTTATCGGTTACTGCGCCCTGGCTCGGTCGTTGACATTTTTTTAACAAATAGTTATTCGCAAATATAGGTAAGCTCTAATCCGATAGCTAAATTATTATTATCATTTTAATTTACTTGGATTTATTGTATTTATAACAAGCTTACATTTGCGACTTCACTCTCAATAAGATTTTATTTTTATAAGCAGACGTGCTTCATCACGCACATTTATCTCTACACGGTCTTTTTCTTGGGTGGTTTCATGACTGACTGATCTGCCAACAAACTATGAACCTTTCCTCTTTTTTTCTGATTTACCAGATTAGCCAGTCTTACCTTCTGACTTCAAGACAAGTGAATTAAATTAAAAATTAAAAAAAACCCCAACGCAATATGTAAATCACCATTTTGTGGTGGCGGCCATCTTGGATTTTAAATTTATTATAATGCGTTGTATTCTACTCGTTAAGCCCTTTCATTTGATACCCATAATGACGGGGTCGTGGAACAAAAACGTAATCCGCCATTTTGTAGCGGCGACCATCTTGGACAGATTTCCACCAAACATAGCTAGGAACACTCTTGATTAACTCTTCTTTCAAACAAAAAAAATTAAATCAAAATCCGTTTATCCGTTCGGGAGCTACGATGCCACAGACAGACATACACACACACAGACAGACAGACAGACAGACAGACAGACAGACAGACAGACAGACAGACGGACAGACAGACAGACAGACAGACACGTCAAACTTATAACACCCCGTCGTTTTTGCGTCGGAGGTTAAAAAAAAGGAAAGGTTCATAATTTGTTGGTGTTGGAGGTCAAAAATGCTTTATTAAATTATTTTCCCAGATCCCATTTACATTTTATCGAAATCGAGCAAGCTGTTTTCTATTTACGAATTAAACGTTCCTCGCCATTCCATTTAAATATCTAGCTTGAAGTCGGTTAATTATCTGTTTTAATAAAACTTGTAAATATACACTCATTATATTCAAATTGTTATACTCGTGATAAGAAGATATTCTTATTTCTACGCAATACTAAACAGTTTGCAAATAGAGATCTTAATAATTTATAGCGTAAAAGATATGTGATAAACTTAATTCAATAATAACGAGGCTTTGCAAATAAGGTGAACGAACCTTGATAGGTTAGGAAATTATTTTTTACAAGCATCTATGGTATCATATTATGGTACCCATATGTTAACCTATTACCTAATTCATAATTCATTTTTTTGCTTAAAGTGTTAGTAGCCTATTATTATTAATATGGGTACCACAGAAAGTCAAAAGCAGAAAAATATGTTTTAAGGATTTAAATAATTCATTAAATGTATGTAGTACATTTAATGTTTTTTTTTAATAACTTATATTTTTCTCAGTTGATATAGGTAGGTATCTTAATAATGGAAAAACTTACTCGCAAGTCAGATAGACTTGGCAATAAAAGTTTAATATAAATTTAAAAATAGTTAATAGCACCCAGTGACCCAATTGTTAATTTTGTTAATGACCCAGTATATGGGGCACTGGATATAGTGACCGTCCTAAATATGTGTGTGGTATTGTCTCTTATGGGGGCTGTCATTAAGGTATTCGTCAACATGATCAATGGTCACATTCCTTAATAGAATAATTCATATATTATATGCAGTCTATTTTCTTATGCAAGGTGAACGATAAGAGCACGATAGACTCATAAATTGCAGAAAACCCGTTTTGTTGAAGTAAAAACAATAATTACATAAATCCTACTAATATTACACATGCGAAATATTATTATGTATGTGTAGAAAGGTGTTTTTAAGGGTTTGGACCGATTGGGCTATTTTTTTCTAAGGATGTACCATCCTTTATTAATTATTGTTCTATTTACTGGATAAACCGCAAAAAAAAAAAAAAAAAAAAAGGAAAGGAAAGGAAAGAAAGTCTGCTGGATAATTATGCAAGGATAATTATTCACGGGTGTGCTATTTTTAGATGTATTATTAACAAAAGTATACTTATAATTTATAACTAATGAGTTAATCTCATGCATAAAATTTGGCTCAGTCATAGGTGCATTATCATAATCAATCTTTCTGAATAAATTAAAATTATATGGTGTGAAGCAATGATGCATAACAAATCTTTCTTTTGTCAAAGGATAAATTACAGAAATCCACTTTATTATACAAATTTTAAAGACGGTTTTTGATGTCGTTGGTTGATCTTGTAGTAATTAAAGCAAAATTTATTGGAATTTAATTTTAATGAATTCGTTAACGTCACTTGCCTATAAAAATAGAATTTATGTATATGTATTTACTGAGCACTTTATTATTATCAAAACATTTAGGTTGGAATGAAAACTTTGCATTTTAAATGAAAAGTTTTTATCATTTTGCACCTCTACTTTTCACCTACTCTACTTTTTATATTCATTGTTTTGATACTACCTTTACCTTTTTTCTTTAGCGCTTTATATCTTTTATTTATCTTTATCTTATATTTTTTCGTTTATACAGGGTTTTATTGACTCATACAGGGTTATTTTTATAGGATTATTAATAATATTTAAACAAAAATAATATTATGTTGAGTCGGAAAATGGCACATTTTTAAAATTTTGTTCCATAAAGACGCAGAAGAGTAGAGGCAGAAAAAAATATTGAAATTCCCAATCACATTCTAGCTCTCATTCTATCTCTTTCTGGATAATGGGACTAACATACATGTATCAGAGAATGTTAGTTTGACCAATGGGAAAATAGCGTCCTGAGGTAACGACTCACAATGTATGATAAGGAATACTACAATGACTGTTTTTTATTCTTTCCTAAGTAAAGATAGTACGTTTGCGGTTCGATCAACAACTTCAATAAGTTCCAATGTTGTTTCCATTAAACGTATTGGCCATCGTCCAAGCGAAATCTTGTGCAATCTTGCGCTCTACACTCTACATTCCCGCAAGGGTTATTTCACTAGATGTACCCTGGTTGGAATACTGAAAAATTGTTCTACGTATTACTACGGGGCACTGATCAAGGCATAACATTTTAAAACCAACTTCTAGCGCGCTTTCAATAAACTTTTAAGCGCACGTTTTAATTTATACCGCTGTTTCCTATAAGATATGTAAGAGACAGTCGTCAGGTCATGTTGCAGGGCTCGTAAGAATCTCGGCGAGCTGAAACTGCAACTATAGGTTGGCCACACAACCACTAATTGTGATTTGACTCTGACTGTGGAAGTAGGGTAACCTGTTCTTTTGGAGTATAAACCCAAATTATTATAAAGTAGATAAATGTAAAGACAAACATACATTTCTGAAATTTGATATATTGCTATGAAAGCCTTAAAGGAATTTTTAATGTAATTTTTCTCCGTTTCAATAATATAACATAAAAAAAACTTAGGTATCGAATTGATAACTTTTTTAAAAGCAGGTCAATTAAAAAGACAATACAGAAATCAATTATATAGTTCTCTGAGGTAAAATAAAAGCAAGGCAAGGGCAAGGGTAGAAAGTGTCGATCAAGAAAAAACGGCAAAGCGGCAAAGCGGCATCCTTACTTAGTGGCGTTACCTACTGCCCGCACCAAGCGTTTTGCTTCATCGTTCTTAATGAGAACTGGTCGCGTTTGGAACACTTTGCCGTCATCCGTGTTTCCCGAGCGGTACAACTTGGGTATCTTCAAGGCACGAGTGAATAGGTACCTTTCTAGGCATCTTACGTGATCCATCGTCGACCGCATTTTCACTTTCCATCAGGTGGGATGTGGTCAAACGTAGGCCTATCTCGTATAAAAAAAAAAAAATAATAATAAGAAGTATGGTATACACACACAAGTAAAAAAAAAAAGAAGTATGAAGTATGGTATACATACTTCTTTTACTTATATAGAGTAGTCAAAAGGCATAACTGGTTATTAGCTACCCACAATCATCGTTATGATCAGTATAATAGAGGCTATTATACTGATTCATTGGCCTAATCTAATTATCGATAGATATATTAGATTAGTATGTTAGCATTTCTTTATTGTTTTAAGCTCTTGTCTGATAAAAAAATTATATTTCCAATAATTTCCATTGCAAAACAATGAGGTGTATACTCGAGTAATGTTGTATCAATTGATTAGCGATAACATATGAACGATTGTACTAATCTTAATCTACGTGAAAGGTTATTGCATTCCTCCAACACGAGTCTACACATAGATCTAGCATATACGTTTATCAACTGACATTTCAAAAACGTATGATTTTTACGGGGCATAAATAGTGTGCGGCTCTTATGACATGTCAAGATAAAAACAGCTGTCATCCCATACTTTCTCAAAAGTAAAATGTATGGGATGACAGTTCTAGTCTTGATATTACTGATATTACTACAGGGTTCTTCTCATTACACTGCTTGAATAGAATAGTATAGAATACTCTTTATTGTAACATCACAAATATACAGAGAATCTTAAAACCAAAACACAATTTCGTAACTTAAGTGTAACAATTGGCGGTCTTATTGCTAAAAGCGATTTCTTCCAGAACACCTTGCATGGAGAGAAATAATTATAATCACATGGGTTGGTGGTGAAACTGGTATATAAGATAAACAGAAATAATTCTTAAATACTAATGTTACAAGACTACTAATGCTATTACTGCAAGAGCAATCTTGATTTGTCAAAAATCACAATTTCGACGCGCTAGTAAGACTTGTGCTGGCAATTCATGGAAACCTGTCAACCAAAAACGGCGCCGGTAACAATAAGTTTATTATACCAAACTCATTGGACGGTAACAACAGATTCCCTTTCCTTTTTATCTTGTTATTGCTATAAGAATTAATTTTTTGTCTTCCTCGGTTATATTTCTCTGTGTGTAACTCTATAAGCCTATTATATAATTTTTATTTATGTGATGAAGTAGAAGACGAACAAGACGCTCTCCTGATGTTAAGAGATAACGGCTGCCCATAATCAGTACAGTGTTACCTAGGATTTCACAATTATGTGAAATTCTAGGAGCACTGCACCAACGCTTTTTACTCAAGAGTCATAAGATGTTAAAACTCTTTAGCCCAGTAATTTCACTAGCCAAACTCACTAGCTATATAAACCTAGCTTATGTCCGTGACTTTGACCGATTGGGGAAATATTTTCTCTGTGAAGGTCTACGTCCCAAAATCAGTAGGTACGTGGTTATAGACGCTGGCAGTATTATAATAATAATAAAAATATAATTAAATGTCTTAAAGGAGACTTTACTACATTTAATTATTATGATTAATTAAATTATATATGATATTTAATTTATTAAGACCTATTAAAAGCATAACAATATTACTCGTATATACATTTATATATTTTGTTTAAAGGCATGATCTCATTTTATTTTATTATTCCTATATCTCTTCTAAATAAGTTAAATAGTTAATACCTACTCAATTTTATTGCAGAATACATTAGACTATAATTATATTACATTCTTTTAATTTATTTAACATTTAATGCAAACCAATTAACCTAAATTTTGTTGAATCATTAGCTTGTAATTAGCAGTACAACTAGAGTTAGACTTAGATAGTTATCTAAGACTTCTAAAAGCAGAAAAGGGAGGACAATTCGGACAATTCGTGAATTCTTATTATCTTTTTTATGTAGGTTTACTCGGAGACACCTCAACCGATTTACAAAAATATTTTTTATTCAAACAGAATGTAATATATTATCTCAAGGTCTCACTTAAATTTTATCGAAATAGAAACGGTTTTTTATTTGTATATTTTAAAAATGTGCGTCTCGCATTCGCTTATTAATAACTTGAAGTCTGTTCAACATTTTTATTTCAGTTGTTTTTTAAAAAAAACTTGGTGTGTATATTTTATGAGAAACAACTGAACCGAACAAAAAAATCTAAAATAACCTATAACAAGTAGTTTATGATGAATCAATTAATATTAGATTATATTGTCGTTATCTCTAAACATTTAAGATAAAACATGTCGTTAGAGGGAAATCCATCTTGCATTCACTGAAAAAAAAAAAGTGATTGGTTTAAACAAGATGTTGTTTCCAATATGAGCCTACAAAAATCATTATTGCTGCAACTAAAACAAAATTGTTGATTTTCTCTTAGTTTTGTTAGTTAAGTACTGTACCACCGTTATAAAGAGTAGTTATTTAGTTTGATTACTGTCTTGTTCAGTGCATATAGTTATAGTCGTTTTTATTATGATGCATTATTAGATTATCAATTAATATAGGTTGTTTTTCAACCATATTTAGCTTGCTATTGCAACTAAGCCATCTCTTTTATAACTAACATGATAAACGTTATTCTTAGTTGCAGCAATAATGATTTTTGTAGGCTCATATGGAAACAACATCTTGTTTAAACCAATCACTTTTTTTTTTCAGTGTTGCATTGTTGAAATGTCAAACAATGTTAGATGGATATACTCGTAAAACGATATCAGATTGCGCTTGAGCACTTCAAAGATTAGACATGAACTTCATTCAATAAGTATAATCTGGATCAGACATCACGCAGACGATAAACGGCCGTTCAACAATTCCGGAGATTTGGTCCGTTCGAACACGATCCGGCGGGATATTCCCGTACCAAAATCGCCTCGCTTTTTGGTAACGTCCACTGTCAAATTTAAACAAAATTTTGAAAAATATCTTGAAAATTGTTACGATGCCAGTACAAATCAAATACAACTTAATTTTTTTTTATTAAGCACCTTTTGGTCGCTGCAAAGTGGCGTTTTTGAAAATAAATATGTGTTTTGTAGGTTAATCAATTAGAGATAGAATAAAACAACTCTGCTAAAAATTACAAGCATACAACGAAATTTGGGTTAATTTGTCTCTGTTTAATGTTAGATAAATAAAAAGATTATTGCATATCAAATTACATGAAGTAGTTATAAATTCTATCTATTTACAAAACTTTGACATTTTGCAAAAGTCGCGCACGTTCTATTTATTATTTTATTTTAATATTTAGTACCTACATGTGTAGTACTACGCACAGATCAGAAGAATACTAAGTACTACGCAAGCTATGCTAATGTTAAAGTAACATTTTCTACCAGTTGTCCTGGAATAGGAGAAAAAGTTCTGGATAATAAAAGGAGTGCAAATAATGCTGGAACTAGAAAAAAAGGACTGGATGGATGGAAATGGAAGGAGTGCAGATAATGGTAGTGATATGAGTTTTTATTTTTATTTTATATATTCGATGTACAAATAAAATAAAAAATAAATAAATAAACCGTAGAAGCATCGTATGCGAAGGTTTTTAAATGTATTTCACGTCGCTCCGAGTGTTGCTGTGATTGGCCACCTGATCCTGATAGTGCAAGGCTGGGTACAGGCGCATGTACTGTTGTTGTATTTATTTTGTTACAGGTGTATTTGTTCTGATCAACAGTATCTTAATGCCGAGGTGAAGTGCTCTACAAATATACTAATTATGTAATGTCATAATATATTTACCTAAGAATATTATAAGCTAACTGTAAGTTTTCCTAGCATTGTGAAAATGAAATAAATACTTTATTATGGGACCACATAATATGGGAAGAGGAAGTTAAGAATTTTTAATTTTTCACTACTTTTATTAAAAAATAGTGTTTAAAATAACATAACTATAATTTTTTAGCATACTCTGGAAGGAGCCGAAGTTCAGGAAATATTGATACAATTTTGAGAAAACTAGGTTGTGGAAATGTGTAGAGAATTCCACACACACACACATAAAACATAAACACACACACACACAAACACACGACATTAAACTAAACGGTGTAACTAACGGTGGTAACTAACTGTGCTTCGGTAGGAGGGCACTGTAGCCAGTGAAATTATTGGGCTGAAGAGTTTTAACATCTTATGACTCTTAAGTAAGAAGCGTTGGCACATTACACCCAAAATTTTACCTTTGTAAAACCCTGGGTAGCACTGTACTAATTATAGACAGCGTTATATCTCTTACCATAATCAAGAGCGCGTCTTGCTCGTCTTCTTACTTCGTTATATAAAAAGAAAAATTAACCTAAACAAGCATTTTACAGCATTCTCATCTGCTGGCAAGTGATAATGCGGTCTAAGTTGTAGCACGCTTGTTCATTAAAAACCTATTCACTCTTGATTTGAATACCCCACGTTGTAGTTATCTTAACATCAAAGCTTTATTGTCTATTGTTGTTTATATTTAGTCACGGTTTGGTAAAGTTAAAATAATAATTAGGGTTTATAATCCAACAGAACAGGTTATACCCTAATTATACTGTTAGAGTCAATCACCATTGTAGGTCAAGTCAAGGAGCTATTGCGATATTGCACCATCATCGCATCTTATCAAGTAAGTGGTTTGGCTGAACTATAGGTAAAAAATAAAATACACTGCCCTCTGCGTGGAGAGTTCCACTGAGACTTTTTCGAGGAAAAAGGTATATTTTTTTTAATGGTAGAGATTTTTTTCGATTTTGAGGTTATAGGGCGAAGACATAACTAAAACGAGTTAGGGTTTTCTGTACATTTTCATACACCAATCAATGCTTATATATTGATTGATTATATTGATTTACGAAAAAAATAAAAAAAACTATTTTTTTTATACATCGAAGTAAGCAGACGAGCAAGACGCTATCCTGATGGTAAGAGATAACGCTGCCCATAATTAGTAAAGTGCTACCCAGTATTGTCTTTGTCTAATTTCACTAGCTACAGTGCCCTTCTACCGAAGCACAGTAATGTTTGCACATCACTGCTCAGGCGGTAGAATAACTGGCACTGTTGGGGTACCCACCTAGTCGACCTCCTGCAAAGGAAGTCTACCCCCGGTATAAATAGTTTTGTTTCTTTTTTTTCCAAGCTGCAACTTATTCCCCTTGATTTATTAGAACAAGGGTCCTTTTCCACTGAATTGCCAAAAACTAAAGTACGATGATTGGTCAATAATAACGCTCTACTCCGCTCCACGTCAGTAAAAACGCACCCAAAGAATTTTCTGTCCGTTGCCATGTCGAGTATTATTATTCAAATATCTTCACATTATGTGACATAATAAAAAAAGATAAAGACGTTAACGTCTGGTCAATAGCATATAAATAAAATAAAACGACTTGTTTTAAATTGGAATATTATTTGATGTATTGTGTATGAAAATACCTCTATACGTAATGTATACCTACCTATGTACAAAATATACCTGTTCAATGTAACCGGCTCGTTCACTTTACAAATGTATTATTGTGATTAATTTGGATTTGTAATTTAAGTGCCTATAACATTGGGTATCTTTATTATCAAAGTGATGTACTTTTTTTCTTCATATTTTTTGTTTGCTACCTCAGACCTACATCATATGTGTCATTTATGGACTGCATTGTTATTTATTTTATGTTTGAAAGAGTTGGAGTTGTAGTTTAAAAAAATAATAATACGAGTAATAATTACTCTTTAAAAATTTACTTGCGCATTTGAATAATTTGTTTTTTTTTAAATCCAATAAGAAAATTACTTAGAAAAAACTGTTTAAAACTGGTATATATCATATTTATAATTGCAAATCAATCAATATATTTACTAGAGCAAGTTCGCCTTATTTGAATGACTGATTCAATATTTAAATACGCGGAAACAAGGTAGACATTATAATAGAGTATATTATTAGAATACATTAGTAACAAAGCAAGAATTCCAATAAAATATTACTCTAATGCTAATTTGATAATGTTAAATATTTCGATTCGGTACGTTAGCACTGAGCGGCATAATTTCTATGGTGACAGAACCCACGCAAACTGATCATGGCATTGATTCCTTGCGTAGGAAGGGATTACGCTGAGAGTAGGGACAAAATATCATAATATTACTAGCTTAGGCTCGCGGCTTTGGCCGTGTGCTGAAAATATTTCTTTGCGGAGGTGTACGTTTGGCGGTTTGGGGTGTACGTTGATAGATCAGTCAATCATTCTTTTTAGGGTTCCGTACCTCTAAAGGAAAAAAACGGAACCCTTATAGGATCACTTTGTATATATATTTAGATTACTAGTAACGCCCTGTGGTGTTACCTGCGGTAATTTTTGTACGTGGATTAAAACTATCTTATGCCCTTTCCCGACACTCAAACTATTTGTGTACCAAATTTCATTGAAATTATATAGTGTTAAAAACGACGTTACACCAGTAACATTTATCACAGTCTGAAAACATAGGCACGCATGATGTGTCCGTAAACACATCGGCTAAATCGCTAGTGAATATACGCTTATTTGTGCTATAATTTTCGTCTATAATTTTAGAGACAGTCACATTAAAATACTCGTACTTAAAAGTAAAACTCTTCACACTCTTTTGATGACTACGATCGATTTGCTATTAAAAAGCGAGGTAAAAATATACTATTTTTTTTTGTTAATTCTTTAAAATTAATACATCGTTTACATCGGTATAATCTAAACTAAAAAAAAGCTTCAATACGCGTTATCATACTTATACTTGATGAACCCTCCAGCATTGATCATACATAATATATTCAATACCAAAACAGTATTACAGTTTCAGTTAGCCGGTGTGAGATAAGATTTTATTGAACGAACAATATTAGTAAAGCTTTTTATGAATTCGTTCTAGAATTGATTTTATTACTCACCTACGATAGTGCTAAAACTCAACGGAATCGCTGCTAAAATCGTAATAGTTTTAAAAACCCATGATCTCATATAAATAAAACGATTTAAAAAAACTACCGTGAGCATTATCCATGCTTCATCAAGCGTTCACACCGAATAAAAATTACACCTAAACCGCCCTAACTTATATAAATTCAAAATATATCAGAAAAGAATGTGAGATTTGTGACGAACCACCTACCTTTCCAGTTTGTCACCCACTCTTTTTGAATCATACTGCTTTTTGGCGGGCACTAAATCATATTCTTCTAAATCTCTATAGTTTCCGTTGTAAAATAGAGGAAACATCCAACAAAACAGAGATCTCGACAAAGTTCCCGGCACTTCCTTTTTTGGTGGGTTTTTCATGTTTTTATTTTTCTTTTGTTTCACTCCCCCGTTTTCTGTTTTGCCACCCATTTTTGTGTCTCACTAACTAATATTTAATTCACAGAATTAATTGTCTCTACATAATATAATGGGCGCCCTGCGCTCACTAGCTACTCTACGTATAGACTGGCTGATACAATATCAGTACTCAGTATGTCGCACGACCGCTTCATAATTTATTGCATATTAGCAGATAACATCATATATACCTACTAATATCCTAAAATATTCGTAACCTTTTAATTCTGACCAAACATGCTACATTAGGTAAAAATCGGGTTCTTCACGGCGCCCGGACAGGTTTTGTAAAAAACTAGTTATTGTCTTAAATTATTTATTGTATAAACCATTATTTAAAGAAATTTTGCGATAAATCGAGGTGAATTAAAATAATATTGTTCGTTATTATGTTAATTATGCATCTGTCTTGTGTCCCAGAGAAGAGAAGTTTGATTTATTATGGTTTAACAAACGTATTTTGTTAATATTTAAATGAAATTTATAAATATATCTACAAAAAGATAAATTATGTGACGAGTAACCAAACAACTTTTGTCTGACGAATAACATTATGTATCTGTTCATACTACCTCTAAGTATATCATAACATGTCGTCATTGCACATGCATATTATTGCTATAATAAAGCTGTTGAAAAAAAGGTTTCGATGCAACCGTAGCACATTTAACTTTGTGAATTGGTTTTAAAACAATAAGTTATGTAAATAAGTTATATTATTTAATTCAAGAAGATGAAAGTGCTCAGCGGTCGTCCGATGTCAATCGATACCGCTTACCCATATCAGTCTCAATGCTATACAGGTATTCGAAAGGTCCAAAATCTTACGCAATACTGTTACGCTAGTTATCCAGAGACACAAGGTAAAATTTCCTTAGTCTAGTAATTTCCCTGGCCACTTTACCCTTCCATCGCTGCAGAATATTGGGTAAGGTCGTAGTAATTAGCCCAGACGGGATCTCGCATTGAGATAAAGGTGGGACCTTTAAAATTATAACATTCAACACAAACTCTTTGCACGTGCATTTTCACGTGTTAGGTAAACGTGTGTATCAAATATGTCTTCGCAAAAAATAGAAGAATCTTGCATTGCTTTACTATTCTAGCAACAACAACGTAATCTAAATATATAAAAGGAAAGAGCGACTGATTGACTGACTGATCTATCAACGCACAGTCTAAACCGCTGGACGGATTGGGTTGAATTTTGAAAAACAGATTTTATGACGTAAACCTCCGCTAAGAAAGAATTTTGCCACGCGGGCAAAGCCACGAGCATAAGCATTTATATTAGGAATAAATATTATATTTTTTTCAATTCCTGACCTAAACTAGCAACTGGATTGTGTTTTTAGGTCAGGTTAGGAATAATCCAAATTTTATTAATTAATGAAATTCAATAAATTAACAGTTTTTGATTTAAAAAGAAAGTTAGTTGATAAATATATATGCAAAATCCTTTTCTGGCGCGATGGTATATTCTATTCAACCGATGAAAAAAAACCAAGGAGGTTTACATGTCGACGCGTAAATTTTTTTTATGTATCACCACGCATAACTTTACGACTCAAAATAACTTAGGTATACTAACATTATTATTTTTAGCTTTTTAGTGTTTTCGTCAGTTTAATTTTTTGCTAAAAAGCTTTATTGCACCTTACCATGATACCTGGATCAATTACAACTGTGCTACACTGTGCGTCGGAGTGTCAAATACTCAAATGCAATTAAGTGTCAGAAGCACTTTGTCGAAGAGGAGTATTTTGTTTAACACGTTCAAAAGAAAACGCGCGTTTGTCACCAAACTAACTAAAACACGCGGATCATGTAAACTAAGCCTTAATAACAATATTAATCACAATAATATAATATTATGCTTACGTACGTAGAAGTTACATACTAACATTTTAAATAACATTGTTTATTGTCATTCAACGACCATAATATCGGAATTGTATGTGCAGCTGTGGCATTTAAAAAATCTATATAACCTATAATACCTACGCATATCTTATGTCTTATATAAAATACTAGTTGCACTCAGAGGTTTTAATTGCTGGCAAGTATTATATAATATGTATAAGCTATTCTGGAGTCTTAAGCTACCTATTCGTACATCACAAATTTTGGTTCAATGGGGATGTATACTTATACCTATATTATAATTGGTGCATTATTAAAAAATATTGGGAAATAAATATTTTAGTTTTGTAGCTTAATAATATATCAGTCGAGCATACCACTAAGCCACGGACTTTTTTAGATCGGCAGCGGTTGTCTATTAATTAAAAATCTAGTTGCTAGAAAGTTGCCAGTCCCAGTTGCTGCTATAGTTGCTGTGTCTAAGCGCCTAAATGTACATTTCGTTATTTAAACTTAGAACATCACTTCCACTCTATTAAGCATATATCATAAAATTGAAGTAAGCACTCGTCACCTGCATGACATACATTGCACGTATTTTCGCAAAATTATATCATTAGGTTTTATCAGAAAATAAGCTGATCACGGCAACAACCTAAAATGTGGCGTAACAATGTCCATCACTCGATTATACACTTAATATCTTCATTCATAGGCCAATGTTTTGAATATTATCAAGGCCTAGACTGACTATCTAAAGATTAAAGTTTCAATTAGATAACTAGAAAGGTGACAACATACGTAAACGGATTTGCTTATCGGAATTAATTTATCAGATATATTATAATCTTAGCTTATAAAATGACGCGGTGAAAAACAATGAAATATAAAGTAATTATATTAAGTGTACAATTAAGAGCTCACGTATTAATATTTCAAATCATCATGATTTCTTTGAAGGCGTTATCAAATTAAATCGATATTCGTTATAAGGGCTCGACCTAAGCATTCCACGAGAGAACTTTGAACTTTCAGACTGTGTAATAAATTGTCTGTGTTTTATTGGCCAGCCACTTCGTCAAATATTCAAGGGTGTCAAATTCTCAAACAAAACGTGAAAAGCATTCTTTGAATTTGTATTTGACACTTCGGGTGCGATAATTTGGGAGAAGTGGAGCATATTGGCTCTAGAGATTCATATCGCACTGTCACATTCATATTATAATGGTATAAGTGTTATAAAGGTTAATTTGTTTCTTTGTTACTAATGTGTCACGTCTAACAGCATTTGGTAAGAACATAGAGATCTTGGCATAGCACATAGGTTTCTTTTCAGCACATGTGTATAGCTATAAATACATCATTAGTATAACAATGACTTCAAAGTCTTAAATAGAGCAATAAAGCGAAGCGGTAAAACCATGTACGAGTAAGAAGTTTTATAGAAATGCGATGGACGGCCAAAAATTTTCCATAATATTTAAATTCCATAATAATTAAAGCTTTCCGCTGACATATTATTGTCAGTTTTTGAGGATTTGTGGAGCGTGTGCAACGCAAAAACAACACAAGCTTTTTGAACAAAGCGATAAATACAGCGTTTTAACGACACGTTCAATGTACGACAAACAAGTGTTTTTTTTTTGTGGAATATGCCTTTATTGAGAAAATTCTAAAAAACAACACCACAGCTTCTACATCAGTAAAAAATACTTGTATTAACCACAGATCGGCCACACGTCAATCTACGGAAAATACAAGCGCTCCAAACCACCGTCAAAAAATACATTAGACTAAACAGGCTTGATTTGTACGTTGTAATTCGATTTCAAGCTCTCTTTTAATAAGAGGCCAAAACACATTAAATGAAAACTGATGCACCGATTTCTGTAAAATAGTTAGTAAATAGGATAAAATAAAGGTCCACCTGTAAAACATACCTTTTGAAACAAAAAAATCAGTTCAGGCGACTTCAAATAATAATTAATTGGTGAACATAAAAAAGATTCCGACCTAACGCCCATTTTTTGAAGTCGTTTCTGTTATTCTATTGGTACGTGTGGCATCAGGTTTATGCGTCAGTAAGTACCTACCTGTAGGTATTTATAGTGTCGGTAAACAAAAACAATATTTTATACGTAATCAAATTATACATACTACATACAAGCCAACAGCCTTACATTGAAAACTTAGGACATAAATTTGACTTTTATAATAATTATAGGCCTAGTGTGTAATAGTCGTAGTTTATCATAATATTCTTAAAATATAAGTAACCTTTTTCAGACCTTAACTTGTCTTAACTAAGTAAGTTAGTGGTTTTTTATAAAATTATTTTCTACTTATTAATATTGCATAACATAACAATATCTTAAGTTATTTAGAAAATGTAACCATTCGCCTAAATATCTCAATAAACTGTCATTGACCTAATAAAACCCCACGAAAGAGAATAGTATGTAGTCCAAGGGCGTCTGTCAATAATAAATGATGGTGGGGCTGGGAGCTCGGGGCTCGGCAGGGGTATATTGTGACTGTTGTTTATACTGTGGCGCGGGCATGTGGTGGTGAGCGATGATGGCGAGGCGGTGTGAGTGCGCGCAGCGACCGGTGCGGTGGTAAGGCCAGCGGCCGCCGCAGTATGACGCGGCAAGCGCGTCGCCCGCTCGCGCCGCGCCGCCCCGCACCCAGCGCCTAGCACGCCGAGCCGACTGCCTACCACCCCCGACACAACTCCAAAAACAATATATCACAGTTTTGTGACTTGTTCTAACCGTGCCTTCTAATCAATTATACCCTCGTATGTGAACATGATACAGTTATGCACTTTCCGAGTGAATGACCGAGTGTTAAAAACTTTACAGTCAAATTATTATTGATCTTTACTAATGTAACAATCGCATAATACTGTTTAGGTCGACGGCAAGTGATTCGAAGAACAAAGAAATGTGTTTACAAAGAAAAGTAGCGTAGCAACCGATGTCAATTTGTTAATTTGTCAAATTATATAACGGTCCAAAAGTATTTATAACGAACCTAAAATCTTAATAATAGAAAAAAGTATACATATGGTAGTATGTAATGTAAGAATATAATAGAAGCTTGGCTCCGTTCGGTCGGTAACGGACCTCCATTCAATTTAAAACTTGGCGGCGGCAATACCAACACTGCCAACTAGTAAGTTCACATTTTATATCAAACCACTTATTGGAAATTGGACCAAACATTTTCCCAAGAACTTGCGATATCAATTTGTGCTTTTGGACCTGCTTACTATTACAATCAATATTCCACCTCTTGCCACTTCGTTTCGACATATCAATTAGGGTAATAGCTCATCTATAACGATTTTTACAGGTTGAATGCGTTGTTTCAGTTATAACGTTACGATGACTTGAATGGCGGCAAACGTGTTAAATATAATAACATTAAAATAATTAAAAGGTTAAAGTTATTTATAAATTATATTAGATGTGGATGATTAGCGTCAACTACTTAAGTAAAGTTTGCCCGACAATCAGTTGTGGTCATGGAAAACGGTGCCTTAAAATATGGGAGCAACAATAACAACAATGACACTGTCGAAGAAAAAGTGGTGAGTACTTTAATCTTTATAGGCTTTAATAGTTAGGTCTATTTTTTTTTTGCGTTACGATTGTAGACATTTGATTCTAAACGAATTTTTAAAATAGACGTGAGTTGTGCCGTTTTGTTAATTTAGTTATTTTTTATTCTACTAGCAGTCAAAACGCATGCTGTTGTCTTTTGTTTTCTATATTTTTGTATAATTCATCGTTATTGATAACAACTCACGTGCAAATTAATCGAACCAAGGGATTAGACAAGTTCTAATCACTTCTAGTTTATCTTAAAGAGTCTCAAATACTGAGATGACAGTTGTTGGGAAAAAACGAATAATAACTAACATCTCAGTACATTTTTTAGCGTTAGCCACAAAAAGCGCTTCTCTAAGCACAGCGACAACACTGCTACTAATATTATAAATGAAAAAGTATCAAAACATGAATTTACTCTTTTACGTCTAAACAAGTAGACTGAAAGAGCTGAAATTAAGATTGTCGCTACATTTAATACATAGACTACTTTTCAGCAAGTAAAACCACTGGGCTAATTTATCACATTAGATATATTACTTTATTATTAGTATCTAATTTATTTCAAAAATACAAAAATTTAAAAAACCAAGTCTTAGGACTAAATTATTTGTTCTGTAAAACTTAAAAATAAAATATAATTTATCTAAAAACTAAGCATCGAGGCTCACTTTTAACATTAATTACATTTGAACTACGTAATTCAATTGAATAGGTCATATAATTAAATATTAATAAGGAAAACCTTTGAAATGTGATCTTCTATAGTTTTCTCTACTATCTATCGAACGATTGATAATATTCGAAATTATGAATGTTATTTAACTTTGTTTATAAATATAAATTTGAAATAGGGACCTTTTTAAGAATTTTCTTCCAACCAGGTCGACAACCTGTAAGATATTGATTTATATGCGATTTAATTATTTATTTTAAGTATCTTCTATTTATAACTAGTAGAGTATTTTTTACTACCTATTTTGATTCAATAAAGAGTTATTCTGTTCTATAACATAGAAAGAAAGAAAAGGCTAACAAAGGGTAAATCAGCCTAAAATAAATAACACAATAAGGCACTGATTAAATGGGTAGGTAACAAATCGAAATTAATATGAGAAATCTCATTCTAATCAATTCTAAAAACAAACTAGGTGTAAATCCTCCAAGGAGTACAAACATGCAAAAAAGGTCAAACTGTTTTTGTCGCTATTTTAATTATTTTTCAACTGACTATAAATAACCTTTACGTACGTTTAAATCGCAGTATATAAATTAGACTTATTAATTAACCTAATTATATATCAAATTAGCTGTGCCCAGCGGTTTTACCTGTACTACCTGTGTATAGCCTATGTTTTATTCCAGGGTCTATCTATCTACCAAATTTCAGCTCAATCGGTCCACCCGATTAGGCGTGAAGAAGTAACAAACATACACACTCACACACTCACAAAATATTACTAATATCATTAAATAATATTAGTGTGTGTGTGTGTGTGTTATAAGACAACCCAGATCTATTAGCATGAACTGAAATAAAAATAAAGTGGACAATGTCCAGTGGACAATGTCCAGTGGACAATGTCTAGTGGACATTTATATTACGAGTAAATTCTCGTATTATGATAAATTAATTAAGACATTTATTTATAACATTATCGATTTACATTTCCTTGATTTATTTACATATTTTGCAGATGTTTTCTTGTATTTTTTTTACATATTATTCAAGATCTGATAATGCATATTTAACATTAACTAAATCATGGATGAAAAATATTTTTCATCCATGACTAAATGAGCCACAACTCATATAGTACCAATGAGTTACAAAGGCATGTTTTTTTATTGAAACAAAAATACTGGGTTCGAATCTCAGTGTGGCAAAAACTTTAGTAAACTCGGCGACCTGAAACTGCAACATATAGGTTGGCCTCTTAGCCTATAAATTGTGATTTGACTCTGACAGTGTTCTGTTGGAGTATAAACCCTAATTATATACAAACATCTTAACACAATATAATAATCTAAGTGTTACAATTAGTACTTAAACGTAACGGCTTATTGCTAAAAGCGATATCTTCCAGATGACTTCGCTAGGAGATAGGTATATTGACATGAGTTGTATAAACACAAGCCTTTTTTTGCCAGAATATTGACAAAACCTTAATTTATCTGTTTAAATAGTTATTTTAAGACCCCAAGACTTAATTAAAAGACTTTCCACAGTAGATACTGAAAGCAGGCTTAATTATTTCCTTAAATAATAAATTAAATAATTATCTCGACGACTTTAAGTGGGTAATCTATATGAAAACCGACAAACAGGGATCAGGAAGGCTTTTGTGTTGGTTTATTGCTTTCCTTATAAAGGCTACTAAACAATTAAAGAAATGCTATCAGTAGGTACAGCCTCGGACTTATTAATTAGAAGCTGAGCCCAGTGTTTTTACCCGTTGAAAATTAGCCCATGTCTTGTTCTAGGATCTAAGCTACTATATACTAGATTTCAGCTCAGTCAGTTGAGTTAAAAGGCTTTCGCATAAGACTCGTCATCCTAAACACATAATTAATGCAAATCTTTACACAAACTTATGTATTTTACAAAATTAATATTTAAATCTCAATTGATCATGAGGCTCATTTGATTCATCTTGACGAGTACTTTGATACTAGATGGTAATAATAATTATAATGTAACAATAATAAAAGGTTGTTTTTAAAAAGTGTTTTTTGTTTATTTTGCTTGTGCTACATTAACTTGAGTAAATGGCTTGTTATGTATACAGTATCCAAGGCTCCTCACTTGTCACCATCACAATTACTGAAGCAAGACAGCACATTTATTATTCATACAGAGCCTTGGTCACGACGGTATTCATCGAAAACATCATTTTATTACTACGAGTTATTGAATTAAGTTCTTCTTTCTCATGAAAAACATGAATAAGTAGGGACAATAAGTGTTATTATATGGACGCTATGGTCACAGACGAGGCCACAAAACTAGAAACTGACATAGATCTAGATTAAATTATAGTACCTACATTGTACATATTATGTTCAAAGCAAGGCGATATTCACTATCGCTCTGGGTGGGTATATTTCTATTGAAGTTCTATTTTTGCTACCGCAGGCAGCACAAATATTCAAACACAACTAATAAATCGTTACATTAACGCACAAATTGTAATTTTTGAAATAATTTAAAAAATAACAAATTATTGTTATTCGTTATTTGCGCAATATGTTGAAATGCTCACAAATAACTTATCAACGGTGAGTTACTGCATCTGCAACTTCGATGCATTGTTTAAAAAATTTGACACGATGTTGGTTTGTTCTTACTCTATATTATGTTTAACTATTTGTGTGCCATATGTGCCGTTTGATTAATTTGACCCTTTGCATGTGTTTATTATATTTAGTAGCGCCCCTGGCTATATATAACGATCCTTATTATTTTTCTTCTATTTTTAAGCAATTAAATGAAAGGCGCGTTCAACACTCGCCTGATGTAAAGTGATTACGCAGGTTTAACAGTCTGTGTAAGCCCAATTCAAAAATAAACTTTGAAATCTTTTCTCTTAGTCGATATTAAAAGTTGCATGACAATCAACAATGAACTCTTCTTTTCGAGTCGAAAGCTATAAAATAGCTACGATACTGTTTTTTTTTTTTTTTTGTAATGAAGTAGAAGACGTGCTTATTTATTATGTATAAGTTACACAGACAAACTCTTTTTTATTTATTTTAGAATTCATTATAGGTTAGTCATTGACCACGATCTCGCCTGATCTTAAGCTATGATGCGGCCGAAGATGCAGACAGCTTAAGATAAGTATATCTAAAGCTTCCGACCCAGCCTAGCCGATCATTTTCACGTACCTACCTATAGATTATACCGGAACTGACGAGTAAACCAAATCATTAGGCCAGACGACAGAAATGCTAGCATGCATAAGAAAACAACATAAAGCTCACGGTTAAATTATAATTATTTATACGCCAATCACGGTCCTAACCTAGACTGAAGGCTTCACAATCTTAAATTGATCATAAATCCAATTCCACATCGACTGTCAGTACAATAAAAGGTCATATATCTATTAAGAAGCGAGTAATGAATGTGTTCCAAAGGCCGTATCATGCCGATCTGACATAGAAACCGTTACCTTGAAGAGAAAGTGGTGCACTATCCACAAGTATAGGTAGCAGGTAGATAGATGAAGGCAGCCATCGGCCGCTGCCGGCTGCGATTAGCACGCGATAGTTCAAGGGCTCCGGCCGTTCTTCTTCATAGGGCAAGCATACGAGTACTTACGCCTAAGATGTTGCCACGTTAAACTTTCTTACCAAGTTTTGTGGTGATGATTTTTTTCCTGTACATTTACATCTATGACAGGCATCTCAGTGATAATGGAACAGGCTAATTTTAGAAAGCGGTGGTAACTGGTAACCCTTTATGAGATTATGAGTTGTAGTTGTAATTTCGCTTTCTGAAGTAGATTGCAAATCTCGACCATAATTAGTACTTAATGTGCGGGTTTTCCACGAAATGCTGATGGTAAATTTCAGCCGTGGCTAGTTACTACTGGACATAACACTGTCGTCAAGTGGTCATTATAACCGTGTACCGCAAGGACGTTCAATGAAGCCAGGGAAGCATTTAACCATCAACGTTTGTTACTCAACACCCAATATGTACATTGTACCTACCCGCTCTTAATAGCTCCTTGCCATATTATTATGATCAAAGCGTTTACAATTTGCAAACACATGTTACGAAAAATCCCAAGATTTGCTTATTATATTTGTGCATATTCACTCTTAAATAACATTTTAAAAGCTCGTTATTAAGAAAAACATAGAAGATTGCGTAACCGCTCTCTGACGGTGAGTGGTGACCTTGCCGTATTCACTAATGCGACCTATTTCCAACCTCATACCTTAGCTATTTATTATAATCTCGCCGATCGTTATGATTCACATAGCTGGTTTGCTAACAATGCTTAATTTTTACCTTAGAACATAAATTATACGATTTATGAAAGCAGCTGCTTGTGCTTGTGGTTTTACTTGATTTTGTAAAATTCTCTTTTAACGGAGGTCTATCTGTAAAAATCACATCTTATATCTCTCTTACCTTGAAGATTACAAAACCTCTTTCAATGAAATTGTACTGTAGCTGCAGCTCCTAAAAATCACACTTACCACATTAATGTGAAATGATGTGGGTGTTTTGTGTGTGTGTGTGTGTGTGTGTGTGTGTTTGGGAGAATGTTTGTTTGTTAGTTCTAGACGTCTAAAGGGCAGAACTGATTTGGCTGAAAATCGGCTTATAGGAAGCTTCCTTTAAGCCAGACTCAAACTCAAACTCAAACTCAAAATTCATTTATTCAAATAGGCTACAATGGAGCACTTTTGCAAGTCAACTTTACATTTTATTTTAATATTCTACCGCTCATTCGCAAGGCACCTCTATGAGAAGAATGAGCAAGAAACTCATAGGGATTGCTTTTTTTAAATATGTGTTTACAATTATTATCTTGGTTACATAATTTATTTACAGGTGGTTGCAGAGGTTTCCAGGCATCTTTGTCTTCTATGTATTGGCTAATTTTATAATAGGCTTTCTTTTGTAATATGTCTTTAACACGGCTTTTGAATTTACCTTCTGTGAGCCCCGTTATTTCATCAGGGATTTTATTATAAAAACGTACACAATTCCCTAAAAATGATTTATGGCTCGTTTTGGACAATCTGAATCGAGGTACAGCTAACTTATTCTTATTTCTAGTATTAAAGCTATGAGTGTCACTATTTAACTTGAATTTATCTAAATTTTTTCTGACATACATAATATTTTCGTAAATGTACAAAGATGGTAGGGTCAGTATATTTATCTCTTTAAAGAGCTCCTTTAAAGAGTCTCTTGGGCGCATCTCATAGATGGCACGAATTGCACGCTTTTGCAGTATGAAAATAGTCTCAATATCTGCTGCTGACCCCCACAGTAAAATACCGTATGACATTAAACTATGGAAATATGCAAAGTAAACTAATCTCGCTGTAGCTACATCTGATAGTTGCCTGATTTTATACACCGCATATGCTGCAGAGCTCAATTTCCCTGACAATACATTAATATGATTACCCCATTGTAGCTTAGAATCTATATTCATGCCAAGGAACAAAGTTGCATTGTCAAGCTTTAGTATTTCACCGTCAAGAACTATATTAGATTCTATGTACCTAACGTTAGGTAATGAAAATTTCAGACATTTAGTCTTTTTCGCATTCAATAACAGATTGTTAGCTGCAAACCATTTAGATATTACTATTAACGCGTTATTTACATGTATAAGCTCACTATCTTTCCTATCCACTTTAAATATTAGCGAGGTATCATCGGCAAATAAAACGATGTCTGCTAGGTCTTTAACCATGTAAGGGAGATCATTTATATATGCCAGAAACAAGAATGGACCAAGGATTGACCCCTGTGGCACTCCTATTCTAACAGGATGGCTTGATGAAATGACACCGCCAATATCCACTTTCTGCTGTCTGTCTGACAAGTAAGATTCCACCAAGTTCAAGGCATTTCCCTGAATTCCGTATACCTCCAACTTCCTCAGCAGTGTGCTATGATCCACACAATCAAAAGCTTTGGAAAGGTCACAGAATACGCCAATAGCATCCTGTGAACTCTCCCAAGCCTGAAGGATCAGAGTCATAAGGTGACTACCTGCATCTGTCGTAGATCTACTCTTGGTGAAACCATACTGACTTTTATGTAATATTTTGTATTGATTGAAGTGAGACAGCAGTTGGTGCAGCATCATTTTTTCAAAGACTTTGCTCAAGACAGGAAGTACCGAGATCGGCCTATAGTTAGAGGGATCAGTTTTGCATCCCGATTTAAAGATTGGGGTGACTTTGCTAACTTTCATCAGGTCCGGAAATGTGCCTTTATCTATACACAAATTAAACAATTCTGATAAGTAAGGAGCAAGGGTGTCTATAAGCGACTATTTTAATTTTTGTGTATACCTCCGGACCAGTTTCTTAACTCTTATATATCTTTTAATTTTCTTATGACTTTTAAATATAGGAGCTGAGCAGAATTCCGAGATACCAGAATAACACATTTTTGGCAATGAAAAAATCATTATATAGTAATGTAGGATATATCAGAAGCATTTATATATGAAACGGTCGCAACTCAGCATGCAAACAAATAGCATAGTTTTATCATTTTTCTCAAATTAAAAGCAATGTCTCACGTACTTACGTGCAACCACTGCTTAAAGTTAACAAATATTTTATGTATCCATAAAAATGCACTCCATAAAGTGCATTTTATGGATAAACTCAAATAAAACTGCATTAAAACTATGTATAACCTATATAATTACGTATTGCATAATAAATATTGTGTACTCAGATTGGTGTTTGAATTTATAGTAAACTAAGCTTTTTCATCAAAGCTTTATATTGCTGCATCTTACCTTTTTTGTACAATGAAATAAGAAGACGAGCAAGACGCTCTTCTGATGGTAAGAGATAACGCTGCCCATAATTAGTACAGTGCTATCCAGGATTTTACAGAAAAAAAATTCACGGGGCACTGTACCAACGCTTCTTACTTGAAAGTCATAATAACATGTTAAGACTTTTCGGCTCAGTAATTTCACTAGCTATATGTAGTGTCCTCATACCGAAGTACAGTTTGCACATCACTGCTCAGGCGGTAGAATAACTGACACTGTTGGGGTACCCACCTAGTCGACCTCCTGCAGGATAAGTAGGAAGTAGAACAGTAGGATTTGATCAGTTTTAGTTACAGTTTCAGCTATTCTTAGTTTTTTTTTTTTTTTTTTTTTTTTATGTGATGAAGTAGAAGACGAGCAAGACGCTCTCCTGATGTTAAAAGATAACGGCTGCCCATAATCAGTACAGTGTTACCTAGGATTTCACAATTATGTGAAATTCTAGGAGCACTGCACCAACGCTTCTCACTCAAGAGTCATAAGATGTTAAGACTCTTCAGCCCAGTAATTTCACTAGCTACAGTGCCCTCCTACCGGAGCACAGAGTTGCAATTTTACAGTTTTACATGCCTTCCAAAATCCAGTAGAGTCTATATAAATAGTTGTACCTTTTTTCATTCCATTCACCAGTAATGTAGGGTAGTGCGCAAGGTATTCTAGAAATTCACTGAATAAAGGTAGGTGTTCGGTCCCGCGAGATGGACCGGCGACCAAAATGGAAACTCGTGTAAAGGTTGGTGTTTTAAACCAACTTCAAAATAGGAGGTTCTCATTCAATATAATGTGCGTAATATTATTGGAACTGTGAGATTTTTACATAGACAAGTCGTTTAAGTCTAATTTTAGAAGTGTATGCTTGTCCTCGAATTTATTTTAATTATTGGTTGGATTTTTCCATTTTTTAAATTTTTTTATTGGCTGTCATTATATTTTCAGAGCTATTAAATTGTTGATCTAGGAACTTGTAAAATATTGTTACATATTGTACATTAAGGTGAATTTTGAAATAGGGAAGTTTCTAAAATTGTGACCCTGATGATACATTAGTTCATTAATTTTGCATATAAAAATGAATCATTAAATTTTACATAATATGTCAATATATAAGAAATATATAAGAATCTACTGAATTTCATTCAACACCCATAAAATATTTGGATAAAAATGTAAAACACCCCAAAACTACAATATGCTACGCTTGCGTAGCTCGTAGCACGTTCGTAGCAACGCGACGGGAATAAATACAGCGCGGCGTAGCACTTTCGTAGCACGTTCGTAGAGGCCAGCGTTACGTGAACTATAATATTATTATATACGAGGGTACATTGTAATATATTTATGTACCACATAATTGATATGAATTAACCATTTAATGTACCTACTACCTTATAATCGCAGATTACCTACCACAAGATTCAAAAAGTTCTAGGTAAGAAAATAATATTATATTTTTTAACAAATTTTTTTAACAACCTCGGAAGACTTAAACTAGTTGAATCAATTTGGTCTGTGTGCTGAAAGAACAGTATTGAAATACGTTTTTATTGATATAGAAAACTGCATATTTATATTTGTGGTTTGTCAATAAAGCGATCTCTACAAACTGCAGTATTATGTTAAATATTTTCATGTATAATTGTTTAATAAACCTCACAAAATATAATATTAAAAAGAATAGTCTTACTTATTTATCAACGCATACCTTAAACTGCTGAACAAATCTAGTTAAAATTCGGCACAAAGACAGGTTTTATCAGATCATCCGCTGAAGATTTCTAAACGAGAGTTGCGAACTTAAAGCTAGGAGAGTAAACTAGTTAATACGTGACATGATTATAGTGTAACTTGATAACTCCCTAGTTCATTGCTTGATAATGATGAAATAAATGAAATAAACCCACAAATATAAATGAAACGACATTACAGAGGTTCCAACTATTCGGATTGGGTTGAAATTTGGTACATAGGTTTTATCAGACATCATCCGCTAAGGACATCTAAACGAGAGCTGCGAACTTTATACTGGGAGAGAAAATGTAGTTAATACGCGACATGATTGTTATTATTCGGTTTTCAAGAGCGCTAAAACAATTTGACACTGTCTCGCTTGCAGTATTTGATACATTTTGCAATATAAATTCATAGCATTACCTTTTTGAAAATTTCTCATGAGAAGCCGTGCACAGTATTATTGCACACATTTTAAAAGTGTTTTTAAATTAACATTTTAAAAAATGGCATGGCGAACAATTTCGAAAAATAAAAAAAAAACTCTACATGCCATTTTTTTAACTAAAAACTGGAAATTCGTTTAAAATGTTTGCAATATTATTGTGCAGGGCTTCTCTTGAGGAATTAAAAAAAAAGTAAATTCTACGAATTTATATTAATAGTGCGAGCAAGACAGCATCAAATTGTAAGCGCTCTTAATATGTCACTTGATAATGATGCGTGGCATGGAAATAAACCCACAAATATTAATGAAACGACTTCACAGTAGTTCCTCGGGTAATGCCGGCGAGTCACGAGAGGTGGAGGCACGTTAGCGGCCTCGGTTCTAAGTCCCGCTACGCAAAGGCGTAAACCGCATAATCCTTACAGTCAAATGTCAACGAAACCTTCAAAAGCCTTATTTTTTATAAAATAAAGTGCCTTCATTTATTGGATACCTCGCATCTTTTAAGTACCAAGACGGGTTATTCAATAAACAAAATATTTCTGATTAATTACTATAGGTACTTATTGTTACATGTAATCTTGTGTGAATAAAGGTTTATGTAGTGTAATATTACTAATTATTATGTGTTTTTTGGAAGTGAACTACATATAGGGAAATAAATGTACCTATGTAATCAATCTAATTTAATATAAGCACGAGACTTTGGGAGGAGCCCACAACGTAAATGCTGTTGTATTGAAAAAACGCTAGATTATATAGCATGAGGACATGGAAAATAGTATGTTGTGTGTGGCGCATTCATCGACAGCGGTTGCAGGTGGAGTGCGGTGACAGGAGCGAGTCCCGGCGCGAGTGTTCGATGAGGTTGTGCGAGGTCACGCCTGTCGCCTGCCGCCGCTCGGCTGGCTCCGGCCGCGCTCGGCCCGACGCGCGCACCCGCGCCGCCCTCCGCCTTGCGTGCGCCGCTACAGTGCTCCGTCAAGTTTACGTCCGGCGATCACGCTGCGGACTCTGCCGCTTCACACTGCCATCGAATTGTTATCTAAATATCGTTCCTGGGCCCCTCGCCTTCCGCGAACGACATCGCGATACACGCCCGAAACACGTCCTACTCGAATATACCATAACGAACCGACCCCCTATTCAGCAAACGCGAAAACCTAATGTAAATGTGTCGAGCGCTCAATCGATCGACTGCATTAAAAAGTAAAATCTATTATTATCGTTTCGCAGACGACTTTTGCATATTTTGTTGCGCTGTGATAAGGATTTTCGGTTTATTTTTTACGTCTATACCGAGAATTAGTTATACGTCGCTTTTATGAATAAAGTATTGAATACAGAGTGTGGTGCCGTCCCGTGCTTAGTTCGTTCAGTGAACAGTGCGTCAATTATTGTTAAGAGGTGTTTTTCTCCCTTCGTTTGGTTGCGAGCTTATCTATTTGAATTATTTTGGTTGATTTTTTGCTTTGGTTTTATATTGTTGTGGGAAAACGCGATCCATGCTTGGAGTTATGACAACCATGGTATGGTTTCCTTTGTCTACATTGTTTATCTATAAAAATAATATTTGTTCTTTAGATGAGGATGGTAGTTTGGAGTTTGCCACATTTGAATGAAATCATCGTAGTCAGGGCTTCGAATGATGTTCAACAGTTACGTGTCATTATTCTTCTTTGTTCTCACGTAAAACATTTTGTTTGTAGCATATAGAGTTGAATATAGCTTACTTGTTAACATTGTTATTGGACAAATGCGTAAAATATGAGTCGCGCTCGACGCTTTAGAGCTTTCGTTTGAAATATTAATCGCAAGTACAATAGGCGCTGTTTCGTTCGTGTCATTGTTCATGTTATGGCGACCATTTACTGCAAAACTATGCAGAGCATGCCCCTCCCACTCACTGAACTCTCCAGGCGTTTGACCTGGAGCTGTGAGTGCATATATCATCGACGTTGCTTGCGCATTACATCGCCAAATAAGCACCAGCTTTACTCAAAGTAGTGTCGTCATAATGTCGATTTCTACGCGTTCTACTAGAGGCGTTGCGTAATATAGCCGCTTTCAAAGCCACGCACATAATCTTACGACTGACGTCTTGGAATAGGCCTCATTACGGCAGGGACTATTGTGGAAAGCTATAGTTATATAAAAGCTTTGGCGCTTGCCTACAACAAAAGATAATGAAATGTAATGTTATTGTTACCTGTTACTTCTTTATTTACATTCACATGTACTTATCGTCATGCGCTATGCGCATAGGTACTATCAATATGCGATGAGGCTTATTAAATGAAAACAAATTAAAATTTTAACTCATTTGATTCATTACATGTAATTTGTTTTTGTAATTTATTAAAAAACTACAGCATGTACATTGTACATTGTGATTAAAGTTTTTCTCGTAAATAGATAATTCTTTCAGACAGCTGTAAAAATATAAAAATTTAAAACAAAATAAATAAAAAAAATATAGTAACTGTTCAATACAACCTGAGCTATACATTATACATGTTTCTCTTAATTTATCAAACTACATCTTATTATAACAGAGGGTTTTAATATTACTCCCAGCATTAAAGTATGTATAAACAATGAACAGTGACAATAGTTGGTTTAGCGATTGCTAATTCTATAGTATTGATCTCTCTGTCAGCCGCTCTGTCTAGACGAGGCTCCTGTCGACGACCCCAATACGTTTCACAGAAATCTAATGCATATTTTACAATTTCAAGTCAGTTTTCAGTAAAGTATTAGAGTTTAATGGTATAGTATAGGTGACAGTAACTGCTAACTATTAGGCAGGTTGTATGCTTGTGCACCGACAGTCAACATCTAACATTAAAATAGTATATAAGATTGCTACATGTTCCCATAAACATCGGACTAAAAAAACTGTAAATAAAATGACAACTTCTACTATGTAGTTTATAAAACATTATTATGTGTATTAGTTATATTTCAACAAAAATGTTTTTTTCCTGGAATAAACTTTACAATACAATAACTATTTACGTCACACGCTATACTCTTCTACATACGGCAGTCGTAGTGACCAGTATACTGAAGATGTAAAAGCTATTAAAAATACTAATTTCATAATACAACTTTTCCTAAATTTACTAAAAGCAATGAAATTCGCAATATTTACGTTACTTTATTTGTATGTAGCCAATAATCCGAAACAACCAATCCTACTTCTTAAATTATTTTACCAATAGTATCCTATACCTATTAAGTATTAAAACAGGCTAAATTCAACAGACCTTTGGTAAAATTTGCAGATTTTTTTTGCACAGATACCAGTATTTTGAAAGCAGGAAAACACTGACTAATATAATATATTATAGAGGTACTCGTACTTACTATACGAGACTATGATGGACAATACAACTTGTCACTCTGATAATATAAAAATACTGGTAGCTATAGTTTACAAGATACAGTATACCAATAATACATAAATGATTGACATTTATTTAGCTCTTTTTTGTTTACTAATTTAAGGCTTTTCACTAGTCACTTGACGCTCTAACTATATGCTTTAACGTAACAATTAACAATGTCAATATTACATACTAAATTTAGTTTTTTTCTTCCCAAAAACATAATAATATTTGAACGAGTAATACTCGTATAGATTTAATTATTCACAAATTGTTTTTATTTGTTTTCAAAGTTTCTTGATGTCTATGTAGCTAACTTTAATGAACATCAAATTAAAATTTGTTGATACAATATAAAGCTAGAATTGCTATTGAAGCAAAATTTTGTAAATGGTTCAATAAGCTAAAGATGTTACTTTTAATTCGTGTGCATAATTGTCTACGTTGTATATTGTTAAACGTTGAAAAGGATTCTTATTAATAATTATAATCACAGTAAATTGTGGTCATTGTTAGTTATGTCTCAGAGTCATATGACGTATATACAATTCGCCGAGAATTTATTTACGAAAATTCACTTTTGCGCAAGATGAAATACTAGAGAATACGCTTTTCGTAGAATAGAGCAGAATTTAGGCCGAGAACAATACTAAAATGCGGGTGTTAGTCTCATAGTACTAAGTACCTAACATTGTGACTGTAATTCATCAATTATAGTAACATTAAGAACATTCGCACAGTCTCGTTCATTTTCTTGCGTAAAGAACTTAAAATTGTAAAATATCAAATAAATGCAAATAAAATGAACTGAAATGACTTTAAGTTCATTGCACTCTGAAACCGCATCTACAGACATACAATGAGAAATATCTCCTCCTAAAATGGATACGTACAAAATGTAGGTCGCCGCAAGGTCTGCGACGCCCAAGTAAGGATGTTCTTATATCTCAACTGTCTTGCACACTCGCATCTCCAAATATCGTTTGCGTAACATGAATCTTTGTATGACGAATCAACATTTAATGTAATTTATTTTTTATTTATTTATTTTCCATATTACCTATTTGAGTAGGCACTTGTAGAAGAAATCATCTAAGTTTATTTTACTTGTAGACATTTTAAGTAAAATAAAATTTAATGACCGAACAAAATGCCATTTCAAGTTTCTAAAAATGGTTCAATTCATGCTATTTTCATTTGTTTTACAAAATATTTGATGTGTTTTTTATTTTGCTTTAATTCCTCTTTAGCTGGTCAACTTTTAAATACATAGAGATATATATGTACCAAATTTAGCACGTAGTTGGGTACTTATACCTAATAAATATAGCTATCCAAGTTGTTTAAAAGTTCTGATAGAATAAAATAACGAAAGTTATACAATTTTTAGTAACTTCCTACCTATAGAACCGAATTCCTTTACGTACGCAAACCTCATTATAAGCTCATACATGTAGTGTACCTCTTTTTTGTTACAGTGTAGGTACATTATAATAAGTTGATAATATTATAATAATACATAATCTATTTGATTTCCACTGTTCTCATTATTTATCCCAATTTTTATTTAATTAGATTTCAATATTTTACCTATTTTAAAGTTTAAGATTTTGAACAATGATCATAATAGGGTCATATTAACGACAACAAACAATTGAAGCATAATACATATTATATAATAGTTACTTACAAGGTTACTTAAGTACATGAAATAAAGAAGAAAAGAAATGACTGACTTGGTTTCGTTGAGAATGTGCATAAAAAGATGAAAAGAACCACCTATTGACATACACTGTCTTGAATGAGGCACGGCCTCGTTCTCCGCTTTCAGTCGCTCGCAACTGGTCCGCCTATTAGTCTCGCCGCGATGCGTCGCACCGTCGCGACTTGCTAGTTCGCTACTACAGCCCTCGGCTGACGGCCAACTTGTGCAGAGATCGCTACTTTAGCTCCAAGCGCCGCTTATTGTACTAGTAATACAACGCGTATCACCTTATTCGCATTACTTTATTCAATACTCATCACCATCGCAACAAAATTATCACAATATTATTATGTAGGCAGTAGGCACATCGGAATAATTTTATGAAGACGTAATATAAGTCGCACTAATTCATAACGATTGACGGAATAGCGCGAGGGGAGCGAGATTCAAGAGTGTGAGAGGAAATAACCGAGCATCTATGCAAAATACGGCGATCGCACTTCTGGAGACGGCGTCGGCGTTCGAGCGAGCCGTGCTGGAATGTGAGCATCTCGAGGCGTCGGAGCACGGCGGGTTCCGGTGAGAGCGTTGGCGCGGCAGCGGCATGGAAGAGCGCGGGCCGCCCGACGTGCCCCTGATCGTGACGCCGCCGTGCGCGAGCGGCGGCGCGGCGCTCACCACGTCGCGGCGCGCCGCCTCGGCCCGCGGCTCGCGCGACGACCCGCCGCCCTCCACCTGGCGCTCCTCGGTGCGCGTCCACGACACCGGTTTCCGTGGCTCCCGCAAGAGCGTCGTACGCCTCGAACCACCCTGTAATGGCCTCAACGGGCTGCCGGCCATCGGCAAGGAGGTAACGAATCTGTCTCATTGCCTACGACACCTGTGAAGAATGCTAGTTGTCGCAATACGTATGTGTGCCCTAAAATGCGAATACTTACTAGGATAGGTGAGCCGAGTTGTTGTGTGCTATGCCTTGGTTAGTAAATGGTACCTGCTATGTGTAAGTGTGTGTTTACGCAATAATTTTTATTGTATAGCTAGACAGAAGCAGCTAATATTAACAAATTCAGGAATCTTATTATTATTTATTTCATGGAAATTTTGACTTTATTGTTTAGTACAATTTACAATTAATTAACGTAAAGTAGGTACGCTTTAAATGTATATTTAGGTATCGGTGATACTAATTCGGTATCGCACCTCGTTAGCTTATAAAAAATGTAGAGCCATTCTCGGGAGTGAATGATTTATTTATTCAGGCGAGCGTGGCCCTTGCTCACTGCGTAGCTATATCTATGTATCTACAGGGGGATGATATAATCCAGAACATTAATTAATTAATCAGCAAGATTAGATTCGTTGTTCAAAGTTCTTGCTATTATGACTCTTTGAATTCATACTTTCTTACAGTTTATACTGGCTTACATAGATGTTTGTTTATGACTGCTTTTGCTTTTGGTCTATTTCTAAGTATTTAGATTGTTAATATACACAATTATTTTATACATTTATTGTAGGAATATTATAGATTACTATTTCTTCCAATAACATTATTAAGGTATGTTTCAAATGATGAATTTTTAAGAACTATGCTTTCTGTCATGCATGTTGCAACAATTAAAACTATTATTTTTGTAAAAATAGGTATAATAGACTCGTTTAGGTATGAATTAATTACAAATAACAAGATATTCTCGAATAAAATTAAAACGGTAGGTTGCATTACCCACTGGATCCATTGTATTAGATTACGTTAAAGTATAATAACATTATTTTGAAAACAACGAGAAAAAATTAACTTCGCAATTTAACTTGTCTCTTGAGAGAGCCTCGACGCTTGGTTAATTTTCATTGAAAATGAAAGGCCGTGTGTATAACACAAATAAACAATATTAATAAAGGACCGCTTTTCACACACGGCCATCTGATCCCAGGCTTAGGTAACACCTGAATGTCATGTTATTACACAAATATACTTATATACTTACACACAAACACAGCTCTTGCAGACATATTCAAGCACAAATGTTCAACTTAGCCGGGAACTGAACTCAGTACCTTTGCCTTAGGAGGCAGGATCCCTGCCAAAAGTCACCACCTTCGTTTTAAGAACCAAGATCTCTACCACCTTATTTAACTGTCGTATCAATACAAGATCGTCATTGATCTTCTGTTGTTCAGTGCTGGGCATAGGCCATTAGCCATTTTCCCCTATTTTCACGAAGAACGGCCATATAAAGAATGGCTTAGAATTAACTGGTGACAAAATAAAAGCATGCAAACTAAATATTTATAAAACGAGTTACATCAAACAATAGGTTAAGAATCAGCGGACCTATCTCACTAGACAATTTCTTACAGACAACCTGGGTACAGAAAAGGGCAGCGAATTCCGTAACAGACGTTGGTATACTATAATTTTAATAATACCGTGCCTTTAATAATACAGACTAGATAGACACATATTATTATAATAAACAATACATATATCTAGGTACATACATGTTCTTACAACAGCAAGAGATATGCAAGGCAAGATACAAAGATACATGTGGTAAATAAAGATGTGTTGTATTTGTTCGCAGGTACTATCTCTGGGAGCCACGGGCGGGCACAAGGGAACCACGCAACCTTCCCATCCCTGCACTATCCTCCACCATTCTCCTTACAAGGTAAGCATACATATTAAGTTTTATGTACTGTCTCATTGCTGGGCAAAGGCGTCCCCAAATCTCTACATATGTCACGATCTAACACTTGTATTGGTCTTGATATTGTGTTCAGTTAAATATCTTACGAAAACTTCTAAAAAAAAGTGGTCCATTAAAATTATGGAATAATAAAGCACTATACATAATTTGTTCTCATATTGAGAGTAGACATTAATTCTATAAAATTCCGCGCACTTGTTCTAAGGCCATAACGTTCTTTGCTATAAAAAGTTACAAAAATAACTAAGTACGTGTATCTATGCAGTAAAACTAAACACATGAGATGTGAAATGTGGAAATCTTTCTACTTACGAATATATTGTAGCTTTTATAGTTAAATATAGCCCCATTTCAACAATATCGAAACTTAACCTTTTCTGAAAATAAATTGATATACGTAAGACCTTTTAAACAGACGTTTATTTGGTAAACTCCGACCTGAGACATTTGCCCGTTGAAAGCATCTACTTCATGAAGAAAAACGGGCTAGGCATGTATAGCATATACATAGTGTAGGTACCTGTACCCTTTCAAGTGTGCCTACTACATAAAGACTTACTCTGTAAGTCGTATAGAGCTATACTCGTACAGCTATACTCCCTCGTTCCCTATTGTCACACAGATAACCTCACCTTTTAACAGCTGACGTAAACACAGGCAAAAATGTACAAAGAAATGATACCGTATTCGCACATTGTACAAGTTTTGCGTCAATATTTAGAGTAGATGGGGAATATAATGTTATAAAAATGTTTGCCGCACTGACCTCGCTCGGACGCGGCACGCAAAAGCGCAACACACAAATATTTGTAGGCGCTCACGCCACACCACCATGCCGTTTACAGGGCACAATATTAAAATGGTAAATTATCCTATATTATTCGCTGTTGAATATTTACCTGTGAATTAATACCGTGTCTCTTCTTTTCAGGCCGCTTGGGATTGGTTGATCCTAATATTGGTTATCTACACCGCGATATTTACTCCCTACGTAGCTGCCTTTCAACTCAATGAGCCCGACTTCGACAAAAGATCCCGGGCCTTCGGAGAAGATCCGATAGTTATCATCGATATGATCGGTAATGTTGCTTTTTTTTGAGATCATAAAAGTCGACTTTTCTATATATTTAACTAATGTTATGTGTTTTCAGTGGACGTGACGTTTATAATAGACATCTTAATAAACTTTCGCACAACATACGTGAATGTGGCCGATGAAGTGGAGTCGGATCCAGCCAAGATAGCGATGCATTACCTACGGGGATGGTTCCTGATCGACCTCGTCGCTGCGATCCCCTTCGACTTGCTGCTCTTCGGCACCGATACCGATGAAGTGAGCTCATTTTATTTACCTCTACCCCTCATCCATATCACCAATAAATACACATCAACATCTAGAATAAAAAATAACAAATCAATGCAATATTTTAGACAACTAAAACACTGCGGGCTTCCGTGAATCACAAACTCGGCTTGATTTACGATGGACCAATTCCGTCGTATCTCGTCGCGATGCTCGATAGAGATGGATTAGTTTTGGTGATCGTCAATCAAGAAAATTTGTCTTTCTCGGTAGATACCCAGACGATCAATTGTCCGAAAAGGAGATAAGATTACATTTTAATTATTATACTATGACTTACAAAATTAATGTAAGAAACTTCGGAAACTAGGTACTATTGACTTAAGAAAACTAGATCTAAAACCTGTAAGCTAACGTGTTAAGACGTCACGCCTAGAGGCCATACAATATACAAATACGCGGTTATGATAGAAACCACGCTGTGTTAGTATATTGGTTAAAATAGGTCGTAAGAATATGAAACCGAACTAGGTCAAGCTATAGGGTTCAGCGCTAGCCATTTCGAGATGAAATGTTTCCATGTACAATGTACTCCAACTAATATAAGTACTCGTACAAGTTGTTGAATACTTTTTCAAAGATATTTTTCGGACAAATGTGATTCTGGATATGATCAGCTTCACGTAGTATTGGAATGCTACCTTTTAGCAACTGACACGTCCGTTAGGGTTGCCCACCGATCACAAAATGTGTTCCCATATTTTAACTCTGTAAAATGTAAAAACGTACCTATAGATATATTATTATAATCAACATTATATAAATAACAATGTACCTAACGAAATTTAAAATCATCTCAAAATTTTGTAATATATTTTAATTACTCTCATTTGTTTTAGTTTATTTGGGTCGGTTATTTGTTTTGTTCGACAAGGAGTAGTTAGTGATTTTGTTTGAGTGTTCATTGTAGGTATGCAATATGCCCGAAGGTGGGTGCGTATTGAACTTGTAATACCATTTCTTGTTACAGCAGGGGCTGGAAAGTGATGAGGTATACCATCTTTGTGAACTATTTTTATGTTGCTGCCACTCTATTTTATTACATTTTAGTTGACATATTTTATTCATTATTATCCACTAGCCGTTTGAATCCACAAAGTGAATGCGTTAATGGAAGATGTGGACGCTTCCCATGAGCAAATGTTAATCATTTTCGAATTTTACACCGTACTGAACATCTACTAATAAAGCTCACTCGCTGCATCAAGCGCTTGGCTGCAGGGTTGATAGCAACTTGCAACTGTACTCCTCAGAACTAAAGAGTAGTGTTTGATTGCCTGCGAGGTATTGCGAGGTCTGATACACGACTATCTCGCGACAAAGTATATCTACTCATTGCAGTTTATTACATTGATATGACTATTTCCTATGTATACAGTAGTGACTATTAACCAACGATGATCTCGGATGACTGTCATCTTTTTGAATAGTTCATAGAAAATATGAAATACAATATTTCAATAGGTTTATTAGATCATATTTAGCGACATGTAGTTAACTATATAATATTATCAGATTCCAAAAAATCTAGTATTATCTAGTTTTGTGAAACGTTAGCACTTAAAGTACCTATAATAGAACATAGAGTACGTAATTGAAATTGTCATTGGCTTCTTATTGTAAAGGTGCCTCAAAAGGTCACAAAATGCACAGAGCTTGGTAGCAAATACGCTCACACTTCCCAGACTAACTATTTTGTACAATTCAATGATCGCATTATCACATTCAAGAAGCACCGAGTTATCGATTGTCAACCCCCAACATACATTATAATCTACTATACCTATATAGCACCCACCTTACATTGTGACTCAGTATTTTCAGTTTTACCAATACCTTTATAATTTAAATTTAATCATCAGTCATACAAATCGTATGATTGCTCGTAAATTCGTGATTATTTTAAATTAATATTATTAAATACCCACATTTTGTTGTAAATTCCGCAATTGATTTATTCTTTTTAATTTCTATAGTAATTTGTTTCAAATGCATAGTAATTACTATTGAATAAATAGTTCGAACATGATATTTTTTATTTCTTTTTCATCCCCTATCCCTTCTGTTAACTCTTTATACAATAAAAGTTTAAAATTTAATATAATGTACAAAAAGTGTAGTAGGTAGGTTAAATAATATGATAAGCTACTGTTGACTTTTATATTGATGTATATAAATCGATAAATCCAAATTTTGGCACCTGCAATTGGCACACCTCTTCATTCTAAAGATTCTTTACAAAACAGACCATTAAATATTATACTTAGATTTTAATATAAGTATAGAAGTGTTAATTTTTTTAGATAATAACTATTCAAAAAATAATAAATGTAGATATATCATGAACGTAAGTACCAACCATATACCTATGCATCTCACTATGACATACCAATATATTCGGTAAGTTCCATGATATTATGTCGTGTTGCAATATGTGTGAAATGTTTGAAATTATTTAGAGTGTTTAAGCACTGTTTCATTATCCCAACACAATCATTATAGTGCTGTAAATACATGAAATGACATTATTTATTCGTACTATGCTCTCGATTAACACGTTTGTTCTATTCCGGAATTGTCAGCAACTCAACAATTTGAAACGTAAAAATAACTTGCCAACTTAACAAAACAAAACTTATCTAAAAATTATATGCACCGCATTATGTATGAAGCCAGCTAATTATATAGTTTAAAAAGAATCGCTTGTTAACTTGCAAATTACTATATCTGAGTTTGATTCAGCTCGAAAGCATATATCTGCTCATAGGCAGTTTTTGCTTAGTTAGAGTGATTTCGCTGCGAGGCCTCGTTGATGCTAATTTAGTTCTGAGCGAACGTTTCATATAACGCTTGAGCTGGGTTTTGCGGCTGTCCATCAATGGGTGTAGGTGTCGGAGGTCTGAGCTGTCGTTGTGGTTGCAGACGACGACGCTCATCGGCCTGCTGAAGACGGCCAGACTGTTGCGGCTCGTGCGAGTGGCGCGCAAGATCGACAGATACTCCGAATATGGCACTGCGGTCCTCCTCCTTCTGATGGCTACCTTCGTCCTCATCGCTCACTGGCTAGCTTGTTTATGGTAAGCTATTTTAACAGTTACCTTCCCAATATACAAAACTGAAACATTTGTCAAACCGGAAAATGTTTTTAGGTATGCGATAGGCAGTTGGGAGCGCCCTCAACTTCATGCCCCTATTGGATGGTTAGACGCGTTAGCTAATGACGTCCAGGCTACTTATGACAACTCTACAGGACCATCTTTGAGGTGTGTATGACAATGTAGCAAATAGATATAGCTTGGTACAGCTACAGCTAACAAATTACATGTATGTACATATCTGGATAAGGCATAAACTGAACCTAACATTTTCAGATCACGTTACATCACCGCTTTGTATTTTACTTGCACCTCGTTAACAAGCGTTGGTTTCGGAAATGTGGCGCCAAACACTGACATGGAGAAAGGGTTCACGATATTTGTCATGCTTGTAGGATGTGAGTATGCCCGGTGTTCGCTGCCAGTTGTATGCGCTTTGTGAAACAATGCCTATAATATGTAATGTCGTGTTGCAGCTCTTATGTACGCTAGTATTTTTGGTAATGTATCGGCAATTATACAAAGACTGTATTCGGGTACGGCTCGTTATCATACGCAAATATTAAGAGTACGAGAATTTATTCGATTCCATCAGGTAAGTTTATGAACCCTTCCACCAAATATAATATCCTTGTCCTAATAACCCTGAATTAATTTTCTTCTCATTATGTTTCAGATTGCAAACCCACTTCGTCAAAGGCTGGAGGAATATTTCCAACATGCTTGGAGTTACACGAATGGCATTGATACGTCGAGTGTTCTAAAAGGTTTCCCCGAATGCCTGCAAGCAGATATTTGTTTACATTTGAACCGCAATTTGCTCGCCAGCTGCTCTGCTTTTGAGGGCGCCAGTCCCGGCTGTTTAAGGTAACGTGTCTTAAATAATTATTTGAGAGTGTTTTGTAAGATCTTATTTTATAAAGTACAAAAGGCAGATATAATAATAAAGACAGTCACTGTGCTTCATAAAACAAAATAGACGCTGTTCGGTTACAACTTAATAATACGCTTTTTTGATCAAATCGAACTATCTCATATTTTCACACGAGCTCATAATAATATTATGTTCTCTGATATACTTAGTTTTGACAAAATTATCGTGAGTATCAATCATCCATAAACTCAAGTTCAAGGAAACTAAATGCGTAATTTTTAACTACAAAAGGGGGGGTTACTATTTTTACTGGTTTCAAAAGCGTCATATGCATTTGTTATTTTCTACTTGGAGTATACATATTATGTTGTATTGTTTTATAAGTTATTATGTTTGTTATTTTCAGGGCTCTGTCTTTACGATTTAAGACGACTCATGCTCCACCTGGTGAGACTCTGGTGCATCGTGGAGATGTTCTGACGTCGCTGTTCTTTATATCTAGAGGATCTATTGAAATTTTGAAAGATGACATTGTTATGGCAATATTAGGTAAGAAATTACTTTTACATATACCTACTTACGTAAGTTTTAAAACATGAACAGATAGACGAGAACTAAATACTCAAATAAATATTATGAGCATTTTTATTTGTATATAGACCAAACTACCTTCTTTTGTTTTTATTACTCGAAATTTTTAACTTAGCATTTACTATAAAGTACCTAAGGTACTTAGATAAAGTCAATATATGCAAACTTTTCTAAATCTATTTAGATTTACTGAACTTTTGTTTTGCAAAAATATACCTTTATTAATCAGCTTTGTCGTGAATTACATTATCTAGATTTTTTTAATAAAAACAGATTTCATCAGTCCACAGTTTAACTTTCCCCTGGTCCCCTGGTACTGTCCCCCCTATTTTAGTTATATTTATCAATTTTCTATCCATAACCGGTGGGACCAAAAGTATTATTAAACATTACAATTCCCCCTGTGCAGTCTCAGGGCCTGCCATCAATGTGGTGGCACAAATTCGATGAATATAATCGTAAAATTAACTAACAGTTATATATTTTAATTCTTCCAGGCAAGGATGATATATTCGGCGAGAACCCGTGCCTGCACTCGACAGTGGGTCGCAGCAACTGCCGCGTGCGTGCACTCACCTACTGCGATTTGCATCGAGTGCATCGAGACGATCTGCTCGACGTTCTGGACTTTTATCCTGAGTTCCGAGCTTCATTTGTCAACAATCTCGAGATCACTTACAATATGCGAGATGTAAGTTTTCACTTCATTTCATTTCAGCGCGCGATTGCTTTCCCGAGCGTCCCGGCTTTTTCTGGCACCGGCTTTATTACTATACTCCGTGATCTATACCTACAATTAAAATGTCTCTATGAACGATACTGAAGTAGACAATTTACTTCTGTCATGCTGTATTTCTATATATAAGTATCTTGACCGCGCATCACACCGAAACTACTGAACAGATTTAAATGAAATTCAGCATGCACATAGGTCATAAGCTGAGGTAACATAATATAGTATCATTAATGAAATTTGCTACGCTTCCAGTGGAAGATCGTTGTACGTACGTACGTACGTTATTCCTTATGGAATAACGCGGGCTACACTGCGGATTCAGCTAGTATATTAATTGTAGTACATGTACTTGTATAATATAAAGAGATTGACAGATAATATTACAGGGGTGATCTAAAATACAATTGGTATTATAATATATTAATATAGATTAGTAAAGTTTATTAAGTTATCTTAACATTTATCTACTGTAATCAGTAATATTGTTGTTTTTTTCTATTCAAGGTGACCGGTTAAACACTTGTCATGCTTATTATTGTTTATGGTCAAGATTATCGTGTATACCTAATCTAAAAAATGTGTTGCGAAATGTAGTTAATGTGTCAGTAATTAATCATATTGTAATTAATCGTATTTTTGTCTAGTCAATATAATTTTTAAAATGACTGAGATAAAACGCTTAAGCCATGTTTTCACTAGGGGACACGTGGCTTTAAGTTATATGATGGGGAACGCGCTACATCACATTTCAGTTTATTGTTAAATATACAAAGTAAAATATATGTAGCTAGTGAAATTATTGGGCTTAAGGGTCTTAACATCTTATGACTGTAAGAAGCGTGGGAGCAGTCTAGAATTTTACGTCATTGTGAAATCCTGGGTGGCACTGTATACTGATTATGGGTGGCGTTGTTATCTCTTTACCATTAGGATAACGTCTTGCTCGTCTTCATATTTCTTAGCTTAAAAAAAAGCATCATTTTTTTTAAATAATCTCAAAAAATAAAAAATATCATCATCCTTGTTGCAAATAAAGTTATTGTCATTGTTTTCAGGAGGAGCTGGGAGGCATAGAGCCGCGTCGTCGCATGCGCTACGAGAACCCCGCGTGCGATGCTCGACTGCTACGCGAGGCCTACGCGCGTACGACCCGCCGGCCTCACACTGAGACATTCGCCGATAAGGTGGTACGTGCTTCAAATATACTATACAATACTCTTTATTGCAACCAACATTTACAGAATAGACTTTAAACTACATTATACAATATTAAGGTCCTTATCACTTAGAGCGATATCTGCCAGTAAAACAGCTTTGCACGGAGTTTTTGAAATTAGAGTAGGCTGTTATTCTGTACATGACTCTAAGTTATTGATAAATACATAATATTAATATTATTGCCATGTGCAATGTGCTACATTATTCTTTCGCCTCAGTCGGTACGGAAAGTCGTGACTCCTTTGCCTCCTGCTTTGCCAAAACAATCTTGTCCCACTGGGTCCTTCCTAGCCACGCCGGTCAGGAAGAAGATTTTTTAACACATACAAATAACTTTATTTGACACAATAAATGTACAATACAATAGTAGTATACTAAATCCATAGGCTCGTGAACTAGTAAAAACGTTGTTTCAGGAACCAAATTAATTATGACAATGCTATCTGAGCATACTATGTTTTAGGACTCCCAGTGTAGCGATGACGACACGGAATCACCAGCTAGCAGAGGGATTCTAGAGTTTTCCGCGGACAAAGCTGGCCAAGACGTCACCCCGTTAAACTTTAACTTCAGCAAACAACGCTCAACCACTCTTAACTCAATAACAGGTGAGTCATAGTACTTTTTAAAGGCTCTTGGAATGTTTTCCTATTAACTTTTAACACGAATTGCGCCTGCGTGACTTCGGCGTCACGATACCTTCTGTCTATTTTAGAGTAGATAAATATAGGCCATTATTTAAACACATAGAAATGAATGAACCGATACGCATTCCCCTTCGTCATTGTTTCGAGTTATCTTTCTACATTTATTTTATAGTTTTCAGAATAGAAGCCAAGTATACTTTTTATGTCAGCTTTCACCTTTATTCATTGGAAATGTAACTGAATTTTGATTCACATGTACCCAAAATCCCTCAACGTCAAAACCCTCCTACCAAATTTTGTTCCATGACAACCCTCGAATAGATATCATTTTTATTACGGATACTTTATAAAAAAATAATGTCCAAGAGAACATTTTGTATATTATTTAATTTTAAGCCGCATGTGTCTCGCTTGTTTCTTACTTTACATTATTATTTATTCCTACTATACGGCGACGAGCGAATGCGAGGGGCATCGAATACTGACAGTAATTATATTCTTAAATATATTGATAGAGATTTGATATGTTTTTGGTTATAAACTAATTTGATTGTCGATGCTCCCTAATGCGCGTCCGTCGCCCCGCTCTGAGCGCGGCCCTTGTGTGCAGGCATGCTAGCGCAACTAAAAAGGAGCTTCCCAGACCTCTACCATCATAAAACACACCAGCCGCTGCACAACAAGTATTGTAAGTATGCTATTTCTTAATAGTGCATGATCTGAATAGATTATAACATTTTGTTTGAATGAAATCGTAAGTTTTTTAAAAATATGTTGAAAACATAATAAACTTACAATCCCCTGTAGTATTACTGTACGGCTATTATCTTGTATATAAGACATTTTCAGTAAGCAATCAATATACATCGTGTATCAGAGTCACACGAGTAGAATACCTAATTTTATAAAAGACCTAGCGAGATCAATATATCTAGAGACACAATATCACACATACTTGTTAATAGTCATTGACATTAGTGGTTACGTGGCCAAAAGAGATGATTATGACGTAAACTTGATTAATCTACAGCTCAATCGACTCCACAAACGTACCGAAGTCGCGCCGGCGTGAGACGTCAGTCTTCGGTAGGTCCGTTGAACGACACGTCTCCGCTGACGGGAGGTAACGGAGGCGGCGCGTGCGGCGGCGGCGAGGCGGGCGGCGGTGTCAGTACGCCCGCGCACAGCGCCACGCTGCCCGTATCCAGCCTCAGCACCAACCCCAGCTCGTACTACACCAACGCGACGCCGAGCCCGCCGCCCGTGGCCGCACCCGCGCCGCAGCACGTCTCCTGCGACGACATCCTGGCGCCCTCCCACGCCGCGCCGAGACACGTCTCCAGCCGCTCCGCGCCGCACTCCGCCGTCAACCTGCACCAGACGGGCAGGCCGGCCGCATTGCCCTTCTCCACCGACAAGACTCAGAATTCTTCCGCCCCTCAGGTAACGACTGCGAACTTCACTGAGATAAAAAATACTCTGTGTCGTGACATTGAAACTCAAACTCTGAAATGTAATTTACAGGATAGCGTATCTCCGCAATACCAAAACGTGGGAGCGGCCGCCAGCGCAGCTTCGGTGGCGACGGTGCTGACGCGGCTGGAGGAACTGAGCCGACGGGTGGCCGTCCTCGAGACCGGTCTGACGGCCGACGTGCGTCGCATCCTCCAGCTGCTGCAGCAGCGAGAGTTCCCCGCGCACCACAACGGGGCCGCTGTGCCGGGACACACTCCCTCCACCGTGTTGCCGAAAGCTTCACTATCGGTACCTCAGAATGACGTGAGTGTTAACGATGTATTTCGAGGTGAAAGTGTATAGCTACTCGTAACAGCTAGAAATTATACATAATGTTGGTAATGTGTACAGTGGGAGTGGAACTGGAGCGGCGAGGGCGAGCGGTGCGCGGCGGGCGGCGGGCGGACGGCGCGGGCGGAGCGCGGCGGCGGCGTGCAGCGCTCGGCGTCGGAGCCGCACGCGCCGGCGCCGCCCGCTCTGCCGCCGCCGCCGCACTCGCACTCCTTCTACAGGTAGTGTGAGGCGCGCGAGACGAGCGCGGGTCCGCGTCGCTGCGCGTCGCCGCCGTCCCGGCGCTCGCTCGCGGAGTCCGCGTCGTGCGGCTCGCTGCGCGCGCCCGGCGAGTGGTGGGCGCCGCGGCCGGCGTGCGCGCGCTTCCACTTCTGCCGGCGCGTGACTCGCCTCCGCCCGGACGACGGCCGGAGCTACCTGTGACGCGCCCGCGACCCCCGCATGGACCAATTTTGTACTTCCGTTAACGCCTAAATTGACGTCCTCGCGATCTCGCGAACGGGTGTGTCCGCCCGCGCCGAGTCCATTCGTATTAAAATATTGAAAATTTCATGAATATTATCGCTTTATTAAAAGTTAGGATGTCCGCGACTCGAATGTCGGCGGAGGAACTGGTGACGTGTTGGTGCGGTGACGTCGATCTCACCGCCGGACGGACGACGCGACGAGTGGTGGTATAATTGGGTGCTTTAATTTTATGTAATTTACGGGCTTTTATGAGAAGTCGTTTACACAATATTACGTACGTGTATAATGTATAATAGCACTATCTGACGAATGTTGTTCTCGGACCTTCTGCCGCGAGTGTTTTACGTCACCGAATTTAATTTAAACTTATTCTATAATGAACATAATTATAAATTAATATACCAGCTGTAATCAGAATGAGGCTTATAAGACTGAGAGACTACGTAAATATCGTGAACTGTATTTCCAGAAGAGAGTACTAAACCATAAACGCTTTCTACCCGTCCTTGCTCCTTGCCTTTACATAGTAGCTAGGTATTGTAATATTCCCGTGAGAGGTGACCGGGGTGCTCCTTGTGGAAGTATACGTTGATGACTGCTCCGGCTGCAGGGCTCTGCATGCTGCATCACCGCATTGCACGCGATGCGATCTAATCTTATACACACATTGTTTGGTTTGACATGTCATCGTACCAATAGTACATTAATATAAAATAATATCGTTGTTGAAAACAATGCTAATAACTCATACTGTAAAAAATACTACCTTTTAACTTATTTATTTACGTAAGGATTAAAATGTGGCTCAAAAACTTTATGTTGTAAAATGTATCCTAATTAGAAACGGGGTAAGATGTTCGCCAACATAAAATATCATTATTAAGCAATAATTAATAAACCCACGATAATTTAAGGATCGTTTGATCGTTATTGTAGTGATAATTAAATTATTTATTTATTACATCCGATATAATAGATAATATTATTAATAAAATACATAAAATTGTAAGTACATCAGATAGTGCTACAGGCTACACAGTGACTCTACTTCGTTTTTCATATTCGTGTGCTTTGGAATTTGCATGTGGATTATCATAGAGCTGTATCGGGCTGTATATTAGCAAATATCATGACGTTTTAACGAATACTTGAACTTGTGAACAAAATAAGAAAACCGGTGTAATCTATCAACATAATATTATATCAGTTTGTAGAATAGTAATCAATAATTGGTATTAGTTACACCTTGTGGCACGATTGAAGCATGTAAAGGCAACCTGCTAGCTTCTATAGTCCATAATCTGTTTCAGTGATCACTTGCTCAAGAAGAGAACAATCTAGAAAGCTCAAGCAAGCTGCCTTTCAGGCTCGATCCATTCATCCCATTGAACAATTTGCCAATTTTGAATAGACAGTATTATGGTCAAGCAACGATACTAGCTGTAGATGCAACGCTGATAAACTCGTAGAGAAACAATATTCATGTTATAATTAACTGAAGTTAAGATTATAGATTTTTCTGTTCTTAGACTCAATAATTTAATTCGCGAAGTAGATATTGTAAATAACATTTAGAACTTACTGTGTAGTTTAGGTTTGTAAATTGGTCAATTTCCAAATACACCTTTGATCTAACTAGTTTTAAAGTTTCATAGCTTTGCTTTTAAATAATACTATTGTACGGCCAGCACTCTAGATCTTACATTTAGAATTGATATTTGCTTTTGTAGAATTAGAATTTCGAAATGCCTGAATGTTGAAGATATTGTGTACTTATAGTGAATCAGTGTATCCGATACGATATTGTCATATTAGAATCGATCATCCACAAAACGTCATATTCTGTTATTTGCATGGAAAAGCTTGATCCGTAAATATTTATATTGAGCTTCCCATTCAAATTGGATCAGCTAAATAAATTTGCAGGAAGCTATAGCATATTTACTAATTTTTTAGCCAATGTTCAGTTTGATGATTATCCCGTAGACTGATATATTTAACTACACTCTTTTGCGTGCTTGGCAAATTCATACCTCTCATGGGATAATATGAAACATGATTCATATTACCTATAGAATGAAATAAAATACTTTTTAGGGAAAAGATTTACATGGCTCCTACTCATATACCTACTAGAAAATACCTTTATGGCTGGAAGCACCACCACGATTCAATTGTTTTTCCAATGCATACCTACACGAATTCAAACTCACATAAAAAAGATTTCCAGTGAATTTGTCCCTTCTTGATAAGATTTTATAAAGGTATTCCCCGCAGTAAATAAAGCTTTCATTTTAAACCGAACTGATTGCACATCAATATAAAAATCAAGTTGAACTGAACACGCTAGGTATAATTTAGTGAATTTTAATATAATAGCGCTTAAGCACAGGGTGTATTTTGTTCATAAGTCATCAATAATAATATAAGATTCTTATAGTAACTGTACAATTGCTTCGGTAAACAATGGTATTTTAAGTTATAAAGACATGTTTTAACGCACTCGACGTTGCGTTGTCCTGACTGTCCTAAGGATTTTCAATATTCTGCCACCATTCACAAAGGTGGAAGGAAGGGTTTCCCAATGAGCCCGTCTGTGTGAGCTACCGTACGACCATTTTTGATATGTGGAACTCACCCGCAACTCGCAACTCAACAATCTGGCGCGATTTGCTTCCTTTTTGAATGGTAAGGTGGCCAGAGAAATGACTGGGCTTACAAGACTTAACGACATAATATTGTTCTTACAATTACATAGCGCAGTATGGCGTAGAGCTTCGTTTTTCTCCGAATACTTACATAAAGAACATTGCATCTGTCTCCAATGGACTGTCGTTATATACGAGTAGCTTAAAGGCGAGCATCGTGCTCGCAGCCTACAATAAAAAGATTAAAAAATACGTAGTAGTTCTGCGCATTTGGTCACCATTTCTTAATGGTGATATTCTTTATGAGAGAGAGAGTTGTATGGAATCCAATATTGTTGTTGTTACTATTAAATGCAATGCGTCAAGTCTTTATATCTTAAACCATCATTGTCTTTAACTAAACATAGATCTCTAATAATCTCGATTAATACGTAATAGCGTTTTCTTTACTGTGATTGCTTAATACCGGCACATAATATGCACTCATCCTGATTATATCTACACTACACAACTAAATTTTCATGAGAATTTCAAATAGCGTCTCTTTGGTAACAACACTATGCATAATCGTGACACTTAAAAGTATCTTTAATAATTTTTTCTATTCTCCAAAGAAATTAAAATTTTAATCCAAAGAAACTAATATTTCCAAAGAAATTAATATTTTAATTTCTCTTAAAAAACAATCTTACACGTAAATATTTTGATAAGAATGGAATCACGTCGTATCTTAAAGATATATTTTTTAGCTATCCTTAATAACATTAACATCGTATAATTTTAATTAACAAAACTCATTTTATACTATAATTTAATTGCAGTTTCCTTTTGTTTGTGATATGTACTGGCGGCTCCAGATTAGTGCCGTGAATTCACGCGCGAATTCTCGCTGTGAATTCACGGCACAAGTCGTGCCCTCCACATTCACGGGATGCTCTCAATCGTTCCTGAAACCTGCCGCGAAATGGACGTAGAAGCTGCTGCTGCAATAACTTTGTTTGCTGTGGCAATATATAATGGCGGCTCCAGATTAGTTCCAAAAGTTTGCGCGCCACTCCATTTTGCGCAGCAAAACTGCATACGTCCGTTCGCCTTTGTAGTCCGGAGTATTTTTTTTTATTATTTTTTTTATGGCAAATTGTTATACAACATTTATGCCAACATCACGTCAATGAAAACTAAAAAAAAACAAAAACAAAAAAACCTCCTGTAGGGTGACGATTTCAAAAATCTGAAAAACGAAACTGGCACGGGGCCGTGAATGTGGATGTGTACGCGTGAACGCCGCGCGAAGGGGGCGCGAACCCTTTGTCACGGGACAAAATACCGACACTGATCGGGGAACAGGCGTGAATGCGCGTGAACCCCGCGAAAACCGTCCACATTCACGTTCACGCCTGTTCACGGGGCTTCACGGCACTAATCTGGAGCCGGCATACGAATTTGAAACAAGTGTGATCGAGTGCACTGCCATTTTCAGTGTCATTTAACTACATCGGGCACAAATTGACCAATTCTCGTTTACCGATACCATAATATTGTTACCTAGGCGACGCTTGGTTATTTTGCTATGTCACTGAAATTAATATCCCGGTAACAACCCCCTAGCTGCAATAGACAGACTAGCTTTATTATGTTAATATAACATTTAAAAAACTGCCTCAAAGCAGGATAGGTTTAAGGAAATTAATTCTTATGATGAAACATACATTTTGATGCAATTTAGCCTAAGTGTTTTACTAATTTGATTTAATTAAGTTATTCAAGAACAAAAACAACCGAAAAATACAACAAAGTAGTAATATTATTATAATAATTATAAAAAAGCTTATCGCCCGTTTTAGAAATTTAATGGTAGATAAATGTAGTAGCTAAGTCGCCACTGCGAAAAAAATCGCTTAATCATTTGAAAATTGATGCCTTGAAATACTTTAGTCGAAAAACTGGTTGTTTCAGCTTTGAAATTCACAATGATTCTATTAGAATATTGTAACGATAAGTATTTCAACATTTGCGCAAAGTTAACGCGTTCATTGTATGTTAACATGTAATTTTGTCTGTGATCGTTTTATATTGTTAAGCTGAAAATTAAGCGCACTTAAAATTTATTGTTTTTGGAACGGTCGCTGTAATGTTCATACATTCTGTATAGTTTACGTATACCTAGTCCTTAGTCAAACCAAATTATAATTATTACTCTACTAATATTATCAATTGATAGGCATAATGGAATGCCAATTATTTAGAATGTTTCTGTGGGTTTATTGTGAAAACGGACAATTCGAATATCTGTACAATCCACAGATGGCCAACCAACAAAAAATCCAAGTGCTCCCAACAACAGTGAAATGGCAACGTGTCCATTAGATGTTCAAGTAATTTTACCTAGTAAAAATAGGGTTGAATGTTCGATGCATAATATATAATCCTACGCTACATTTATGTACCTATTACCTACATGCCTGAGTAGTATGAGTGGTAGACGGCTTACTTATATACTTCAATATCATCATGTCCGTAAATAATATTGTAGATTGCTTAATTGTTCTCTTTTACCAATTTATGTACAAACTTACTGTTGCATTACTACTATACTGATCATGTATTTATTAAATCCCTACCCCATGACAATAATATTAGGTTAAAATATATTTATTATACCAGTAAAAAAACAATAGGTAGGTAAAAATTAAGCCGTATGTAGCTATCTAGAAATTATTTTCCTAACAATAGCAACTGGAAAATCCCTAATTAGCATATTCAATGAGAATATTAAAAACTGGGCTCGAACGTACAGAATGTATGAATAAGACGAATTAAAATTATAAAATATTAAATGTCATAAGTATAATAATATTTCTTGTTGTTTAAATCCCCGTTATCTATTATATTGTTAAATAATGACGCATTTTGATTATTTTCTGTAAAGTTAAGTTTACGAAATAATAAATGATATCTAAGCATTTTGCGTGTGCTGCGTTAAAAGCTGTCATACCATATTCCACTTATTTTGCAATAAAGTAGATTGGGCTAAAAAAGTATAAAGCTTGAATCGTGTAATTGCCACATAAAAATGTTATTAAAATTGTGTAAATAATAAAGATGGATCTGCAGAGAACTGACGAATAAACGCAAATCTATTTAGTAGGTAACCCTTATTTCCTTTAATTGATAGGTAGATAATAAAAAATATATATTGTTCGAAGCACGGGCTACGAAAGTTGAAAAAAGCTGGACTTTTGTAGTCATCTTCCTTAGTCAAAAGATCTTGTTGAAGTAACCTTTGAAACTACCTGAGTTACAATAAATAGAGAACTAACCTTATTACCTATAAAATATAGCAATTAAATATACATACCTGATACCTACCTACTTATAATATTTATTTACCTTATGAGTACCTACCTAATCATCGCTGCGCCATCTTAAATATCTTTGAGTTGATGGCCCCTGCTATAAAAAAAAATGCATATTTTAATAGATAGATAAATCAATGTTCTTTTTTGCTTTCGTAGCCAGTGGTTTACGTACTTGTATTCTCGCAACTTCTACAAACTTACCTCTAGAACAGATTTTGCATTATGTACTTAACTCTGAGTGGATGAATTAATCATTCTAGGATAAAAATTCTAAGAAATACTTATTTACTAAGAATCATCACATACATACGACGCTACATACAACTGATTTGCAAATTTTACTATATTTATATTTAAAAGGCTAATTTTATGAAATTTATGTTACCTACATACATAATTTATCAAAACAGGTATTCATACACAAGTCAAGTTAGATTTTTCAACACTGAAATGTTGCGACAGCGCAACCCCGTTAAAATAAATCACAATGTTTTGCTTCGTATGTATACTTTTTATAAAGTGGAACATATGTTCGCATTATAAAATGTATTATTAAAATAATGAATAAAACGAACATACCCATGTTAACCTACGACATTATAAAAGAAGCACATTAGTCACATAGTTCAATAAAACTTTGCATTCATTGGACAGCGCAAAATTCTCGTGGAATAAGTTCAGTGAAATAAAATATCACGCACATGCGACATGTTGTTTCATTTTATAGTCCAGTCAATTTAGACATTCGAAGTTACATAAAGTCCCAACAAGCTGAATTTCTGTGAAGTTGTTCAAAACATAATTATAAACAATGTCTAGAAGTTCCCCATCATTCCCCTGTAAGGAAAAAATTTAATTCAAGATCAAAGGTCAAAACAATGAGTTTTTTGCGATTTTCAGCAAAACGGTAAGTTTTATCATAAAACATCTTAGACAAAATTGTAGATCATAAAATTGTCTACAAAAAATTAGGCTCAAACTATGTCTAAACCAAATTGTAGCTTAATGGGGTCATTAGTTACTGATTTCGTATTCAAACATTGACCTCCTTTATCCCGCCTTAGAGGTTGATTTTTGGAATAAAAAGTATCCCATATCATTTTTTAGGACTTGGTCTACCTTTGTACCATCAGCTCAATCGGGTAAACGGTTACGGATTTGCATACAAACGTTTTTCGGGAATAATTCCTTTTCCTGAGGGAATTTCAAAAAATCGCTTCTTATTGCACGATGAAATCTTCCAAGGAATACGCTGTCCAAATTTCAGCTCAATCCGTCCGGCCGTTTGGGCTGTGCGTTGATAGCACGAAAGTGTACGAACGATTTTATATAAGAGACTAGCAAACCCGGCGAACTCCGTTTCGCCACCAGATTTTCTTTACTATAAACCTCACGGAGCCCGAGACCTTTCCAACGAATGCAAAACCGTGGAAATCGGTTCGTGCGTTCTGGAGTTATAGCGTCAGGGAGGAAAACCCGACTTATTTTTATATAGTAGATTACAACTTTTTGAATCGTTATATCTCAAAAACGGTGGCTCGTAGAAAAAAAAGTATTAAATATTTTTTGTAGACAATTTTATGATCTACAATTTTGTCTAAGATATTTTTATGATAAATCTTACCGTTTTGCTGAAAATCGCGAAAAACTCATTTTTTTACCTTTGACCTTGAATTTTTTTTTTTTTTCCTTACAGGGGAATGATGGGGAACTTCTAGACATTGTTTATAATTATGTTTTGAACAACTTTACAAAAATTCAGCTTGTTGGGACTTTATGTAACTTCACTCTCATTTTTTGGTCTAAATTGACCGGACTATTAAGTAGGTATAATATTTAACTTTTATATTATTTTTTTATAGTACGATTTATTTTCATTTCCATTCAATTAATTTAAATTTAGCGCCAAATTATTTCCCAGAAGTCAAAAATACTACGCCCATTCCTTGCCAGGATACCAAAGTTCAAGAACCTTTCGGTTCATTCATACTTTTTACTGCTCTATGGTCTTTTCCAATTTAAATGCCACTGTCAACTGTCATAATTACATATTGACAGATCATGAAAAACGTAAACATAACCTAAAAATAAAACGACCTGAAAACGTTGTTTTTAAGGTTTTTAATTATTTTAACACTAAAAAAACTGTTTTTTTTTATTATAAATGGATATACCACTATCAGGAGTGATTAAGTGCCACAAGTGTCGGCATGTTTTAGTAGAAGACTTAACAAAAATATGCAATCGCAAGTCAACGTGTGACCAACAGATGTGCTCAAGCTATCATTTCAATAATTTTCTTTATTTATCCGAGGATATTCTACCAGATTGGATTAAATCTAAAGTGGAAGAAGAACAATGGACTAAAGGAAAACTTACTTGTGGGCAATGTGGATGTAAAGTGGGAACTTTCGATTATGTATCTGGAAGAAAATGCGATTGCGGTGAATCAGTGTTACCGCCAGTTCATTTGGTCTCTAGCCAAGTGGACAGGCCTATTAATTTAAATACTTTAGTAAATAAGTAAAATCTAGTGACCTCTATTAGGATAAAGTAAAAATAATAATCAAAAATCTTGTGTTTGCATTTATTTATGTAATATTATAATAATATTATATCCTAAACATATTATTCAACTGCCATGGCATTTGTTATATCTTCATTGACCTCCACATCTCTGCACTTAGCTGCTTGTAGCTCCTTTCGAATCTAAAATAAATAAAACCCATGTTTTTATATTAATTTAATGAGATATGTTTGCTCATTAGTAAATTTAATTCATGTTTTCATTCATGGACTAAACTATTATTATCCTACTGTAGTGCAAAAGCAGAATGTGAAAGGATAGGATATCCTTTCACAATCAAAAAGAAACGATTACACTTACTTCAGGGGTTATGGTTGGGTGTGATTGCTTCCTGAGCAACTCGAGAAGTGCATCACGCTGCTCTGAAGATATATCAGCCTTATACCTCTGCACAAATGTTAACAGGGCCTGATGCCACAATACTGGCAAGTTCCGGTGCTCACTTTGGAACCTAAAAAAAAACAATAATTTTGCAAGAGACTCAGTGATGGCAGGGAAGGATTTGTTCCGCCTCCTAATTTAAGACTGCTACCATCAATGGCAGCATCGTCACTTAACACGTTCGCTGCCACTATGACTTTCATGATGTCTTCTCGTATGCCACCCTACATTACCGAAAGAAACTGAACTCGCCAGGAGAGTCGCTGGCACTCGAACAAAATTAACGTGAACTCGCATGGCGAGTCGGTGGCACCGAATGTGTTAACTTCACACAGTTGTGATCAAAGGCTAACAATACAATAACTCTTTATTGCTTACCAAGTTAGAAGTAATTGACCAACAAATTGCTAACCTAAAATGCATAAAAAAAATGAAAAGCACACAGTGGCTTCAGAACAATTTGTGTCCATAGTTTATAAGAAAGCCAGAAATATATAGAAAAAGCAGTTATAGAAAAAACATACAATAATCATTATCACTGTAGAAAATATTATTAAATAGTATATATATGTATATATTACACAGTAGTTATGCTGCAAGATGCAATCAAAATAGAGTAATTAATAAAATTACCTTAGGAAATGGAACACAACAGAATCCACAACTCTGTAAGGCAAAGCATACTTCTTATCAAAGAGTATCCTCAAGAATATTGAGTTGGCACCAGTGTAATCCATTTCAGCAATCTTCAATAGGGCTGCACTAGAGTGAAGCACCGGCACAGAGTTCCGAGCTAACACTGAACCTACTATTATAGCTTCTCGGAGAGTGCAGTCACCAGACTGAAAAGCAACAGAAAAAATGCTAGATGTTGTTAATATAAAGGTACCTTAAGGTATACTATTTTTGTATTAACCCTTTAACCGCCATATTTTGTAATAAACTTGACGTGAAATTACGTGTGTGGCGCTTGGAGCACATCTTTCATATCCCGACATATTACGGTGATGGCGGTTAAAGGGTTAAAAATACATTTGGCACTTTGACTCTCTCATGTTCAATAACTTTCAAAGTCAGCTGAAGACTTTTTATTGCTGAAATTAAATAATCATTGTCCCAAAATAGACATCTTTATCATTTGAAGTGATATCTTAGAGACCACCTTCCACAACCTTTGGGTGGATAAATTCGTTATTTTATGTGAAATATTATTTTTAAAATCTTTACAATCTACTACACAAAGGAGAATATCATTATTTGGGTAGGAAAAAATAATTTCACCAAATTTGTAATTCATTGGCTTCTAGTAGTAATTATATTGTAGTATTATCATCATACCTCTAGCAGTGGAAGAAGAATGCCCTTCATAAAAGCTCCAGGCTTGAACAAAGACTTCCTCAAAGCTTGATAGAGATGGAAGTTCAATCTCTTGTACTCTGCAAGATCATCCCTTACTCGTGGCAGTAAGACAAGGTTGTAAAACCTCTGTGCCATCTTCTCTTTGAGGTTTGATGCAAATATTCTAGTAGCCTGAAATACATAGTCATTATTAGAGATGCAACGAATAGTTGTTTGGCCGGATACCGGATATTCGGCCTGACCACCAGCCGAATATTCGGTATCCGGCCGCCGAATATTCGGCCGGGGGTGTGATACCTACATTTTGAGTTTCGTAGGTGCGTGTCGCGTATTTTTAGATAATAAAATAAGTTGGTGGTGTTATCGTGTGATACTTAGTGGTTTTGTATTAATTAACATTTACCTACTGTGTCATTAGTGTGTTTATAAAAAATGGCAACAAAAAGGACTCCGCTTTGGAATTATTTTGAGATAGACAAAGAAGAAGCTAAATACGCTATTTGTTTAATCTGCAAACTAAAAGTTTCACGTGGCGGAGAGGGAAAGAAAGCTGGAACCTCGTGCATGAAAAACCACTTGAAAGCCAAGCATCCTGATGAGTTTAGCGAAATTTATAGTGGTTCGTTCTCATGTGTTGGACCTGCTAGCTCAACTGCAAGTACTTGTCATAATTTACCTTTGGTGGATTTCCAATATTAAATTAATTAATATTACTATTACTAGTAGGTAACAAATAAGTACCTACATTTTTTAACTATCAGTATTACCACCAAGTTACTTTAAGTAATTGATTTATTATAAAAAGTTAAAGTTGTTTAAAATAATAAAAAGCTTCAATTACAACTGTGTCTTTATTTAGATTCCATTTATAAAATGTACCAAGTTTACTATCCGGTATCCGGCCGGATAGTACATTACTATCCGGTATCCGGCCGGATAGTAAAAAAGGGCCGGATAGGCCGGATACCGGATAGTAACCGAATATTCGGTGCATCTCTAATGACTATTATGATTTATCCTACTAATATCATAAATTCAACATACACACTGTTTATTGTCTCTTGAACAGAAAATTGATCTGAAACTTGGTTTATAGGTAGTTTAGAACTTGGAAAAACTACATAGGCTACTGTACTTTCAGCTTTTGCAGATAAAACCATTAGGCGCAGTAAGTTATTACTTATACTGACTATATTTGCCAGTAAAAGCAATTAAAAGTACCTATTTGTATGAATTGTAAAACACAGCACACATTATCTTGTGTTCATAAATTTTTTAAGTACTTTACATTTTAACAAAATGTTTAAAGCAAAACCAAACATGCTTCATGACTTTAATCTTTACCTGATACATTGCAGCGGCAGACCAGGTAGTGGGTTCTGTCACATACAAGATTTGTTCCCAATTTTGCAAATGTGGTACCATTTTAAATGCCTTCGGTAATTTCCCTGAGCGGTACTTCTGTAGGACGTCTCTCACCCCTTCATACATTGTTTTTATCCTAAAATTAATAGTTTTACATTATGGACTGGGTCAACAGTGTTGTCTACAATTTAACATAATCACAATAATATCATGGCGAAAATTTGTTTGTGTGTGAGTTCATATTATATACCTTCAGAAAAAAAAGGTATGAGAAAGATTGAGCAGAAATGTGAAATATCCACTTTTACAGTCAAACCTTATGCCACACTTTAACATTCTACTCTCTACTACTTTTAAGCCATCATTCTGCTTTACATCAGATAATTTTATGAGATAAGTTAAATCCTAACTATATAAAAAAAAAAGGTTTGTAGGAATTGAGTTTGTTACTCTTTTACTGGTTGACATAATTATGGTAGCCTAGAGTAACACATAGAGGCTACTCTTCAACAGGTATAAACCCTGGGTACAAGTAGTATAAGAATAGCATCTACCTTGGGTCAAGATTTTGCAATTTCAAAGTTTCAACATCTGAAAACTGTGTTTGAAGTTCTGTATGCTTGTCTGTGATTTTCTCTTTGATGATATCTGCTAGAGTCCTTGTCCTCTCTGGTTTAGAGGACATAAACATCTTGAGAGCCTCTTCATCTTCTTCATTGATCTCAATGTTATCGTAAAATGTGTCGGGCTCTAAATCATCTTTTTCAGTATCGGAATCTGCATCTGACCCATCATCTAAAAATTTAAAAAAAAATAATATATTATGTATGTTGCAGTAGGTATGGCATTTATCATCCCTCTCCTGACACTTTTAATGAAATACAACCGTAAATTCATTAAAAATAACATGAACATATTTAGTGCAGAGATTTCAACAAATAAGCAAAGTTATTTATTTGAAAACATGCATTTGCAAGAGAAAAAGACAGGTACTAAAGTTTTCAAGCAAGATGTCCTTAGGTTTTAAGTGTATAATTAACATGTCCACGTTACCTCTGAATGAAGGAGGAAGAGTAACGTGTTTAGCGGGTGAGGGTCCAGCATCGTCGCCGTCAAGTTCGGCCTGTTGTCTTCTAGCGGCTTTAAGAATTTTCTTAGATAAATCTGCATTGACGAACTGAGAACAGTAGTAAAATGTTAATATTACATGTTTATGCTTTGAATACACATAAATTAGTGGTAAATCTATGCACTTACTTCATCATCATCGTCGTGCCTGTTTCTCTCCTTGATTCTATTCTTGGATTTCACCGAATGCACAGATTCTATTTGATCAGCAAGTGCTACATTCTTGCCAACTTGCGAAGGCTTCAGTTTTTTAGCTTTCCCCATCTCTACACTTATAAAATAGAAGATTTATTGAATTTTATTCAAAATACCCAAAACATAACCCATGTGGATTTGCCTGACACTGACAGCACCGGTGACATGACGTAAGTGCCAATGTCAGTTGTCATATTTATAAAATGTCATTTGCATTCCCGCGCAAAACCAGCCGTCAAAATGAATTACTTCTAAATTTCTTTTTCATTTAAAGCATGGATAAAAGTGATTAATTCGTGATAATAATAAAGTATTACATGTTAAAGGTGTTATTTGACTGTGTAAATGAAAATAATAAGTAATCTATAGTCATAGTATAATAAAAAGTCATCTTCACATCGAGTCGCAAATACAAAATGCCGTGTGTTGCCAACTTTATAGATATAAAAAAAGTTTTTTTTTATTCCTAACTTTTAAAATTTTATGTAGCACTGTATTTTTATACAGCAACAACGAACAAAATATCTTCATTTTAGAATCATAAAAGATAAAAGCTCTCCCGCTGACCACCTTATCTCTATGTTAGGTATATGTTATTATTTTTTTTTTAGTTTTTTTTTATGTGATGAAGTAGAAGACGAGCAAGACGCTCTCCTGATGTTAAAGGCCCCAGTACACAATGGCCCATGCTGGCCCACTACAGGCCATCGCCATTGTGTACAGGGAGTAATGGTATATGAGGGCGGAAAATTGTCAATCGTGGCGCGCAATCGGGGAGTTGTCGGTTTTTTGGGCACACTTCAAAGGAATCGTGGCGTAGCGTGGCCTGTGGTGTTCACACAATCAGCCATTGTTTAGTTCGTCACCGACTACCGACCGCTTTACACTTGGCTGAATTTAGTCACTAAATTCAGAATCTAAATTAGGATGAACGATACTTTCTTCTAAATTTAGGATGCTAAATGTGATTACACTTGACTTAATTCAGTGGCGACTGAATTTAGGCTTCTGAATTTAGCCAGGTGTAATAAGCCTTAAATATCCTGTTCCGATGAATGGTCAGCATCCACCATCGCCTTTTGCGCCATTTCTTTTTTATAACTTTGTGACGGTACACACTTCTGTAATACTTGTAAACAGTATATAAATAAATAGCCGCAGCCGTAATAACTTCTACGTCCATCGCAAGTGGTTTGCCAGGCAGCAATGAGACATGCGCCACTGTGTGAACACCAAGTGATCGTGGCCTACAGTTGTGCATTGCAAATCGTTGCCCATCAGAGGCCATTGTGTACTGGGGCCTTAAGAGATAACGGCTGCCCATAATCAGTACAGTGTTTTTATTTTTTATTTTTTTTATTTATGTTTTGCGGCTGTGATATCACTGCGGCCATGATTGGCCTATTGTGATCGCCGCTTATTATGGTGAGAAAAACCCATAGGCGCGGCGCTAGAGTTCACCACAGTACAGTGTTACCTAGGATTTCACAATTATATGAAATTCTAGGAGCACTGCACCAACGCTTCTTACTCAAGAGTCATGAGATGTTAAGACTCTTTAGCCCAGTAATTTCAGTTCTAGTTCTCCAACTTCATAACAGATTATGTTTTATTCAGGAGCTCCTTAAATGATCCATTGGTGAAACGAAAACATTGTGGCTAACGGCTAAATCCGCGACAATAAAGCGTGTTTTGTGCTTTTGCTTAGTGTAGGTACGTTATGACCTAGTACGTACCTAGAGTACCTACTGCTAGCCTTAGCAGACACTAGAGATAATACCCTCCCAAACATTACTATTAGCGATCTACCTAGCTCTACCTAGCCCTGCTGCCTTCTGCTAGACTACCTCTACGGTTTTTTATAATCCATTCATAATAGTCATAGTAAGAAGAAGAGGCAGTTAAAAATAAGTGTTGTAATAAGAAACAGCTATAATTCAATGCACATTTATTTATAAGTTAATACGTAGAAGCTTCTTGTCCAAATCTAGTTGTAAGATTCAATAATGCTGATGATGGTTTTAATGTTAGAGTTGAGGAAGGCGATGATGAGTTGAACGGCTGAGAAGATGTTGTTCTCCACCACCTTGATGATGATCGTGTCGAAGATCCGCACGAACACGCCGATCACTGGGTTCACCAGCCAGTCAGTCAGGATGTTGCCGGTCAGACGCACGCGGAGACGACTGGAAAAATAAGTCAATATTAGTACCTACATCTAAGAAAAAGCATCAAATAGAACTGCTGCCAATGGCTGCCAACTATCAATGTGACTTTTTGAATAAGCGAAAAGCACATTTATGTCACCGGAATATAACAAGATTCGTAAGTTTATAAATTTCCTAGGCAAAATGTGTAAAATAATACAATTTATCTCTCGTTTGGAATCCTACGAAAGTTTATATATTTCCTAGGGAATTTATAAACTTACGAATGTTGTTATTTTGCGGTGACATATACATTATTCTTAAAGGTGACAGAGCTAGACAGGGGCGGATCCAGGATTTTGTTCTTTGGGGCCTACGTACAGACGGTCAAAACAACAAGCAACTTGATTTTGAAGACGATCATAGGCTAGATTTTTTAAAACTAAGATACTTTTTGCACATTTCAACGTCGAGGTTACCTATAAAATTATAATTTAGAATGTTTAAGAGAGGAAATACCTATATTTCTTACAAGAATGTGTGCGTTAAGATTGATATCAAAATTCAAAATCCTTATAGTTGCGCGAACTGCGAGCACCGAGAAAATTTTATATATTAACTACAAAAGATGTGACACTTAGCTCGTTCTGAATGTAAAATACTTATTACTTATAATTGTGCGAGCAGTTACTCTCATCTAGTAACACGAGTGCGAATCGAAATTAAATCTGCAGGCTATCGCCCACCGCCCACCCACGTGAAAAACACTAGAATTCATAGATAAACTTGCGTACATTACTTTCTTAAACCTCCTCATATGTAGGAGTAAAATTAACAAACGCAGTAATGTACATTTAAGTGGACATCAATCTTAGTGGGTGTGAATTAGCCAATATCCCTGTGGGTTAATTCATACCACCAAACCCATGTGAATTTCAATTGTTCCCTGCACGGTTGTTTGGAAGAGATTGCTATTAGCGATAACACCGCCAATTGTAACACATAGTTTTAAGTTGTTGGAACGAAGTTCCTTATCGCGCGTTGTGAAAGGGGGCTAGACGGAAAAAATTCTTACGAAAAGTTGTCACGACACTTTTTGCTATAGTAAGCTATTGTAAGCTGTGCGGCGTGCGCATGTTTCTCTGTCTGTCTCTCTCTCTCTCTCTCTCTCTTATAGAAAGCAAGCCAGATATTTTCATTAATCGAAAGGAACTTCGTTCCATCCGGGTGTCCCTTGACACCTCTCAAGTTTTTTTTGTATATTTTCTTTTGTGTTGGAATATAGGGTTGTATATCTATTCTTACCCAATGTCAGTGAGCGAGAACTCCTGCAGATGGATCTCGTCGTTATTGAAGTCGATCAGCAAGTCAATGTTGACGATGAAGCGGTTCAGGGAGCCGACGATGCCGCCGGTGGGGCCGATGTTCATCACCTTTACTAGGTACTTGTACACGAACTGAAAAAAGCAAGTTTTGTTATTAATTATAAGTTTAAGGTCGTCGTCGTCCCGCAGGAACACCCCCAGGTTTAGTTAGTGGGTAACCTGCCGCGCACATATTCGGCGGGAGGGTCCCACATGTTCCTCCGGCGCACGGTGGCGATGCGTAATCCTTTTTTCCTGGGTTAAAAAGGGTCTATGTACTACCTACAGATAGGTACACCAAGTTTCAGCTCATCGGTTTGGCGTGAAGAGTTAGCAATCACACACACTCATCCAAACATGCGCATCTATAATAATAATTAGAAGGATACAATTGTCCCCTACCATATTTTCTTCAGTGCCCAGGGGCGGCGCTAAGGTAAAATCCGGTTTTACAGTGAACCCAGGATGCAAAAGATACAAAGGTAGATAGATGAACAATGAACACCTTACCTACTCGTATTATCTCCACCTTCTACCTTATCTATTATAATAATTACAGCTTACAAGCTGCCATCTTATCACTTATTCCGTAAAGAGATACTATCATACATCATACAAGGCTGCAGGTGTGCTTTTTGTTCTACGATAATAAATATACGTATTGCTTATAATAATAATATGGTCATATCACACATAAGAAACTATTCGCATGTTGATGATAAAAAAATCGTGGAATATTTTTGTTGTTTTTATGATTTCGTGGCCCGTAGCTCGAAACTCTAGCGTGCTTTTCACTTTTCACGAAAAAAATCCTGCGGAATCAAGTGGAGATATACACCATCATAATTGACGTATAGACAAAAATAAATCTATGAAATGAACTAATTTTTATCGATGGTCGATGACTAGCTGCGCCCAGCGGTTTTACCCACTGTACTGTAAGCTTATGTGTTATTCCAGGGTAAGCTATCTCTATACCAAATTTCAGCTCAATCAGTCCACCCGTTTAGGCGTGAAGAAGTAACAAACATACCCACTCACTCACAAACTTTCGCATTTATAATAATAGTGATTATATACTATACTTATTCATATACTCAATATTTTTTATTTGTTAGATTAATGATGAAGTAAGTAATATGAGAAATTATCATGAGTTTCCGCTTTAAAACGCGCGATTGTGGCGCCCCGTAAGGGACTTCTTTCATGAAAAACACTGAAGGCATTTTTTTTGCTTTAGGGGAAAGGACTTGAGCACACAGCACAATATCCCCCTATACCTTCCTAGATTTCCTCCTCCCTTTTAGATTGAAATTTGTAGGTTGAATTATAGATAAGAGTATTTATAACAAACCTTATATTAATTTGATTAGTCGGGACTCGGGACTTATCGCTTAGGTATTTAATGTTATTTTTACAAAAACAGTATAAAACCAACCAAGGGCGGATCCAGGATTTGATCCTGGGGCCAAGGTGCAGACGGGCAAAAATATTATAATTTTTACTACGAAAAGTGTGTGTTTAGCTCGCTCTGAACAGTAAGAAAGTTCAAATATCCTGAATAAATATGTGCGAGCAGCTTGCTGCGAGCGCCGAGAAAAAAATTATAATCTTGATCATGAAATATGTACAAAATTCGTAAATCTACAATGCCTTGGCCCCATGCCCCCTTAAATCCGCCTATGAAACCAACCTCGATAGCTAAAAACTAAGCTCTATTTTCCCATTTACCTCAAGATCGGTGAACTGCAGATGGAGTCGCACGCGCAGCATCTTAGCGAAGAAGTACACCATCTGGTCACCAGAGCGCGCCACGTTCACTAGACCCGACATGTACCCGTCGTGGATACGCAGCCATGCGCTGTACGTGATCAAGATTGGTCTCTGAAAACAAACATCTTTTCAATTTACCTGAAAAACAATTTGCTAAACATAGGTATATACGTGTTCAACCGATTACTTGAATACGCCTGATACCACCTGAGCCTGATTTTTTTTTTAAATAGGTTTCACTTTCTAGGTGCCATTTAAATTTTAACGAAATCGGTCGAACGGTTTCAGCAAGTCGGTTTCTTTATGTTTAATTCACTTGTAGCGAAAGCTGAGGAACTAGCTCAATACTGACTAAAACAGTTTTAGCTATGTCATCAAAAAAAAAATACTTATATAATTTATAATAAATGTAGCCATACGACTCGATAAGGAGAATTCACTTGTAAGCATTTTACTTGTATTATAAATAGGAGTGGGCGTTAATTCAACGAACGGCTTTTTTTAACTGTTAATCTAATGTTAACGAATTAACAGCTTTTTGTTTACTGCAAAACCCACTAAATCTATCAACTGTGTCATTCAACGATTTTGGCAATGCGCTTTTTTTATTATCTCAACGAAAAGGTATTCAAAAGTCGCTAACGTAATCTGAAGCTGCTAACGCAAAACCAGCTAAAATTATCTATTTCTTCTGCGTTGAAAGAACGAATAGAAACGGAATATGCCGAGTGGACGCGAGGGCGCCTATGTGAGCGAGCGAGACGCCGCTAGCTTAAAATTGTACGAGCGAGAGTGAGAGATATCTATTAACTATTAACTGCTACGTTGCCGTTGGTACAAATCTGTTACATTAATGAAAACCTGTTAATAATGTTAACGGGTTTTTTAACAGGTTAACATGATGAATTTACCGGCTTCGTTGCGTTAACCCAAAAATCGTTAACGACCCACCACTAATTATAAACAATATGACAAGTATTGAGATAAATATAAACAAATTAGTCTTACTACTTCGAATCCTTCTTCAACATCAGGCAGGGGCATAGGATCCAGGCCATAATTTTGTATGAACGGCACTATCATACCGATAGTGGTGTCTACGTATTCGTTGACGTCCGCCGACAAGCCGAGCCCGTCCCATTTCAATCTGTGAAAATTAATAATAACAAAAATATAATAATTGGACTTCCGATAAGTGTCACCCATTACATTTATGTTAAAAGTTATTTATAATGTCAAACCTCTCGACGTACCATCTTAGTTCGAGCAAAGGGGAAGCCTGAAAACCAGCAACTACGCTAACACTGGGTTGACGTAGTTACACGCTGAGGCTATCCCTATTGCCAAATAATGTATTTTTGAAGTGAAAACTTCTTTAGCGGCGCTGAGCACTTTTTTGTATGGGTAAAAACTTTCAAACTCGCGTCAGGGTCACGTGATGCTGATCGAAAAAGCGTAAGATCGAGGGGAAGGGAGAGGAACTAGTATCTCTCACTCTTTCTACCGTGCTTGAGTGTGCTGCTCTGTGAATTTGGTTTAACTATGTCAAATGATCGCAATTTTAGCACAACGAAATACAAAACTACTATTGATGCGGTCTTTATTAGACACTTAAATAGGTTCGAATCAAAACTGTTTGTTTCTTACTTCAGTTATCATAAACCAATTGTATCAGTTGTAAAAATTTGGGATGATGATTCTGATAATAACGATGGTGTAAAAGTCGTCGAAATTATGGATGGAAGTTGATTTTTCTGAGAGATAAAATTTAATGTTATATATAAATAACGATATAATATTATAAATAACAAAATATAAATTGTCATATTTGTGTACGATAGCGCAATAAATAAACATTGTATTCTACCTCATAAATGATAGTATTTTTATACTTATAATTAAACACAACGTTAATATTGAAGTTTTCACTTCTGCCGGCACTCCCGGAGTGCCTCCTTTTTTTTCTTTTAATTTAATTCATTTTGTAAATTGTGTAAAAAATTGGCAATAAATTTATTTTCTTTCTTTCTTTCAAAAGCCTAAAAGCGCCTCGTTGCGTTGGATTTTCATGTCTCGGTGTATGCCTATAAAAAGGCCCGGGTTTGACCCGTGTTTAAGAGCGACATAATAATAATTCATGTTATTCCTCATGCATCCCGTCCCGACTGCTAGGCAAAGGTTGCCACAGAATATACATATATATAAACACCTGAAGATAATATATAAACACCTGAAGATGGAAGGCGTCGCCAAGGCCGGCCCCGAAAGCGAAGGCATCACGACTTGATCACATAATCAGAAGGGCTGCCAAGAGGCGGTAAATGCGCTAAGGCGCTAGGTCGAAAGGAATGGAGGAATTTGGAGGAGGATTTTGATCAGCAGTGGGACAGTTTAGGCTAAATATTATAATTAATATATAACCATGTGAAAACATACATGCCATTTTTTTGTCTCATCAATATAAGACAAAATAGAAGTTATTGTAAATTAATTTTAAGTGTCTTAAGTGCAATAATTTCCATCCGTTTTGTGCCTTTACAATATTTCGGTAAAATGCCACTTCTTTGTGATTAATATCTAAATGGTAGATAAAACCTATAATTATAAAATTATTATGATAAATACTTACTTTCCCAATTTTGGTAACAATAACAGGTAAATCCGTAGAGCAGATAATGTTTCTTTCAACGTTGGAAATTGACTGATGAAATTGAAAATTTGACTTGATTTAGATACTTATTTATATATAGAAATGTAAAAGTACCCTCATTATTTGACATGAATAAAATTAAAAATTATCGAAAGGGCAAATATGTAATCAAAAACCTAGGTACTTGTCGGAATAGACGTGTCGTTCACTTCAAATTGCAACTGAAATTTGATCAATGAAGCTTACTTTGGGTAGGTCGGTAGGTAACGAAATCGATTGATCCAATTCCTTTATATCTATCATCTTTTAGTTTCTACCACGGTTCCTACCTAACGACTATCACGTGGGTTTTTAATAATATTTTTAACCATACCTACATCTACCGGGGGTAGACTTCCTTTGCAGGAGGTCGTCTAGGTGGGTACCCCAACAGTGCCAGTTATTCTACCGCCTGAGCAGTGATGTGCAAACATTACTGTGCTCCGGTAGGAGGGCACTGTAGCTAGTGAAATTACTGGGCTAAAGAGTCTTAACATCTTATGACTCTTGAGTGAGAAGCGTTGGTGCAGTGCTCCTAGAATTTCACATAATTGTGAAATCCTAGGTAACACTGTACTGATTATGGGCAGCCGTTATCTCTTAACATCAGGAGAGCGTCTTGCTTGTCTTCTACTTCATCACATAAAAAAAAAAAAAAAAATACCAACAATCAAACCTACAAGTAATCTGTCGCTTTGTTACATTCTTAAGCAACTTGGTAGGTAGGTAAAGAATTTCTGTAGATTTAATGAAGCGGACAGGTGACAGGACTATTCAAATATAAGAACCTCTGAATTGTAGTACTTACTGATTTTTAAGAAAAGGGAACTCATGAGTATTGGCGACGACGGAGTTCGCCTCAGCACCCACCACCAGGGCCACCAACAATACCGCCAAGTATTTCGTATTCATCGTCACACTTTCAACTACTGCATTTCAGACATAGCATTTAAATTTTATACGAACCCTTTGAAAGATAAAAGTAATCTATAACTATCACACTTATCATAGTACAATCGGTTCAAATCTATGCCGATTGGGCAGTCTTATTGATATAGATCATAATTAGTATGTTTGCGCAAAACGTAGCCGTCTAAATGTACGATAGGTACATTTAGGTAGCGGATCCAGGAGGAAGACTGGGGGTGTCAAATCCTTTTTAACCTAAACCGCCGCTTTATTGAAATTAACTTTAATAACAAGTGAAATTTTAAAAATACTTTTTAAAAACAAGCTTTAATTTTCATTACCATCTTGCATCATATAGTACTCGTCAAGACGAATCAAATGAGCCCAAACTGTGGGGTTGCGTTGTTTAATGACAGAGTTCCTATAGCCACCTTCCAGCTCCATCATCAGATCAGCTCCATGTCAAAATAATATTGCATTGTCATCCGATTTACACACGCATGCAAATTTTCAGCTCAACTGGAAACCGGGAAGTGGGTCAAATCAAACTTGCAAGATTTGATTACAGACAGACAGACAGACAGACAGACAACAGACAGGTGAAAGTAATATAAAGCTTGTAATAAAAAGGTATCTTTGCCTGTTCGGCGCTCCGAAGTGCGCCGGGACCACTGTTTTTAATATAATTTACTCTTTTACAAGCTTTATATTACTTTTACCTGTCTGTTGTCTGTCTGTCTGTCTGTCTGTAATCAAATCTTGCAAGTTTAATTTGACCCACTTCCCGGTTTCCAATTGAGCTGAAAATTTGCATGCGTGTGTAAATCGGATGACAATGCAATATTTTTATGACATCGAGCTGATCTGATGATGGAGCTGGAAGGTGGCCAAAGGAACTATGTCATAAAACAACGCAACCCCATCGAGTTTGGGCTCATTTGATTTGTCTTGACGAGTACTTTATGATGCAAGATGATAACAATAATTGAAGCTTGTTTTTAAAAAGTATTTTTTTAAATTTCACTTGTATTTATTTACAATGTATTTTGTTTTTGTATGTAAACAATATAGTAGACATATTATCTTATAGGTACCCTAGATCCCTATCCGTGTTTCGCAACAAGACGTCCGCATGCTTCTTAAATAAAAATAGTTATTCCAAAATTTTATACTAGAACCTGAACCTGTAAATGATAATAAACCCCCCCAACCAAAATCCTAGATCCGCCCCTGAGTAACCCCTGCGTGTAGTAGCAAAGATAATAATATTATTATGTAGATAAGACAAGAAAGATTAATACGTTCGATAGAAAAATCACTGCAAATATATTCGTAATTACTGGATTTTGATTTAAGTATATACATTATAATTGAATTACCTACCTAATAAATATTTTTCAGACTAAGGAAGATTAGGCGCAACTTTTAGTCCTAAAAATTACGTATGAGCTACGAAACACATTGCACTTTATTCGCACAAACTTATGAAATTATTCGTTAGTACCTTTTTATTATTTTATTCAATTTATTTTCTAATTTAATATTTTAATAATTATTATTTTCATATGCCTCGATTTGATGTTAGAAATAGGTCTATTTTTAGATTGCATAAATTGATTTATGAAAATAATTTCAAATATTTTTATATCAAAATTGAAACATTATCTACTCTTACAACCATTTTGAACATCACTAACTACAGCTAATGAACCAATGATTTACCAGTTTTAATTAAGTAGGTATACCTAATATTAAAATATTGTTAACTAGTTGCGTTTTGCGGTTTCACCCGCTGAAAGAAAATTGTCATAATTTTATTCTATAAAATAACGCTGCATCAAGAATCTTAGAGTCAAATGGATTTTGCGGCGTGAACACCAAACTGAAGCAAGAAAAATGACACACCCTCCTCCACACACAAACCACTGTTCACCTCGCAGCCTCCATTGGTTCCTTCTTCATGGTCTGTATTCTTCATGGTCATTTAATCAAAACTGATATGTCAACAAAAAACTTTTAAAAAATTAATACCTACCTACCTAACTCTGTAAGTAAATAAAATTATCCCCCTAAGTCTCAGTCGCAAATCTGTTCCGAAATTCCAAACATTCAAACTTTGTTTTCTAATAGCAGTAGATGCAGATGTAAGTAAGTATGTTTGTTTTCTGTATTTCGGCGTCTTTTACTAAATACATACTTCCTTAAAATATTGAGAACAAAAATTTTCTATAAGGTGCCCTACACACCAGTCCTAGTCGTTGACAAGTCACCACTTTTTATTACAAGCTTTATATTACTTTCACCTGTCTGTTGTCTGTCTGTCTGTCGGTCTGTCTGTAAGCAAATCTTGCAAGTTTAATTTGACCCACTTCCCGGTTTCCAATTGAGCTGAAAATTTGCATGCGTGTGTAAATCGGATGACAATGCAATATTTTTATGACATCGAGCTGATCTGATGATGGAGCTGGAAGGTGGCCAAAGGAACTCTGTCATAAAACAACGCAACCCCATCGAGTTTGGGCTCATTTGATTCGTCTTGACGAGTACTTTATGATGCAAGATGATAACAATAATTAAAGCTTGTTTTTAAAAAGTATTTTTTAAATTTCACTTGTTCTCCTCGAGATTAAAAGATGTAGAAATCATTAAAAAAGGTAAAACCTCAACTTTATATGTTTTCAGTATCATATGATATTCAATCAACATTATATTATAAAGTATAGCAGTTTCATTATTGTTAATGATTGAGTTAACAGGTAGAGCTAACATAAAGATAATATCGTTACATTTTTTGGGAGTAAAAAAAACGCGAAAAATAAAAAAAAATAGCACTCCGGGAGTGCCGGCAGAAGTGAAAACTTCAATATTAACGTTGTGTTTAATTATAAGTATAAAAATACTATCATTTATGAGGTAGAATACAATGTTTATTTATTGCGCTATCGTACACAAATATGACAATTTATATGTTGTTATTTATAATATTATATCGTTATTTATATATAACATTAAATTTTATCTCTCAGAAAAATCAACTTCCATCCATAATTTCGACGACTTTTACACCATCGTTATTATCAGAATCATCATTGCAAATTTTTACAACTGATACAATTGGTTTATGATAACTTAAGTAAGAAACAAACAGTTTGATTCGAACCTATTTAAGTGTCTAATAAAAAAAATATAAAATATAAAAATAAAATATAAAAAAAAAATATCGGGCGCGCGCTTGTCTAAGCCCCCTGTGCCGCCTAAACAGAGCAGCACACTCAGGCACGGTAGAAAGAGTGGGAGATACTAGTTCCTCTCCCTTCCCCTCGATCTTACGCTTTTTCGATCAGCATCACGTGACCCTGACGCGAGTTTGAAAGTTTTTACCCATACAAAAAAGTGCTCAGCGCCGCTAAAGAAGTTTTCACTTCAAAAACGTTAGTCTGTTATGCCTTTAACATTCGATGGTAATTTTAAATCACCTGCGTAAATATGTACTGATTAATACGTAGGTTCATTATCAGTAAACTATTCTGCTTAAGATTCAAATGAAGCTTGGTGAGGGCGCTTGCGCTTGCGTCATGGCCGTAGGCACGATGGAGCAGAGTGGGGCACTTGCCCCTAACCTGGCTCTGAAATAATAACAGCAAGGTACTTCAAATTTATTTGGCGCTCGAAATAAGCTGATCACACATACTTCATGAATCAGGACTCAGGATTATGTTGTTTCCTCGGCGTCCGCATCCTATGATTTTGCCCACCTGTTTCGTTTATTGTTTAGTTATTAATATTATTATTTAAGACTGCTGCCCCCCCTGAACCCATGGCTGGCTACGCTCATGCGTCTTTGCCATAATATAATTAGTGTCCGACCGAAATTTCGGTTTCGGTTTCGGCCAAAAATCAAGTTTCGGCTGTAATTTCGGTTTCGGCCAAAATTAGCCGAAACTTTTGCCGAAACCGAAACTCATTTCGGAAGATGTCGTGCACGATCGCCTAGCGTCGTTTCTCTTGGCAACGCTTTGGCGGACGACTAATTATTATCTAGATATAATTATAATATTAATATATTTCTAAATGTGTGATTTCATTATACCTTTGTTGAGACTGGAACTAAGAGTGTAATAGTAATTTTACTAATTATTATTTTCAATACAGGTACCTACCTCAAAGAGATTGATAATTCTTTTAAGTAAAAATAGGTACACATTAAAGTATTAATTCGTAAGGCTTCAAAAACCAATACTAAGTATTTAATTAAATAGTAACAATTCGTGATTTCATTATTGATAACTCTAATGAACATTTTGCAATGAGAACTTAATTTAAATAAATAGGCCAAGCGCTATTCAGACTACGCGCAATATAGGCTTCCTTAGTACTGGAAAAGTGAACATTTAAACATTTACTGCCTTAACATTAATCAACGATATCTTTCAAAATAATAAAGCTATCTTAACCGCTATAATTTTCCTGGTTTTCCTTTCAGTGTTTGAAAGCCATAGTAGTTTAGATTGAAGAGGACTGGGACGCCAAAAAAAAAATTAACTTGAATATCTATCAAATGGATCATTAAATCGAGAAAGTTTATTTTAGAAACATTTCTTTCATTAAAATACCTTTTCTACGATACCTCACATGACGTGATCAGCCAGAACAAAAATCATCCTCATCTTACATTTTATACAACAAAGTAAGCAGACGAGCAAGACGCTCTCCTGATGGTAAGAGATAACGCTCCTCATAATAAGTACAGTGCTACGCAGTATTTTACAAAGGTAAAAAATGCTGGGTGCACTGCGCTAACGCTTCTTACTTGAGAGTCATAAGATGAAAAAAAAAACAATATATACGCTCTCTCTTCAGCCCAGTAATTTTACTAGCTACAGTGCCCTCCTACCTAAGCACAGTAATGTTTGCACATTACTGCTCAGGCGGTCTTACATAAGCATGTAGGCATGCATTTAGGGTGCCTCCCAAGCGGGAGGCACCCTAAATTAATTGAATTAAGTTTTTTTTTTGTTACCGTTATCTTACCCTATTCATTGCCCTACTCTGTGAAAAATTACAGCTTTCTAGAACATAAAGTTTCGCCGTAAAGCCGTGGACAGACGGGCGGTTGAACGGACTGACAAAGCGAAACTATAAGGCTTCCTTGTTGACCACGGAAGCCTAACAATAATAAACATAATATTGATATATTTTTTATATTACAACTGATAAAACAAACTTAATGACAACAACCAACTAAATATGCTGTGTTTCCATTTCATGTCCTAATTAATGCAGAATAATGAATAAAATGCATCAAATTTCAGTATTTTAAAGAATTTTATATTTGACCACGTGAGTTTCGGTTTCGGTTTCGGCCGAAACTGAAGCCACGGCCGAACATTCGGTTTCGGTTTCGGCCGGAAAACTAGTTTCGGTCGGACTCTAAATATAATATAGCAATGCCTCTCTACCTTGCAAGCAATCATCGCCATAAAACACGCAAACATTGGCTCATATGGCAACATATTTAGTTCTATTTTTTGCCACATAAAGAACGATCGTAGACAGAAAATTCACCAATATTTTTTATGAATTTGGTTATTATTGCCTTTTGCGGAAATTTTAATAATAAATAACGCAATTTATTTACCTACTCTAAAAGAAAGGATCATTATTTTGTACCATATGGAAGCCGTTTTCGGACAATAAATTGGGCGGTGAGGCTCGAAAAAAAAAATATCACAAAGAAGCGGCATTTATATCACGATGCCTATATTTAATTAGAAATTTAATCAGATTCTGAAAATGACAAAACACTTTGTACCAAAAATTGTTGAAGTGGGGGTAGTTTAAAATCTGGGTACATGTCACAAGGGGGTTAAAACTTGGCTAAAAGGGAGGTATAGTGCTTTTCACGAAAGGAGTCCTTTTTGCGGGGCTCCACTATCGCACATTTTAAAAGTTGAAATATTTATAAAATTTTAACTCCATATAATTTCTCATATTTTATTTTTTAATTAAATATGTATTCATTTTATCTAACAAATAAAAAATATTTAGGATATGAAGTCCAGTAATAATCGATAAAATTAAATTAAGTTCCGCTAAATTCCGCGGGACCTCTTTCGTGAAAAGGACTCTAAAACAAAACTGACTTTTAATTATATTGGACACGGCTAAAGGTGCATCCACAACGCAGTTACTTTTCGTGGAGCAACACAACAACATGAAGTATTTTACCTAATGTTATGTTGCAACTAGAAAACTGCGGTGTACCTTAAAATGCGAGTCTGTAAGATATTTAACTATTCGTATATAGTAATTAAATTTGGGGTGCACGGGTCACGGACACCTAGATTTATATTTTAGTGCCTCACCCTCAGCGCCAGGCCCTAAGTGACCGTTTTAAATAAACAAATAAAAAAAAAGATGGACGATTTGATGTGTGTTGAATGTGGTTTTAATTTAAAGTTTTGACTCAATTTGTAACGGCGTTTTTATAAAAATGTTTTATGTTAGTTGACAATCTAGTGTACTGAATCTATTAGTTGTAAGACTCAATAATGTTGAGAACTAGTTTGATGTTATGGTTGATAAAGCCAACCGCGTCAGTGACAGCGGAGGCGATGTTGGACTCCACAACTTTGATGATGGTGTTGTTGAAGATCGCCACGAATATTGTCAGCACGGGGTTGACTAGCCAGTCAGTCAGGATGTTGCCAGTCAGACGGACTCGGAGACGACTGAAAACAAATGATAAATTAAAAGTTTCCTTTATTGAATGACTTTAAATAAAACGACAAAAAGGCAAGTTTGTTGTAGTTGTATGGGAGCTCAACCTTTATTGTGTACTTTGTTTTGGAACGAAGTTCCTTATCGCGCGTTGTGAAAGGGACGGAAAAAATTCTTACGAAAAGTTGTCACGACACTTTTTGCTATAGTAAGCTATTGTAAGCTGTGCGGCGTGCGCATGTTTCTCTGTCTGTCTCTCTCTCTCTCTCTTATAGAATGCAAGCCAGATATTTTCATTAATCGAAAGGAACTTCGTTCCATCCGGGTGTCCCTTGACACCTCTCAAGTTTTTTTATTTATACTTATAAATCCTATTAAATTGCAACTAGTTAACTACAAGAAATATCTGAAAACTAAATTTTTCGAAATCTCGCATATTTTAATAACTGCCAAGTGGCGTTTTTCTAAATTCAACTTTTAACAAACATTTTGTTTAACATTATCTATATTACCAAGATATAAGTTCCTACCTATTTATAAATATTATAGAGAAATCGTATGCTGGTGTATCTTCCGCACCAATCACCAATTTATGAATTTAGTCTTGTTCAAAATAATAATAATAATAGAGTCACTATGACGATGTTAGTTACTTGAACTATCGGCGAGTTTCAAGTCCGCGAGAGTTCAAGTGTTTTAAAAATCAAAATAACACATCTCTATATTAATATAGATAAGTAGTTTTATCCTTACCCGACATCTGACATAGAGAACTCCTGAACGTGAATCTCGTCGTTGTTGAAGTCGAAGAGCAGATCGATGTTGATGACGAAGCGGGTCAGGGATCCGCGGATGCCGCCCGTCGGACCGATGTTCATCACTTTCACCAAGTATTTGTACACGAACTGGAAACAAATAAATTAAATAACTCTTTATTAAATTAGGTACCACAATTTTATGGTAGGTTACAAGAATTTATTACGAAATATTAAATACAACTTAAATTATAAAAGGTGTGACAATTGGAGGTCTTGTCGCTAATAACTATCTCTTCCAGACAACTAAACAGGGAAAGAAAAAAATCGGACGACGGAATAAACATATAGATGGAATTAATTATAGAACGATTTTGAAACATACCTACCATTAGCTTTGAATCATTAAGTTCAATTAACCAACGGCCTAGGCGAGTGATCGGATGCTGGCTTAAATAACTCACAAAGAAATCAGAACAACATCACAGCAAGGTTTTAAATAATCCAGCGAAATTACTGAATACGAGATACAACAACAAATATCTCGAAGAGTGAGGCAGACGCAGTGCAGTGCCGCGCAGGATTTTGAATTTTAAATACTGAGCGGCACTGTGTCTTATATATTATGGGCAATTATGATGCTTACCGGGGTAGTCTTTCTTTGCAAGAGGTCGACTAGGTGGGTGCCACAACAGTGCCAGTTATCCTACCGACTGAGCAGTATTGTGCAAACATTGCTGTGCTTCGGTAGGAGGGCACTGTAGCTAGTGAAATTACTGATGAGCTGAAGAGTCTTAACATCTTATGACTCTCAAGTAAGAGGCGTTGGCGCAGTGCACCCAGAATTTTTGCTTTGTAAAATCCTGGGTAGGTACTGTACTTATTGTGGGCATCGTTATCTCTTACCATCAGGAGAGCGTCTTGCTCGTCTTTTGTATAAATAAAAAAACCATCATGCAACGAATTTGCTAGTCTTGTCACTTGGCAATCACTAAAAAGCTTACTTTTCTAAACTTACCTCAAGATCAGTGAACTGCAGATGTAGTCGCACGCGCAGCATCTTAGCGAAGTAGGACACCATCTGGTCACCAGAGCGCGCCACGTTCACTAGACCTGACATATACCCGTCGTGGATGAGAAGCCGAGCGCTGTACGTTATCAGGATTGGTCTCTGAAGGAACAATAAATATCATATTTTACTCTGCAAACTAAATACATTATTGAAAGACACTCCTGTCGAATCCGATTTTCTATTATAATATGAACACTACAATTTTTACCGGGGGTAGACTTCCTTTGCAGGAGGTCGTCTAGGTGGGTACCCCAACAGTGCCAGTTATTCTACTGCCTGAACAGTAATGTGCAAACATTACTGTGCTTCGGTAGGAGGGCACTGTAGCTAGTGAAATTACTGGGCTAAAGAGTCTTAACATCTTACGACTCTTGAGTAAGAAGCGTTGGTGCAGTGCATCTAGAATTTCACATCATTGTGAAATCCTAGGTGGCATTTTACTGATTATGGCGTTATCTCTTAACATCAGGAGAGGCGTCGTGCTCGTCTTCTTACTTTTTCGCATACCCGCAACACACTTTAACCAGTATTTTGTGCACGTCAACCTATTTATCGCAGCTATAAGACAGACAGCGTTGCGTAGGGCATAATGGTCCACGTATCAATGTACAGTGACTTGAAGTGGGAACAACAAGTTCCCAATCGCTACCCAATGGCAACTGATTGCACCACGGGAATTAGATTCCCGAAGTTTGGAAGCGATTCATGTGGGGGTGACGGATATCCTTCAAAAGTACTCAGCTTATTTTGCCTGTACCTACCCAGTAGGTGTGTTGTCTAATGGGCTGATCATGATGCAAGTGTGTCAAAGTATCATCGGCAACTCAACTTAAGAATCTTCAAGGCATGAGTGAATCCTTTCTAGTTTCTAGGCATCGAAGGTGATTCATCGTGGACCGCATCTCTACACTTCCCATTGGGTGGACGAAGGGATGTGGTCAAACCCAGACGTATTTAGTACTAGCTGCGCCCAGCGGTTTTACCCGCTGTTATTCCAAGGTCTAAGCTATCTCTATACTAAATTACAGCACAATCGGTCCACCCGTTTAGGCGTGAAAGAGTAACAAACATACATCCAGACATCCATACATCTTTACAAACTTTCACGTTTATTATATTAGTAGGATTAAAAAAATTACAAGCTACAGGTATACCTACTCACCACAGAAAAGCCTTCTTCAACGTCAGGCAAGGGCATAGGGTCCAGTCCATTGTTAACGATGAAAGGTACAATCATGCCGATGGTATCGTCAACGTAATTGTTGACATCAGCCGATATTCCCAGCTCATCCCATCGTTCCCTAAAATACATTCATAAATTTAATAGTAATAATAATCGGGGTTTATATTCCAACAGAACAGTTACCCTACTTACACTGTCAGAGTCAAATCACAATTTATAGGTCGTGTGGCTAACGTATATGTTGCAGTTCCAGGTCGCCAAGTTTACTACAGGGCCTAGAACATGAAGACTGCCTCCTACATATCTTATAGGAAACAGCCGGGACCCACAGTTGTACGTGCCGAAACACGGTAACGTCCAGGCGAAAACATTTTCGACACACATTTGAACTCAGGGCCTCCGGATCACAATACGCCGGACGTGCGATATTCCAGAGTAGGCAATGGCTTATATTTACACGGCACTTATCTAATCCATATCCATATCCATACATATAATAAGAATGGAAATTTCTCCCCATTCATTGTGATCCTTTACTAAGGTGAACTGTGAAAATACGCATATGAACAAAACGACGCGAAAAAGTCGCTTGCGCGATCTAATTCGTAAAACATTTTGTCAATTTTTCCTAGGGAAACGTAAAATAAAATAATAAAATAAATAATAATCATTTATATCGGACACATCGCCCCTAATTTACATCAAAATTTCGAAGTAAAAGTAATAGAATATAAAGTAAATTCAATTCAAAAAAATCAAAATGCAAAAAGTGCGACAAACTAAAAATACGCCATCTATCGATGTGGCCATAAACGAAAATTTACCAGAGTAGTTTTATTAGGCTTAATTTGTAAAAAGGTTATTACTTATGTGTGATAAAACGGCACAACCGAATTGTATGCAGTTTTCGCTAAAACGTTGCAAATTTCTCTAATTTGTAAATAGTATTGGTTTTATTTAAATCGGTTTTTAAATAAAAGAGTTATATCTATCTAAAGATTTACTTATCTATTATATAAAATCGTTAATACACTTTTGTTCTATCAACGCACAGCCCAAACGCCTGCACGGATTGAGCTGAAATTTGGACAGCGTATTCCTAGGAAAATTTCTTCGTGCAATAAGAAGCGATTTTTTGAAATTCCCTCAGGAACAGGAATTATTCCCGAAAAACGAATGTATGCAAATCTGTAACCGCTGAACCGATTGAGCTGAAATTTTGTAAAACGATTATTGGAATTGTAATTAGAAACATCAAATAGCTTTTATGTCAGAAATTTACTTTTAAGGGGGGGTAAAGGGGGGTCGAAGTTTGTATGGAAAATTTAGAACCGCTGACCCTATTGAGCTGAAATTTGGTACAGACGTAGATTGAGTCCTAAAAAATTGTATGGTATACTTTTTATCCCAAAAATCAACTTCTAAGGCGGGATAAAGGAAGTCAAAGTTTGAATGGGAAATCGGTAACCGCTTCTTTGTTTAAGCTGAAATTTGACCAGCGTGTTCTTTAGGTAACGTAGGCGACCTATAACAAAGGATTTTTGCAAAATTCCCCCGGGAACGGGAATTATTCCCGAAAAACGTTTGTACGCAAATCCGTAACCGCTGAATCGATTGAGCTGAAATTTTGTAAAACGATTGTTGGGATTGTGATTAGAAACTTTAAATAGTTTTTATGTCAGAAATTTACTTTTAAGGGGGGTAAAGGGGGGTCGAAGTTTGTATGGGAAATTTAGAACCGCTGACTCTATCGAGCTAAAATTTGGTACAGAGGTAGATTGAGTGTTAAAAAATGATATGGAATACTTTTTATCCCAGAAATCAACATTTAAGAGGGGGGAAAGGAGGGTGCAAGTTTGTGTAAGAAATCGTTAATCGCTACATTGTTTAAGCTGAAATTTGGTCAGCGTGTTCTTTAGGTAACATAAGTGATCGATAAAAAGAGATATTTGCAAAATTCCCCCAGGAACGGGAATTATTTCCGAAAAACGATTGTATGCAAATCCGTAACCACCGAACCGATTGAGCTGAAATTTTGTAAAACGATTGTTTGGACGGTGTTTAGGAACACTGAATAGCTTTTATGACAGAAATTTACATTTAAGGGTGGGTAAAGTGGGGGTCAAAGTATGTACTGGAAATTTAGAACCGCTGACCCTATTGAGCTAAAATTTGGTACAGAGGTAGATTGAATCCTAAACAATGATATGCGATACATATTATTCCAGAAATCAACCTTTAAGGGGTTGGGGGGGGTCATACAAGTTTGTGTAAGAAATCGTTAACCTCTTTTTTGTTTTAGCTGAAATTTGAACAGCGTGTTCTTTAAGTAACGCAAACGACCCATAAGAAGGGATTTTGCGAAATTCCCACGGGTGCGGCAATTAGTTGTATAGATTGTGTTTAGGAACATTGAATAATTTTTATTATTATTATTGGAGGAGGGTCAAAGTTTGTATGGGAGATCAGAAACCGCTGACACTATTGAGTTTCAGTTTAGAGAAAAGGTAGATTGGTAACGGCTTCTTCGTTTTAGATGAAATTTGGACAACGTATTCTTTATGTAACGTAGGCGACCGATAAGGAGGAATTTTGTGAAATTCTCACGAGAACGAACGGGAATCATTTTCGAAAAACTTTGCATGGAAATCAGTAACCGCTGAACCTAAAATGAGCTAAATTAATGTTAAGCGATAGCTTAAGTTCTGTTAATGAATAGTTTTTAGGGTTCCGTACCTCAAAAGGAAAAAACGGAACCCTTATAGGATCACTTTGTTGTCCGTCCGTCCGTCCGTCCGTCCGTCTGTCTGTCAACACCCTTTTTCTCAGGAACGCGTGGAGGTAACAAGCTGAAATTTATAGGAAATACTAAGGTCCATTGCTTCTTAGAGCTGTGAAAAATTCAAACTTCTAGGCCAACGCAATCAAAAGATATAGTCGAATATGTCGCAAATTTCAGCAAATTTTCGACATTACCAAATAAATCAAAACCTACGGGGCACTTCCCGTGAACTCAGAATCTTGAAATTTGGCACGAAGCAACTCCTTAGAGCACAAATAAAAGAAAAATTTTGAAAACCATAAATTTTCAATTTCATCATATGAAAAAAATATTTTGAATAATTTTATACTTACTACCCCTTTTCTCATGAACGCGTGCAGGTATTAAACTGAAATTCATATCAAATACTAAGGCCTATAATACCTTTAAACTTTAATAAAATCAAACCTCTATCTCAACGCATTCAAAAGAAACAGCAATTTTAGCCGAAATTTTAAACACGCAACTACTCTCAAAAAACCAAAACCTACAGGGTACTTGCCGTGAACGTAGAATCTTAAAATTTGGTAAAAAGCAATTCCTTAGAGCACAAATAAAGGAAAAATTCCGAAAATTGTACATTTTTAGTTACATCATATAAAAAAATATTTTTAATAATTTCATACTTACTACCTTATTTCTCATGAACGCGTGCAGGTATTAAACTTAAATTCATATCAAATACTAAAGTCTATAATACCTTTAAACTGTAATAAAATCAAACCTCTATCTCAACGCATTCAAAAGAAACAGCAATTTTAGCCGTATTTTTTAACTCGCGACTACTCTCAAGGGAATCAAAACCTACTTGCCGTTAACTCAGAATCTTGAAATTTGGTTCGCAGCAACGTTTTAAATCACAGGCACAGGAAAAATTGCGAAAACTGTAAATTTTTAGTTACATCATATAAAAAATATTTTTAATAATTTTGTATTTACTATCCCTTTCCTCAAGAACGCGTACAGGTATTAAATTGAAATTCATACCAAATACTCAGCTTTATAATAACTTTAGGCTGTAAAAAAATTAAACATCTATGTCAACGAAATCAAAAAAAACAGCAATTTTAGCCGCATATTTTCAAACTCGCAAGTACTCGCAAGGGAATCTAACCTACAGTATATAATATTATACCCACTTTTCCTTAGGGTTCCGTAGAATGCCGTAGGTTTATACGGAACCCTCGGTGCTCGAGTCCTACTCGTACTTGACCGTTTTATTTATGTCTGAAATTAACTTTAAGGGAGAATCAGTATTAAAGGAGGGGGGAAGGAGGGTCAGTTTTAATGGAAATTCAGAAACCACGGAATTAATTTGAGTCACGGGAAGGATAGTGTGAGAAAATAGTTACCAATAATAATTTAAGTTAAGGTAACTCTTTAACGTATCTCTACTGTATAGAGATACGTTAAAGAGTTACCGGGAAAGGACTACAAATAGTTTTAATTCCTGAAAAGAGGCGTGAAAATTTGTTAATGCAATCAACAACCGCTAAACCGAGAAAGTTTGACCTCTAGGGAAGGACATAGGATTGGATCCTACGGCAGCGAAACAAAACTGCATTGAAATACCCAGCCCGATATAAGAATAAAAGAAGAAGAAAGAAGAATACTTCACTACCTACAGCGGGAGCAAATATACATACGCTATAACAAAGTCGCGGGGATGGAAATACAATCATAGTCTAAATTCTAAATGGCTCCACCAAATTTTCGCTTTATCAATTGACTGTCACGCGCAACGACGTGCGCGCGGGTCAGCTAGTATATAATAGAGTTAAAATAACTTACTGTTTCTCCAAAAAGTTTCTAAAATGTTGGGACTGCAAAAATGCTGAGTTGGCTTGCGCAGTCGCGACTAGCACTGCAAGCGCTACAGCCACGTATTTGGTGTACATTTTGGCAAAAACATCTCAAAATAATAAATTTACCTTATTTATACCACCCATAGGTTATCATTAATCATCTCTATCAAATCACAATAATCACAAATCAGCTCATGAAACTGATATAATTCGTAATTGATGAGCTACGCTAGGCAACCTTAGGCAACATTACACATAATATACATATAGAGTACACTTACGACGATAAAAACTATAGGACTTGCCTAATAACGATGCACCCATATTAAGCTAACGCAAAAACGTGAAAAAATATTATGTCTTCAAATAAAGAGTGGTCAGTCTTGGATCAGTAGTCAACAACGTGCCGCGGATGAGTGCTTCGGCGTACCCGTTGCCCCGGCATTATGGCGTCCCGCAGGAACACCCCCAGGTTTTTTAGACCCACTAAACGCCGCTCCCATCTTTGGCGGGGGAGTCCCACATACCGCCCTGTGCCCCCCGGCGTGGGGTGATGATGCGTAACGCATTTATACTGGAATAAAAAAAAAGTGGTCAACGTACTGGCAATACTCATAGTCGTGATGCTGCAGGTATTCATAGTCGTCACTGCTCACCATTGTGGTCGAGTCCTCTATGTCATCAGACTTACCATCTATGGTACCTACAAAAACCACTTGTAACATACAAGCACGCACACAATCATAGTATTATACTACCCGCAAACTACCTACGGTAAAGGTTTTCGTGTAGGTACACGAGTGTGTTACAACGGCTGACCCACACATTGGAATTGCGCGACTTCAGTGCGCTTTAGTAAATCGCGACGCTCCCGTCGCGTTATCGCTGCGTCCAAGCGACGATGTCGTTGGTCATAATAATGTTCAAGAATTGTGCACGCCCAATTTAAGGTCAGCCTATTATAGAGGTAGGTATAGCTTCATTTCTGTTTTGACGAAACTGCTTCTAATAGATTTACCTATTCTGAGACTGTGACACATACTTGTTTAGTATTACTCATTATTAGATCGGTTAGATACTGATAATATTATAATCTTATTATACAGGGTGCGAAATGTTTGACTAAACAAAAAAGTTAAACACCTTGTATTTTAACTTTTAACCGCTATTATAAATTACAAACATGTATTTCTTGTAATTGTACCGACTGCTAAGGTATTAAATACTATTATTAAAACCAATTTCAATAATTTAGTCTTTTATTCGAGTATGAACATAATATAACATATCCCATAACCCAATCAACAAATTAAAAATGCACCCATCTACAGTTCTTTTTAAAAGAATACCATTATATGGAAATAAATTAAATAACGCATTAAAAATCAAGGTAACCGTTTTAACTTAAAAATGCAAATAACAAATTGACAAGTATAATAATGATCTCAACCTAAAGATACATTCACACCACAGCCCGGTAACATCTACTAGCTCAATTGAGACCAAAAGCGGTTAATTCATACCGAAAGCGATCAATTCATTGCAACGTTATTAATTCTGATCCTTTTTAATATTTCAATAAAAATCAAATTGTCATATTATACAAGACGCGTCGCCGCGATTTTAGCGTGAATTAAGCCTAATATTTTTAGAAACGTACCGAAAACTAGGGTGTGTAATACATCTTTACCTGAAGTAATAATAAGTTATAATAATAAGTACTCATATCATATTATACGGTATCGACCCATGCGTAGTAGGACTATAAATTATATAAAAAAACTTAATAATAATACCTAACCACCGTGATATAATTTAATCTTATCAATTATATTGCGCGCATGATAACTAATTAAGGAATGCGAAATCGAAACATTGTTTCCTTATAAAAAACAAATTTTCTTTGTACAATATTTTAAATGAACTACCTAGTTAGGTATCATTTACGTCCTAAGTACCAAGGCAAGTCACAAAATGACAAGCTTCTATTTATGTACCATGTACTAGTGTAACTAGTGTACTGCTAGTCTAATGACATCTTAGTATAAAAAAAGCTCTCTCTTTACAATAATACTTATTTAATAGCCTAAGCAGGCGCTTTATATGTGTCAGTAGTCAGAGTACAATAAATGTAAACATTAAAAAAAACCGACTCGAATATTTCGTCATATCCCGAGTTATCTTGCGCGCACTTTTAAGATGCGTTCAAACGACACGCGTCCGCATTTCGCACGCCCTGCGCTCAGCACCCGCGTTGTAATTGGTGCGTACAATTTGAGTCTTATAACACTTATCTCAAATTCATTTATCGGACCGTGACACGCGACCGCCTATTTTTTTTTACATTTCATTATAGTTGCATTAACTTATTTTTATTATTTAGTACCCGCGCTTTCAAATAAAGCGCGGGTTATACGCGAAGCGTCAGCGTGTTGAGCGCGGGACGAAGGAACACGCCCTAAAGCAAATAAACGCATGACTGTAAAATGTCATAGACAAATATTCTAAATCAATGGTAAAAACCATAGACCAGGAGGTCTTCGAAGGCTTTTTTTACAATCATGCGCATTCAAATATTCGAGACATAAAGCCGTAGTACGAAAGATAAGTCCACAACCACAAAATACTAGGTACCATATAAGATTGCTATTAAATGTTCTTGTAAAAATTACTCTGAACTTGAAACACGTCAAAATCAAATGTTTATTAAATACTTTTTGAAGCGTGAAATTTATGTAAGTTTTTGCGCATTGTGTGTGTATCACACTCATCAGGTCCCAGCTTCACTTTGTGCACATAATATACATAATACTCGTATATACCTACGAGGGTTTAATGCGAAAACAGACTAAATGGAAAATTTACAAGTTATAACCATCTTTCTTAATATAAAGAATTCTAGCTTATATTTTTCCAGAAACTATACAATATTTTATTATAATACAACCTCTAGACGTATTGTTATTTTTATATCATAAAATACCAAATATATTGATGGATTAGCAAGGCACGAATTTTAAAAATCCAATGATTTGTAACATGCATTGAACTTTTCACAGTAAACCCTCGATATGTGCGCGTAGAGACATATTCTCATAATACAAAACGTCAAAAGCATATTTTCAATGAGAATTTGACTTATGCACAAAGTGTAGCGCGCGGTTATTCAAAGCTTATCATCTGAAGGGTGCGTTTACATGACGCAGGGGCGTGTTGCGTTGGGGCGCGGCCACTCTTACAACATGAGTTCTTTGTAATGTCACAAAATTGTGCAAAAAATGTACCATCTGTACCTTGAGGAAAAAAATAGTACCCTTTTACTTTACGAGTTACAGCATATTTTAGGTGGCCGCGCTACGACGCATACTTTCCAGCGCGGCCACACTTGTATCTATTAAAATCCATGACTCTAATATTTTTTTTGGATGTGAAATAATTGTACCAAAACGTACCTTCCTGGTACATCCAAAATATTCCGAAAAATACCCTTTGAACTCGATATATTTAGAAATTAAAATAAATATTAAACGCCTGAAAGTAAATTAATAGCAACGTAATTTTAGTTCTTGATTAGCTTGCATTTGTACACGCGGTCTCACTTGATGGTAAGTGATAATGCGGTCGACGATGTAACGCACTTGCCAAGATAGTAAATATTCATACGTGAGTCGCCTAATCAGGTGAGTCGTGAAAAAATTGTTTGCTGAGGCTGAGAGTAGGATTGAACCGTGACGACTGAAAATATTAAAATGGGCGTGAAGGGTACGGGAAAACATATATCTTAAAAAAGCAAAAACGTCCTGCGAACTCGGATTTATTGAAGTTAAAAAATAAATAAACGCCTGAAAATATATTGATAGCAATACCCATATAATCTTAATACTTGATACGCTTGCGTTTGTACACTATTTCACTTGATGGTAAGTGAAGATGTGGTCGGCGATGTACACTTGCCAAGCTAATAAATGTAAATACGTGAATCGTAAAAAAATAAGCAAAATACAATAAACGCCTTAAAATAAATTAATAGCAATGAACCCGTTATACTTGATTTTTGACTGAATTTATTTCTGAATAAACTGTTGCAAGAAGAGGCGATCCCTGACGAATGCTCACTGGTGCCCATTTTGGGCAATTTACAGGTTTTGCAATAATTATATCACACTTCACACTAATATTATAAAGGCGAAAGTTTGTGTGTTGTGTATGTTTGTTACTTCTTCATGCCTGAACGGGTGGACCAATTGAGCTGAAATTTGGTGTAGAGATATCTTAGACTATATCTAGTAATAACACAAAGGTTGCAGAGTTGCAGTACAGCGGGTAAAACCGCTGGGCGCAGCAAGTAAAGGAATAAAGCTCATGTCACAAAGATACGATGAAACTTTGGGAGAAAGTGATAGCGAGATGGTTGAGAGTGGAGAGCGAGGTATTACAAAGCTGATTTGGACAGTAAAACGGACGCCATATTCGCTCTGAGATAACTCTGCGAAAAGTACGAATGCAACTGCACGTGGTGTTCGTTGACCTGAAGAAAGCGTATGATAGGGTTCCCCGGAAAGTGTTGTGTGGGGTGGGCTTTAAAAACGAAAGGAGTGCCTGGGAAGTACCAGCAGCTTATTCCAGTTATGTACGGTCGCGCAAGCACGTACGTGCTGGCAGTTCACAGCTGGCGAAACCGACAGATTAAATGTGGCTGTAGGCTTGCACCAGTAATCGGCTGTAAGTCCCTACTTGTTCCTCCTGGTAATGGATGCTTTGACATCATCAGACATACAGGAGGAGGCCTGTGTGTATAAGACCTGGCGTATTATCCCCCTTCCGTTTGGACCGCGACAGCGAGCAGACGTGCCCACAGTTTTTTATTTTTTTCGTAAAAAGTAAAGCAAAAGGAATATTTGTCCGTGGAGACCACACTACACTACGATCACGGTATGAGCATATTATAGTGTGTAAAATAAAAACAACACACACAGATATAGGTATTATCTGCCACGCTACGGTAGACTACGTTTACAATATTTAGGCCTATACGAGTAATTGGCTTAAATAATTGTTTACGCGCAAGCTACAAATTAAAATAGTATGTCGCTTACAAAAAGAACACCCCCGGGATCTCCCGCTAAGCCTACGAGTATAAAACCTATTAAATCATCTAGTAGCGTGCTGTCGATGAGCGATTCAGAGGAAAGAACTAAATTAACTAAAACCCGGGCTAAAAGGAGACATGACGATGAATTCACCACTTTTATGCCTGAAATGAAACAAATGTTCGAGGAATGGCAGGAGAAACAAGATCAAAAATTTAATAACCTACAAAAAATGGTTGACGATTTCCGAGAAAGTAGTAATCAGTTTAAAAGTTCTTTTGAGTTCATCTCTGCTCAATATGAGGATCTAAAAACTAGATTTGATGCATTACAAAAGAATAATACTGAAAATCAGGCTTGTATTCAGACGCTTGAAAATAAAATCGAGCAACTTGAACAGAGGTCAAAAATGTCATCGGTTGAAATTCGGAATGTTCCGACTCTGGGAAATAAGCCTGATTCTAAAGAATATCTCCTCGAACTCGTCTTGAGAGCTGGAAAGGCTTTTGAATTGGATCTACGGACATCTGATATTCGCGATGTTTATAGAACGTCTGCCAAACCAGGACTCAGTAGGCCTATAATTGCTGAATTTAATAGTGTCATCACTAAGGAAAAATTCATTACCGCGGCAAAATCATTTAACAAACGATATCCGACCAATCGTCTGAGTACGGCTTTACTGCAATTAGAATGCCCAAAAATACCTATCTACATCTCTGAAGTTCTCACGTCAAGGTTGAAAAAGCTTCATTTTTTGGCCCGCGAACATGCAAAAACCTACTGTTATTCCTTCTGTTGGGTTAATCATGGCAAACTATATCTACGAAAGAAAGAAAATCTACCTGCTATCCGCATAAATCACGAGAAAGATCTCGATAAGCTTGATATCGTCACACCGACCGTTCAGTGACTTGCTGCGACACCATCTGATTTGAACTTAATATTTTTTATTATTATAGTATTACGAGTTATTGAGTTGTTTAATCTGCACTGTTATCTTTTATTGCATGTTTGGTTTATATGTTATGTTTTAGTCTTTGTAATAGTTATTATTATGATATATATGGGTAACTGCGCACACACTTTACACTTGTTTACATTACACACATTTTTACAGAGCTACATTATGCCACACAATACACCTAAAATATTTTGCCGAGTTGACGTGAAACGACCTACCGCCTCGACAATGATCCGAAAACTAATTTCTGCAGATAACTGCATAGGGACGCTTTCAATCTACGATAATCTACCGATGACTAATCTATATAAAATGCAACACAAAAACCGGTCTCACTTCTACAATGTTATCTCTTTGGTTTCGCTTCATAAAATAGTTTGGTGCCTTGCTGTAATTGTGACCTTTTTTAATGAATAATACAATCAACATAAATGAGGAAATCGATTCTATAAAAGTCTCTAATTCTTTTCTTAGCTCACCAGAACAATGTAAAGATTTGTTAAGCGAAATCGGTCCATATCATTGTAATAAATCCCTAAAAATTCTTCATTTAAATATTAGAAGCATTGAAAAAAATATACACGAGTTAAAAGTTCTGTTAGCTAGGTTTAATTTCAGTTGTGACGTAATAATTTTAACAGAATGCTGGCTAAGCAAGTCTGTATATACACCGATATTGGATAACTATGATAACTATAAATCTGGCTATAAAAATCAAAATGATGGGGTGGTCATTTATGTAAAATCGGCTGTTAAATGTATCGTCAAGGAGATTCAACTTGTAGATGCTACTTGCCTTCTTTTAACACTACAAAATGCATTAGCGATTATTGCGGTGTACAGGTCACCTTCCAATTCAAATGCTACTAATTTTATAGATAGTTTAAACACACTTTTACATACGTTATCTAACTATCGTACTGTTGCTATTATTGGCGATATAAATATAAACATTATGGCTAACCTTTATGACCAAAATTCAAATGACTATCTGAACATTACCGCTGCTCATGGTATGTTGCCAGCGCATCAATATCCCACTCGAAATAACAGCTGCATAGATCATGTGATTCTGCGCACTCACACTACTGCCACTACGATTGTATTGGACAGTTTTATAACGGACCATGCTCCTGTACTCTTTTGTTCTGACTTACGTGGTAGTTTCAATACAACCAATACTAATATTACACGTATGAATTACTCGCAAATTGTATCACAAATCAAGCTTTATGATTTTACATGTATTTTTAATATGACTGATGCTAACGTCGCTATAGATTTTCTTATAAAAACACTATCCTCTATTATATTACTTAATACAATTACAATTAAAATTCCAGCTAGGAAGGTAACTTTAAAACCGTGGATTACTCCTGGTCTCCTACGGTGCATAAAAAATCGTGATAAATTACATTTTAAATATAGATCTGATCCTGAAAATGCTGTTGCTAAAATCACCTATTTGCGATATAGAAACTTTTGCAATAACTTGCTAAAAAGATTAAAACGGGAGTTTGAGAAGAAAGAATTTAAGAAGGCAAAGGGAAACTCAAAAGAGACATGGAAAGTCATAAAAAAAATTGCTAATATTAAAAAACCTAATACATCAACTTCCACCTTGTTGTGTGATACGAATCCGTCAGAATCCGCTAACGAAATAAATAATTACTTCGTTAATGTAGGACAAAATCTGGCTAATAACATTCTGCATAACGACATTAATGTGTCTTTTACTGATTTCCCTAATGTCAGTCACAATATGGCTCTATTTGACACAGACTGTACTGAAGTGGAAGGTATAATTATGTCTTTGCGAAGAGACTCGGCAACAGGCTGGGATGGCATACCCACAAGAGTACTACAAGATTCTCGACAGTCTTTGGTACCAGTTCTGACATATATATTCAACCTGTGCTTTAGTACAGGTGCATTTCCAAGATCTCTTAAGAAAGCACTAGTCTTGCCAATATTTAAAGGTGGAGATAAAAAAGAAGTAAGTAATTTTAGGCCAATTTCAATTCTAAATTCTTTATCAAAAATTCTAGAAAAGCTACTAAACTGTAGACTTAATAACTATCTCAATAATTTTGATTTAATTTCTAAAAAACAATACGGATTTCGTAAAGGAATTTCTACAGAAGATGCCATTATGGAACTCACGAGCACTATTGTAAAGCATCTTGATAATAGGCAGAAAACGATAGGTTTTTTCTTGGACTTGAGAAAGGCCTTTGATTCTGTCAGTATCTCTTCCCTTTTACTTAAGATGGAAAAACTCGGAATCCGTGGTGTGGCATTGAATATCTTCCAGGATTATCTGTCTGATCGATATCAAAGAGTAAAAGTCGACAAATACGTTAGTGACGATATGCTCCTGAATTTTGGGGTTCCACAGGGCAGCATTTTAGGGCCCACTTTGTTTACGATATATATCAATGACCTTCTTACACAAACTATACCACACTGCGAAATTATTGCCTACGCCGACGATACGGCACTCATTATAGAAGGTAAAACCTGGGCGGAAGTGAAACAAAATGGAGAAAAAGCTTTAAAAACAGTCAGTAAATGGTTAGCAAATAATCTCCTCAGTTTGAACGTTGAAAAATCTTTCTTTATTCCCTTCTCATCTAATAATGTATCCCTTCCGGATAGTAATTCATTTACAATTTTTTCCCATACGTGCAGAGAAAATCACGTTTGCAATTGTCCTTCTCTCCCTCGTGCCGACAGTATAAAATACCTAGGAGTCTATATTGATAGCTGCCTCACTTGGAGAGTTCAAATAGATGCTCTGGTCACTCGGGCAAGGCGTCTAATTTATATTTTCAAAAATATACGATCCACAGCAGACAAAGACACGCTTAAAATTGTTTAGGTATTATTCCCTGGCTCAGTCCATTTTAACTTACTGTGTTACAGTTTGGGGAGGAGCTTGTAAAACTATATTATTGTCTCTGGAAAGGACTCAAAGAGCAATATTAAAAGTCATGCTTAAGAAACCAATAAGATTTCCGACATTGACTCTCTACCAAACTGCCGATATCTTAACGGTTAGACAACTTTACGCTATGTACACTATTTTACGAAAGCATCGTCAAATACCTTACATGGCTGATGGCCTTCAAGATAACTCGAGAAGACGAGCAAATAGACCGGTGTGTCCGTATGTTCCGTATCGCACTGCTCTCACTGGCAGACATTTCAATGTTCTTAGCTCACGACTTTATAATAAAGCAAACAAAGAATTAAATATTTTGTCCCTTCCATATAATAAAGTAAAAATTAGTCTCAAACCTTGGCTTCAGAAACTAAACTACACGGAGGTGGAGGAGTTACTGAAGCCACTGCCACTCTAATTCACAGACTGCAAAGATACTCCGCTATGTCTCTCGCACTTTTCTGTCACTATTTCATCACTCTCATAACATTATTTTACGAACTCAGTTGACACCCACAAACTATACATCTAACTCATAACTCAAACATTACACTCATTACTCATTGGTTTTATTCTTTTCTTTGTCTATCTTATACCTACGTCAATATCATAATAATAATAATGTAATTATATAATAACATCAAAATAGCTGATACTGCTGAACTGCAGTTTTTTTTTTTTTTTTTTGATTATGTACCTATTGTAAACCCTGATCCTTTAGTTTTTATTAGATATTTGTTTTCATGAAAATGTACTCAGTTATACCTACCTTATCCAAACGGGGGGCCTTGGTGGCTGTAACACAGTTTTAATACTAGTACGGTCACCAATAGTCCTACCTACATCTTTAGTGTCTTCTATAGTACGAAATTCATTTAATAAGTAATTAAGCTGTTACCATAATCTTACTGCTCCAAACTTCATAATATTAAAAATTTCAAATAGAAAAGTAAACATTATAGTAAAATTGCATGTTAGTTTTTATAAGTGGTTGAAAGATGTAAATTCTATTTTAAATGGTCAATAAACGATTTATTTATTTATTTATTTATTATACAGTTTGGAGTGACAGACTACTGACGGATGGTAGAGAAGAATGAAAAAAAAACGAGTTGTGCCGATCTTACCTCATCATCATTGACCTAGTGTGGAATAAGGGCAGGAAGAAGATAACCCGATATACTTGATTGGTTTGTTACAATTTTTTACTACAGCTCGGGGGTGGCCTTTGGGAATGTATGTAAGAAGGATATTGCACACAAACCATCAGGTGAGAAAGTGTACAATCCTATTAAGTTTTAAAGATGTATTGCTATTGATATATTTTCAGGCGTTTAATTTTTATATATCGAAGTTCGCAGGATGATTTTGATTTTTTTAAAGCATATACTAGTTTATATGTATATAAGAAGGATACTGCACACAAACCTTTAGGTGAGATAGTGTACAAACCTTTCAAGTTTAAAAGATGTATTGCTATCAATACATTTTCAGGCGTTTATTTTTTTATTTTAATATATCGAAATTCGCAGGATGTAATTTTTTTTAAAAGAATATATAAGTTTTCTCTCACCCTTCACGCCCATTTTCATATTTTCAGTCGTTGTCAAAACAGGTCAATTCTACCCTCAGCAAACATTTTTTTCACGACTCACCTGATTAGGCGACTCACGTATGAATATTTACTATCTTGGCAAGTGCGTTACATCGTCGACCGCATTATCACTTACCATCAAGTGAGACCGCGTGTACAAATGCAAGCTAATCAAGAACTAAAATTACGTTGCTATTAATTTACTTTCAGGCGTTTAATATTTATTTTAATTTCTAAATATATCGAGTTCAAAGGGTATTTTTCGGAATATTTTGGATGTACCAGGAAGGTACGTTTTGGTACAATTATTTCACATCCAAAAAAAATATTAGAGTCATGGATTTTAATAGATACAAGTGTGGCCGCGCTGGAAAGTATGCGTCGTAGCGCGGCCACCTAAAATATGCTGTAACTCGTAAAGTAAAAGGGTACTATTTTTTTCCTTTGAGGTACAGATGGTACATTTTTTGCACAATTTTGTGACATTACAAAGAACTCATGTTGTAAGAGTGGCCGCGCCCCAACGCAACACGCGACGCAGGGCAGAGTCGAGCCAAAGCTAGCTAGAGAGAACTAAAATTTACCATTGACCAATCACAGTGCTTGCAAATTTTTGACATGTTCAGCTAAGCGCTGTGATTGGTCAGTTCTAGTCTTCACGTAGAAACGTTTATTTTGCGATCAGCGAGTCTATATTTCTATATATTACACTAAACTAGCTAACGCTCGCGGTTTTGCCCGCATTATTTATTTATTGCGTGAGTATTTCTATATCAAATTAATTATAATTAAGTATATAAAAACTTAACAAAGTAAGCTGTTAATCGGATATTCATCTGACAATTCAGAAACATATAAATTGACAGTTTCTTAAGAAAATTTAATTAAATCTAACACTGTGTGCGATGACTTATTTTAGTGCCTACTATATGAAATGACGGAAATTACGCACAGTACAGCATTAAATGAAATCCTATTTTAGTGGTCTTAGTCATATGTGTGCCAAATTTCAGCTCAATCTAGTCAGCGTTTTGAGCTATTCGTTGATGGAGTATAGAGTCGGTCAATCAACCAACCAGTCACGTATTTCTTTTCAATATTTAAGATTATTTAGCTTTTCTTTCTTTACCGAGCATCTTTTTCCTTTGTGCGAGCATATGACCGAATAGCACAGGGAAGAGAGGAATGTACAGAAGCATGTAGAAAATAAGGAAGTAGTAGTAATTAAAGGCCGCGTTCCAATCGTTGGGCATCGAGATTGTGAGAAGCTTCTTCTCGTTGATTTCCTCGAGTGAATGGTACATGCATAGCAACTCTCCTGTTATACCCGTGGGGTATAGCACTAGGAACGTTGAATATCTGAAAATAAAAAAAGAATTGTCAAAATTTCAAATATTATCTCATTATCAGACTATAGAGGTACTACGCAAAAGTTATGCGTGGTCAAACAAGAAAAATAATGTACAATATACACGCGTTCACTTGTAAACTTCCGTCTTAATTTGGTGATTAAAAATAATTAAATTATTTATTTCATACTGGGTTATTGATTTAGTACACTTCATAAAAAAAGGATTACAATTTAGAGCAATCTTTTTTTCTTTTTAATGTGTTTACCTACATCCCCGAAGAAGTCTGAACCGATCTGTATTTTTTTAAACATTATGAACCTTTAAATTTTACCCTAATGTAAAGGTTAAATTTTATCAAAATTGGTTCTAGTTAAAGTAACGAATTAAAAGTACGTCTGGCCCTTTATATTATTTGTTTTTATTGAAAATTTAAGAAGTTAAAATAAGTGTAGCAGAAGGATTCTTACCTCAAGAACAGCAACATCTGTGGCACAGCATTAACCAGATTGAGCGCATAGTATGAGTATCGTATGATCTCCGTGACGGACCAGGCGAGGATCGCGAGCGGCAAGCCGGGGCTCACCGTGGCGCCGTGGGTCAGCAACAACGAGCCCCACACTAGGAACACTCGCGAGTACACCTGCATGAGGACCAGCATGGCGCCGGACGGTACCAGGCCGATCGCTGCGTGGACCACCTGGAATCATTCAAAACCAGGGGTAGACTTCCTTTGTAGGAGGTCGACATTACTGGGCTGAAGAGTTATAAGTTGTAACATCTTATAACTCTCAAGTAAGAAGCGTTGGCGCAGTGCACTGGGTAGCACTGTACTAATTATGGGCAGCGTTATCTCTTACCATCAGAAGAGCGTCTTGCTCGTCTTCGTACTTAGTTGTATAAAAAAACATTTTTAAATTCAAAATCGTTCTCGACTAAATACTAGTGAAATTAATGAGCTGAAGAGTCTTATCGTCTTACGACTCTTGAGTAAGAAGCGTTGGTGCTGTGCGCCCAGAATTTTACATAATTTTGAATCCTGGGCAGCATTTGCACTGCAATACTGATATTATGGGCAGCGTTATCTATTACCAACAGGAGAGCGTCTTGCTCGTCTTATTACTTCTTACGTCTTTGTATAGAATTTGGTTAAATAACTGGCTGTAGTTTCTATGTACAGGTACATTAACAAATTATAGTATTTATTTAATTGTTAATTATAGTGTACGTAATTTGAAGTTTTGGTCACATTCTTTCATTAGTTTTTACTTATTTTGAATTTACTGAGTCCAAATGAATTCATTAATAATAGGGAAAATAATTTGTAAATTAAATGAGGATCCGTAACGATTTTGAGAAGCTTTGTAGACAATGGAATAAAATAAATGGTATGTACCATTTTTTTCAATGAAACAAATTGGCGAACTTATTGCACCTTTGGTAGAACAAGGGCACAAAATTGCAGTTTATGCAATTTTACAGGAGAGCCATTTTAAGAAATTTCTTGATTCTTGCATTCAATGTAGCATTTCTGTATACCTACTTGACAAATTATTGCCATTTTGGACAATTGTGCCAATGTTCTACCAAAGGTGCGTTATGATAAAATTTTCTCTAGTATATGCCCGTCGCTCACTAATAACGCTCACAGACAACGCTTATGAGTTTTTGGGTGGTAATCCGCTACGTTACTCATTTCTACAAATGTTCCAGGCAAGTAGCACGCCGTGACATCAAGTACAAAACACCTACCATCGTAATGATGCTAGCTAGCCATAATGATGTACCTGTCAGGTTTGCGTGATTGAGTGTGTACCTATGTTGCACATTGCACAACTATGCAGGTTTCCATTTCCATACAGAATTACACGTCTGTAAACCTGTATACTAGCACAGTTTGTTATTTAATTTACAAAGTGCCAGCATAGAGTTATTATAAAGGTAGGTATAATATGATGTCCAGTGTTTTTGGGCGAACAAACAAATTTTTTGTTCACATCACTATTCACTAATTACTGTTTTGGTGTTTTGTAGTAGTTTAGGTAGGTAATATTTATAGTCATACCTATTAGCTGCGCCCAGCGGTTTTACCCGCTGCCGATGTGTTTTGCCAGGGTCTAAAGAGTAACAAACATACATCCATACATTCTTACAAACTTTCAACTGTATAATATCTCAGAAACCGGAAGCTGATGTATTCTACATGTTTTCTATAAATATTGTATTGCATTTTTAAATTCATTAGATATTCTAACTTTTAGATAAGTTTAAAAATAAGAAATAACTCGTTGTGCGTTTTGGTTATAACTGTAAGCATATCAAGTGTCTGATTATAAATAAATAAATATTAGTACGATTTCAGCAAACTGAAAGACAAGATAAATATTCATAAGTGATACTATGAAATCACGTACTATTATGAACTGAAGCGACCTACATACTTCCTAACTGTTACTATGAGTAAGTAGGTGCCTAATTACCTATATCTTGCAGACTTGATGTCTGTGATCATTCATGTTTTTACTGTTACTTTCTATTACTCATACAAATCCCTCTAGACATTTTGTTAATCATTCTGGCTTAGTGAAAAAAATCGCCTTAAGAGCTTCGTATTTATATATAATTATTATCTAGGGTTTACCGAGAAACATTTTCAAAAAGTAAATTGTATGCATGTATATTTCAATGTTGGTTTTATCAAAATTAATGGAACTAGGCGTTACTTTGCTGAAATCCATCACAACAATTATTAGTTATTATTACAAGCTTTATATTACTTTCACCTGTCTGTTGTCTGTCTGTCTGTCTGTCTGTAATCAAATCTTGCAAGTTTAATTTGACCCACTTCCCGGTTTCCAATTGAGCTGAAAATTTGCATGCGTGTGTAAATCGGATGACAATGCAATATTTTTATGACATCGAGCTGATCTGATGATGGAGCTGGAAGGTGGCCATAGGAACTCTGTCATAAAACAACGCAACCCCATCGAGTTTGGGCTCATTTGATTCGTCTTGACGAGTACTTTATGATGCAAGATGATAACAATAATTAAAGCTTGTTTTTAAAAAGTATTTTTTAAATTTCACTTGTTATTACAAGCTTTATATTACTTTCACCTGTCTGTTGTCTGTCTGTCTGTCTGTAATCAAATCTTGCAAGTTTAATTTGACCCACTTCCCGGTTTCCAATTGAGCTGAAAATTTGCATGCGTGTGTAAATCGGATGACAATGCAATATTTTTATGACATCGAGCTGATCTGATGATGGAGCTGGAAGGTGGCCAAAGGAACTCTATCATAAAACAACGCAACCCCATCGAGTTTAGGCTCATTTGATTCGTCTTGACGAGTACTTTATGATGCAAGATGATAACAATAATTAAAGCTTGTTTTTAAAAAGTATTTTTTAAATTTCACTTGTTTAATATTTAGTGTTAATTCCGCTCTAAATTTGTGAGTCTAACTAAGTTTTAAGAGACGGCGAGGAATTCAAACTAATTACTATTTTGGTAACGTTTGAATTCCCGCCGTCTCTTAAAACTTAGTTAGACTCACAAATTTAGAGCGGAATTAACACTAAATATTAAATAATAATTCTTGGTTTTATCGTCGTTCGTTAAAAGACGAAGCTCATATAGCTGGTTTAAAGTATATTCTTTAAACCAGCAGAATAATAATGGGTAATATTAATACATATTGTGATTTGTGAATTCTAATTTATGAAAAGAATATGTCTAAATTTGTGGAAAGAATTTACTGACCCATGTTGAGAAACCCTAATATTCATATTTTTCTAGCAGGCCAGCGGTTTGACCCGCTGTACTGTAAAAATGCTAAATTTGAGCTCAATCGGTCCATCCATTTAACCGTGAAGATGTAACAAACATACACACTCACTCATAAACTTTAGCATTTATAATATCTATTAGTGTGATTAGTATCATATAATGTTAACACAAGCAGTAATAAACAATAATATATTCAAATATTTTTAACCCCCGACGCAAAAACGACGGGGTATTATAAGTTTGACGTGTCTGTCTGTCTGTCTGTCCGTCCGTCTGTCTGTCTGTCTGTCTGTGTGTGTCTGTCTGTGGCATCGTAGTTCCCGCACGGATGAACGGATTTTAATATAGTTTTTTTTGTTTGAAAGTAGAGTTAGTCGAGAGTGTTCTTAGCTATGTTTGGTGGAAATCGATCTAAGATGGCCGCCGCTACAAAATGGCGGATTACTTTTTGTTCCACGACCCCCTCAATATGGGTATCAAATGAAAGGGCTTGACTAGTAGAGTACAACACACTATAATAAATTTAAAATTCAAGACGGCCGCCACCACAAAATGGTGAATTAACATATTGGGTGAATTAACGTTGGGTGTTTTTTAAATGTTTAATTTAATGCACTTGTTTTAAATAGGTCCATTAAAACCCTATTACTTATAATGGATTGTATTAAAGAGATGACAATGCATTCTACTTGTTCAAAGACCTTTTAAAAAAGGCCAATGTCATAGCTCTCCTACCTGAAGCAAAACGCAGAATAAGTCCGAAGTTTATTTTGGTAATTCATTATACGGTCACAATATATTTAAATACAATGCACTGGGGTCACAATGGGTAGGTAGGAAATCATTTCACATATATAATGACTAAATTCAGTGGTAAAACCTTAATGTGTATTGTGTGTACAATAAAAGCCCTTTCTGAAATGGAAATTTAAAAATCCTCTAATTGAATTATAAAAAATAAAAATGTGTAGAGGCAAGAATATTAGGTAAAGTCTGTAAATTCTATAGTAGCCTGTAAATTTAACTGATTTTACTCAGTTTGCATTGGTTCTTCTGCTAATAATATTGATAGGAATGAAATGGTTGTTTTTATTCATAAAAATCCCCCCTTTTGTTACAAATAAAATAGCAATTTATTGAATCCACCATGAGGCTATGACGTATGAATTTCTGTTGTTGGCGAGTACTACATAATTAAATTATTATTTTTAGATCATGAAGTACCCAATAAAAAACTTATACCTACATTAAAATAGCGATAGTACCACATAATGATGTTACTCTCTCATATCAGAACAATCAGTTTTTGTTAAAAAAATCTATATTTGACAATTTTCATAGTAGAAAAATAGTTGGTACCATATTTTGATTTTAATTGACTACAAAGCTTATATACCTACTCAAAAATGTTACGGATCCTCATCTGATTGAAATTTAGTATACCAATAGCTTAATGGAATAACACAAGGATTATTTCAAGTGGGTAAAACCCATAGTAACAGCTAGTCATCAATATAATTACCTCTAATATAGCAGCGTTTTGGAATATAACCACTGTCCATTTGATCTCATCCCAAAAAGTGTCCAAGGTGCCTCTATTAAGGAAATGTATTACACTCTGCCAGAGAAGATATGACCATCTGAAACATATAGAGCACAATATCTTGTCATACTTCAAATTTTTTTTTTTTTTTTTTTTTTTTTTTTTTTTTTTCTCTCTTTTTATCTGCCATCAGTCATTGCGTTAGACTTTTATCAGATGCGTTGAGTGATGTGTATATGGCGTGGAATGGGCTCATCATCGTTAATTATATCCGTTTGCTGACCCATCTCTAGGGAGGAGCACATGAGCTCTCTTAAGGCGTTTAACCGCTGCCTGCTCTAGCAGGTTGCCAACTAAGGGGTTAGGATGTTTCTCCAATCTCTGTTTATATTTATCTGTGTACGATTCAGCTTCTTCGACCACTGTTTTCATGTTTAGGTATTCGTGAATTTCAGAGTTGCGAGTAAACCAGGTAGCGCCACTAATGGTTCTTAATATGGAGTTTTGTGCACGTTGTAGGCAATGGATATTGGATTTGCTGGCAGTAGACCATAGTTGGATTCCGTAAGTCCACATTGGTTTAATGACTGAACAGTATACCCTTAGTTTATTGTTAAGTGACAAACTGGACTGTCTACCAAGCAGCCATAGTAAGTTCTTAAACCGGTAGTTCACATCGTCACGCTTTTGTTTAATGTGGTCCTTCCAGGTCATACGTTGGTCGAGATGAAATCCAAGATATTTCACACAGGTGGACTGAGGCAGGGGATTCTGCCCTAGGCTGGTAGGTGGACAGCGCTTCTTTTTCAGTGTAAACGTAATGTGATGCGATTTAGGGGCGCTTGCCTTGACACGCCACTTTTGTAACCAGGCGTTTGTTAAGTTGAGTTGTTGTTGAAGTACTTTGCTAGCCTCATCAGCATCACTGTTGGACGAGAGGAATGCCGCGTCGTCAGCGTAGGTAGCCACAGTCACATTGGGTGCTTGCGGTAGGTCATGGGTAAAAATGTTGTATAAAACCGGCCCGAGGACAGAGCCTTGAGGTACTCCAGCGAAACATGTATGGAAGGAAGATCTGGCACTTTGGTGTTTCACTTGGAACATTCTCTGGTCAAGGTATGAGGCTAATAGGTGATAGAATTGATAAGGCAGACACTTTTTTATTTTACTCAATAACCCTTTATGCCACACTCGGTCAAAGGCCTGCTGGATGTCCAGAAAAGCCGCAGAGCAGTATTCCTTTTTCTCAAGGCTCTGTCTAATGGTGTTGTAGACTCTGTGGACTTGCTCCACAGTGGAGTGACTTTTACGAAAGCCAAATTGGTGATCGGGAATAACATTGTTATCGTGAAGATGTGGTTCTAATCTACTCAGTATAATTTTTTCCCAGAGCTTGGACAAGATTGGTGTTAGACTGATAGGCCGATATGACGTCACTTCATGGACTGGTTTTCCGGGTTTGTGAATCATCAAATAACAAAAAGATTACAGTTTGTGTTCATATTTGTTACTTTTCAGGGTTTCGTACCTCTAAAGGAATATAAAACCCCTATAGGATCACTCGGTCACCCATCTGTCTGTCAAGATCCATTTACTCCAGAACCCATAGAGTTATCTAGTTGAATTGTTTAAATTAAACACACAAACAATAGTTGAAGCTAAATGTTGGTGTGCAGGTAGCTAAGACCATTAAAATCTATGTACTTTTTAACAGAAAACCACTGTGTACAGCAAGAAAATATATTATATTCTGATTTTAAATATTTACAAGTGCTGAAAAACAGAAATAGTGTGTTTTGTCAAAGTATTTTTCGATACAAAATTTATTTCACGCACCTGGGACATTTCTATAAAAAGCCACCGCAGCCAATGTGTTAAAAAAAGACCATCAGCATTATTGCTTTATTATTATAACATATATATATCTGCAATCATGTATCATTAATTTAGGAATTAAGAATGTCAAATTTTCCATAGTGATTTGATTAACGTCTCATCTTTATGTATTGCATGAACAGGGGACCGAGATCACATCTCACGAGTCTCAAGACACAGGCTACAGCCTAGTTTGAGACTCGCAGAAATAGTTGTATGGAATGCAGAAAATTAACCGTAACTATGTTATTAGGAATATTTGCATGTAACTTCTTTTTTGGAAATAAATCATTCATTCATTTATTACATGACTTCCTTTCCCCAATGGGACAAGTCATCTAAAATAAGGGACTAACCCACTGTCCCTCTCAAATTAGGATGTATAGTCACATTAGGTATACCAAAGGTTAAGATTAAATGAATAGCAATTACAATACATTAACATATTTTATAGGTACCAATATGGATGTGTTTACTAGGTAAACATAGGTACAAAGTTCATGTATGACAAGGTTTATTGATTTAGTTCAATAATCAGTTATTACAAGTTATAGCTATTTGTCTACATGTTGATAACCTCTTCGATAATATTTTACCTTAATATTTATAACATTGTATTATTAAAAAACTTACCCTAAAGTTTGTATGCCATTATAAGCAAGTAGGTAGAACTTTCCAATTGCCGAAGGTCCTGAACTTCTCTTCGATGTTTTCTCGGCCATGTTATAGGTTAATTCTATAAATTTAGTTTTGTTTGGTGTATTTTTTTAATTTTTTTATGGAAATTGCTTACTAAATAATGATTATAGGTACATTTCTTCACTTTTAATTATTATTAATACGTTTATAACTAAGGTTACTACTATTAAATGGATAACACTTTTCTCAAACAAGAACTGAAGATAATTAAATTAAAATATATTGATGTATAATAATTATTTTTAATAAATAAATTTTTGAATTTAAAACAAATTTGTATTCGTACGCACAAGCACAAGTTCGTCACGATCACGATATGTCAATTTTTTTTTTTTTTTCTTTTTAATAATATGGCAACATGTGCATTTTGCCAGTGTCGAGTAAAATTCGTGAATGTTCACGAGATATTAAATTATGGTCTCCACTTTCGTGTTTTGCCAGTGTCAAGTTAAATGTTATTTTTTAAGTAATAAGTTAGTTAGTCAGGTCAGAGTCAGAGTGAGCTTAATAGCTCGTCTAGTCACGTGAGTCTTCCAGTAAAATGGGTGGAATTTTACTGAAAGTTCGGAGGAGTTTTGGAGGGGGCACCAAAATTCATATTTCAGCACCATATCACTTGCCTACATCTGTGCACATTCAAAAACACTTAACACGCAATATTCCACCATTATTACACGCTAACAATCAAATTCTACACGATTATTAAGCAAAAGACGTGGAGCTAATGATATGATCAAGGCTTGCCGCCAAAAACTCCATATGTCAATTTTCCTTCTGACGTTTTGACATCTGTCAACTGCTTAATTAAACGTCATCATCAAACGTAAGCCCTTAAGCTGCGTCTCCAGCTCCTTTTTTAAAGTTCACGTTCATGGACACTCCGTCGATAGGCGTAAAAAATATAATTTCGATGTGGCACCACGTCCATCGACGTCCGACGTCCAACCGTCCCCCACCGACAATGTCTCATCACACTTCTATTGCTCTGCTTGTTATGATACCCGCCTATATAGACGGTACCGTCCATGGCCGTAATGGTCATAGTGCTCACATTCTGAAATGTTTGATATGTCTTCCGTCTACAGACGTTATCGTATATAGCCATAGGTATATAGATTGCTGCCATAACAGACATTATAATAATCTATTACATATGACAATCCGCCTACAGACGTTGTATGGAAATTGGTATGTCATATTGTATTTTTTTTAATAATGCAAGTGTCCATGAACGTGTTAAGCCGTGTATCCAGCTCCTTTTTTGGTCTACACTCTCAACAAAAACACGTCAACACACAGCAAAATTCCCCTACACAAAAAAAAAATTATGTCTATGCTTCAAGGTTCAACAAATGTTTTTGCTTTGTTTATTCACTTATTTATTTACTAGCTGAGCCCGGCGGTAAGCTTCAACAAATGTTTTTGCTTTCCATAGCCGATGGAAAGCAAAAACATTTGTTGACGCTTGAAGCATAGACATTATTATTATTTTTGTGTAGGGGAATTTTGCTGTGTGTTGACGTTTTTTTGTTGAGAGTGTAGACCAAAAAAGGAGCTGGAGACACAGCTTTAAGCCGCGTCTCCTGCACGTGTTTTGGTTCAAACATTCAACATGAGCATGACAACATCCAAAAAATAATCTCAGCGATTTTGAATTCTTGTTTGCTCCAACAATTTTGTATGCTTTCCATATCTGATGAAAAGCACGTACAATAATTATATAAGATAACAATATTTATTATCAAAATCGCCGAATTTTTTTTTGATGTTGTCATGCTCATGTTGAATGTTTGAACCAAAACAGGAGCTGGAGCCGTGGCTTTAAATAAGCCTTCGTGAAGAGATTTTACTAATAAAATTATTATTAAATAAACATTAACAGGCTGTCCACCAAAATTTAATTTATTTATTTTCCACAGTCTGACGAAAGCATTTTTTGCAAATTACATAATAACCTCACCGGAAGTGATGTCCCCGGAATATTATCTGTGGATCCTTTATATTCATTCATTCAGCCGTTCTCTTGTTCACTCTTTCATAAATTCGCTTTTTGTGCGGAAGGTCTGTTTCTGCAAATTTCTTTATTAATTTTTAAAATTAATTAACCAAAAAGAGAAAGCAGTGTTAATAACTTAATATTTTTTTATTTGCAGTATATTGCCGTAATCCATCACAATGGTTGCTGCTAAAAAACAGGTATGTCTTGGCTATAATATATTGAAACACGTGGAATGGTCGGACTGAAGGAGTGATGGCTTGACTCCTATGTCTTGTAATCTTTTACATAAAACAGTCCAAGAGTGTGTTGTAATGTGTGATAGACTCGCTAGTTTCATAACTCGCGAGACAGAAAAGGCATTATACAATAATTTATCATAATTTTTAGGTTATGTTCGGCACACCAGCTCGCCGTATCCAACAATGTATTTAAAGTTTAGTACTAAAAGTTATTTTATTTATTGCAGAAAAAGACCATCGAGTCTATCAACTCGCGCTTGGCGCTTGTTATGAAATCTGGCAAATACTGCCTTGGCTACAAACAGACCTTGAAGACGCTGCGTCAAGGAAAGGCCAAGCTGGTCATCATCGCCAAGAATGCCCCGCCTCTAAGGTGAGACTACTGAGAAGTAGGATTTCCCAATTTTGTCAGAGGGATGCATATGGAGTCTTAGACAAAGAAGTATGGAATCCCTATTGTGATTTTGGATAGCAGTCATATCTTGAATATGGGTACAATTTATTATGATTTAAGTTTTAAAATAATCGGTTCATGCATATAAATACCACTTGGTAACCATTCATAACTTTTAAAGGAAAAAATGTGCAGTGTGGTCCTTTCCACTGTCTTATACATCAAGTATTCCCCTACAGCTAAATTTATCATATTTTCGAGTACAATTTGTACTTATTACCTTATTTGATATATGACTGCTTCTTGTATCACTTTGTGATGGGAAACCTATGGAGTAGTCTGAATCCATGTGCTGAACTTTGACAGGTGAGATTGAATTCTATTATTATACTACACTAGTTTTGCTCTACGAGATTATTTCATAATTAAACTACACATCTACATAATATTATGAAATCTGTAAAACTTATGTGGAAACCAACATCCACACATCAAATTTTTTGCAATTTATTAATATACTATTGTTTTTGGAGTTGACTTATAAATTGATTCATATTTGGCTTATAATTGTCATACATAACTTCCATCTGGTAATAAATTCTTCAAATACTTGTTAAACCTTTGTCTACAATCAATAACATTCATTCATTTCTTTACAGGAAATCCGAGATTGAGTACTATGCTCTCCTGGCCAAGACCGGAGTCCACCACTACAGTGGCAACAACATTGAGTTAGGAACAGCCTGCGGAAAGTACTACAGGGTGTGCACGCTCGCTATCACAGACCCTGGTGACTCTGACATCATCACGACCCTGCCTGAGGCACAACCCTAGATTTAAGTTAATAAATTAATTAAAACCATTGAGGCATTTTTATTTCCTTTCAAAAACTAAAATATTTATAATTTACTGTGCTGATATTCTTAACCCCCGACGCGAAAACGACGCACTGTGTGTAATTTTGATGAAGTTGCGGCCATCCTATTTTATATTTTTATTCGATAGACGATGTCAAATTGAAGCTCCGAATCCAGCTCCGACGAAATTCTTTCCAATAGTTTAGAAGCTATGATTTTTTTTGAAAAAGGTTAATGACCTCACAAAAATGTTTATATTGTTATAAAATATAAATCGTAAACAAAATTAAAATTGTAGTAATATAGGATGATATAAACATATTTAATACATATTATATATTAAAATCAATGATGTACTTCATAAACCTACAGTTTAATTAAAGTTTTTCTGATTTTCAGTTTTCCTTAAATATTTTAGTTTTCCTTGTATATTAGCATTTTCTTTTTTTAGGTTAGGTAATAAATGTAATTACTTATGAGACATTAAAATTTCAAATGCGTTCATCAAAGGACGGCTGAGTAAATGTATTTCTAAGGAAACTAAAAATTTCTATGGAAATAGGGTTGTCAAAATTTAAAAATTATATTAGCGTATAAAATTTACATCTGCCCACATTATGTTTAAACATAAAGCGAATTAAATCGAAAAGTAGCTTGTTAGTATTTTTAACCAACTTCAAAAAGTAGGTCCATAGTTCGTAATATGTAAGTAGGTATGTTGCGATATATTTAGAAATGACGATTTTTAAAGTTTTCAAATAATTTTAAAAGATTTTAGGTGTAATTGGGGAACAAATAATTGAATGGGGTTGTACGGAACGTGGCATACCTACTGGTCCGTATTATATATTTTCATGAAATTTATGAATGGTTGGTGTTTGTCGGAATATCTTTTGTTGTGGTATTTGTAGATTTGTGGTATACTTACCGCCATTTTTTTTGAAATCGCGGTCTGCGCCGAAACCTAATAAACCAGTAGGTATACCACAAATCTTCAAACTCCTTTACCTTTCTCTTGAATGTTTATTGTATACCTATTCTATATTTATTTATTTATTTATTCTAACCATCCGTTTATTCTAGGATTTTACAGAATAGATATACTCTTTTTTGCCACCAATATAACAAAAAGTACTTAAATTTATTATGACAATATTATAACACATTGGTCCACAATGGGCGGCCTTATCATTATACTTTTTAAGTCCAAAGTTTGCAAATTAAAAAACGATATATAATTTAGAGTAATTATTTTTTTTCTTTATCAATCTGTAAACAAAAATAATTTTATCGATATATTTACTATTATTGGGCACCAATTAACAAAATATGATCAATAGAATATAATATTTCAGAAATATAATCTATTTTGTTAAAAAAGGTTTTCAATTTGACTGACCACTCACGCCATCTATTGTTCCTCGTCCTCAACTCTTGTTTTTTTTTATCCGCTTATACTAATCTTGTGCCACACACAGTGCCACATGTCAACGTGTTAGCTAGTGGTCAATATTTATTTTATGTAAAAATATGAAAAGGGACAGCCCTAACCAATATTTTTGAAAATCTGTAACTCAGCGGTCCTTTGATATTTTGATTTTATATTTGGTGGAGAGATAAAACATAACCTAACGATACTGTAGTTTTAAAAGAAAATGCTAAACAAACAGGATTTCTGAGAAAAAAAATATATTTGAAAAACCACAAAATGTATTTTTTTACGTACTTGTGATTCGAATTCTTGTAGTTATTTAATATCAAAAAATACGTTAGCATGCTCCTCAACATAATACATTAATTAATCAAAGAAATGCGAGAACACGAAAGCGCAAAAGCGTTTCTAATGTTTTTTCTATAGTTTCAAGAAAGACCTTGTATCTTCTAAACTACTGGAAAGAATTTCATTGGAGTTAGATTCCGAGCTGTTATTTGACATCGAGTATCGAATAAAAAAATAAATAGGATGGCCGCAACTTCATCAAAATTACACACAGTGCGACGGGGTGTTATAAGTTTGACGTGTCTGTGTGTGTGTCTGAGCCATGTTTGGTGGAAATCGGTTCAAGATGGCCGCCGCTACAAAATGGCGGATTACTTTTTTCTTCCACGACCCCCTCAATATGGGTATCAAATGAAAGGGCTTAACTAGTAGAATACAACGCATTATAATAACAAATTTAAAATCCAAGATGGCCGCCACTACAAAACCGTGGAATTACATATTTTGAAAGTGTTGCCTTGGGGGGTTTTTTAAATTTTTAATTTAATTCTCTTGTGCTTTATTTTCTTTAACCTTTTGAACGCCACGGCACAAACGCATTTCCGTGCCCTGTACGCCAAGGCACAATTAAAAAAAAAACTCCTACGAAAGAACTAGTGTTGCCAAGAGTCGATAAATGTTTTTATTTCACTTTATTAAGACTGGGTTTTTTGTCGTCTATAGACGTCGTTGGCGTACAGGACCCGCAAGTACTTGTCAAGTATAGGTGACTTTGGCGGTCAAAAGGTTAAATCTACCTACCTGTCGTACTTGTAACTACCTGTCGGCGAAATCCAGCTACCCTTACCAATTATAATGTTGAAAACGGATTCGCACTGGTTTGCGGGATGTTTTCCGCGCAACAAGGCGGTGCGGTGTGTATGCGGGTGGAGTACTGTCACAACCCAAGCCCAAAGCCACCCAAGCTCCCGGTTAATCTCAGCAGGCCTCATCTACTCGATTCGGCTATAATATTCATCTAATCGGAAAGGTGGTAATGAACTTACCTAATCGGTTTCTTATATTAGTCTCTAAAGTTCACTAGAGGAATGTGCATTTCTATAAAAACTAGTAAAAAATATAAATAGCGCATTTACCTAGTCAGGTCATAAGTATTGTCACACAGTAAAAACTTTTCTTTTAGAATGCTGGCCACAAAAAAGTTTATTGAATTCGAATTTCGAATTGTTCATGAAAATAAAAATGTATACTTTTTAGAATTTTACTCATTTTTAAATATGGAGTGGACGCCAACTCCCTGTAACTCCTTTACTTTTTCCGCAAAAACGTGGTCCCAAACTCACACCACTAAATTATAATACTCACGCGACACACGGACATACAGAAGGCATAACCATGCTAAATTTATTTTTTGTGCATGAACTCGCCCATTCATGCATTTGGGGTGTCATTTTACTTAGTCGGATAGTGTTGAGTGAAACAGAAATATTCAATCAATATGTGCAAACGGGATGGACAAAACGAAGGAGTACAAATTTATTAAGAAAAAACTAAAATAAAAATGGCAACATTCTACCTATTTCTTTCAAACTACTTCCGTCAAATTTGAGTAGGAGTTTTTTGGCGGCAAGCCTTGATCAAATCATCAGCTCCACGTCTTTTGCTTAATAATCGTGTAGAATTTGATTGTTAGCGTGTAATAATGGTGGAAAATTGCGTGTTAAGTGTTTTGAATGTGCACAGATGTAGGCAAGTGATATGGTGCTGAAATATGAATTTTGGTGCCCCCTCCAAAACTTCTCCGAACTTTCAGTAAAATTCCACCCATTTTACTGGAAGACTCACGTGACTAGACGAGCTATTAAGCTCACTCTGACTCTGACCTGACTGACTAACTTATTACTTAAAAAATAACATTTAACTTGACACTGGCAAAACACGAAAGTGGAGACCATAATTTAATATCCCGTGAACATTCACGAATTTTACTCGACACTGGCAAAATGCACATGTTGCCATATTATTAAAAAGAAAAAAAAAAAAAAAAAAAAAAATTTGAGTAACAAAAAGTAAACAATAATATTTTATGTTGTACGCAGTTTTTATGATTAATAAGTTATTTCGAAGATTTTTCACAATAATATTGATAAAAATGAGTAAAATAATCCGTGGCGTAGCTTGCCAAATGAATTACAAAATGTATATATACGGCGTATGCAGCAGTTGCAAATAGAAAAGTGGTTGCTGCTATGACTAAGTGTTTCTAAGAGAACAGCGTATATCTCAGGTATGTTTAAGTTAGATTACCAGTACATCATCAAGCTCATTGAATCTCATCATTGAAAACGTAAAATAATCGTTATTTTGTCCATAAATAACTATTTTGTGTTATCTATTTGTTTACAACTAAAGTCATACAATAAATTATAGTATGACTGAAAATTTTTGATACTTTTCATATTGTCCAAGTTTAATGATGAGTAGGAATGTTATTATGTGTATGAAAATTGTGTTTTAGGGTTCCGTACCCATAGGGGAAAACGAGACCATATAACTAAGACTTCGCTGTCCGTTCGTCTGTCTGTCTGTCATCTCACGAACCGTGATAGTTAGAAGGTTGAAATTTTCACGGATGTATTTTTGTTGCAATACTAAAAATAGAATAAAATAAAAAAGGGGCTCCCAAACAACAAAGTGCTTTTTCCGTTTGTTTTTGTATATATGTATGAGATGTTTCAAGAAAGAGTTCAATTCAAACGAGTCCGACTTGCACTTGGCATTTTTATTTTGTTTTAATGTATTAGATGTCCCTACTATACGTACAAGTACAAATACAATTGCTTTATTTGGGAATTTCTTTTATTATTATATTCATGGCACCTTTTTTACTGTTACCATACTGGTACGCCTTTTTTACTTTTTAAAGATGATATTAATCTTATTTATTTTGTATTTTCTAGGCGAATTGAAATCATCAGTCAGAAAATTTGTTTTGGAAAGTATTAAAAATAAAGGAAAATGCCCGCCTACGAGACATCGAAAAGACCACCCCACCGCAAAAAATAAAGAATTGGATTACGTTAAATTAACGATTTATCATTTTATTTTATGTATTTTTAATATTATATTTGTGTCATATAACATCGTCTTTTATTAGAATAGAATAGAATAGAAAATACTTTATTGTGACACCACAGAAACATAAACACAGAAATAGAAACATACAGAACAGAAACAGATACAGAAACTTAGAAAACAATTTATAATATAAAAGTGTAACAATTGGCGGTCTTATCGCTAAAAGCGATCTCTTCCAGACAACCAAACAGGGAAGGAAAATAAAAATAAGGACGACGGTGGTTGCAATATATTTAGGCATGGAGATATATACATACCAATAACTTATCTACTTAATCTATTATCATTTTATAAAAGTATCATTATTAGACGCATGTCTGTTTTATGTGAAGCATGTGTGTAACTTTTTCGTGCCAGAGCTACTTATCTGATTAAACAGAGGTCAGTTACCAAGTACAGTAGCGATTTTTTTTTTTAATTAATTAAAGTATCAAAATTGTTTATAGTTAAATTCGGTATTGCCATACGGGTAACTCAAATATATTCTTTTATGTCAGACTAGGGTAACTTTGGTATGCTTGAAACAAAACGAATATCTCATCAACCATGCGCGATGTCCTGAGGAGTACAACAATAGAATGAAGCATTCGACAAGGTAATGGCAAATATGCCAAATTTGGTACATAGGTAGTTCGAATCCCCAAAAAGGATATGGATATGGTTTTATCGGTTTGTACGACAAATGTCCAAAATCCAAAATGTCCAACTAGTATTAATGTCCAATACTAATTTGGTCAAACACTAATTTGGTCCAACATGGCTACACGTCCAACTAGGAAAAATGTCCAACACGAATAATTTCCAACATAAATTTGGTCCAAATGAAATATGTCCAATTAAGAATAATTTTCAACACGAATTGATTTATTTCTGACGCTGTCATAGAAGAAATGAAAGGTCTTGGGGAGATCTACCTTTCAGATGACAGCTGTCAAACTTATCTGAAAGATCTTCAAAGTTTTTTAATTTCTTCTTTGACAGCGTCTGCTTAGGACGAGTATTTTTCGAGATATTGACGTTTCAAGTTTGACAGCTGTCATCTGAAATGACAATCTCTCCAAGACCTTTAATTTCTTCTATGACAGCATCAGCCTAAGACGAATATTTTCCGAGATATTGACGTTTCAAGTTTGACAGCTGTCATTTGAAATGAAGATCTCTCCAAGACCTTTAATTTCTTCTATGAAAGCATCAGCCTAAGACGAGTATTTTCCGAGATATTGACGTTTCAAGTTTGACAGCTGTCATCTGAAATGACAATCTCTCCAAGAACTTTAATTTCTTCTATGACAGCATCAGCCTAAGACGAGTATTTTCCGAGATATTGACGTTTCAAGTTTGACAGCTGTCATCTGAAATGAAGATCTCTCCAAGACCTTTAATTTCTTCTATGACAGCATCAGCCTAAGACGAGTATTTTCCGAGATATTGACACTTTTAATAGGACTACGGGATTAGCTATTGATAGAACCACGGATAAAATTAAACTTTATTGGACATTTTTACGAATGGACGTTTTAGAATGGACAATTTTCAAATTGGACCTTTTTACGATTTGACATTTTTATGAGTGAACTATTTTCCGAATAGGCATTTTTATGATTGGACGTATAAAATATTTGTCATTTTTCATAATTGGACATTAGTCGTATAAACCTGGGCTTTCGATCGGTGTCGGCTCGTGCGGTGATAAAAGCGCGATGCCAGAATCAGGTCGAATCAGGCCGAGCCGGGGGGGCCGGGTCAGGTGAATTCTTCACTTTAGAGGTTTTTTCTTTCTTTCTTCAGACTTTTATTAAAAGTCATTATTGATTTAATTCAGAAACAAATGCTTTTATTTATTGTACAAAAATAACAGCTTTGTAGCGGGGGTGAAACCGTGGGTTTAGCTAGTATACAAAATTAATATAACGTTACCTAATCGAATGCGAATGCAATAATAAACGACCAAAATAACATTGTTTCAGCCATGCCTAGTTTACCCTTTATTTTTATGTATTTAATGTCAACTAAAATCGAAATTATATAATTTGGTTTAAAATAATATTAGTTAGCTGTGATAAGTTTTTCCTGCTTTTTACTGCCTTCTTTCCATTTTTACACCAATTTACCACACAAAAGGTCATTTTTGTCCGTTAACTATATTATTTTGGATATTTTTAAAAATCAAACGATGCGTGCATCTGTCGCTGAGCGCGTTGTGTGACTGAGCGGCGGGTGAGTTGTACTTTTTACGCCCCGCCCATATAGTTGTACTTTGCATTGAATCACTTTTTGAGCTGAGTTCGATTTCTATTATTTCCCTAATTCGTTGGTGGACGCTTAAAGAAGACCGTGTTGCAGTTATGGCGTTGCATCGTTGCGGTTACGCGCCAATTCAAATTTTTGACATACTGAAAAATTTGAATATAACCAAAAGATTCGTTTATCGTACCATCAAACGATACAATGAAGACTCTAGTGTAGATGACAGGTCAAGAAGTGGTCGCCCTCGGTCTGTTAGGACTCCAGCAGTGATAAAAGCTGTGAAGGCGCGAATTCAAAGAAATCCCAAACGTAAGCAGAAACTGTTGGCCCTTCAGATGGGGTTAAGCAGAACCACGGTGAAAAGGGTGTTAAATGAAGACTTAGGGCTTCGGGCATATCGAAGAAAAACAGGACATCGTTTAAATGCTCGTCTAATGGACCTGAGACTGAAGAGATGCCGTGCTTTGTTGAAGCGGTACGCGAGAAAAAAATATCGAGAAATTCTTTTTTCGGATGAAAAAATTTTTACCGTAGAAGAGAGCTACAACAAACAAAATGATGAGGTGTACGCACACAGTAGTGAAGAAGCGAGCAACCGTATTCCGCGTGTCCAACGAGGTCATTTTCCATCCTCGCTCATGGTATGGTTGGGAGTTTCTTATTGGGGCTTAACAGAGGTACATTTTTGTGAGAAAGGTGTAAAAACGAATGCAGTTGTGTATCAAAATACAGTCCTGACGAACCTTGTGGAACCTGTTTCTCATACCATGTTCAATAACAGGCACTGGGTATTCCAACAAGATTCGGCGCCAGCTCATAGAGCGAAGAGCACACAAGACTGGCTGGCGGCGCGTGAAATCGACTTCATCCGGCACGAAGACTGGCCCTCCTCCAGTCCAGATTTGAGTCCGTTAGATTACAAGATATGGCAACACTTGGAGGAAAAGGCGTGCTCAAAGCCTCATCCCAATTTGGAGTCACTCAAGACATCCTTGATTAAGGCAGCAGCCGATATTGACATGGACCTCGTTCGTGCTGCGATAGACGACTGGCCGCGCAGATTGAAGGCCTGTATTCAAAATCACGGAGGTCATTTTGAATAAACTTTATTGTCATAAGAATCTATGTTTTGTTAAGTTCATTTTGGTATATAAATGGTTACATAATAAATAAACTTGTTCCAATAATTTTATATTAAACATGTGACAGAATTTATGACCTGACTAGGTATTTAGCAAATCTTCATATTGCTATGAAAAAAAACAGCAGGCAGCTGCCAATTATTATGAGTATGGCTATAAAAAAGTTGTAGGAGCACAATCTTTCATGTTAATTAGTGCGGTTCACTTTATTTTGATTTTTGGTTCATTTAGGTACAGTGAATTGTATTAAAATATTAAAGGTCCATTCCTACCATAGAACATAATATTATTACTTTGCCCCGATATGCACCCGCCATTCTCAGAATGGCGAGTGCATATCAGCAGCGCAGCAAAACGTTTCTGCGTCAGCGCAGAGTTTTGCTGCGCTGCATAGATTTAGAAATTTGATTAGCGTGAAATTAATCGCACAAAACTACAGAATCTGATATTGTAGAGGGATGAGATAGTAGAAGATATTACACCATGTCGGTACTAATATTTAGTGTACTAGCTGGTTTTAACCGCTGTACTCTGTTTACCAAATTTCAGCTCCATCGGTCCACCCGTTGAGGCGTGACTCGTGACAGAGTAACAAGCATACATTCTTACAAACTTTCACGTTTATAATATAAGATTTTCAAAATTAAAGAGTGTATAAGTGCAAAACGATTTATTGTTCATTAAGACGATTTGACTGGGTAGTCATTAAGCACTTTTGATTTTTCAAACTGTTTCCTCCACGCCTGCACACGATAAGGAAATCTTCCACGACGTGGAACCTGCGAAACAATAAAAAAATCAATTAGACACAAGCACTAAATCAAAAAACGCGTACAGGCATTTACTCCAGTATGGAAATTATATACAAATGATGGAAATGATAATATATCATTCTGAAATTGTCCATTGTGCAACTGAGTGCAATAAATGCACTAAATTTTAATTAAAAAGATTTCATTGACTTCACAATCTTAGTAAAAATAAATAATTAACTTATATACTATTTCTTAGAAAAATAATGTCTTAATTAAAACCGCTTTAACTTTGTCGAAAAATAAACAAAAATGAGAAATGCGACAAAGATAAGATTTAAAATAATAATTTCGCACATACGAGTATGGTGCTTCAACATCACTTATGCTTTTTATATAAACTGAGAATGAGAAAATACACCTAATCTTAATAGATTGATTGTATTTTCTCATACTCAGTTCAGTTTATACAAAAAATGCATAATATTATGTAAGTGACGTTATAGCATTTTATGTGCGAAATGTTTCCCTTTGCCCGCCAAATAGCCCCACTGATACCAAATTAAATATTAGTAAGGTAACTTACCATCTCATGATGGAGCACTGGTCCAGCACAGCACGGTGTGCATTTCTTGGAGGCAAGTATTCATTTCAATTTCACTTGCTCATTATTATTTATCCACAACCTGAGAACACAAAAATCGATATAATTTCTACACAACCAATACAAACACACTAGAACAAAAAATACAATCATGCCTAACTACTAAATATCTTATCCATTGAATATTTTTCTTTGGGATTAAAGATTGCTTCACAAAGCAGGCAATTTTAATACTCTTATTAGGTACATTAATACCTTTCATATGCTTGCTACTTATTCTTTACCTATTGTCTAGGCTGAGCCTTTCTGGTTTATATGACTTATAGTTATTACGTGTTTTGTAGTCGGTATTTTGCGCATCTTAAAGATACTCTTAAACTTTATGTACCTTATTAATTCATAGCAAGACTGCTATTTATAGGTGATCTCCCTTAAAATGACATCTCAAATTTATTGATCAGTCGCATTATAAATTGCAATAATATGTTACCTGCCCTTCTTGCTTATTTCACACAATAGTATTTTCGTCCTTTATTATCCCAAACATATGACCTTGAATAATATTGTAATTCATATTATATTATTATGTATATTCATGCAGCTTATTCAGTGTTTGGAACCCGACTTCATTTCTAATATAATCTCGTTTAGCGAACCTGCTGCATTACTTATTTCTATTCCTTATGTATCTTGAATGAGTTCTTACTATATGTGTTTTGTAGCACTTTGACTTCATTATGTAAGTCTAAGGGAATAGGTGAATTGTTTGTAATTTTTCACAATAATATAATTGGAACCTTTACTTTATTCCTGGATTAGTCCACATAATGAATGCTTAGATTCTTGTTGTTTAACTATTTAAATATTTAAGTAAATCTTACAAATATAAATTAATACTTAATTTAAGTAAATGTTTGTTATTTTTATTATGGTGAGGCTTCATCTGGGTTAGTTCCTTTTGGCGCTTAATACGTCATAACTATACTATTATACATTCTTAAGGTAATTGACCTTATCAATGCCAAATAATAATATTATTTTAAGGCAGTCGCCTATCTTATTAATGCTTGGCGGTAAAACGTTGGTAACGCTACCAAAAAAATAGATTATTCTCCATAGTTATTTCAATATTGATTTGTTATCATAGTGACTGATAAACCCAGGTGAAGCTCGGAATTTGAACAGATGCTAAGAAATAAATTAATAAAATTTTATTACCTGTAATACTCTCGACATCTCATGTTCATTATAATTATTATAATGTGGTGTGGCTGTGGACAATAGACCTTAGAAACTTTGTAAGCCAGAACTTATTTATAGGTAGGGGAAGCTGGGTAACAATGAATAACGTTTTTTCTAACGCTAAAAATTACTATACTCTTTATATCTAGGAAATTATTTTTACACTAATACTATAGATACATTATCGAAGCACAAGGGGAGCATATAATTTGGACGCTAACTTCAATAATTATGACTCAGTGAGGCATTTAACAAAAAATGGGAAATTATTCATAGTTCCCCAGGACTGGGTCACTATGAATAACTGCTCGGGTAACAATGAACCAATGGGGTACAATGAATTTTAATTGAAATATGAGGCACAAAAAGTGAAAAAAACTTGAGTTTGTCTTGGAAAATAACTTTCTTTGAATAATTGAAGATCAAATTGTATTTAACTCTTAAGGCTGTAACATAAAAACTGCATTTATTCATCAAAAATATATTTAAAAAACAATCTCTTCTCAATTGTAATTTAAATCGTAATTAAAAGTATAAAAATCACGTTTTTACAAGCTTTTAGCTACTTTCACCTATCTGTTGTCTGTCTGCCTGTAATCAAATCTTTCAAGTTAAATTATACCCACTTCCCGCTTTCGATTGAGCTGAAATTTGCGTGCAAATCGGATGACAATGCAATATTATTATGACATGGAGCTGATCTAATGATGGAGCTAGAAGGCTGGATCTGATGATGGCTATACGAACTCCGTAATTAATCGACGTAACCCCATCGAGTTTGGGCTCATTTGATTCGTACGATAATTTCTTGAAGAATAATTGATAATTTCTTGGTTTTTTTGATAGCATGGTTCTAGAATTATAAAAGCTTGTTTTTTAAGTTTTTTTTTTTATTTCACTTGTATACAACCTATGTCTAATAAATATATGGAAGGAATGCCTGACAGAGTATTGATTGACTGATCTATTAAATCAAAGCCCAAACCGCGGAACTGATTGGGTTGAAATTTGAAGATGTTGAACATATCGACATTGTGTCGATATATGCCGTTGTCCGGCATCCCGAGGCTGACTCAAACTTCATTTATTGAAATAGGCTACAATAGGGTACATTTGCAAGTCAATTTTATATTTTTTTCAAATTTCAATGAATCCATTTCCAATTCATCTATTTGGCTACATTTTAAAATTTTATCAGAGACTAGCTGACCCGCGCGCACATCGTAGCGCGTGACAGTAAATCTAATATATAAAATTCTCGTGTCAAAGTTTTCGTTGCCATACTCCTCCGAAACGGCTTGACCGATTTTGATGAAATTTTTTGTGCTTATCCGGTATCTATGAGAATCGGCCAACATCTATTTTTCATCCCCCTAAATGTTAGGGGTAGTCCACCCCTAATTTTTTTTTTATTTATATGGCAAAACAACGTTTGCCGGGTCAGCTAGGAAATAAAAAATTAATTTCCGTACACTTACTCTTGACTCTTTTCCGCGTCATTTAATGGTGATCTCTTTACCGTGGGTAGACTTCGTCTGCAGGAGGTCGGCTAGTACCCCAACAGTGTCAGTTATTCTGCCGCCTGAACAGTGATGTGCAGACATTACTGTGCTTCGGTAGGAGGGCACTGTAGCTAGTGAAATTCCTGGGCTGAAGAATCTTAACATTTTATGACTCAGCAGTGCACCCAGAATTTAACCTTCGTTAAATCCCAGCGTTATCTCTTACCATCAGGAGAGCATCTTGCTCGTCTTCTTACATCGTTGTATAAAAAAAACGTACTCAAACTATTTATTATAATATATCTATCAAATTTCAGATATTATTCAGATATCTCATACCCGTCGAAATAACGTTAAATCCTTTCTTTTTTAATATTAGGCATTAAAAGTAGAATAATAATAATATAAAAGACCGTGTAACGACGAAATTCGACTAAAATACAAATTCGCCTTATTATAATTTTAGTTTTAGCAATATAAAATGATATCGTGTAATAATGCTAACTTTAAATTACGTGGTTCCTGTTACCACCTTTCAGCTCCATTATCAGACCCTGGTTACTAAATCGTATCAAAGTACTCCACGAGACGAATCAAAGGAGCACAAACTCGATGGGTTTTGTCTTTTAATCATGGAGTTCCTATGGCCACCTTCCAGCTTCATCAGACCCTGGTTACTATATAGTATCAAAGTACTCCTCAAGACGAATCAAATGAACCCAAATTCGAAGGGGTTTCGACTTTTAATCACGGAGTTCCTATGGCTGCCTTCCAGCTCCATCATCAGACCCTGGTTTCTATATAGTATCAAAGTACTCGTCAAGACGAATCAAATGAGCTCAAACTCGATGGATTTTGTCTTTTAATTACGCGTTTTCTGTTACCACCTTCCAGCTCCATGATCAGACCCTGGTTACTTTATCTTATCAAAGTACTCATCAAGACGAATCAAATGAGCCCAAACTCGATGGGGTTTTGTCTTTTTATCATGGAGTTCCTATGGCCACCTTCCAGCTCCATCATCAGACCCTGGTTACTATGTCGTATCAAAGTACTCGTCAAGACGAATCGAATGAGCCCAAACTCGATGGGGTTTTGTCTTATAATCACGGAGTTCCTATGGCCACCTTCCAGCTCCATCATCAGACCCTGGTTACTATATGCATAGTATCAAAGTACTCGTCAAGACGAATCAAATAAGCTCAAACTCGATGGGTTTTGTCTTTTAATTACGCGTTTCCTGTTACCACCTTCCAGCTCCATCATCAGACCCTGGTTACTATATCTTATCAAAGTACTCATCAAGACGAATCAAATGAGCCCAAACTCGATGGGGTTTTGTTTTTTTATCATGGAGTTCCTATAGCCACCTTTCAGCTCCATCATCAGTCCTGGTTACTATATCGTATCAAAGTACACGTCAAGACGAATCGAATGAGCCCAAACTCGATGGGGTTTTGTCTTTTAATCACGGAGTTCCTATGGCCACCTTCCAGCTCCATCATCAGACCCTGGTTACTATATGCATAGTATCAAAGTACTCGTCAAGAAAAATCAAATGAGCCCAAACTCGATGGGGTTTTGCCTTTTAATCACGGAATTCCTATGGCCACCTTCCAGCTCCATCATCAGATCCTGGTTACTATATAGTATCGAAGTACTCGTAAAGACGAATCAAATGGACCCAAACTCCATTAGGTTTTGTCTTTTGTTTACGCGGTTCCTATGACCACCTTTCAGCTCCATCATCAGACTTCAGATCACTTCCATGTCATAAAATTATTGCATTGTCATCCGATTGCCGGTATGCGAAATTTCAGCTCAATCGGAAACCGTGACTGCTAGGTAGAGTCTAGTATTCTTTTATCTGTGGTAGAGTGCTTTTCACGAAAGGAGTTCTTTTTGCGGGGCGCCACTATCGCAAATTTTAAAAGTTAGCATATTAAATAACTTTTTAACACCTCATAATTTCTCATGTGTAATTTCTTTATGAGACATTTTAGTTATTGACTTTATTTTTGGTTTAAGTATGGACCAACTAAGGGCACAGTATAAGTTGCATCAAAATCGGTTCAGTGGTTTTTATGTTATGAATAATTAAAATGTGTCGAAATCAGGAACATTTCATAGGAAGCGTAAGGTCCAGCCAATGGTGTGACGTCACGCGCTCTGATTGGCGTTCGCATTCGCGTAATAATAAGTAATTTTTTTTGAAATTAAAATTGATTTTATTCAATTTTAGCTTGTAAATAGATCCTTAAAATGTGATTTTAGGTTTTTAAATACTGTCTTTTATGTGAAAAACATAACTTTATATCAATTTGTAACATGTGTCAACATCCCTATTTAACCTCAAATTCACGATCCACATAATTTACTCAGTTCAACTTACCACCTTAAAGACAAATGCCTGCTGTTGAAATTTAATAAAAATTTGCCCAAGAACACGCTTTTTTTTGTATTCATCCAAGGAGAGCCATTGGCTACTACGTTGCCAGTATTAATTCGAAATAAGGTTGCAATAAAACTTATCAATATCCTCCTCGCCGACACGGCCATTACCACCTTAAAGACAAATGCCTGCTGTTGACATTTGCCCAATACGCGCGTGGTTTGCAATTGAATAACTTATTTTTTTTACTTTTTTTCATTTCTTTTGAAATTTTTCCTGAATTTTCTTTGCTATAAACCTCGCGGAGCCCGAGACCTTTCCAACGAATGCAAAACCGTGGAAATCGGTTCGTGCGTTCTGGAGTTATAGCGTCAGGGAGGAAAACCCGACTTATTTTTATATAGTAGATAGAGCGTTGCGCAGCTTTGGATGTCTTCCGAATGTAGTTACGTGCCATTTTATATACCTAAATAATAAAGGATAAGATTCAAAAGTAAATAAGAACGAGGTAATTTTCATTGTACCCCATGCTTGTTTGGTATGGGGAACAATGAATAACCTATTCATTGTTACCCAGCGGCCGATTATTCATTGTTACCCAACGACCGTTTGACCAAACTAATTAAAAAAAATAATATTCTATCACGAGTATCAAAGTTGTAAAACAGAAAACACAAAATTAAAACATTACCGATCCCAAATTATCTATCAGAAAAATAAAAATTGAATACAGAACTACGTGAAACACTTTTCAAAAAGTAGTGAAAATTTACTTTTGTTAATCATTGTTCCCCAATTTTCGGCAGCGGGTCTCTCTCCAACCACAGCTCAGTGTGGACTGGATTGAACGATTGGTATCACCCACGGCTCATTTCAGTTCATTCGGTGTGAGTGAATAACTAAAGCACAGATACTTATTGGAATTTATTCACTGTTCCCCATTATCCATTGTTACCCAGTTTCCCCTACTATTTTTATTTTATTAGGAGCCTACTGGATCCCACTGCAGGGCAAAGGCCTTCCTAACCTCCCTTCAACTCTCTCGGTCTAGAGCTATGGATTTCCATCCATCCGCATGTGAGTAAAGGTAATCCCGCCATCTCTATTATTTACCTAATATGACCATTATTATAAGGTTTAAAGATCTTTATTATCAACAAAGGCTATTCGCCACTTACGTGATAACATAATTTACGTAGTATTAATACAATATTAATGTTCGTTTACTCTACCAAATTTATTATACTCTACCAAATTTTTATTATACTCTACCAAAACGGGTTTATCACATTGTCAAGAGTCCAATCAGTTATAGGTTGTGTGGCCAACCTCATCGTTGAAGTTTTAGGTCGTCAAGAATTTCCACAAGGCCTGCAACATGATCTCATCGACTGTCTCCAACATATAAGAAACAGCCGTTACCTACAGTTTTACGTGCTTTTAAGAAACACGATAGTTTCCTGGCGAAAATTTTAGCACACTGAGATTTGAACCCAGGGTCACTAAATTTATATCTACACTAATCATGATAGACCTTCATCATGTTAATAAAAGGACAAAGGAAGAATATTGTTGTTTTACTATAAATTTATAATTACAAACTTAAAGTCGTTTACCATAATTTTCTTCTTTGAGAAAATAATGTATTATGTATGATTTATCTAGCTTTCTCGAGACTTACCTAATTAGCTCTAAAATTATATTCAAAGCTAAATTTTTAACATATTCTTATACTGAAGATTCTTCTCTGTGTTTGATTAGGATCTTATAATACTATTCATATCCTCATTTTCAACTTTGTAATTGTTAGAATAATCCTGGCTGATACCAACTAAATATCCATAAAAATAATACATATTATGTACTCGTATCTGCAAAAATAAAAATAACTGGCTTTTCTGAGGTATACTTTGTTTGGAAGTTAATAACTTATTAACTCCCTTTTAGAGGCAGAAATACCACATAATATTGCAGTAGACAGTATAAGCTGACTTGTACAACTTATATTTAAAAGTATGGCATATTCGTTGGTGACTCATAAAACAAGTACCTACCTGGAGCGATAGCATTGTTTACAAGTTAGACAAAAAAGTGCAACTGATATAATATTGTTGCTACTAATATCTTTGTTAATTTTCAGAACTTGTCAAACCAGATCCAGTGTGGATCATGTTAATAATATAATTATATCACTTCTCTACATTTTCTAGTTAACCCTTTTCTATCTAATATTATTTTTAAAATAAATTATACACCATTATGTAGTTCTATATGTTTATTCTGAAGTCCTTAAGTTCTATGACATGGTATTAAACCTAAATGACAATAAATACAACACAGAGAAGTCAATAAGTGAGATTATTACATATAGGAATATGAGGGATATCATACATATTATTATGTCACTGAAATATAACTAACTGTCCTATAAATTTATCTGTAAAATTTGACATAATGTAAATTGTCACCATACATTTTTGTAAGTCTGATACCTGACGTATTCATTGTATTAATATTCCATATATTGGTTTCCATAAAAAAGGAATGTTTTTTCTTAATTTTACTACATATTGCGTTATGTACTAGTAATAGTTTTGTTATGCTGATCAGCACTTGTATCCGTAAGCTTCAATAATAAGGTCCTGATAATGTGTATCTCGTGGAATATTCCACAAAACGTCTTTAGAGACGAAATATTATATTCTGTAATACAGATCACCAACTGCCTGCAATATAAACAATCAAAAAATGTATAAGCTCCAAAAAATATCTATAAACTACTCAATAGGTAGTCGGTTATAAGTCCTAAATATAAATAATTTCATTATAACTAAGAAGTTAACTAACGTAACAAAGTCATTTCATATTTTTATAATTTCATACAACCATTGTAAAAAGAATAAGTACATAGGTACTTCTTTTATTCTATTTTAAATACTAAATTAATACTGAGTTTTGCTGCATTGCCCCATGTTATTGCATGTACATTTTATTTAGTACATTATTATATTATCTTTCAAAGTACACAGTAAAGTCTATATTTGTGTCAGTCCTGTGTAGCAAATTATATGCTTTGTGATATTTATAAGACTTATCCAGGTGTATATGACATATCATTGTTTTTCTACATTATTTTATAATTTCTGTATAATGTACATTCAGTTGTATTATTTCAACCTGGTTGAGGTAGTTTGACTATAATCAACAACATACGCAAAGGTAAAGACATAGCACTTCTTTGCAAAATGTAGTCTCCTACTAAACTGTACATTATAGACTATAGATATTCATTCACACTTCAGCCCTTAAGCTTATATTGGTTGCTGTGTAGTAGGTTAATTTAAATCATTTATGCATCTAAATGCCTTCATGTGCGTTTTGCTTTGCCACAAAAAGCAAAAGATCTCTCAAAATTACTTTTAAAAAAAAAAAAACCTTACATAATGAATATTATAAATGTTGTGTCATCTAGACATCACTAATGGCTTAAATTTTGTAGATCTTTGCCTTATTGTACTTGTCGATGACTATATCTAAGTATTCCTGTTTTTACGTTCCTATAACTTAATTATTACAGCTATCATTTTTAAACACATGGTGTTTAAGGGCTTTTTCTATTGTTGTAACATAGCATGTTAAGTTCTAAATAATATATTATTAGTACAATTGTTACTAAAGCTTAATCTTTGCTGGACTGCTATTGAAGCTACTATCTAGTTCATTTGTACTACTGTATCTCGAGTGTAATCGAGCAAATCTTAACTTACAAATAAGTCAATATTTTGTTAACTGTTCAATGGATATTAATTTAAATATTAGACTAAAATTTACTAATGAAACTTTAAACCATACAGTTTCTTACGTAATGGTTAGAGTCCATGTAAAAAGGAAGGTGCGACATAAATGAGCGAAATATATATGTTCATGTAGAACTCATTGGCATGTTATTCTGTATGATTCTAATAAATTCATTGCTGAAGACTGTTGAGCCGATTGTAGATAAAAATGATTAGATCTCGCGAAACGCCCATCTTTTTACAGAGACTCCAAAGGTGCAGAATATTGTGACGTACAAGAGTAGTATCAATACCTAGAATAAGACTTACCGTAGTTGGCGTGCGACTGTGGTTGCTGGTATGCGTTGTAGGAAGAGTGGGAGTAGGAGTCGTAGGGCGCCGGCGCGGGCTCGTACCCCGCCTCGGCCGCGCCGTAGCCCGCGTCACCCGCCCCGCCCGCGCCGCCACTGGGGGCTCCACTAAACAAACACCCAAATTTAGGATGATTTAGGATCCATTTCAATTTTAACATCAATTTATTCAAATGTGCGACAATGGAGCTGTTTTGCAAGTCAATCTTATATTACAATTATTTAGTTCTATAAGACGCTCCACTCATTATTAATTAGTGGAGGTTTTTATAGAAGATGTATCAACATTACAAAGGGATGAGTCTCTGTGTCTAATATCCAAGAACTAAGGTATTTGGTACAAAATTTGGCATGATGAAATAAAAAGACCCTGGCAGTTTCGTTTTCTGGACCTGTACTTCTTATTACTCATATACCAAATGAACTTATAGAATTAGCTGCAGAATAAACTAAGAGGGATATGATAGTCCTTATTGGTAAAGTTGTAGGAACTATTCAGACTCTTTAATGTTATAAATTGTTATTTATATTTTTAAACATGATAAAATGAGTAAGGTTAGGACAAAATAATACCTAAAAGAGTGCCAAGGCCCAAAGGAACTAGTGTGTGAACTAATGGTACCAATACACCAATTTTTTAAATAAGTTAAAATGTGCTAAACTCACCCATAGCCATCATTTTCATATCCCTGGTTGCTGGAGGAATATCCATAACCCCCAGAACCGTAGCCACCCGAGCTATATCCCGAGTTAGAGGGCGCCGGCGCGGGCGCAGCGTAGCTGTTGCCTTGGTATGAACTGCAAACAATATACCCTAGTATATACTCTTATTTATTTAATTATATGGTTTTATTTGATGCAATTTATATTCAGAACTTAAAGCATCTGCATTTGTGTGTCAGACGGCACATTCCTATCAAGAATTCTGGATCATCATGATATTTGAGATTAAGAAAGGAAAGATGTCCCATGTGTATCATCAGTAAGTAGTGAAATGAATTTTATGAAGTTAATATTATAATAGTGTTTCTACTAGTAATGCAGAGTCACAATACAGAATATTAATCATAGCTGGCTGCTGACATAGGTAAGGACTTTTTAGTCCCACTGCTGGGCAAAAATCTTACTAGTCTTTCTCTTTTAGATTTACTGGTAAGTCTTCTAAATATATAAAAGGAAAGAGTGACTGACTGATCTATCAACACACAGCCCAAATCGCAGAACAGATTGAGTTGAAATTTGGCATACAGGTAGGTTTTAGGACGTAGACCTCCGCTAATAAAGGATTTTACCACGCGGGCAAGGCCGCGAGCACGAGCTAGTCATTTTATAAATGGAACAAAAAACAATATGCACGTGGGAGAGTGGGAGTAAATTTGAATATACTCTAAGTAGGTTATGAAACTTACCTTGAGTTGTATGATGGCTGAGCATAGGGATCTGGTTGTGGTTGCTGGTAATCACCCTGATATCCTGAGTGACTGTAAAAGAAAACTGTGGTTAATACACAAACTAGCAATTAAAATTAAATGTATTGTGTAATATTTTATCAGATTGTGTGAATATCGTCATGCATGTATCAGACGGCACATTCCTATCAAGAATTCTGGTTCATCATTATCATTGAGTTAAAAGGAAAAATTAGGCCTCAGAAATACATCAGTATAGATTAAATGTCAATGACTTGAATGAATCATGTGTAATTTTTGGCTTTAACTTTTACCTACTATGAGTAACTTCGTTGGGTATGGTATGGTTTATACTGCTTATTTGATTATTTTTGTACATATTTATATATATTAGCAATTTTGTATTTAATATTAATTAAACTACATAGTTGTTTTGCTCTTACTGAAAATATGATCAAGATTGAAATTATAGGGAGCTTTGTTTTACATAATATGTCATATTTACTGCCTGGGTAGACACAAAACACAGTGTGAGAAATTTTATTAATTATTTGGACAAATTTCAAACTTTTCTCACGTTAATAACTGTAGCCTGAATGGAAGGTTCATTGTACTTACGAGTAGCCGTTAGATTGCGGAGTAGCGTTGTGTGCGGGCGGCGCCTGGTAGCCTCCCTGTGGCGGCGGCCTACCTCCACCACGAGGGCCTTCAAACCTGGTAGGAAATAAAACAATTCATTCATCCAATAGGTTGCACTTTGCTCTTGCGTTAACATTGTCTAAACTTGTAAAGTCTATGTACACCTACATATTTTATTAGCATAAGTTTAAGTATGTATATTGTGTTTTAATTTTTTAATCTTTCCACAAAACTACTTTTTTTAATGACATATATATATATATATATATAGCTTGAATCTTACTAATATTATAAACATGATAGTTTGTAAGAATCGATGTCTGGATGGATGTTTGTTACTCTTTCACGCCTAAACAGGTGAACCGATTGAGCTGAAATTTGGTATAGATATAGCTTAGAGCCTGGAATAACACATAGGCTACATAAGTACTGCGGGTAAAACCGCTGGGCGCAGCTAGTAAAACATAAAAGACAAGGTGCATTAATGCTTCTGATGTGGACACTACATGCATATAAAAATACAAACATAAGATATAAAAAATAATTGTAAAAATCTCTTTCACACCTGAGTGGTTGACGTAGCATAAATTTGGCTTTAAGTCAGCGAGTAAAACTTCTGAATACAGCTAGCTCAGATTAAGAACATTTACACACCTGCCGCGTTTAGGCGGGCCGCCAGGTCCTCCATGGGGCGGAGCGGCGCCGCGCTTGAAGCCAGCGACGTGTCCGCCGGAGTACTGGTGCGCCGGGGGAGGCCCGCCGCCCGCCGGCTGGTGACCGCCGCTCATACCACCCCTGTCGTGACCGCCTCGACCTCCTCTACCTATATTAACACTACTGTTATATTCTCAAGCCCTTCTGATGGTAGGATGTAAAAAGTTAAAGTTCAATAATATGCATATGTTTAACCATTAGCTCCTTGATCCAGGAAACACTTCCAGTTCAACTCAAAATTGACATCTATTATTTCTAGCTTCGTTAAAATAAGGTTCAAATTCACATATGCAAGTGTGGCTTGATCGAACTGCTTGGGGACATACGGGTTAAAGTGTTCAATCTATAAGATGAAAGTCGGTGAAGTGATACTTTCTGTTTCCTTGTAATGAATATCATAACTTATATCATTTACCACATGATGCTACAGGTATAAAATGTATTTTTTTATCAGAATCCTGTCTATGAAGCGTATGTTGAGCCAGATACACTGGCATTTTGGTCACATGATAATGACTAAGCAACAATTTCTCACCTCTCATAGGCATGCCTCCTCGACCCCCTCTGTCTCCTCGAGGAGCAAAGTCACCGCGACCCCGGCCTCCTCTCCCTCTCATACCCCCTGGACCTCCTCTGTTGTTGAAACCACCCCCTGTACACATTACAAGATTATCTGAAAATAGTAATGAGAAATATAGGATGAGATCACAATTACAGACAATGCTTTAGACTAGAATAAAGCGCTCAGATGATAAGAGAGCACATATTTCATGCCCAACATCTTTAACATCTAGAACCATGACTAATGAATCATCAATATCTTCTTAAGATTTCACATTCCAGGTATTACCTACATATCGAGTTAGTTGGCGCGAAAATGACTAATGTTTTTAGGTTACCCACATAACAACCGAAAGTATATTGATTCTTACTTGCTGAAGGTGGCGCTCTGGATTCAATAGTAGGCACGGGATGCGGGCCGGGACCTTGAGGACCCGGAGGGAAGCGGCCGCCGCGGTCTCCGCCGCCGCCGCGCATCGGGCCGCCTCTAAAGCCGCGCGGGCCACCGCGTGGCGGACCGCCCCGAGGAGGGCCGCCTCGCCCTCTCATACCCGGGCCACCCCTAAGACGAAAAAACTATTAGGGACACTCTCAGTACTTTAAAGATTAATAGCACAACGGTAAAAACCAAGTGTAGTAGTATAACGTAACATGAATCATGACAGACAATAAATAACCTCATTGATATTGTTAATCGTAAATTATTTGAAGAAGCTGAAATCTTACCGTCCTCGCATTTCGAATCCACCTCTTCCTCTCGGATTGTGGCCGGGAGGACCTCCCCGACCACCGCGAAAACCGCGATTTGGAGGTCCTTCCATGATGTGTGGTATTTCCTTGATTTTTACTTATATACTTTCAAGTAGCACTAGATTTATAATGATGAAACTGGTTATCAATAATGAACGAGTTTATAATATCACACGCCAAAAATAACTTATGGACACAAGCTAAGCTATATATATATAACGGCTTACGCGTCGGCCATCTTCAAAAATGTGAACGTGAAGAATGAAGTGACCACTGAGCATATAAATAAGAGTGTCAACTCCGAAGAAAAAAAATGAAATCGCCTAATGTACTGAATTCATTGGAGTCACCTTACCAACCCAAAAGTAAAATGTAAATTTGATTTCTGATGTTGCCTCACTGTTGTATGACATTAATTAGTGATGGGCAGTGTCGATTGTTAGTGATGGCCAGGTCGATAAAAATATATCGATAGTCGGCGCGACCCGTTGGACGGGAAAATTGATGATTTTATTATTTATTTTATAAATAAAGAAAAGCCACGTTATTTCAAAATAATATTTTAATATAATTTATTAATGCTGTTTTTACAAATAATGTGCTAATGAGTAATAAAATATATACAAATATTGTGAACAATAAAATTACATAACGTATATTTTATTATACAATACACCGCAAGCAGTTATAATACAGGAATCAGGAATAAATAATAATAATTTTCTCAAGAATGGTCTTATCGAATCTTATATCTATAAACTACTACCAAAAAACCTAACATAACTTAATCCGACTAAGTTTTTCAATGGGCCGAAAAACAAGCTCAGGATCTTCTACGACTCATAGCATCTGCACCTGTAAAACATAAAAGGCTATTTTTAAACATCGAAGTAAGAAGACCAGCAAGACGCTCTTTCTGTACATAATCTCGCCCATTCATTCATTTGGGGTGTCATTTTACTTAGTCGGACAGTGTTGAGTGAAACGGAAATACTCAATCAAACATGTGCAAACGAGATGGACAAAACGAAGGAGTACTTATATAATTTTAGGGAACTAAATAATAACTTAGATGTCAACATTCTATTTCTTTTAAACTACCTACTGTCAAATTTATCATTATTGTAAACATTGGTTTTTTGTTCGTATTTTTCATCATTATTTTTATTATTTCAAAGATTTTGAGCAATAATACTGGTGATAAAAAATAAATAGGTAAGTAAAATAACCCGTTGTGGTGCACGCCAAATGAATAATGTATATCCGGTGTATGCAGCAGTAGTTTCAAAAAGAAAAGTGGTTACTCCTTTGAATAAGTGTTTCTCAGAGAATTTCTGTCTTTCAGTTAACATCTGTCAAACTTGATATGTCAAAATCTGGAAGATCTTCAAAGATTTTTCATTTCTTCTATGACAGCGTCAGCCTCGGACGAATATTTTCCGAGATATTCACATTTCAAGTTTGACAGCTGTCATCTAAAATGAAGATCTCTCCAAGACCTTTAATTTCTTCTATGACACCGTCAGTCTAGGACGAGTATTTTCAGAGATATTGAAGTTTCAAGTTTGACAGCTGTCATCTGAAAACAAGATCTCTCCAAGACCTTTAATTTCTTCTATGACACCGTCAGTCTAGGACGAGTATTTTCTGAGATATTAACGTTTCAAGTTTGACAGCTGTCATCTAAAATGAAGATCTCTCCAAGACCTTTAATTTTTTCTATGACACCGTCAGTCTAGGACGAGTATTTTCCGAGATATTAACGTTTCAAGTTTGACAGCTGTCATCTGAAATGAAGATCTCTCCAAGACCTTTAATTTCTTCTATGACACCGTCAGTCTAGGACGAGTATTTTCCGAGATATTAACGTTTCAAGTTTGACAGCTGTCATCTGAAATGAAGATCTCTCCAAGACCTTTAATTTCTTCTATGACACCGTCAGTCTAGGACGAGTATTTTCAGAGATATTAAAGTTTCAAGTTTGACAGCTGTCATCTGAAATAAAGATCTCTCCAAGACCTTTAATTTCATCTATGACACCGTCAGTCTAAGACGAGTATTTTCCGAGATATTGACGTTTCAAGTTTGACAGCTGTCATTAGAAATAAAGATTTTTCACTGGGTACGTCTCTGTTCTATTAATAGTGTCATAATAGGACTACAGGATTAGCTATTGATACTGACCACTGATAAAATAATTTTTTTTAATTGGACATTTTTACGAATGGACGTTTTTCATGGAGGGTCAATTTTCAAATTGGACCTTTTTACGATTAGACATTAGGATGTGTGAGCGACGGATAAGTTGTACTTTTTACGCCCCGCCCATGTAGTTGTACTTTGCGTTGAATCACTTTTTGAGTTGAGTTCTGCTTCTATTACATCCCTAGTTCGTTGGAGTCACAAGATGTTTAGACTCTTCAGCCCAGTAATTTCATTAATTACAGTGCTTTCCTACCGAAGCACAGTAATGTTTGCACATCACTGCTCAGGCGATAGAATAACTGGTGTTAGGGAAAAAAATGCCTACTCCAAAGCAATTGGTGGCTGTTTGTGACTTATAACTTACCTGTTTTCATCCAAAGGAAATGATGTGTAGAATCCTGTTGTTGATTCCATACTATATAAGATTTACCACACACTACACATTTGCGGTGTTATGCGCGAGTTCCGACTCATGATGAGCCGATAACTCTTCAGTCTCTTCGTGAAATAGGCACTAAGAATTACGAACGTTAACTGTACGAAATGAACCAAAAACTATAACAAACTAAAATCTATAGAATATAAACTAAAAACACGGCTGTCCAGTGCAGAAATTCGAATGTTTAAAGCAGAAAAAAAGATAATTTTCTCAAGTTACAAAATATAAACAAATAACAATGTCATGTTGAATTTGTCAATTTTAATTTTGTTTTTTTTTATTGTCAATGTTCAAAGGTCAAAGGAGGTGTGTATAAGAAAAAATAAACTATTTTTTATGTTGGTACTTGCTTCCATGCGTTGGTAACGTGACTCCAATGAATCTCATACATTTTTTCAATGTATGGAAGTTATTGGAGACTGGAAGTGACGTTGTTCAAGCGTCTTCACAGATAAAATAAAGTTCAATGAACTCATTCACTCAAAATAGATAACAAATCTTGACTATTATGTAACTCGCGACAGCAAAGCGATGCGTGACACCGTAGGTACCAAGAAGTTCATATTAAATGGATTTTGACCAGTGAACACCAAACTGAAGCAAGAAAATGACGTCACGGTTGCTTGTCATCTCACTTACTCATACTGAACTGAAAGGTTGACGATAGTATTTTTAAGGTTTGTTTTAGTTGACATCTATATGTACATAAGTGAGATGGCAAACAACCCTTTCGTCATTTTTCTTGCTATAGTTTGGTGTTCAAACTCCATTGAATATAAACTTTTTGTCTGGAATAAATAAAATTACTAGATCTGTGGCAGGTACTAGTATAGTGATCTGTGGTGGCAGGTGTCAGTGACAGTGACAAGTAACAGTTAGTCGTTATTTACATTTTACAAAAATCGTGCTTTTCTCAAAATTGCTATTTCGAAAGAAAATTAAAATATTATTTACCCACTAATATAATTAACCTCTGAACATTAGGTATGTAACTAACTGGTATTCATCAATTAATGTACCTACTTATAATAATAATTATAGGTACCTACTATCAGCAAATTTTGAGTTTGTTGTTTACTCCGAAGCCGACGCCAGATATTGTGATCCCGTGTCACCCATATCAATCAAACAAGTGGAATCAAATCTGGCGCCGACTTTTGATTAAAATAAAAATGGAAGATACAGTATAGACGTTTCGCAACTGGACCTTTTACATTAGGTTGAAGAACACAATTTCATTTCAGTCATACTTGGGCTGAAGTACGCAACACACGCGTAGAGCACGTGCATATATTTGTGAATTCTGTGGTGCTTAAGCTAAAAAATGCCTTCTTGTGCTTATCATAAGTGTACAAACAGTTCAAAAAATAAAAACAAATCGTCCCACAGCATTACTTTTCATTCGTAAGTACAATAAAATAATATTTTCTTTTAAAATTACGAGATATTGAATAGTTTTCTATCCACTATGATGTCAAAAAAGAAGTGTCATAAACAAAGTTTGTTTGTTATTTACTGCAAATGAAATATTTAATGTAACAATTAAAATCCTTTGTACATTTTCTAGATTTCCGAAAGAAGAGCTATTAAAACACAAATGGGTTCAAATAGTTAGAAAACAAAGACATGAGCCTATTTGGAAACCAACAAATTGTAGTAGAGTGTGTTCAGCACATTTTAAACCGGAAGATATGTACACAACCAGTAATGGCTACAGGAAAATACATAAAACTGCTCTTCCTTTCATTCAGGTAAGCATTTATTTGTTGAAAAAAACTAAATTCCAGAGAATATTACTACTAAGTAATATGTAAATTTAACTCATATACCTAGATAAATTTAGTCAGTCAGATAGGTGGTGATTTATAGTTTGCTAAATGAAGTAAGTAGGTGACATGTATCCTAAGTCTTTGTCACATCACAGTATCAATAATAATAACTTTTTAAAAATGTTATATTTCAGGATACAGATAATAATTGTCTTACGAGATCATCATCATCTGATTCTTTAAACAACATCTGTAATGCAGAAGCTATTGTTGAATCAGAGAGAAATGCTATATTGAAAAGAAAGTTAAGTATTATGACAATACGAACACGAAAGCTAATACAAGCAAACAAGAACCTAAAGAGAAAAAATGAACGACTAATCCACAAATGTAAAGGCTTTAGAGAAGCACTTTTTAAATTAAAAAACAAAATAGAAGGGCAGTTTCCAGAGGTCCCTATTAAAGCAGAGGCAGTACATTTATTAAGTGTAAAGAAGGAGTCACAATGACAAAAATGAAAAGTAAATTCAAGAATTTCCACTAAGTTAAAGGAAATTACCTCTAACATTAAGTGCAAATTTATTCTCCTATGTGTTCGATGGCCTTCCACATCCTAGAAGCAATGGAAAATGGTACAAGAAAACTGATGCTGCACCTGGATTTTCCCTATGTTTTGCAGCAGCGCATATCTGCGTCGCAATAATTTATGTCATTAACTACCGAAGCGTTGATCTGCATCCATTTTTCGTTATACAATTTTTACCTTTAGTGTACTTAAAGCGACAGGTCTCAGGAACAACTTGCAACCCGCGAATACCCGATAAGGGCAGGAAGATGATGAATGCGCTTAAAAAGAATATTAAACAACAAAGCTATTGTGTACACCTGTAGATGAGACTTCTAATGGGTTAATGTTCCATTTGTGAACCAGTTAATTAAGTGATGTTTTTTTTAAAGAATAGAATAGAATAGAATAAACTTTATTTGCATTTCAATTTTAAAATGTGTGATGATCTCTTAGTAATTTAGTAGATTTAGGTGTTTTCAATGATTAATTATTGGGCTTTACTCTAGTGAATAATATACTTCACATTGTTTTACAAAATGAATTAGTACATGCAGGATGCATTTCGGAAACTCGGAGAATGACTTCCTGCTGACTGCGCGCAACACGGCGCCGGCATTACGTGTTAGTATTTTTTAATTTTGTTGTTAAGATAAAATGTTTTATGTTTGTAGTCTTTAAATTACGAATACCTACATAATATTATGTTGATATGGGCCTCTGATACATTGTAATTGTAGACAATGTACTATTGCTTGAAATAAATGAGTGATTATTATTATAATCTATCTACTCAGCCCGTTTCCACCCACTGCTGGGTCCTCAAGTTCACCTTCTGATCCTGTGTGAGTCTCATCCAGTTCTCTCTGACATATTATTTTACAATTATTATAAATTATAACTAAATAAATCGAAATGCACTATACCTTCGACCATCACAAGCCACCTCATCTCGCCTGAGTAATATCTAATGAACGGATAAAATTCGTAGCTTATTTACTAAGCTAAAAAAAACTTTACCTAACCATTTTTTGAATTTAAAAAATTATAAGTGATCCTTCACGTACTAGCCTATTGTAACTTGATATCCGTGTGTATGTGAGACGGTCTACGTAGTACAGCAGAGGCCCTAGTTTGGCTATATAGCAATGTAAGCGCGTACTGTATCTTTCCTATTTATTTTAATCGTTTACTATTATAAAGTTACCTAAATATGCAAATTGTGATGCCAGGTAATTATTATAGTGATGTTCAAATAATTTCCAATGTTGTTTTACATTTATTTATATCTTCTTTGTGAAAACAAACACTTGGTCAATTTTATGCAACTAACTGTGATGTGACGAGTGAAAATAGTTTTTCCAAATTAGTTTTTAAGCGACAGTCATGAAATAACTAACATAAAATGTGGCCAGCTGAAGAAACATTTTAATAATATTGGTTATTATTTCAGAACTGATCCATTTCATGATGAAGAACCAAGAGAAACTTCTTAAGTACTTGACATCAGTGGAAAAATTAGCCCAGGTAATAATATCTAATAAAAAGGAGATCGTCATGTTAGACAAAACAAGAAATCACAACAGAGAAGCTTTGCGGGCTCTTTCTAACTCAGGCCAATTGAAGTCTTGGATCACCATTGGTTCAGTTCTTGTTAAAAACAATGTAGAGCACTTGAAAACTTTGCTGGAAGCTGACCAAAAGCAGTTGAATATTGATATTAATAAACTACGCTCAGAATTAAAAGTTAAAGTGAACGAGCTGAGAGATTTAGAAATGCAACCACCTGTCCCTGGATTGATGCTTGTGCCCTTGTCTCAGCAAGAAACTGCAGGATTGTCACAAGCAGGTTTAATTTAAGATACAATTATTAAATAGGAATTTTATAAAGAAAAAATGTTTTAATTTTTTAAAATATTTATTGGGCTAAGGTGTCCTCAAATAAAAAGTCATCAAATATATATTTTCACAGTTACACCTTTAGACATGTAAATAATATAGTACATAACAAATAAATAATAAATAGTACCAATTTTAGGATTTATCCATTAATAAAATTATTGTAGTTTGGTGTGATAATAATTATGATACAAGTAACTTGACTAAATGCCGATTTGGTGAAATTGGACTTATAAAGAATATCAAAGTATAATATAATTTTAGATTACCACTAGATGTTTCATGATTGACAAGATGTGTTGAGAAACAGTCAGCATTGGCATAAAACTCTGCATCAAAATAATAATAATGTAACCAATTTATCACCCAACTATCTTAACATCATAATCAATATAATATGGCATATATGAATCAATAATGTAGTTTGATTTCAATTACATTTTCTTAAAGAAATAAACATTGCAACATAATATAAACTAAGCACAGTAACTTACTTATGAATAGTTGTCAATATCAAAAACATTTATACTAGAGGTTATTGCTTAATTAGTTATAATAATAATAATATAATGATCCTTAGTAGCTGGCTTGTAATGAACCTATATCAGTACAAAATGCCACAATATTTTATAAGGGTCCTCGAATACTCGAATGTATAATTTGTGGATTGTCTTTTGAGCATATAATACAATCTGTCACTATCACAAGTCTTTGAATTCCGAATGACCAAAGCACGTATAATATTTTAGTATTGTATATTGACTAAACTACTGGCATTAGGTTGTGTTGTACAATCGAGGTTGTACGCGGAGGACGCCGTGCGAGCGATCACAGTTCACCTGACTCCAGACCCACTACCAGTTGGCCATTCCCGGCTTGTTGAGAGTCATGAAGTATATCTGACAAGAGGAGCCGCCTTTCGCCGAAGAAAAGAATACTTTGTCATTACGCTCACATAAAAACTTAAGTCGTTGTGCTTTCTTGTGCATGAAAACGCCGTCGAGGTGACCGCTCTCCACGGAGCGGATTTCGATAGCTTTATTGCCCCAGCCCATGATTTGTCCTGTGCCGATGTACGCAACTGATGTCGGCATTTCACCCCACTGTAAACAAAACATTTACTTGTTACTGTTGACATTTTCCCTGCTTGTGGTTGGAAATTAATCATCAAACGCTAGGAGAGTGCGGCTGTGGTGATGGCTATTTAAATACAAGTAGAAGTAATGCCAGAGCACAATCACAAAGTCCCACAAGTTCCTTTGAAGGAACTGTCTAAAGTCTTTAAGAACTACTGGGAATAAACGAAATCCAAGTGTTGATTTTGATGCTTGCATAGATGTAACTCTGAATGAAATAACATAGCTAATTAGACTAAAGAGAAAGATAAATACTCACCTGCAGTACAATATTTTTGCTGACACGTCCATAAGTATTCACGTATACACCTTCGTTGTCATAACACAGCAGCAACTGTACACCATTTGAGTTTGGTAGAGGGACAATGCAATGTGGTACAATTGCCCCCTGCTGGAAAAATTACACCTAATGAGCTGTCATAGGAACAGTTTTATTCGGGTATTCATGGGGGGGTTCAATTAGAAAAAGAAATAAAAAAATACATAATAGCATTAAAATAAATATTTGGCACCAATTTAGATGCATACTGGGCACAACACTCCAAAAAATTAAGCTTTCAAACTAATTTTTCAATGCAAAGAAGTAATAAGACATTTTCCTGATGGTTAGAGGTAATGCTGCCCATAATAATCAGTACAGTTTTCACAATGTTCCCAGGATTTCACAATGATGAAAAGTTCTAGGTAAACTACACACATGCTTTCTTACATAAGAGTGGTGTTAAGATGCTTCAGTCCAGTAATTTCACTAGCTACAGTGCCCTCCTACCGAAGCACAGTAATGTTTGCACATCACTGCTCGGGCGATAGAATAACTGGCACTGTTGGGGTACCCATCTAGTTGACCTCCTGCAAAGGAAGTCTACTGGCTAATATTTTAGTAAATCGAATGTATATCACTGATACTCACGTGCTTTGGAATATAAATGTCGTAAACGGAGGCAGTGTCTAAGTCAACAGCATGGAAGCCATCTGCTGAGCCGTAGATTACTTTCAGTCTTGTACCTTCTTCAATGGTAAGGTCAACTAATAGAGGCCTGTCAAACAAATATTATATCAATTGCCAGTATGATAAATATAGAAGAGCGCATATTAAACAAAAATGTCAGCAGCGCAGCATGTGATGCACTTCGTTTTATGACTCGAAAATTTGTTAAAAAATTTACATCTTTTAAGATGTAGATGTGTAAACACGATGATTGTGTGTTGTGTGTGTGTTTGAACAGGCCTGTTCAAACCTTGGTAGTATTTGTCACTGCGTAGCGTTTTGAAAATTACTTCAATGCTTTAAATTTGACCCTTTTAGAATGACTACAGCTATTAAAATATTACATTATTATTTGCTTACCTATGTTGTAATTCACCAAAATTTTTAAATGCCATGAATTTGTGATATGGTTTCGGCGCCCACGCATAAATCTCGATCGAGTCTTTGAGTGCGATCACCAGGAACTTTATCCGTTCGTATTTCACGATACGGAAATGCACCGCGCCCTGTAGTTCACCCACGTTTATCCAACCGTTTCTTCGTTCAGCTTGCTGTAAAATAAATCACATTTTTAAAACTATCAAATTTACAAAGGGAAAAAATACGCATCCAATATTTTATTAACACATTGACTGTGGAAAACAACAGCCGCAGCCAATATTAATAAACTACATTACTTGATGGACAAAAAAAATAGTCAGTCAACATCCCTATTGTTTCTTTCTTACACCTCAGACAGGCCGGATTGAATGAAAATGCATTAGAACAGCAATAGCTGTATATAGATTGGTGTGTCTAGATTAAATTAAATACGTAAATCAATATAACGTAAATCCAATATATTTCAGGGCTAGCCTCTGCAACATAGTCTTTCTTTAGGGTTCCATTGAGAGGTGGTGATCACCCAGCGGTTCCAAATACGTACAATATTTACTGCCATATGTATGTTGATCAGAAAAATATTTCATACTTACATCACTCAATCCATCAGTACGTAAAATCTTAGATTTGAGCCAACTAAGATAGTAAACGCGAACGCGGTTCTTCTTCCCGGAGACTGTCACAAGAATGTTCTGTCCTTCTAACACTTCCATCTGCTGGAAGCGGCGTCGTGAGATCAATTGATAAACCTTCCCTTGGCCGGAACGGTCGAGGAGCATCAAACCATTTTCAGTGCCGATCAGTAAATTCACACCTGAAAAGGTACATAAATTACAATATTCGTATATCCAATGGCAGTTACAATTTAAGAGATCATCAGAGCAACTACTATAGTAACTAGCAATGGCAACTACCTGTTTCAAACATTATATACAATAGCTACATTGCTCGCATCGCAGGCTTTTAATTGACAAGTAGCATGTCATAGATTTATGAAACAGCTAGTTGCCAAAAAGGTTTCCAGTCCCAGTTGCTGCAATAGTAGCAAAGTCTGCAGAGCGCCTCAGTGATACATCTAAATAAGGATTCGTTGAACATTACAAATATCTCACCCCACAATGCGGCGCAGAGAATCTCCGAGTTGAACCTCTTCTTGTATTTACGTATCTCTGGCGTGTCGGAGGAGACGTCGTGTCCGGTGGGCGTGACGTTAACGTTGACGTGGCTCTCCCTGCGCGACGCGTTCCCTGAGCCTGCCGTGCCACCGCTGCCGGTCGACCCAGCTCCGAAACCAAATGTCAGGAACGAACGCTGCTTCTGTTGCAACGGGAGGAACTGCTGTTGCGACCCAACCGACGAGTTCGAAGGGGAATGTTGGAGGGGATGAGGAGAGGGATTGCACACGAACGACTTCGACGGCGTCGATTGAACCGACGAAGGCGCGTGGTGGTGATGGTGGGACATAGGAGTGCCGCCCGCGATCGCTTGCCTGTACTGGAAGAGAAACAATACGATGTACTCACAACTCAGAGACTCCTATAATCAACAACCTGACCGTTAATATGTGATCTGTTAGTCGTTTCCACCTCCCGATTAGTCATTCCAAATAAGTTGGAAAGTTATTTGCTCGATGGCTAGTATTATCTACGATTAATGGGAGTGACGTAACTTGTGTGACATGAATATGATGCAGGCAATGAATTTGTATGCATTCCCATACAAGAAAACACTGTTCAAACTCTATAAGAATATAGTTCACAGAAAATTCTAAATCGTAATAAAAACACCAATTTATGTTATCTTGAAATGCTAGTTGATAATTACAAAACCGCTGGGGATTTACAGTAGTAATTTACAGTCCCGCAAAGAAGACCAAAATCAGACAGTTACTTTCTCATTTACAATATTAGTACAGTACATGATCATATACATAGTAAATAGTCTCAAATATCAAACACCACGGCGTAGGTACATTTGGTACCAGTAGCAGTTGATTAGACCCATTGACCTCGTCTATCGCTGTTATTGAAGCTCTCAAATACTACCTAAAAGCTGAGGTATATATTCGATCTGCATTCAATGATCAACATGGTACATAATGAAAGCGGTCTAGAAAATGCAAAGTTCTATCAAACTATGAAGGTTTATACATTTGTAAGCTTGTTGGTTGCATCAATTCATCTGTTTACTTACATTTGGTCGCGGAGGCAGGCGGCCGCGACTCTCCCGGGGTGGGCATGATTGACAACCATTATTACATTAATACGATATATACCAAAAGCCACAATGGAGCGTACAAGGAGTTTCCAACATTTATTATATTTTTACACGATTAAAACCTTAGGGGACAACCTCTACGAGGGAGAGTAAAAAGGCATAAAAGACAGAAACATCGCCTGAAGATATATTTGAAACACTACGTCGTATTCTTCACGGTCTAAGAGAAGGTAATAATAATCTCATATTAAGAACACCAGGTACTTATAGTCAATAAAAATTTTGTAGGGAAAATCAATTAACTAATTTTAAATTCATTTCATCATTGATATCTAAGATTGATACCTTATTTTGCACTTTTTAATGAACATTATTTATCATGGAGCTTTTGTAAAGCAAACAATTATAGGTTTTAGTTGGAAACCCCTAAAGTTACATATGGACCTAAAGTAGCCATGTAATTCAATGTAAATATATCCCATGTAAGCACAAGAATGGTTGGTAAGATATGCTATAAAACTTGTTCATGTTAGGCATAATAACTGGCGTTACTATGTGTCACAAAAGGCGCCATCATAACTAAGAACTAGATGAATTTTATATTTTCCTTAGCATATAGAATGTGACTAGCTTGTAGCGGACGCAATGTCCAATTCTATTCTATCACGACCAAACTGATTTAGTCACGTGACATACTTAAGAATTACCCGCACTTGTCGAATCGGAATTCCCGAACTATTCAGGGTATTTTTTTTGCCAAAGGGTGGTCCGGCGCGGCGTATATTGAAACCCTACCTCTATTCAGCACCGCGACCGAACTGAGATGCGGGAGCCTTTCCATAGGTGAATTCTCAAAATGCCACTTTAATCCCTTCCGCTATTCAGCACCGCGACCGATCTGAGCTGCGGGAGCCTTTACGTGCATTTATTCTCTAATTGCGACTTTAATCCCTTCCGCTATTCAGATCGACCAATGTTTAGTGTTTGTTTGCTACTAATTTTAGTTCTGAATACTGAATGAGACGTTGACGCATTGTTAAGGAAATGTAATAAATAAATACGAAAATATAATTATTCTATAAACTTTAATTTATTTTTATTATTGATATACGTAATATGGAATATGGTATACCTACTCGTATAAATATAAAGTACAGACCTTGCAATATAATTTTTTTCTTTTTGAAACTCAGTCTTGCCTCTTGTCTTGCCTCTTGTCCTGTCGCATGTCCTTCCTGTCTCTTTTGTCTTGTCTTTTGTATTGTCTTCTTAGTCTTGTCTCTTTTGTCTTGTCTCTTCTGTCTTGTCTCTTGTCCTGTCTCTTGTCTTGTCTCGTCTCTTGAATGACTAAAGGTATGTAGTATTTGTAGACTGTTTTACGCGCTACGAAGTGCGCGCGGGTCCACTAGTAATACATAAACTTTCCTCTTGAATCACAATCAAATTTCGTTGCGTGGTTTTAGGGGCCGTTCAAGTATTACGTAAGCAGATTTCTTACCATTTTTACCCCCCCGCCCCCCTTGTCATCAAAAGTAAGCAAAGCACTTACCCCCTCCCCCTATGCTCACGTAAACATTTTTAGTTATAAATGTTTTTTTATTTTTAAAATACGAAAATTCATGAAAATATTAGGTTTAACTGATACACATAGAGTAAGGGACAAAAAAATAAATTCAGAAATAAAGAACATACCATTTTTTACCAGGGGTAGACTTCCTTTGCAGGAGGTCGTCTAGGTGGGTACCCCAACAGTGCCAGTTATTCTACCGCCTGAGCAGTGATGTGCAAACATTACTGTGCTCCGGTAGGAGGGCACTGTAGCTAGTGAAATTACTGGGCTAAAGAGTCTTAACACCTTATGACTCTTGAGTAAGAAGCGTTGGTGCAGTGCTCCTAGCATTTCACATAATTGTGAAATCCTAGGTAACACTGTACTGATTATGGGTAGCCGTTATCTTTTAACATCAGGAGAGCGTCTTGCTCGTGTTTCTACATCATCACATAAAAAAAAACATAACAAACATAACGAATATTTTTGGTACACATTAACAGTCTTCAGTCCATGAAACCTAAATCCATGATTCTAAGTTATCGATGACATTGGATTGCTGCTCAGTGTTGTGAGTCTGCTCACTTTCATTCGATTATGGAATGTCTACGTCACTCTCATCGAGCCATTCAACATCTTGGTGCTCTAAATTTTGAATAATGCACATCAGTTCATTAGCACGACGAGCAGCGACTCTTACAGGTCTAACTTTTCCCTCTGTGGGCGTGTTTACTTTTTTATGGATCTTCTCGATGTGACGATTTAATGATTTGACGGAAGCATGATAAAGACCACACGTTTTGCATATTCGGCTTGAGAGCCTCAATTTTCCCCGAAAAAACGTAAATAACTAACGATGACGTAATCATCAAATAGACCCCCTAGCCCCCATGTCATCGAAAATAAGCAAAACAGAGACCCCCCACCCCCCCTTGGTGCTTACGTAATACTTGAACGGTCCCTTAAAGATCTAAGCAAACATACGACAGACAAGCGTTTTCATCAAACAGATTTAAATATTACCCTGGAATCAATCCCCGAGTTCAGATCGGTCGATCTGAATAGCGGAAGGGATTAAAGTCGCAATTACAGAATGAATGCACGTAAAGGCTCCCGCAGCTCAGATCGGTCGCGGTGCTGAATAGCGGAAGGGATTAAAGTCGCATTTTGAGAATTCACGTATGGAAAGGCTCCCGCATCTCAGTTCGGTCGCGGTGCTGAATAGAGGTAGGGTTTCAATATACGCTCCGGCGCGATGTTCAGATAAGCAATTTATTTAACTTATAATTTCGTTCAGTTAAATAACTTCTAACCACGTTTTTGTGTAACATCAATAACATAATGGCAATAAAGAGTATTTCTGAAGGACCAACAAAAATAAAATATTCTTATAGACATAATAGGGTAAAGTCAAAAGACGTTTCCTAACTTAGGCGTATAATATTGAAAAACAAAGTTCAAGTTAGCCTCTCTGGTTCAGACACTAAGGATTTTTTATGAGAACCGCCAACGTCACGGCTGATAAAGTGTGTCCATTTCGACGCCATAAGACAAAAAGGATGGCTGAAAATCTTCCAAAAGATCCCAAATCTTTTGGAAGATTTACAGACCTTTTCCCTAAAAAATTCCACAATTACAGACTTATCGACAAGTGCGGTCATTCTTAACGGCTAAGATCGAATTAGCGCATAATATGTGGGTGATGTAAGTGATACAGATGATGATATGAGTGATGATATGTCCTATTGATATATAGGTGGTAGTTGGTAGTATACCTCTTCACTGGTAGACTTGTCGTGTCGCGGCGGTGTGGTAGGCTGCCCCGCCTGGCTGAGGAGGTCGGGGAGTACGGAGCTGGTCCGAGAACCGCTGCCTTCGTTGGCACCGCTTGATCGACCCTATACACAATACTTATTAACATTCTTGTATGTTATTTGTGTTATGGGTTGCCACTTTGTGATACACTAATGTCTCACACTGTGTCGCAATAAATTGATAAACAATACATAACTAATAAATTTACGACAATGCGCAAAGTGAAGAAAACGAGTTGTAAGTTTAAGATGAATCTACTGAAAGATCAAAAGATTTCAATTTCGAAGATATAACAGACAAATTCACATTTTAAACATATAAAATATTGTGAACTATCGGCTGGACATGGTTAATTTATAAACTTACGATAATGTGAGGTTTACAATCTATCGACAGTTTATAATCTAAATAGATTAATCATAAACTAACAGCTCGTACAATACGGAGGCAACATAACATGTCGTTATTCAGCCTGTGAAATTTAGTTTCCGACTGCAGTGCAAAGGCCTCCCCGTTTCTTTCCTACCCTTAAACATTCAAATAACACAAACAGCATTTTTTTAAACCAAGAAATCTCTCAAATTACATTAAAATCAAAGATGATCAAAGGAACTCAGGATTTGTATCTAACCATCGAATATGTATTCTATAATTCAAAACTCGTTAACAACTTGCGACTTCTTGTACAAAATGTATTAGTTAACTGTCCACTTTGAAGCGATAAATCAATTTTTTATTACCATTTAGTCGACGGTTAGATCAATCCCTTTGAATCTACGTATTTTCCTACAACTATTTTTTTTTATCTATTTGATATCATCAAAAATACAATATTAGAATCGATAGAAACAATAAATCGTGAATGGCAGGTTAATATTTGTAACATAACTCGAAACAAAACGTGTAGCGATTATTGGACATGAACAGAGCGCGACAAACATAAACGTCAGCCAAAACATGCACACATTCACAAATCAGATGATGTCGGCAGCTTCAGTGATGTTCGTTAGGCATTCCTAATGTTAATAATTGTTCGTGGCACATCGTTACTTTGCTTCTTGTTGGCAGGAAGACGGTCTCGCGCACAGACTGTGGCTCAAGTTAGTGTGACTGTTAGTTGCTAGCGGATGTGGGTTAGAACAAATAAGCTCTATCTGATTACACTACATTACAGATTCGCTAGGAGACAAATGTCAAACCGAATGTCAACTTTCGACTTCGCTAGATATTGCTAGAAAAGTGAAGCAAATTGCTAGACATATCGTAGTACATTTGTCCCTAAGCACCTGGTTTTTATGTATATGATTAGTTAAATATAATATTACTATAGTTTAATAAATGATTTCAATGTCTAAGATGCTATAAAATGTTCATAATTATAAGAAATATGTCACGCCAAAATGTAAGACGTGTGAGCAATACCGTATACTGTATATTAAGAAAATATATAGGTTCTACGTATATAAAACTTTACCAGAAAATATTATTACACCAAATTCGACACAAACAAAAACCATTCCCACGCACATTTTCATATTTAATTAATATATTATGAGAACCATAACCAATTAGCTCATATTAGCTATTATAATATTCAATACCATTCCCTCATTAACAAGCATGTAAAAAGTTGCGTATTGTTAGTTCTAACTATGTTAGATGTTATCCCTCATACCGGGTTCATTATCAAACTGTCCTGGGCGGGGAGGAATTTACCTGGTCCTGAGCGAGTACCGCTTCCTGCCCACTCGACATGAGTTCCGAGTGCCGATTGTATTGCGAGTTCCTTCGGAACACTATATCCGATTCTGTCTTTTCCCGGCGCGGCCTGACGACGTCATCGTCGTGTCGGGCCTCGTCGGAGTGTCTGGTGTCGGCGGTGAGGTCGGGCGAGCGCTTGTCGAACGAGGCGCCGCTGGAGAAGCAGATACTGGTGGAGGGCGAGTCGCTGTTGACGGAGCTCTGGCGGCTGGGCGGGCCCGTGTTCTCGCTGTCCTGCCGGATCAGCGCGGCCACGTTCTTCAGCGCCTCTATTGGATTGTTCGCCTGCACCTTCCTCTCCGCCGACTTTCTGTCGGCCTTCTTTATCTCGCCCTGCGCGGACATCTTCAGGCTGTCGTTCATCTTTATGAAGTCCGTGAGAATCGGTTCGCCCGCGGCCGGCTTGTTCCCTCGTTTCCGCGAGTCGTTAAAGATGCCGCTCGACCTCATCCGCTTGTCGACCTGAACGTCGCGCTTCGGAATATAGATCGCCGAGTGTCTCGTGCTCGGCAGCGGGAAAAGATCGGAATTTTCTCGTCTGAACCCTCGGAAGAAGCGATTCGGGGAGTTCGTCTCGGCGTCCTTTTCTTTCTTGTGTTTGATGAGATCGGCCAGTTTCTCCTGCGGTGTCTTCTCGTGCAGTTTCTGTGCAGCGAGGTGCTTGTGTCGTGCGGGCGGCGTGAGCGGCGAGTGCGGGTGGCGCGCCTCCAGCTCGACGCGCGAGTGTCTCTGGTTACGTTTCTGTTCTGTTTCGTCGCGTCGCTTGTCGTCGCCGCCCTCGCTCCGGGAAGGAAAGAATCTCGCGAAATCCCAGTCCTTGAGCAGGACCGCCTCGTCGACGTCCGACTGCCGTTTATCGGTCTCGGTATTCTCTCTCTGCCGTTTTTCCGAACATGTCCGATACAAAAAGCACAAGTGAATAATGCATCAATCGAGGCAAAATATGAATGTAAAAGCGTGACCTACTGCTCACCGATCTTACTTTGGCGTGAGAGTAACCATATAAGGGGCGGTGGTGCCGCGGATCGATGGAACGAGCGGCCGGCGCGTCGTAGAATCCACGCGCTCAAATCAACGAACATTTCGATATAAGATTCGACAACGCGCCGGTGTCGGCACGCAGTTAGCACAAAAACAGAGAGGGATGGGTCTGTGGACCCGGCACGAAATATTGCGTCCACTTAACCTTCACATTTGACTATCGATATAATATCATTGCTCATAAATTAGTACACTTATAGACAATAGTAAAGTTAGAACGCAATAGTTGTGCAGGGTGCGTGGTAGTGCGACTCACCCGCTTCATGACGAGCGTGCGGTCGGCGCCGGCGTCGTCGTCGTCAGGCGTGGGCGGCAGCGGACGCGTGGGCGCGCCGGACTCCGCGCCGCCGCTAGCTCCCGGCCTGTAGCAAAACTCGGGACTGACAAGCCAAACGAAAACCAACGAGGGACAACCGAATGGATGGTGAGGTTAACGTAAAATAAATGCAAATCAAAATTAAAACAAAACATAGGAAATTAAAATGTGCATTAGTCAGTACATGAGTGAACTCTAATAGTCGCTGCAAAGAGGATATAGAAGGCCTCCATAGGTCATGGCTTTTGAATAACTCGTAGTGTTGTGTAAAGGCCTCCATCACCCTATGTGTAGCGACTTTGAATGTGATTAAATAGTATTTTGTCTAAGATCCTGGTAAACGTGGACAAAACAGCCACTATCAGAGAAGACAGAATCTTAGGTCTTGTCCATATTTGCCATTAACTGTATAAAGATTACATAGCTCTACCTATAAACAATGTGAGATGATAATGTTCAGAGAAACACATCCTGGTACTGTAAATTCTGACAACATTGACTAAATTTACTGGTGAATAAAAGTTCTGTGTGACACACGTGATAAAATTACATATTAAAATGGTACAAAAGTCTGAAAATGTAGGTAGTGATACCAACAGTGGTTTGAAGTTTTGTGTCAAACACACATTATATCCATTGAGTTTTCTATCTGCAAATTCTGACAACTTCGACTATGTAACATAATTAAAATTTCTGTGTGACAAGATAAAATTCCATGTCTTCTAATACAATAGTACAAAAGTAAGAAAATGAGGGTAGTTATTTACTAACAGCGGTTTAGGCGGGTCGCTAGCGAGTAGAGTGCCGTCGTTCCTCACTCGGCCGCCGCTCTCCTCCGCGTCGCTATCACTGTCGCTGTCCACGAATGATGACGCTTCAGGCGGGTTCCTCTCTACTGGCGGCCCTGTTTAATATTATTTATTTAGTTTTTTCTAGGCAAAGACCTTCCCAAAAAGGCTATGTTATGTAACGGCTTCATACTTTGGCTGCGGCGGTTCTTTTTACAGGCTTTTATTTACCTATCTGTTGTCTGTAATCAAATTTTATAAGTTTAATTTGACCCACTTCCCGGTATCGATTGAGCTGAAAATTTGAATGCATATATAAATCGGATGACAATACAATATTTTTATGCCATCGAGCTGATCTGATGATGGAGTCGGAAGGTGGCCATAGGAGTTCCGTAATTTATCTTCCGTCTTGGTGTCGTAGCATCAATACACTAAACACGACGTTTGAGTGTGTCAGTGTTAAGTTCACCATAAATTTATTATTTTTAATGACAATTAGTGAAAAGACTTCCAAATTAGATGCCCGATGGTACACATCATGAAACCACATATCAGTCACATTGCCGCCCAGTGTTGTGAAATACATACCAAATTGTGCGCGGCACTGCACTGCGCCCTATGATAGAAACTATAAGATAGTCGTTCGTTGTTGGGTTACAGTGATAATTAAGTCGTAGAAAAGGATATTATAGGTAAATAAAATCTCGTACCTTGTCCATTGGTGGGTGCTCGCGGTGGTCGGTTAGGCGGTTCGTTTCCTGACACTACTCCTAATTCGTTGAGTTGTGCAGCCAATTTGTCCAAATCCTGAAAAAATAATGGTCCCATTTTAATTCATCGAAGTTACGCTAAAGAATTGTATTAATTATTAATTTATGTAGTCTGTTTGTTGGGCAAAACTAAGATCATCACATTGTGGTCTTTACTCTGAGACGAATATAAAGACTATCACGGAGAAATTAACTTCATTATTAGCCGACAAATATACAACAGAATGAATGAATTCTTAGAGATATGTAATATCTACGGCAGAATGAAGAAACTACAGGTTTGTCTAAAAAACATTTCTTTTGTCTCATATTTATTGCTATACCATCAAAAACTGGTCAATACGAACTCTGGCACTCTGGTGTCGCAGGGAAAAGACATATAGAAATATTTAGGGAAGTTTTTGTGCAGCAGTGGAATCACATAGACTAAATAAAAAAAGTATTACAAACCTCTGGTCTTCGCGGCGGAAGCTGCGGTTATCGCAAGTGCAAATAAAGTTAACAGCGTGACATGGAAATAAAAAGAAAAAGCAGATAAATTAAACAATTCACTCAAGAAAATAAAACGTACACAAATAGCTCTACGAAACACAGGTAAGGCAGAAACAATATAATGTGTCGTAGATAGAATCATACTGGTTTTACAATATATAATTCATTTGTAAAACCGATTTTAAATAGGACGAAAGGTTCACAATTTGTTGTAATCTTTATTTGTATGTTCAATGTTCACGATTACTTGAACCAATTTGTTTGAAATTTGAAGAACGGTTTTAAATTATAAATTGAAAGGTGCGTCTCACACTTGCTTATAGAGCTTAAAGTTGGTTTAATCGTTCACGTTAAAAAATCCACACTATGTCATAGCTATAACAATTTGTTCCAAGCGTAAAATGAATATGATTCTGACGCTCCAAGACACAGTAGTGTGTTTATGCATTTATAAATTAGTTGATACTATAAATATATTTATTTATGGAATGATCTGATGATTTAAATACATATAATATGGTGAGTAAACATATAACAACTAGACACATTAGATAAATTATATTCGACATGGTTATCATGATTAACTTGTGGCTGTAGAAGTAGTTTTCATATGTAATTATGACGGCCTGGTCTATATTAAACTTGATGTATTCTATCAGTAAAAGTTAGCTTTTAACCACGATCTCTAGTAGAACGTGTGGTGATGATAGAGAAACAATGGAGCACAATTTGTGTGAATGCAATGTCTTTGCTATGAAACGCATGAGCCTTCTTGGGGAGCCCCAAACCGGAGGAGTATAGGTATCTTCCTCTTAGTGGAAGTCCGTTAATAAACCACTTCTTTAAAGAGTAGGAAACGGTAAGGTAGGGTTGAACTCAATAGATCCCAATGGGTCGTGTTGCTGGATTTGCCGGCCCCAAGATAAGAATAACTATGATTTCGCCTAATCGTTACCAATTGTTTCAAAAAGGTTAGCTCGGTCACGATGTTGACGCTACTTTTTATTCCTCTCGTACCTATATCTCCCATGAACTAGATTTTTAGCTGTAGTGTTTACAAAAAACAAACAGGAAACTGTTCGCTGGATCGATTTCCTGACATGCCCATCTCCCGACAAGATATCTGCTTATAGTTAGAAGACTGATTGCAGATGGAAGTAGAACAAAAAAAAAGCTGTAGTGTTTAGTAAAGATGGTATAAGTTAACAGTTTTGACGACTGGATATTACTAATCGTGAACAGATCGGAAAAAAGTAGCGTTCGTCAACAGTCAACACTGTGACCGAGTGAAACTTTTTCCCGTTCGGTAACAGTGTGAACTATCGGTAAGCAACGATGCGCCTGAAGATGTAGCTGTCTAAACCTAGGTGGGATAAATGTTTGAGTAACGTTCACAGAATACAGACCATAGGTTTGAAGATTTGATGCGAGGTGCGCTGCGGCGGCTGCGGTCCGGCTGCGGGCGGCGGTGTACCGTTGTTGGAGCCCGAGCTGTTAGACGAGCCCGACGACTTCGGGGTCGGGGGCAGAGGCCTACACATACAACCAACAATTCATTATAACCACGAAGAAGGAACCCATGGAGACTGCTGGCTCCATTGAATCTAACCTTCTTGATTATAACATGTTAGACGGCGATATCATTGTCAACATTGAGTTGACAATGTTGATGTTGATCAAACTTTGATTCCAGACCCGTTCCACAACTATTGTTGTCAATTTATTATGATACATCATCGCATCGAAGGATCAGCAGTTTCGGAGACTATTAGCTTAATATACACATAAGTTACACAATACATACAAACATTACCTCTTTATATTATTAGTATGTTTCTTTTTAATTCAAATTCATAAACATTCGAACTAAGTAATTGCCTTTAGAAAAAAAAACACAATTACAGATAATACGTAAAGCAAACAATCCTTAGCTTTCTGCTTAGACCTACGAGACTCGTCGTACGAGTTATAAAACTACATTTTCATGTAGAAAGCTGGTGTCCATTTGGTTACTAATTTTCCATTGGTAAGGGGCATAGTTTTTTAAATCCTATATTATTTTTAGTATAAGTCCAATGGTATAGGATGTTATGAACTGGAAACCGGACATATTTTGTCCCATAATAATAATGAATATTTACGAGGATATATACGTATTTGTGAAGTAGTTTATCGAAATTCGAGATTCCATGATAAACAATAAATTATCAATTCTGAATCATTCAACGTTCATTTTATCAACACACATTAGTTGTTTGATTAAAAGTTTAGATTATTAAATGCATATCAGACCGTCCAACCATTTAGTTCAATATTAAAGCATATATTTAATCACTACGTCGATTTTTGACTTTATTGAGGATCAAACAGCTGTTTTAATTTAAACAGTTACCCGCTAAATAACTTAGAAGCAGGTCCCTACCCGCTGTTTGCACACTATTTGTCCAGAGACCAGTCACAAGCCAAAGTCGGCTTTTTTCTTTCTTAAAATTAGGGTTTGACTTTTATATAAATCTTTAAGGTTATCAAGAAGTTTTAAACGGTTTGAACCTCAATTCCCAATATAATCTTGCGTTAAGATTGCGCGTAGTAGGCACAGAATACAGACGCCAATATCGAGTCCATAAAGTCGCGCGAATACGCACGGAATTTGCGTACGTACTTACATACTAGGTGTTCGATTCAGGGCGAATTTGCCCTCTCGGAAGATACTCTAATAACTATAATATAATAATGTTTACATACCTATATCTATTAGGCTGTTGCACCTGTGGGTCTGGCACAACGATCAGTCTTTGTGGTATGGAGGGTCGCGCAGGCGGGCCCGGCTCTACATAACGTTAATGGTTAGCTTCACACTAATATCGGCTTTTTGAATGATCTGGGGGGTTAGACAAGCGCCAATCGTTTGTCGCTAACGCTAAAAAATGTACTGAGATGACAGTCCCTATAGAAAAGCGCTTGTCTAGGGCCCCTGATGTTCGACGAATTAAATATGGACATCTACTATTGCAGAGCCAGTCAACTCAGATCATGCAAAAAGATTTTGCGCGACTTTAACGAACAGTATGGAATGACTGTTACATTTCATTTCGAGTTACAATGTTCAAGAAAGGAATAAGAAATATTTTGGACAAAAATTTAGATAGGAGTATATTTTTTTTTGTATTTCCAGTTTGATAATATAATACAACCGAATTAAAAAGTTGTCTTATACAAAAATACATAAAGTAAAACAGTCAAGTAAAAAAGTCATCCATACAGTTCTTTATCAACATAGAAGTAAATAAAAAAGTTAGGTTATATAATCACCTGGAATCTCCTCCCTCTCCTCGCGCTTGCTGTTCCGTTTGGGCGGCGGCTGCGGCTGAGGCTCGGCCGGTCTGACGTCACAAAACATGTTAATCAGTTAATGGGCGGACGACACAATAAAACAATCACTCTTTTGAAACACTCTTGCCTCTTCATTAGGTTAAGCGCAAACGAGAGCGTGCGGCACCGCGAACGTATAACAAAAATCCGCCTGCATTACTTTTGACCATTATAAACTTAGATCAAATATATGCTGATAAATTTGATCTAAGATTATAAATAAATGATCGAACCCTGCAGTGTTGTTGATGTATAAATCGGAAGACAATGCAATATTTTTTTGACATGCAGCCTATCTGTTGATGGAGCTGGAAAGTGGCCATAGGAACTCCGCAATTAAACGACGCAACACCATCGAGTTTGAGCTCGTTTGATTCGTCTTGACGAGTACCTACTTTGTTGCAATACTACGTTTCAAAAACAAAGATAATTTTTTAGCTAATTTGCAGGGTTTAAAGGATCAATATCTTAATAAATTGATATATCGGATATTTTTCATAATATATCTGATATATATCACAAGATATATCGGATGTAACAGTTTTTGTGAATATATCTATGGCATTTTCACAGATATACAACCTTCGAACCCCGCAAAAATTATCTTTGTTTTTGAAACGGAGTATAATTATATTCATTGGGCCGGATTCGAACTCTGTGTCGGTCAAATAGGTAAATTCCTTCCTATTTAACTTCACTGAATAACATGCTGTAACACGGCTACAGTGACCACTTGGCGCCAGCGTTTTGTCCATGAATTAGATGGTTAGTGGTAAAGTTGATACCTGGGCCCTTCCTGTATCTGCTGGAAGTTCCTGCGCAGTGTATCGCCGCCGCCCTGGTGTGCGGCCGCGTTGTGCACGATGGACGACGGTTCACCGGCCACCGCGTTCTCTTCCTCCTCGCCCTCCGACCCCGAGTACTTGTAGATCTCCTCCCGCACGGAGTTGTCTTGCTTTCTCTTCTTGCACCTGTCTATGTGGTCCTTCAGCTGTATTCGCACCTGCCTCTCTGTTGGCTGGTCTCTGTAACAATTTAAATTATCGTTTATTGTTTTGACTTTTTTTGTACAAACTAACCAAATCAAATGAAACAATTTTTTTTCTAAGTATTGATAGTTAAATGTGCCAAATTTAAATCTAATCAATTCATCAGTTTGAGCTGTGCATTGATAGGGTTGTGGTTGAGACAATCAGTCAACCTATCATTCACTTTTTACTTTAATATATTTAAATAATAATTAAAGTCTAAAATAACACAAAATACACTTTAGGTAATTTCAAATGTGTCAAAAATTCCTTTTCCTTTTGGTAACCTTCCCAATCTGAATTGAAACTATAGAAGAAAGATAACAAAATCTTCATAATTATAAACCTATGCAAGCTTCAGCATTTAATATTTAAACTGTGATTCAATCCTGTAGGCTAGAGAACCAATTACAGATAAGACGAAAGATAGAGAATAGTAGGTACTTACCGTATGAACGAGTGCTTCAATAGCTGCTCAGTGTAAGGCCGTTGATGATAATCTTTTACAAGAACAGTCTCAATGAAGCTGTGAAACTTTTTAGCCCACTTCTTTGACTTCAAACGAGGAGGAGGATTCCTGAAAGAGAATAACTCCAATTTATAATAAATTCTTCCCAGACATAACCTAAATGGACTCAAAAGCTTAAGCCATGCTCTGGTAAAAAAAATTACAAATTAAGACATAAACTTAAATCGGCAAACTACGGCCTTGTAGAAAGCACCATGAAATTTAAAAAGGTTCTTCCAAATTACATCAAATAAATGGTAAAAGTTCAACTTTGAGTCGGCAGCAGGGTCAGCTAGAAAGATTTGGTAAAATTGTGTTGTAGTCTCTAATATACATTTTAATATAACAGCAACGGTACCTCGGAATAAGAAACAGAGCCCTCATAGGATGAAGATCGCACAGCGGCGGTTGGCTCTCAGCCATCTCGAGCGCCGTGATGCCGAGTGACCACAGATCGGAGCGGTTGTCGTACGTCGCGTCGGGGTTCTCATCACACGCGATCACCTCCGGAGCCATCCAGTAAGGAGTCCCGATGAACGTGTTCCTCCTGCCTATGGTCCTGTCCAACTGGGCTGACACTCCGAAATCAACTGTAACAGACAATTAGAATAAGTCCTGTAAAGAGCGTGAAGAATCCTGAAAGACTTCTTAAAATGTTATAGGTATCAACCAAGTAACACTTTTCAATGGATATTTATTCATTGGAAAGTGTTGGAGGATTTTATGGAGTTCTGGGGTGTAATACAAAAATCATTTCAAAGATTTCTTATGAGTAAATTAATTTGTCATGATATTATCAAAAATTCCTGTGCTCCGGTAGGAGGGCACTGTAGCTAGTGAAATTACTGGGCTAAAGAGTCTTAACATCTTACGACTCTTGAGTAAGAAGCGTTGGTGCAGTGCTTCTAGAATTTCACATCATTGTGAAATCCTAAATAGCACTGTACTGATTATGGGCAGCGTTATCTCTTAACATCAGGATAGCGTCTTGCTCGTCTTCTACTTCATCACATAAAAAAAAACTGGTAAATGACAGAGTTCAAAGACAAAATACAACCAATAGGATCATTGTTATTATTGTAGTGATTTAAATATAGTGTTTCTAAGAAATGTCCCTTACCAAGTTTCACTTCAGCATTGTCGGTGAGCAAAACATTCTGCCCCTTGATATCTCTGTGAATTACTTTGTTGGAATGCAAGTAACTCAAACCCCTCAGTATTTCTCTGCAGATGTATGAAATCCACTCCTCCTTTAGTGATTGGCCTTTAGTAGACTTTACTAAATCTGTCACTGATCCTATAACACAAGATATTGCGAAATATTATTCTCGAAGTCTCATTGCGAAAAAAACTAGAATATTTTTAAATCTTTTAATTCATTCATGATATTACAACGGCTATTTGTAATTGAATATTTGAATTAATTGAAATAAGATGATAATTTTATATAAATGATTATATTATTCATTCATATAAATAGAGATGACTTATTAGTCAGTTTTTTGGCCAATATAATAAACCTAAGTTAGTGTAATTTTTGCAGGTATGTATAAAATCAGAGTCTCTTATATTCGTGGAATAATAGTGTTTTTAACATAATTATTATGTACAACAATGTACATATTATGTTTTTGGTCCATAATGTATATTAATTATAATAAATACTAAAAATATTGGACATATTTGTAAATCTGATAAAAAATGTTAGAGATACAACACACTGAAGTTCCGTGGCGGGGGTAATGACGTCGCGGTCTGGTACTCGAGCCAGTACAAAGCATACCAACCTATGACGTAGCGCGTGTTCACCCAAAAACTTATAAGCATTATATCTCAGCCATTATTTAGTTTATTCACAAATAAAAAAACATGTATTTTCTTATTATTTAAATTATGGACTAATTATTTTTTTTAAATTTTGACATTGGCAACTACCCTATTGATCTTTGATCTAAATATATAAAAGGAAAGAGTGACTGACTGATCTATCAACGCACTGCCCGCACTGGACGGATTGGGTTAAAATTTGGAACACAGATAGGTTTTAAGATGTAGACCTCCGCTAAGAAAGGATTTAGCCACGCGGACAAAGCCACGAGCATAAGCTAGTAAATATATGTTGGTTAATAAATCAATGGCAGCACACACCAGCACCACAGTACTCCATAACCAACCACAGTTGATCATCTTTCCCGGGAGGACTTTTCTTAATAAAAGCACCATAGTATGTGGCAATGTTGCGATGGTTTGAATATTTCTTCAAAACATTGATTTCAAGCTTTATCTCTTCCTCTTCGTCTTGTGTGACATCCATAACTTTGATGGCGGCGAGCTGACCTGTTTTTGTATGCCGCCCCTAAAAATGTACAGTAAGTGTAAGAAGGGAGTGAAATTGTTAATAACCAAGTGTTAATCACACTCTTAAGCAGGTTAAACTGCAAATGGACAGCTAATTTAACACATATATATTTCCCAAAATACTCTTAAGAACCTCATCTTTGCTTTTAAAAATAGGTATCTAAAACTTTACTACAGAAAATTTACAAAAAGTTAATTCTACAAAAGGGATGTTGACTAAAAAAATTTTTTTTGTCCACAATGAAGATTATTGAAAAATATTGGACACGTATTTTTATTCTTGTAAATTTAATGAAAAACGAGTAAGTTACAGCGCCTTAAAGTTGCGGAGAAGGAGGTAATGACGGGATGCCTAGGTACGATTTGTACCTAGGTGTGACGTAGCGTTTCTCCCCCATAATTTTAGATTCCTTATATCTCAGTCAAATTCAATGATATTGACAAACAAACAAATACGTATCGAATATTTTTTTATTATTTAAATTACGGACTAATAACATTTAAAAAATGTTAGCCTTGTCATCACGCCTAATATTATTTACATTTAAAAATTCGTCATATTGTTCTAATAGGAGAGTCGGACATAAAAATGGGCCTTTAATAAATGTGAGAATTTTTAATTTAAATTTGAACTAAAGATCTTTAACCCGAACTAGTTGTTAATTTTTACATTAATATGTAACAAAGCAAATTGATTTAAAAGGTATTGTATTATAATTCTGCAATAATCTTATATTGATATAAGTGTTGATTTTTATTTTTATAATAATCTAATTATAATAATATAAATTACAAATTTACTAGTGTAAAAGCAATTTTTACAGATCTTGCTATAATATTACACATAACTATCTACCATCTGTAATGATGATATTCAATAAAGAGTTATCTACCTAATAATATAGTGAATGAAAATAAATGTGTTGTCTTTACTTAAAGAATACATGCTCTTCTAGTTGAATATGTTTTAAAGAGCTAAGTTTTTTATACAATATTTTCCACATAAATACTACACTTCATAATATTATATTAGGTAATATCTCAGTTCATAGGAGGGGAGGGGGTCACATTGCTTTGAGACATAAGGCAGTCATTTGTGGGCCAATATTTTAAATAAATTTTAAGCAACAGTAATTTTACATAATATTGTTATCTGTTATATTGCTCTGAATAAAGAGTATTTCTATTCAATTAAGGTAAAGTGTTCCTGCCAACGCTGCCTGCATTTTTTCATAAAAACTAAATTGTTTATCTGGCATGATTGTATAATATGCCCATAGCACTACTACCTTACAAAAGTTCTCTTTGGTTTTTGAGCTAATGGTAATATTTTTTGAAGGTAATTGTAGTACTCGTACTCACGTAATAATATGAGTTTATGGTGATAAGTTATCTTTACAAAGAGGAAAGATTTATAATTTTATGATTAAAACTACCACAGAGATTCAAAAAAATCTTATTGGCATAGAACATAACAGTGTAAAAATGTTAGTCCCATTAAATAAGTTCAATTTGAATGTGTAGTTTGTTTCACACTAAAATGCCTGTATTGATTAATCTTAGATTCTGTACACACATAAGATACATTTCAGCTAGTAATGGAGAAAATGAGGAAAACTGGAGGTTTCAACTAGTTAAACATATAGGTAAATAATTATATATTAACACAAATGACAAGTTTCAATGTTTCATATCAATTTTATGTTCCATTAATGAGTAAATAAGTAAACTATCTTTATTAAACAAATAGGAATAATTTTATCAACTACATTTTCTATGCAATGTAATGTGAGAGATAGCATCCATCCACCTACTCAAAATCTTAGCTTCCATTTATTAGATAGACACTTGGTTAAATTAAGTTCATTGACACTAATCATCTGTAGGTACTTTTTAATTGTAGTGTTTTCATTAGAGCTTATTAGGCTTAATTCTATCTCACTGTAAGTACATATATGATACATGGCAATTTATATAGTGAATAATGTTATATCAATGTATTCATGAGGAAGTACATTCATATAGATATTAAAATAGGGCGATACTTGCTTGCATGTAGATACTGTGAGAAAGAATTGATTCATTCATTGTAATAATAACATGCAGTACATACTTTGTAAACTTGGCCGTAGGTGCCATTTCCGACCACTTCTATCAGTTCGAATATGCCAGCAGGATCCTGAAAGTAACATAGTTTTGGACATATTATCATTCGGCTCCCAGTGAACCTTCACTTTATGATTCACGCCCTGTGAGATCATTGCCCTTTCGTCACTTTTTGGTAATGACAATAAGCGGATATAGACGCAGATATCCTCGCATCTCATACATAGAAATAGTGCAGCTAAAATGATTACCTTTAGAGCGCTGAGGTCAATGTCGTCTAATGAACAATTTACAGACGGAGCAAGTTGATGCGCCATTTTGAGTAATTGTCACACACGAAGACAAAGCACGAGAACCTCACATCAATGTAAAAAGCATATAAAACACTTCAAATACAACATTAGCAACAAGATAATTAATTTGTCAACATTTTACGATTAAATATATTAAAAAACTCATTGTTTACACCTAAAATCGAATGAATTACAAATACACAAACTGTACGGCTCTCACACACCCGGCAGGGATGCCAGAGTAATAAAACAATACACAGAGTAAAAATGTTTATAATCTTCCTTACTTGGCAACAATAAATAAAAAAATTATAACACGTAAAGATAATTAATTTTATTATTATGTGCCCTATATTGGCAGTTATTTAATGATTAAGTATAAATTTCAATAATAAAATGTGGTCATAATTATTGTTTAAATTTATACTGTAAACTACTAACGCCATCTACCGTTGGTTTTACCAAGAAGGTTCTAAGAATTATTTTTAAATGATTCCCGCCACTTTCCATGGACATGTCACATTCTTCAAACTTTCTTGGCATCATGGAAAACTGAATATAAAATATCAATAACTATCCTCTAGCTGTGCCATTTCTGATTTAATATAGACGAATAATTATTTCAAATTAGGTACTTAGGTAAGAAAGTAAGAATTTGGTAAGGTGTCTAGTGACTAGTGACAAGTGTGGGTACCTTGATATTTGGTATTTAAATTAAATGGAATAGGGGTCCTCCGTCCTCCGGGACGAATCCGATATTTATTGTTAATAATTAAGTAGGTACATTGTCCATACATATCTTAGATTAAAAGAATTTTTATCTATTGTATGTACCAACCTATACACTGTACCTACCTTTTTAATTTTCATTATGTTATGCTATATATGTATTATCTATGATGTTATGACTTAAAAATGTAAGTAAACTTTTATACCTTTATATGGAAACCTATAATATCCACCTACTACCAGCTAAATAATATATTTTAGTCAAACCGTGCTGACACATTATTAGGCAAAGATCTCTGCTCCCCCAATTCTTTCCCTTGTACTGAAATTATACCTAGGTACCTAGGTTGTCCTAATGATACATTTTGGTGGTGCATGGTGCAGCGCGGCGCAGCGCTGTGATTTGTACCTATCTACAGCCTAAATAGCTCGCTCGACGCGACGTACGTTGTTGCACAAACTCAACTAAAATTATTGAGTAGATATTAGATACTATATACATGGCTAGGTACATATAGCCACAGCGCTACGTGCGGCCGCGCGGCCGTGCATACCGAATCGTAAGATCAAAGCACGCATAGGTAGTCACTTTACCTACTCCAACACCCACACGAGCACGGGGCACGGTATGCTCGCCGCACACATGCACACAGGCGACGCTACACCAATAAAAGTATAATAAACGTTAGCAAGACACAACGCGGCGTACGGTACTATGAGTCCGGGAGGGAGGTTCGAGGCACTCATACAAGCGAGGGAGAGGCTGTGTCGGCGCTGGCAGCCAGTTTACCGTTGCGAGGCGCGTAGTGCGGCCGGACGCTGGACCGCCACCCGCGCGCCGCCGGCACCCCGAAGCTCTCAGCAGCCTGCATCCTGCACCACACACACGACAACGTCACAATCACCCTGGACTGCACCCTATTTATGAACTTCACAATCCGCTGTGCTTCCTTGGGGTGTTTCGAAACTTTCTTGTTCTTTGACATACAGACAAAGTGCTCGTGCTTATTTCACTGCAGTGTTAATCCGATTTCTGACTTTTTATTGGATCGCTTCTTCATCGACGAAGGTAAGTTGTCTACTTATTTTAAACTAACCTACTAACTTCCTTAAGTAATTATATCTAGTTTAGCTTTAAGTTCGTGTCACAAATATTTGGGCAATATATTATTCTTATAAGAATCCAACTAGAACACATAGAATGTATAAGACCTTAATAAGTAGATTACTACATATACTACGTTTCTTTTTAAGTTACTAAATATTATAATAAATACCGCTTGAGTAAGTTCTGTCATATGTCTTTGAACCTACCTCTATATAGTTTCCCTTAAAAACATATTGAATCATTTTTAATTAGATAAATAATTGCCAAAATTTAGTCATTACGTGGTAAGAATTAAGAATGATTTAAAAATGAAACAAGTTCTCTGAAAATCAAGTTTTACACATCGCTCATAATATCTAGTCTCTAGACATTATTAATTCTCCGTTCTTATTAATAAATTCAATCTTTTTACCTACTTATGTGCACTCAAATGTGTTTAAAGTTTATCAAATGTTGGTTTGTATAATTTGTAGACTTTTCCTTAAGTATCAAGAGTTACACGTGGCAACTCTACATTCTTGTTAAAACCACAAGCTCTCAAAGTTAAAGTCAATTTTATTTATTCGATGGAAACTTTTGGAAGTTAATAATTATTTTGGTTTCTTTTTAGACGAGATTCTACAGTTTATTCGTAGACACTCTTTTATAGACTTAGACTAAGAATCTTTACTGAAGTTCATGACACAAAGAAACTGTGAATCTTAGGTTTTACCACTTAAAACTGTTTCTTCCAGACAACCTACGAAAGAAGTGCCTCTACGAAATAACCTCTAGTAATATATTAACTAGATTATCCTGAAGCTTTAATTTTTCAGCAACCATTTTATCAATATTTGGTTTGCTTTTGTTCTATGCCAGGTGGCTCTACATCTCCTAACTTCAATGTAGGTAATGAAATCTTAACAAAGCTTAGAGATATATTTAACCTATAAACCCATACACGATTGCTCCATAGGTTTAGACATAACAATAATAGTCAGCCGAATACTTCAATGGCCTTTAAAGAAGACTTAACTCTAGCACAAAGAGCGAAGGTTCAAAAATGTAAGGCAACGTAACTTTATACTCAAGTATGAAACTAGTTATTATTTTTTTCGCAAGCAAAGATCTAGATACGTCGAACTTTTGGACTGAATGATTGTTGAGCATGTAAGTGACACAAATATTAATAAAGTATGTCAAAAAATGTAATTTAATTAATTCTATGTTCTTGTAAAGCCACAGGTATGTGAACAAGTTTGTAAAGTGTCCTTTCCGGTTCAATACATTGGTACTTAAAACTTATGATGTTTAGGGGGTTTTGCACGTACAGACAAAACGTTGTTGAGAAGTGCAAATTCGCCCCGATTCGATACTCGCAGGTTCACTAGCGCGTAGTTCTTCAAGGTGTCATACATTGCGCCATTGAATAAGTAAGCATATTATATCGCCATCTGGACTCGCGATTTTCTTATTCGCGGTGAATTTGCCCGCCCTAGACAAGGTGTAGATTGAACAAACTGAAGTGTGAAGCCAAGTTACGATGGAAGCGCGGTAAAACGTGGAAGATTGTTCTGGCAAAGGATCAAAGAACAACAAGAAAGAATATGTGACGCCCATAACGCATTACGCCTGGTAGTGGACTACTAATAGGGCGAGAATTATATTATCGTGATTTTATATCTTTTGATCATTAAATTATGAAATCTACAGAGCACACAACTGCCCACTGCCCCTAGAAAAGCAATATCTTTGCTACGACCCTTCAGGAGTCTTACACCCAGTATTTTCAAAATGACCATAATTCTAATAGCGTTTCCTAAAAGGCTTGGCCTACATTTAAACGGAAACGATTAAGCCACTAATATTTTAAACAAGCAATAGATTATAGTCATATTTTCCCCATTTACCCACAAACTCAATAAGCAAAAAGATACGAGTTCAATATAATACAGCACACACAGAGTAATAGATCATTATTCTAATAAAGATGGAATAAAGATATAAACGGAAAGGAAGACGAACAGAGAAGTTCGGAAAGTACCTCTCTAAGAAGAACGCGCAAGAAACTCAGAGATATTAGTCCTTGACTGACGTTCTCGACCATATGTATATATCTCTCTGGTAAAAAAACATACTATCGCAGCAATAATTAACTACAACTTAAATAATAAGTTATAGTCCCACATTTTATTGCACGCTCATGCCGCTATAAAATACTGAGTCAACTCTGGAAGTTTTATAACTTGTCCCCATTTCCAAATACCGGCATTGTTGCTTAAATTAATCAACTAACGGAAGATAAACCTGACCAGCAAAGCGGTTATGTATCCGGTTGTAATGCTATAATATCAACAGATTTGCTTTGATTGAGAGCTTTTGACACATTACTAAGATTTTATAATAGTTTGGACACACACAGATTTGAGACAAGGAAAGTAAACGGAAGCTATTAAGATAGTAAAAATCTAGATTCGTTTATTAAATAGAAATCGTCCAGTCTTAATACTGGTTTGCAAAACATCTAAATGTTTACAATAAACATATAAAATAATTAAAGATACTCGTATATAGGTGAGTACTAAGTAAATGCCTAGGTGTTTAATTAGTTTATTTATATTCTTGATCGCGGAAATAGCTATAAATACCTTAAATATTTGCAAATACGGCCAACTCCCTGTAGCGTAATGGTTTACCCTTATGAAAATTAAATAAAACGTAGAATTTGGTAAACGCATATAGTAATACGTTTTATTAACTTTATAGAATAGGATTGTAGTATATTAGGAAACTTTATAGACTCTATAAAGTTTCCTATACTAGAATTTTGAGCTTAATTAGTTCAAGAGTTTTTAAGTTTGTACAGGTGACTAACAAACATTAATAATTATTTTGTATCATAAGTAAGAATAAAAACTATCCTCTATCGCGACTATTATTTAGTATAATTGTGTTCTTTTTAACATGATAATTACATGTCAAGTTGCAACGTTATCGTCCAAATCTTGAAGTAACTATTCTATCATTGTTGCCTTGAAACGAGAATTGAATCGGACAAAGGATTCGGCACTGGCAGAAAAATTCGCCTCTGGCCTAAACAATAAAGATGGCCTATAGTGGGGGATGCGGTAGGGGGCGTCACGCGCATTGTTCCTATCACGGAATAAATAAGAAATAAAAAAGGCATTTTCGAAGTTTACGAAAACTCGTCGAAATCGAAATCGTGAATCGTGATGTCGAAATGGACACACTTCGTAAACGCGTATGGTCTCAGTCGCTAGTGTGTATCTGGCTGAAGCGGCGACGTCGATTTCGATAGAAGTACCATGTTTGAGTATATCTATATATCTATTTTTGTAGCGTCTGTATGCCAATGGTCGTACATCCGGTTTGTTTTCCGGAGGCCCGGGATTATAATCTTATTGTATGATACAATTTTGCTGCATTTCGGAAGGCACGTATAAAAACTATTGGTCCCGGACATTACCTTTTAGTAATATTGTGCAGGCCTTGTAAAAAGTCTTGGCGACCTAAAACTGCAATATATAGGTTAGACACAACATATACATGTGATTGAGATTTAACTCTAACAGTGTAAGTAGGGTAGCGTGTTCTGTTGGAGTGTAATAAGCTCGTTAAATTTATAAAGGAATGATGGCCGATATGATCGTATTAAGTGTTCTGTGGTTCTTATGCTTCGTGGCTCGTAACTCAGCCTTGCATATGCCTTACCGCGGTACACCAGACATCGTACTTCATTGTTATAATACGCGTAATGCTGATGAAAATAATGATTACGATATTTTAAAGTTAGACTCTTCCGTCACACTTTCAGAGTGAATTGTTGTTGATTTCATAAAAATATAAGTTTACTAGCTTGTGCTCGCGGCTTTGCCCGCGTGGTAAAATCCTTTCTTAGCGGAGGTCTACATCATAAAATCTATCTACATTCCAAATTTCAAGCGAATCCGTTCAGTGGTTTGAGTTGTGGGATCAGTCAGTCAGTCAATCAGTCACTCTTTCCTTTTATATATTTAGATAAAAAGTGAAACGTATATGAATGCATATGTAATGAACCTACAAATAGGTCTATTGTCTAACATTTCGATGCATAAAAATAAAGAACATAGTTTTTCTACGATTTCTTTATTTAATATTCCCTATGTTTTTTACCCTAAAGATCTGATTTATTAGATAAATGTAGGTATAATATGAAAATACATTACAAAAAATATTGTAAACAAAATCATAAAGATTTTACAACCACTCGCTTAAAAGGCTTACGACAATCAATTTTAGATTAAATTCTTAAATTAAATATTAATTAAATTCTTGGTTTACAATACGCTGTTTTATAATATTATAAAAGGATCTGAAGTCTGAACAAGTAATTGCATGCTGCACGTGTATCTAAAAATAGTAAAAAGGTCTCCCAAATTAAAAAAAGAACTTTGGTCTGACAAAAGTAACAAATATACATAATATTATGTAGGTACCTATATAGTAGGTTTTGCCCTCATGATATAATATACCTTATGTAAGACTACAAAGCACTTCTCTACTCTCTACATCTACATGGTGCTCGTTGTTGCGGCTAGGTATCTACGTGTCTATAACATTCGTCACGATTTGTCCTTTTAATAGTTCCAATTCCATCGAGAGATAACATCCATCGATATTCGATTGTTACGTATAGGTATAATGAAACTTTTGTTTCAAAATAGCTTCGGTTCTTTGGTAACCGAGTCGTGAGAGGCTATAATATACTATTTTTCCTTATTGGAGATATTTCACATTTACTAATAGAAAGTGAAAATAGAAGGTACGAAAATACTTAGCAAACTGATGGTATCTTTTCGTTATTTTCATACAATGACTAACAGTTGATGTATCTAGGCTACTATAGTAGGTGCTATAAATTGAAATAAAAGTCCTACAGGTATATACTATTTGTAATGAAAAAAATTATAATTCATGTAGAATTATTATATAGCTTATATTGTATAGAGATACTATACACATTATGCATTCAGTGTACGAGTACCTCAATTTTCATATAATGGCTTAGCTTTATAAGGTTCTTAAAGTTATTCATTTTCAGGATTTAGTGTGGTACCTACTAATTTTATGTACTGTTTTTTTATAAGCATAATATTTAACTAAGCTAACGTAGTCTTATTTCCTTAGACTATGTTGACAGGTCAGAACACGTTAAGCGTTTATCTTAAAGAGACTAAAATAAACAGGTCCTTCGGTTGTTATGTCTATGATCGAGACAGAATAAAGCAATTAACATTGCGGCAAAAGGAATTTATAATTTTAGAATAATTAATTTAATTACTTAAACTATGTAAGTAATGTATTTTGCATATCATACAAGTTGTAGGTGGACAAATATATGTGTCATACAAAATTCCAAACAAAAAATGTACCTACATACTTAGTTATGCGCTATTTGGCGGCGCCAGCCATCATGTAGACGCGCTACGAACACGGGCTCGTTGATGTCTTTTGTAGCGCGTTGCGGATATGTATAATAAACTTACAACATATGTTTTTTTAGGTTTCTTTGTGATTTTCAAAAGTTTTTATCATCTTGTCATGTTGTTTATCGTTTTATACTAAGTCAAAGTTTTACTTATGAATGGGCATATTGTTGCATATAAGTGCCAAACAAATATATCAAATGTAAAATTTGATAAAATTGAATCATGACAACTTTTTCTTTTTATTTGTAAAACCGGCTCAAGTAAAACACATTTATATTTATATAATTTCTTTAGGTATACGTTCTGAACGTGTGGTGTATAGATGTACAACAAAGACTATTCATTATAGTTAGATCTTAGAATTAAGCAATGAGTAAATAATAGTGCGGGCATCAGAGAGCCTTGACCCTTGCCGTGCGGCGCATGCTCTACGCGGAAGGCTGGTGTGCGCTCGACCGCGACGCACTCCTGCGCAGAAAGTGCTGTCCTTGTGACAATACCGCGCCTAACCTTTGCCCCTGAACAAAAACATTAACTTCTTATTTTAATATAAGAGTCATGAATAAAAAACTGTGGGACTGAGCTTGTTGAATAAGGAAAAACAATTATTTTTGAAATATTTATACAAACTGTAAAATTTTTTAAAGCTAAGTATTATTCTATACCTTTATTAGGTACCTGCCATGTTTCTCTTTTGTTGGCAGAAATTGGGGACATTATGGAATACTGTTTCCAATTTGAGGTCTTAGCGTCACCCAATTTATTTTAACCATACATAGGCAATCGTTAAATAAATAAAAACATTTATTAATTAATACTTTTAGATTTAATGCGGGTTGACTATGACAGTTACCATATATGAACATAGGTATTTTCTCAATAAATACCACATTATGATTTTATGTTTAATAGCAGCGAGCATGCGGCTTTGCTGTTTAAAAAGGCCGAGCCGTGACTAATCCGCATATTAAGCTTAATATGTCGAAATACACTCAACAAACATACACGTAGACAGTTTAGTGTCGGTGCATACATGTACTATAGTTGTATATACACACACATACACGCGTAAGGTTGTTTTTGTCGAATGTTAGAGATGAAGAGACCGCCGAATACCGCTACGAGTCCGTCGGTTATTGCTCTCTCAGATTCCGCAACAAATTAACATGTATTCGGTACGACTACATTTTTATACCTAGTAATTTTGCTTTACATAAGTTTCTATTATATTTTTCAAGTCTCAATTTTATTTTTTAGAACGGAACAAAAGAGTTCTCGCTATGAAAAAATAAACTTAAATGGTGGCCGCTTCGTTATGTAAAATAATTAAGATATAATGTACGCAGATGTAGAAGGAAATTAATTTTTAAAGCGTTAAAAATGGTCCACTTTATATTTAGTAATTAACATAAAAAATAAAAACGTATATATTTAGTAGGCATTGAGTGTTTACTTACAGCAAACTAAAACGACCAAGAGTACAGAAACTAACAGACCTAGGGTTCCTCATCACTGTGTAATATTTTAAAATAAATGTAGAGGTGCTTATACCTTAGTCCACTTTGTTTTTATGAAATGGGCATTTTAATACATAGAAAATATATGTAACTGGTTACATACATATATTTTCTAAATTAACGAATTTGCATTTTTCTTTCTAGAAAAATCGTTACACATAAAAGTAAGACTCAGTGCTATACAGAGGCTTGTTTTATAGAGTATACACACGTACACTTTGTTACAGAACCCTAAAATTTAATGTTAGCTATTTTTAGTTGCAACTAACATAACTGCCTAAAATAAACTCGCAAGTGAAACTCGCAACAAGTCACATTCTACTTTAATATCGAACTTAGCTAATATGCAGGTAAATATTATCCATCAAAAGCTTATTTCAAGTAATATGTTAGACATAATGTAACTTTATATATTGCAAGAAACTACATTCTATGGATTATAAATTATAAGTAAGGCCGTAAAACATTTTATTACTATTAATGCGGATATGACACTTTACTGTTTTCTTCAATTTTCAATTAAGAATTATTACAGGGAAGATTTGATTACGGGAGATAATATCATAGACATAAACTTCACACGATTAGACATTATGTTAATTTTGGTCCAATTAGATTCGATTAACTTTCGCAAAATTTAAACTCCTTTTGATGATACCGCAGCTACATTAAATGAAGACAAAAATGTTACATGTAATATGTGTAGCTGATTTTGAGGAAAATAAAAGTGAAAGAGTGCGCTTGAGTGTGAAAGAGAGCTGCTAAATTGAAATGCTAAAACACCGGTCATAGTAACTCTTCAAATAGTAGACAAGTCAAACCCCTGATCGTAGATAAGCAAATTTCTACGTTGACTGCGGTAAACCAATCTCGTGGCAAAAATTCTAACAAGTTTCAAAATAAAAAATAACTGGTTTGTTATAGGAATATTCGATGAGAGTGTAAGTGAAAGTCATGATCGACGTAGGTACAAATAAACAGTTCCGGTTTATCGCTGTTTTAACGTTAATTAGTTATTTTGGTTACATAAAGTATACTTTGAACATTATTTTTCAATTATTATGATCGTAATGTGATTTTTATTGTCGTGTCTGTCTGTTGTGTAGGACTAAAATATCCCACTAACGTAACGTTATAAATGAGAAAGTTAAGATTTGGGAATGTGTTTTTGTTTGTGGATATTTTATTAAATGCATTTAAAATATTGCAAATATATGTAAAATAAACAACACGTATATTAATATTCTAAAAAAATATGACACAACTGTGATTAATTTTAAATAATGTGCAATAAATATAATACAATATTTAAAAAAACGATTTTCATGCGTTGGATGTTATTACATACATAGTTTTCAGTGCGTAATAGAAATAAAATACCGATAGAGTCTGAACAAGTTATTTAATTACATTTGTAGATATACATTTTATTTCACACTTACTAATTTAATTATAATAGCTTAGTTTCAAAATTAATTAAACTGACCGTAAATTATTTGATACTCAAGATTTTTTTAAAAATTTATTATCTTGTAAATGAAGATTTATTGTCTTGTAATAAAATCAGTCAATTCATTATAATATCTAAGAGTAGCTGACGAGCGTTAAATTTAAATCAATTTGCACTAAAGTTGAAGCTTGAATGTTACATAATTTGTACACTACATTAAGGAAAAAATCAGACTAGAATCTGCTATTTGGGTCTGAAATGAGATACAGAAGAACTTCGTTTTTCTTGTAAAAATTATCGTCGCATTCTAGAGTGGAAATGCAGTTGAAGTTTTGAAAAGCTTTTGAAAACAAGGACCACATTTTTGGCGGTCGCTTTGGTGTATTTAATTTGAGATAGAAAACAAGGTGGAGTGATAACTTCCTTCTCCTTTAGTCTTGGAACTGGAAACAGGCCTCCTTTAGTGAGAAAGTTTTCTCACTAAAGGAGGCCTGTTTCCAGTAGTGGACGAATAGACTGATGATGAAGAAGTCGTTTTTATTTATGGACTTCTTATAAGTATACGACTAGTTTGTGTTTACATGATAACAAAAAAACACTAGGAAAAATATTAAAAATAAAAATAACTACCTGTAGGTATCTAAATGGTCATTATAACCGCGAACCAATTTCAATAATGACAATCGTCCTTCGGTACAACGATGCGGAAATTAAAGCTCCAAATTACTACCTATATTTAGTGTTCATTCGCCGCATTGTAGCACTAGAGGTACACGAGTTACGTAGAATTTATACTTGATTGAGTTTGCCCACTACTTAATTGCATCTATTCGTCTAACAAAATGTTTTGACGTGTAGGAAGAAGTCGTATATTTTAAAACTGGACGAAGTTTGAATATGCAATTATTTTAAACGTTTTTTTCGGTACATTTCCAGACGTGGAGGTATCTGAATACCTATATTTTCCAAGCTGGACCTATGGTTTACCCCAGAAACTTGTATGAATATTAACCCATTATAATATTATTCTTCTGTAGAATAGGGATGTTGACACATGTTACGAATTCATATAAAGTTATGTTTTTCTTTTAAAAGACAGTATTTAAAAACCTACAATCACATTTTAAGGATCTATTTACAAGCCAAAATGGAATGAAATCAATTTTAATTTCAATAATTTTTACTTATTATTACGCGAATGCGAACGCCAATCAGGGCGCGTGACGTCACACCACCGGCCTGTACTAACGCTTTCTAAGCAATTTTCCTGATTTCGACGCATTTTAATTATTCATAACTTAAAAACTACTCAACCGATTTGGATGCAACTTATATTGTGCTCTAAGTTGGTCTAAATTTAAGCAAAAAAAAAAGTCAATAACCAAAATGGATCTTATATTTTCAGAGAGACATTTTAGTTATGGACTTTATTTTTGGCTTAAATATTGACCAACTAAGGGCACAGTATAAGTTACATCAAAATCGGTTCAGTGATTTTTAAGTTATGAATAATTAAAATGTGTCGAAATCAGAAACATTGCTTAGGAAGAGTAAGTACAGGCCAGCGGTGTGACGTCACGCGCTGTCAGATGACTGTTCGGAACGTTTTAGCCAGAATTCAAAAAATCATTTTTATTTACGTATTTTTATATTGAAATATCATATAATATTGCATAAAAATATGATATTCGTGTATAAAATGGGTCTATCTATCATATAAAAGCAATTCCAAAAATTAGTCAACATCCCTATTTCGGGGGGAATAAATTTGAATAATAACAAACAACTGAAAACCTATAGGTAAGTGTGTAACTTAGCAGCACCCAGTAGCAATAACTCCTTGATAAATTTTGATTTATAATGTAAATTATTTTAATTTGTTACAAATTATAATCTGCAAAAGGCCAACGAAAAGAGAATTAAGCATATAAGTATTAATTACTTTATTTACTTCTATTCAATTATATAAAAAAAAAACTGTTGAAAACTAAAAGTTTTAATGTAATGTATCAAATTTTGGCCGTGGTACTGGTGTTAGGACCCTACAAGATAACAAGTAGGTTTATCGCTAATGAGATCAGCTCTATTTTAGTTATCTCATCTGCCGTCATTTGTTTTCAGCAGTCTGGGTAGGCACATGATTTGAATTAGAGATTTTGGAATTATTAAATCATGCATGCTGCGTCTGAGACGTCCTTGGAGGCTGCTTCCTATGTCTATTTATGTCTAAATACGTCTTTGTTTATTATTTTTGCACTGGGCTGTTACACTAGTGTACAGACGCATAACTTATGCATAAAATCATACTGTAAAACGGTATGTTTAATTGTTCATAATGCAACTGGTACATTATTTTTGGAGCTGTATTTTAGCGCAAATAGAGTTCAAGTTAGAATACAATATAGTGGTGTTTCACCAGCGCGAGTGGCACAAAAACTCCATTAATGTCATTTAATCGAGCTCTCGAGCGTGGGATTACGAGCAGTTTTAGGTAGGTATGAATTAAATTTTAATTTATCTCGTACTTTTCCAGCGCTCCAATCGGCCTTCAAGTTTTAACGATAAAAATCGGAGCATTTGTCATGGAAGTGTATTTAATTCAACTTTTTGTTCTTGTTACTAGATGTGTTCCTGGAAAGATCAAATTGAAAGAGATTTATATCTATAATCTATCTATTCAGAGCTAAATTCAATGGTGTTTTAGAGATGGAATTTCTTTTATGAAGAGCATTTCACTATTATGCCAACAATAACCTTTGAAAAACTCGTCCCAGATGAATCTGCAAAATGAATAAAACCGCAACAGTGGTGTCCAATTAAGTAGATTGCTAATAAAAGTGAAATCGAAGCGAGTGCAGTGGCCGCGGCGCGGAGACCGCCGAGTGCCGGCCGGCGCGGGACGATTATATGCGATGTGGATGGTACGACGACCAGCAGGTACACACACCACACCACAAGCCTCGTGCCTTTGACTGGAACTCTTTGTTTAACACCTTACAATCATGCATTTATTGTATGAATTATTTGTTTAAATGTTAAAGATACCTACTTTATGCGTTTTTTGACTGATCAGTGAATGACAAGTATTGTTCAAATTTCAAGTCGAAAAAAAAGCATTTACAAACACGGAATTAAAATTTAGCTATATAAAACACTGTTTAGATATATGTAGAACTACAGCGCACTAACGCACCATAAGCAGGTTTTATCGTAGCTGTATCTTATGACGTATGTATGAATGATACTATACACACTTAAACCGATTCAACCAAAACACCGTTTATTCAATTGTTTCTGTAAATAGGCTAACTGAGTAAGATGATGTCTGCACCGTGAGTAGAGTACGGACGGGGGGACCTGGGCCTGGGAGGAGGTACGGGGGGAGGCGAGGTTCGGTCGCAGCATGATTTATCTGTGGCTTAGATCCGGTTCGCGCAGGCTCCGCGGCGTGGTTGCGCCCACGCCTTATTCTGCTCTATTATCGAGCTAAAATGATCGTTTGACATAGCATTCGACGTAGAATACAAAAAATAAGAGAAGACTGCCAGTAAAACAGAAATGAAGCATCCACAGTAGACAATGAAGCATTCATAGACAAACACGCACACACACAGACACACCTTAGCGATTAAGTAGTTTGAAGCAGTAGGTATAGGTATATGTAAGTATAGGTATGCAAGTGTGTGCAAGCGAATGGACTTACTCTAGGTGTTTTATTTCCTTTTTCAGTAAGCTCAATTTACAAAATTTTCCACTACTTCACCTAGTTACATGTAAAACCACGAAATCAACGATGTATTTTGATACCGCGAGTCTTTCTCACCTGTACCGAATTAGATATGCATTTGTATTTACATAAAGAAAGCAAGGTAATTGGTTCGACGTGGTAATAAACTTTAATGTTTGAAAATTTGCTAAAACATTAATTGGATCCTTGTTGATGGAGAATGGAGAGTCTACTAGATACCTTTAGTTAAAAAAAATCCGCTACACAAAAAAAAAAGATATTTCACCTACATCAAATAAAACCATTTTTTTAACGATTTAGCTGAAAGGTACCTACACATGTTATTTGCTTAATCCATAGAACATTAACAAACACCTTTCAATTTTCAGTGAGTAAAATCGCTGGGCATAGCTAGCATATTACATTGGAACGTGGCGTTGTAAACTCGTACTTTAGGTATAAGTATTGTAAACTGTAGCAGCGCAACGCCTGTGAGATGTAGACTAGACGAGTCCGAAAGTAGGTAGGTCAACCGCGCTATTCAGACGTCCTCATTGTTGTATTCGAATTCCGTGTGACGTGATCTTTGTTGTGAGCTAGTGGAATTGTGCGCTGGTGATTCACAGACCCACGGCGTTGTGAAGATCTCAACACCGAACCGGCACTTTATAATACCAATCATCTCGGTGGCTGCCAATATTGTAACAATCATTTGTTAAGAAACGAATTAATTTAGTGATGTTATTGTAGTCTTGAGATTTTTAATTAAATAAGTTACAAAAACATAAAAAAGTAGTAAAATACTTCTACTGAGCATTTTTCTGGATACTGCCAGGTTTTGCTTTTCGGCTGTAGCTCTTCCATTATTCAGGGTCTTGAGCATGGAGGATGCTTAAGCCCCTTTTTTTCTTTTTTTTTTATCCCAGGAAAAATGCGTTACGCATCATCACCCCGCGCCGGGGGGCGCGGGGCGGTATGTTTGACTCCCCCGCCAAAGATGGGAGTGGCGGGGATACCCACTAAAAAACCTGGGGGTGTCCTGCGGGACGCCATAATGCCGGGGCAACGGGTACGCCGAAGCATTCATCCGCTGCCCCGACGGCGATGCTTAAGCCCCTAGGCCAGCTTCGCTTAGGCCTGTTAAAGCCTGCCTAAGGTTTTACATTTATTTCTAACGTAGGTTATTTGCGTGACATTCCACCTCAGGCGAATTTCCTGTAAAAAGTAAAATTACTATTTAATTCAATAAGATACACAAAACACGCCAACTTTAGCTATTTATAAATATAAGGTCTTGTATTCATTTCTTGTGTCATTATAAATATAATCTTGTGCTGGTCAGATACAATAGGTAGTTACGATTACTGAAAAAGAAAGCTGAGACAACATCAAATCAACGTAATGGCTCATTAGAAATAAAATGGAGCTCTCCTACTATTAAGTAGAAGCATCACGTTTTGTTGATGTTGCTCTCACGCCAGAAGTGGAATGAAATCTCTGGTGGTAAGTACATAATGAGTCACTCGCAACATCGCAAAGGATGGCCTGCGCATGGCGTGCGCTCGGCACCAGAACATTAACGAACATATCTAAATATTATGTACCACAGAATGCGTTTTAATTGTACTACACTAGCGTGACTTCAACATTGTATTACCAAAGAACGTATGTAAGATTTTATTGGTGTTACACTTAATTTTAACTCACATACGCACTCACACGATGACGTTGAAAGAGACAACGTAGGAATATCATGACGAAAGTCGATTTGCAATGTCGACGTTGCGTCATTTCAGTTTACAAAACTTCAATTGCAAAAATATGCTCCAGTTTCAAGCCAAACTTAATATTGACTTGGATAACATATTGGCGTTTACTGTATATTGACATGATATATAATATCTGCTAATATGTAAACACATAACTACTAAAAGGTATCTATGATAATAATAAAGGAAACATTTGAAATGAAAGGAGTCTGTTTCATATATAGGTTGGTTACATTAGTCGAAAGTTTGTAGAGTCAGTCCTTAAAAGCTATTAAGGAAATATTTTCAAATATGCAGATACCACTTTCTTCACTACGTAAGATGGGCCAGTTCCTCAATGCATTCTATTGTAACGCAAATGAATATGCGTGTGTCTCTTCCGTAACCTATCCAAAACCAGATAAACCCTGCTGAAGTACTCGTGTACCTATAAGTGTAAGCTTTTATTGAATTTAAATGTGTGATAGATTTTTTACGAATGGGTTTAGTTTACTTCCCTAATTCGTTGGGTTTAGTAAAAATCTGTAATATATTTAGGTATATTAGTCATTTCTCAAAAAAAAACTCTGACAATATAATTTAAATTTCACGCATGTAACAAGGTTCAATAAAAATCGCTGCACTGTAATCAAACATAAAATAAGTTACTAATTTTATACTTATTTTCTACTTTATGTCTAACTATAACCGAGAACCAATGTGTGAAATTTTGTAATAATTCACTTAGTCGTAAATTTTGCATTGACTGTTACTTGCGACTTTCCACGTTTCCTTTCCTAGTAATGAGGTATACTTACCCTTAACTAATCTCTGAATTCTCATAAATCTCAAGGTAATTACCGGTATATAACAAGAGCCTTTTGTTGGTACCTATCTAATTATCTGTAGCTTGTGAGTAATGCTGTAATGGCAGAGTGCAGAGCGCGGTGCAAAGGAGGTCGAGTCGGTATCGGTGCCGCATGCCGGCCGGAGTATCCACTTGAATTACCTCGCCGAAAAGAAAAAGTGTACCAATTGAGCTGTGTAAGAGCTAAACGTAAATCAAATTGAAGATGCCCGATAAAGTGGATAATAATTAGTGGAAGACGTGAAAGTGTTGGGAGAAAAATTCGTGAGAGTTTGTGTTAGTGTGATTGTGCATTTGGCGAGGGACATCCGGTTGTGGTCGGAGAAACAGTAGCTAGTGTGCCTCACTTGCATGTCTAAACATGGCCCGCTTGTATTCGGTTGCGTCAAAATACGCAACGAAGGAAAATAGTAGTTCGAGATTTCGCACATATGGGTAATCAGATAATTAAGTAATATATTTGTAAAAACCACATTCGTTCTTTGTGTTATTATAATGTCTTATTAAGTATTTAATGTAAAATATAAAAAAAGCGTTAGGCCGGAAAATATCGTGAGCATAATTAATCACTATATATAAGGAATGCATAATACATATATTATCTTAATCTCCATGTCATCAATTATACTATAATTATTAGAAACTATTTTGCGGAAATAGATACCTTAACTTATATATGTAGGTACACGGTTAGTGAAATAGAAACAAAACAGCCTGAAATGATGAAATGATTTGATCATGTTTGTATTGTACGAACATACTCGTACTATCTTTTTTTCACACGACGTTGTGAGTTGCTTCCGACACTCGCATAATTCGTGTAACGGTTTATTTGTAAATTTTATCTAGAAAAGTGTAATGTTAAAGGTTTCAGCTAATAAAAGTCCTTTTCGCAGCTAAATTTTATCTAGAAAAGTGTAAACGTTTATGACATATATAAAATTTATGGAGATACAAAATAATTGATTAAGACGTCACGTCGAGTCATTTAAAGCTAGCGCAACAGACACACTTAATAAAAAAACCTACAAGCCATAAGATGTGCCATGTTCTCAAGATGGCGTATCCACTTTGCCACGTACATAATTGGACTTGAATCACTTTTTGCGGATTCATTCATGAATATTCTGTGTAAACATCAACGAAGACGAACATTATTATGTCAAAGGCGTGTTGGTCGCATAAAATTAACTTGACTTGGCATTTCAGAAGAGGTAATTTTTAACGTGTGAGCAACTTAATTAATACGCCACATTGTAATTATATGCTAGGTATTCGATGTTTATTTGAAAACTAGGTGAAAACCAGTCCTAATATTTCACTATTTTAATATATTTGCTTGATTTAAATAAGTACATAACTTTATGCTTACTTCTTAATTTATTCTTAGTTTTTTAGCAAAATCATATTCAAATACACGAAAAATCACTAATTTGTCCAACCTATTGTATGATTTTTATACAATAGGTAATAATAGGTTATTCATTTGAGAAAACGTTTCGCTTATTGGGTCATCTCAAATTACCTCTATATAAATAACTGTACCTACTAGTGCACTGGCGGATCCAGGATTTGGTTCTGGGGGGGGGGGGGGAGGGGGCAAGAAGCAGACGGGCAAAATATTATAATTTTTACTACGAAAAGTGTACTCTGAACAGTTAGAAGTTCAAATACCCTTAATAATAAGAGCCTTACTAAGAATAAGAGGGTTACCCTTAATAATAATAAGAGGGGGGGGGGGGCTTAGACCCCTGCCCCCCTCCCTAAATCCGCCTATGTACTAGTGTGTCAATGAATTGAATATATAACTTTTTATTGTAACACCAAAAATATACAGAAAACCTAAAAACATGGCTATGATTATTAATTAATTTGTTTTTGAGTTATTCAATCAATGAGAAGTATTAGAGAGCCGACATTTAAGCCTCTATTTATAATTTTAATTTTACAAGTACAGTGAAGTGACAGATGGGTGGATTTTAATCACACCCAGCAATAATATTCTCCACTCATTAGTCATCGAAAAGCTTTGTGTTGAATGGCTTACTTACCGCAAGGCAGAGTCTAAATTACTTGATGCGACATGTGAGTTTGTTTAAGTAATATTTTTTTTTAAAACAAGCTGTAAAGACCGTTCTGTTAACTATACATATATTTTAGTATTCTTTTATCTGTGATGGTACTAAGAAACTTTACCGGGACTTTTAAAATATTTTTAAAGTTAAAGAAGACATCTTTAGTATTTTCAATAGTCCGCAAAATAAGACAAAGGAAAATAATTAATAAATATGACTGTGGAATCAATGCTTGCGAATGGATTTTAGCATTTTTACGAAAAAGACCAGCATTTAGTACTTGTATGTAGAGATAGTTACAGATGAGTGCGAGGTTTTGCAAAAACATAACGGGCACTCGGAAGCAAGCTCGTGGGCGAGAGAAGCCGCTTACCTTACTCTAGTTAGGAACTTTATGTCGTAAATTATGTACTCGAACAACAAAGAAACATCACATATTGAATACAGTGTTGTTGACTCTCGGTATATAGTCCGCACCAAAGAACTTGATCCAAAATGGGTATAAAAATAAATAGACATTTAAGACAACATTCGAAAAAAACTATATGATGTATGTGAAGGGTTAAAACCACACTCCCCTGCGCAGGTCAGCTGAGACGAAGTGAGATTTTTTTTACTGCGCCGAGTTCATGATTTATGCGCTGACTCTACATAGATATCTGAGTCTGAGGGTCCCGACTGTTTCCTACAAGAAATCTAGATCGTCAGGGGACGCTGCAAGCCTTGAAGTATCTTGACGACCAGAAACTACAACATATAGGTTGACCACAAACAAATATTTCTGATAATGATATGATTCTGCCCTGTTCTGTTAGCGTATAATATACTTAATTATTATTATTATAAATGCGATAATAAAATAGAAACCAATTTTAGAACCAGTAGCTATTATTTGTCAATAAGATAGTAAAACATATTCAATCTATGAATACGTGGTTAGTACTCTCACTAGCAGTGGAATTTACCAACATTGTATCGATCGGCCAAACGGGTTATCCGATCAGGCGCCCACTCGCGAAGCCACGGTCTTAGTCTTAACATAAGAAAGCATTGAATATAAATTATAAATTAATGTAGCAGGCTTTTGATTGATATATAAACGGCATTTTAGATTTCTGTACATATTATTAAACTTTACTCAAAACTGTAGTCAGCGGTAGAAATTGAAGACCACGTTCAAGTAGTGTACGAACTCTACTTGACTGCACGTGATTTTGTATAGGCACAAGTGTTGTTTATCGCTGTATAATTAGTTTGTAAGAGGTTGTAGTAGTGTCATTTTGTCTCAATGCAATAATTTTATAGAATACACCGACATACAAGCAGACGGCCCGCCTGATTATGGTGAGCGACCGTCCCGTCACCTATTGACGTCTGCAACTCTAGTGGCATTGCTAACGCAGTTGCATTAATTTGGTGTATTTTCCACAACGAAGAAAATTAACGTGATATTTATGATAATTTTCTTGATTTCGATTCCGTAATATATTCTAGATTTTAATTTCGTTATGTGTGTACCTATACCTACTCGTGTAATAGGTATATAGAAAAGTCCATTATATTAAAACGCAGAACTGAATTAGACCAGTCACCTGCCACAGTTCAAGTGTCTACATAATATTGGTTTGGTAAAAATAACTCAAACAAACTCATTATAAGTAATAATTGCCCCTAAATTATGCAGAACAATAAAATGTAATAGGTTACAAAGCAATAAATTCGGTAACCTCGCACATTTAACGACTAAGAAATTATGATAATTTTAGAGTAAGGATAATAAATTGTCAATTATATGAATGGCTGTACCTAAATGAAATCTGTAGTGTAAAGTGGTTGTGATTGCTTGACCGAGACACAAAGTTCAGCCTAAGATGTGAAGCCTTTTAAAGGGTTTGTAGTTTGTACCTTTTACGTTAGTACAAACAAGCAAGTAGCAAGGAGGAAAGGTTTAAATCTCGTCGTTTTTTTACCGACTACTCGCAGATTTGAATTGAAATTTTTAATAAGGGTACATTTTACAGGTACAAAATATTTAAATTGAAATTTGTCGAGCTGTTTTTAAGTAATAAATTAAAACGTGTGTCTCTTCTACGCTTAGGTAATGCCAGGGATCTTGAAGTCGATATTTTTAGTTCACTTATTTACTACAAAATATACTTTTCGACTCACCAAAGCTTAAAAATATATGAATGAATAAGAGGAAAACGTCTCAGAACCATTATTTTCATAAGTCACATTATCTAACACAATAATAGCGAAGCACAATAAAACAAGTAGTTAATAATAACGGTGTATGGTCAGTAAGCTCGGCACTCCATTTTGCGCTCTCTTGACCTTTTCGTGGAGGAACAATTATTATTTAATCCTACGGTAGTAGTTGGACGGCGACGCGACGTAACGCCCGCCTTGTTGTGCAGGCACCGCACCGTGGTTATTGTATGAATACTTTTGTTATAGACCACTAGATTATGCTCGCAGATCGCACCTACAAATCCTTTATTAGAATGTACTAGTATAGTGATCTGTGATTAGAATAGAATAGAAAACTTTATTGGAACACTACAAATACACATAACACTTAAAACTAAAACACAAAATCATCACATAAGTGTATCGTGTATGTGTGTAGTGTGCATTTTATTAGTGGGAGTCATCAGTCTTAAGACTTAACATCTTACATTGAATTATCGATGTGCCAAATTTCATTGCAATCCATTCAGAAGTTTGACCTGTGCTCTGATTAGTCAATCAGTCACGCTTACAGAGGTTAGACGAAATATTACGATTAGGTTTTTTTTTATAGAGGTACAGTAGGTATCCTATATATCCGCTTGACACAGACGTTTGAAAACAGGTTACGAAAGTTGACAACAACTATTACACAATTACAAAAAATCACTTTCGTTTGATGAAAATCAAAACAATCTTGCAAAACCTATCTTCATCTGTTTCTATTACATAGTTAGGTATAGAAATAACGGATCATAAAACATGATCGACAGCTCCCCAGCTAAGATCGCACCTACTGCCTATTATACAACCAGCCGGACACAAAACAATGTTAAATGCATTATATTTATATAGAAGTGCGGTTATGCTCGTGACCAGTCCAATCCTGGTTGCTATAGCGGATGTTTTTTTACCATGATCAAGATATATAGACGACGACAATTTAAAACCGGCCCACCAATAAAATATACTAAAGCAGCTTTCTGCTTCAAAGTAGGTAGAAGTATGCATATATTATTAAAACCATTATGTTGTTTTTTTTCACCAAACAAATAAAGAATGCAATAGGTAGGTGTATTATTGCAAAATGCTACTAAAATATTTTATTTTATACTAAAATATTTTATTAAATTCTTTCACTTTTGACCATTCATGTAAGTTTTTAAAAAGCTTTTCATAAGTAAAACATTTTAAAAGTTTATGTAGGAGTAGGATAAAAAAAAATGTATTGAGATTTGGTACTTGCACATACTTGCCATTAAAAAAGTTATTTAGCTATAATATAAATTTAATATGTATATTATAATCGATTTGTTAAAACAAGTCTTTTAGATTTTGTTTATTTGGCTTATAAAACCACGACTTATAACTTTCTATAGCTTGAGGCCGCGTCAATAGTGTGAAGTTAATCATTTATAGGTCTCTCGTCACTAATATATTATGTTTAATATTTATGATTATTGGCGTCTCTCACAGTTCATTTAAAAGCAATGAATCGTGGTGTGTTTATTATTACACAAACATTATAAAGGCGAAAGTCTGTTGTTGTTTGTTACTTATTCACGCCTAAATCAAAGAATATTAAATATTATTAGGCCTAAATGTAAAAAATAGTAATAATGGTAAACGCTGGGTGCGACTATAATTATGAAAATAGTTTTAAAAATTATTTTACGCTTTATTACATAAAGCTCTAATTAATGGAATAAGGCGTTACTTTGCGGAAATCCATTACAATAATTATAAGCGATTCTTCTCCCTGTCCAGCGGTCGGCGAGTTAACATCTCTCTGAAGAGGCCTCGTGTAGAGGCGAAACATCTGTCAGCGTTGTAGTCTATTTTTGCGTAGCGACCGGCAGCGGTTTATCATCGTCGTCGTCGTCGTTACGTATCATTTGTTCTAGCTAAGTATCGCGTAACCACATAACTAACACTAACAATTAGTTATAGCTCTTAATGCATGCATATGCGGGAGGGCGGGTGGTGCACTCGGTGGTGGAATTAATACTAAATACTATTTTGGTATCGTTTTAATTCCTCGCCATCTCTTAAAACTTAGCTAGATTCACAAATTTAGAGCGGAATTAACACTAAATATTAAGTAATAGCCAATAATTACATAAAGCACTATCTCTATTCTTACTTTAAGGCAATAAAATGTATACTTGTACTTGTATGTGCACACACATTTTTCTTATCATATAATATTAATCCGACAACGGCACTGGGTATGACATAAATAAGCAAACCAATCTGGCAAAAGCCAGAGCAAAACTGCAAACTGCAATTTTATAACATGAGATATTTGCGACCTTAATTTTTAGGGGTCTTATGCTAGTATTTCTAAGATGTTGACTCAATAATTCAATTCTTTTAATTTTGTAGCAAACAATTTCGTATTGGTCATAGTTACTCAATCAGTTTTTTAAATTATATGTTTAATTGTTTTATTGCAACTATTAATATTTTCATAACGAACATGAGTAACATAAATGAGTCTGCGTCTGAATTCGGTTTTACGAGCCATTATATAAATATCATTACTAAAGTGCGTTCACAATACAATTAATCGTAAAATGAGAGATTGAGTTATAGAAAGGAGTCGGTTGTGAAAGGCGACGCGTCTCTTTCAGGTTTCGGTTAATTCTTTTTAATATAATTGACGTGCAGTGCTCTGGAAATATCAGTCACGCTGCGCTCGCCATTAACCCTGCTAATGAAGAACGCCACACGAGAAAACACCAAATAATACCGACAGAAATCAGCGCTGCACTTACGCACACCACACCTCACGCCACGCACCGCGCTCGCTGCTCGGAATGCAGAACCAGGGCACTTGCCCACACAAAATAAGCGGAACGTTTTTGCAATCGATACAAAATTTTCGATAATTAAAACAGAAACACGCTCGACAACATTGAAACGATATTCATACAATCTGCTGAACGGCTGAATGCCGTGCATGGTGTTATTTACATAGCGAATGCGCGTGCAGATAACGTGACTCGTGACTATGATTATACGAGTAGAGCTGCATTATATCGTGCAACGCTAAGCTGCGTAATGTACAGACAATGGCTCGCTTCTTATAGTGAAATAGACATTGTAATGCGGAAAAGAAATTTATATCTTTTAACACATTAAGGGAATTTTATGTACTTTTAAAACTACTTTTTAAAAAACTTTTATATTAGAGGAATTCTCGTATAATAAGTAGATTTTATTTCATAATCTGAATCAGCGTATCGAAAGTGGCCACCAGCCACAATAAGAGGTTCGCTAGCTATGTGGCTGCATGGTACACTGCATGTGGAGGCTATCGCGGTCGGTTTCACCTCGCACTTGTATCTGACGATCTCGGCGTAGAGGCGTTCCGCGCACCTTTTTTGGAATAACTCGAGCAAATTTCGTCGGAAACTTTTATTTCACTGCGCGCGAGTTGCACTCGAAAATCGGATTTTTATTTTAATGAGCCGGTTTCGCAGCAACGCAACTTCTCGCTCGTACCCGTCACTGCACTGAATAAATAAATAAGTTGAGCTACTTTCTATGAGATCGTTTCTTTGATCTTAACAACAATCCCGCGCCTGTGACGAACTGCATTGAGTCGCGTCAAAGTGCCTACATAATACACTGTAGTAGGTAAGTATAGACGGGTTTCCCGTGTAGTACACGTTTATAGCTTAATTTTTTTTAGAATTCTCAAGTGCTTCTAAACTTTATATTGTATAGATAATATGCCAAAATTAACATCGACAAGCTCGGACTTACTTAGGTATATTGGTTTTTGATTAGTCATTTCGGCACGCCTCTTTGGCCTTGCAAATGCAGGTTTTTTATTGTAAGTAAGAACAACAACACTATAATGATACTAATAAAATATTTCATAAGAATTCGCATTTAAATAATATACTAACAATAAAACGCCAGCGATCTAAGAGACAATCGATTGAATAGAGAAACAATATTTTCTGTTAACTTTTACTGTCATTTTTTTTTGAGAAACACATCTGTTGAAAATCTGAAGATATTCACTTCAATGTGTGGTCAAGTTGTACTTGATACTTGTACATATTATTATATAGAAATTGTTCATAAAATTTCTAATACAACTTAGTGATCACTAACCTATAGCCTGCAGTCTGACAGAAATACCTATCCTATTAAAAACTGGTTGGCTAGGAAAATAGACACTGTGCTTAAAGTTTTATAGCTAATTTATTAGTGCTTATGTTGCCCGAGTTATTAAATATGCGGGTCTGTGGCTTTACCTACATTCTTAGATTAAAAAATGGTGTTGGTATGCAATATGAATATATCTTGTGCGTTTGAATAACTTTGACTAATTATAACTGGCTTGAGTCGAATATTGAAACATGAGTGGAAATCGACGAGTGGAATAAATAGCTAAAGTAGTTGTTACCTACCGGACATGGAAAGGACTTGTTATTATTAGTGCAATGCACTTGCGTGCGTCACAACGCGAAGGACACGCTTTGTCTGGATCAGGTGTTCCGTGGGGCCAGGGGGCGAGAGGCAGGGCGGCGGGGAGGCGCCGAGGCCGCTTCCTGTCGCAGGACTGGTTTCTGCGGTTTGAACCACTTTGTTTTGTAGTTTGCACCAGTTTCATGCAAAATGTACAACCTTTTAACTTAATGCAGTCGTTAACACGCGATAAAATATATGTACTTTGTATGCAGGTACCATTTATGACTGAGAAATGCCTAGACTTTATACAAATTTACGTTGGCCTCATCTGCGTGTTCTCATTGCCGATACGATGCTGATTTTCTTTAATAACTGTCATTTTAGTATTTAAGATTTATTTTGGGCTCTTCTTTTATAATTCATATAATTTCAGTCAGGCAAAGGTCTGGTGCTTTTTGCAGAATTATGCTTACGTTTTGAATCTTAAGAATAACTCTATTAGGTATAACATTTTATATTATAAGTATCTCTAGTCGCTAGGTAATTAATACTCGAAAAATGTTACAACGAATATCAAATTATCCGACACAGTATCTGTTAGTCACACGTACGAATCTTTCTTCTATGGACCGAAACGTGCGTTATTTAATACGTTTCTACAGATTTTAATATTTATTTGTTCGTTGCAGATATCGCTGCATCTCAATACAACTCGACGTCGCATTTATAAGGTAAGAGTCAATGTGTTTAGTGTTTAACATACGTCAAACAACTAGTAAAGAAAAGTACAACTTGGTCCAACCAGTACAACGGTATACAGCTATACCTATGTATGTATTCTATTACAGAGTGAGTGCACATAAAGTGACGCAGGCATTGCATGATTTTGCGTCGAAGGTGAAAGTCACTTGCGGCAAGTCATCTCCCTTTGCTTCCGTTACTACCTGTTTATTGACAAATTGTATTAATGAAGATTATAAAACCTGACACTCGCTTTTCTTGTATTTGAGATATCCGAAAAATCGCCTAGAGTGGAAGGAGGAAGACCGAGTACCGAGTTGAGTGGCGTGAGGAGGCTTATTTATGTCCAGAAGTGGATGAACGTAGGCTGACGATGATATCAAGCGTCTTTACATAGTGTAGATTGCTAACCACAAGTGTGTAGAAAAAATGCAATATTTTTCCGTAAGGCTTCGCGGTTTTCAACTCGGTGAACATTTTCAATTTTTGAAATTTTATTTGGGTTTTTGCGGTCAGAACCTGATGTAAAATAACAACTTACAAGACTATGTAAAATGTGAATGTCTACTTATATTACTATATTAAGTAGAATAAAAACAATATACAGTAAATACGTATACGTATATGTACTAACTACTAATATACAAATGATATATAATTATTATGTAAACCATCGACTAGACGTTTGTATTTAGCATACCTAAAATTATAAATAATTTAACGATTTACTACTATCCTATCGACATTAATAAATGCGAAAGTTTCGATCGATTAATTTGTCAATGTTTTCACCAGTAAGCCAATTGATCGATATAGTCTTTTAAAAATAGCTTTTATACTCAGACAAAATTAAGGAAACTTTTTACCGGATTAACTTTGTATATACATAATATAATTTTAGAGCTTATAATTAAAAATTCATTTACATACATTTAAATTTTAGCCTTTGTTCTCGATCTCGCTAGATATATTAAAAAGCGACGCGATGACATGGGACGATTGTGGTAGTAGACAAATCTAGAAGTAGTGATAATTTAATTGTTCTAAATTAAAAACAAAAGAACTATGTACCTACCTACATCCGTATACTAATATGCATGTGCTCGTGTAAACAAAATGCTTTTAGATTACGATCTGTAAACTTTGGCATAGTATTATTTCCAGTGATTAAGTCCGTTAACTTTAGGTAAAAGTCAAGGGCAGAATGTCAGAATGTCGGTGCGTATCAAAAATTCAACCGGACACCAGCGAGGCGCCGCGCTTGTGATCTGAGCTAGCTAACATTTCATATTATGAGAATCTTATTTCTATGTTTTAATCTAGTATTATTCTAGTATATTTAGTTTTATCTAAAGTCCAGGTAATGAAATACATAACTGTGTATAGAGATCATCTCGGCCGCATCATCGCTTAAGTACGTACCATGTTCACCAAACGGCTACTAAATTTCTTATAAAATACATACATATTTACATATGTATATATAACCTTTAAAGAATGTGTTTTGTTATTTTGTCAAAGTGCGAATAGTTCAGGTATTTGTATACTAGCTGTATCACTTCTCAGACCTTGTTCTCATGACTAACGTAAACAAAATTTCTAAAACAAAACGCGTGAAATTTATGAAACCGAAATTGAAGTCCTTTACAAAAAGAAAAGAATTTTCTTAATTACTTCATAAATAATGGAGCTTTTAGGTAATAAACGTAAATAATAGAAACAAATTGAGAATTTATCTGATTTAAAGACACTTCAAAGTCGTTCTACGGCTGTTATGTGAACTGAGCCTAATAAAAGCATAAATAAATCTCAAATTTCGCAATTTAGGAAATCAAAATTTTGACTTTTTCTAATATATTAACATAAAAAATATTTGAAAAACAAAATCTCGGTGGTTCAGATATTGTGTCTGCGTTACACTTTTGCTCTTTTGCATATTAGGAACTTTCGCTGTTTATAACTTTCTTTCTTTAACACATCTGATGAGATTTCGACCGCGAATGAGGAATGCATCTCGATTAGTCATTCTCACATTGAAATATTATCATATCCTGTTTACATTCCAAATTGCCACTTAACCCATAAAAATATACTTTAGCATCACTATAAAAATATATCCTGTAGGAGTATAAAGCCAAAATATTACATTAAGAGCAACATTTGCAAAAAACGAGACTACTACATAATTGGTGGTAGTAAGTACTCCATTTCTTATTGATTTTAGAAATTCTCTTCTCATCATTATCTACATCAGCTGTAGCATATAAAAAAGGAAAAAATACTGTACCTATATACTACTCTATCTACCTACCTCTATATACTATATCTGTCAATGTACCTATAGCTGAAACCGCTAATTGAAATTTTCCACAGCGATAATATTATAGTCACGTAGACATGAACTAAGAAAAAAAATTGTGAAGGGAGCGATGAAGCTCTAACTCTACATGTTTGATTCTTTACTTGGTATATAAATAACACATTTTTTTGACTGACCTAGTAAAGTGAGGCTGCCCAGTATCTAATTAAATATAGGTTAGGTACTGCTACAGCGCAACCACTTAGCATCGCATCGGTCAAAAAGTTTTGCGCTACCAATACCTATTGCAAATCTTTCCATATACAACAAATAATGTCTTAGCTTAAATGATAAAATAAAAATAAACGCACATTTTAGTATTTGTTATAAACTAAATGGTATGTTGCAAAACCAGTTATAAGATTTTACGAGATATGAGCACACTCAACAGGGCCGATCGGAATTATATGAATTTTTGTCTGTTGAACAAATATTTTCGTTGAGTTTTATTTTGGCCGTGGTTCTTTACAGTCGTCTAATAGAAACAACAGGAAATTAAAAGCTGGAGCTTACCTCGGCCACCAACATATTATACCTACATATGTATAAACATATAAGGTACGTTGGCCGAGTCAGCCATACAGAGTGGTGATGCAGCCAGCTTCTTTCCTATCTTACCCGTAGATGGCACTATGCCAAACTCTATTTATTTTATTATTTAGTAGGACTAACCTAATGGCAAAAATGTATTTTCTACCTGTTGACCTGGAACTAGAGAAAACGTACAGAGGGGCTATTGGCTAATTCTCACCCACTACGATTGACGGCAACTTCAATGTACATTGCTGCTTTTGTTACTTTACTCATATTAATAAGGAGGTTTAAGCACGTAATGATTCTAGTGTTTTACATGTCGTTTTGCGATAGCCAATAGGCCCCTTAGGACAATAATTATTAAGGTTAATTTAGTGTTCCTGTAACAAAATACATTATTGTGTCAATACAATAATTTTTTGTTTTGTATAATACGACAGTTATTAAATAAATTATGTAGTTTTATTGTTACTCAACTTAAAATAGAGGAAGGTTCTAAAGGCAAATGTATTTTTTATATTTGTAACCTAATTTCCCTGTTGTTTGTCATTTGATTTAGTCTTATTGTGTAGAAAGGGAAACCTCAAATTGAGGCCAAAAAAATATGAAGTTGTTTTTTTTAAATTAATTAAAGGTTAATTATTTATCTAAGCATCTGTATGCATTAAATTAAATGCTTATTAGCAGATATAAAATGTTTATAGCCTTACAAAACATAAACACTATGCAAAGTTGTTTAGAAACTATTTTATTTCGTTGCAAAAAAACATATTATGTTAAAAAGTGCAACTTACTAAAATTATATATACAATACGAAAGTTTTTATGCGAATTTTAGTTTATTTTGTTGAAAATTGTTATGTAGTTAGTTAAATTATTGAAATCATATACAATGTATTTTTATTTTATTTGTGTTATCTCTGAAAGTAGTAAGGATTTGCCTCTAAGCTGCTACGCCGCGCTGCGCCGCGCCGCTACGAACTAGCACCCGTTGATGTCTTTTTAACTAATACAGCTTTTATACAAAGATAAACAAGCGAAATTTAAAAAAATCTTTTTTAAAACAAGCTTTGATTATTATTAGATAGATAGATAACTCTTTATTGGAACAAAGATATATACAGAAATAAACTTAAAAATAAAACACAACATTATTATCATCTAGCATCATAAAATGCTCGTCAAGACGAATCAAATGAGCCCGAACTCGATGGGGTTGTGCCGTTTAATTGCGAAGTTACTATCGCCACCTTCCTGCTCCATCATCAGATCAGCTCTATATCATAGTAATTTTGCAGTGTCATCCGATTTATACAGGGACATTAAATTTCAGCTCAATCGGATACCGGAAAGTGGGTCAAATTAAACTTGCAAGATTTGATTACAGACAGACAACAAACAGGTGAAATTAAATAAAAGCTTGTAAAAAAGAGCCTGCATAAATATAAAATGAAAGGATGACTGATTGACTGACTGATATATTAACGTACCACTTTAACAGCTGAAATTGGGCACAGAGCTAGATATTCTACATATAGTAGAATTTCTAACTAAGAAATAATCTTCCTTACTTGCTGAGAAAGGATGTTTTAATGACAGCAAAGCTGCGAACGTAAGTTTATAATAAATTGAGGAAATCTAATTTTACCAAAGTAATGTTACCAGTTACCATAGATGTGAAATCTTAATTATCAATAGACTAGTAGCCTCACTTATGAACTGGCCGCCTCCTAGTCTATCTTATGGCCACATTATTTAGACTACTTTTTCCGTGGTAAATACAATAACAAAATTACAAAATTCTTAGACTTTCGACGGCTAATGTCGGCCAAAAAATATTTATTAGCTTCATTAAAATTTTCCAAACAAAAATCTCTATGAATTATGTTCCTGTAATAAAAATACATATAGGCATATAGGCCTATAATACAACGTGATGTTCGAAATACGGTATATAGTACCAGGAGCCCTAGACATGCGCTAATCGTTGGTCGCTATCGATAAAAAAAGTACTGGAATGACAGTCAAAAAAAGCAAACGAAAACGACTGATCTCAGTACATTTTGTTAGCGTTAAACGATTGGCGCTTATCTAAACCTCATGTTGTTAATGGCTGCACTGAGATTTGAGCTCACGGATTCCGGATAGCAAGCCGGACATTCAGACCACTTGACCACGGATGCTACAACTTGTCACCTATTCACTATTCATCGAGCGATAATTTCCCAGTCATTGTGTTCTCTGATTAATTGTATTTATATGTTAACTGACATTTATTTAATAACTTGCAATTATTGTTATAACTACGAACCGTTTTATTGCATTAAGAAGTTATTGCTGCACTAAACTTTATGTCCCGGGCCCACAACATTCGGCTCAATGTTTTGTAATCGTAGCCATGGATTTTTAATGTTTGGAAATATTCAAGCAATTATATTTTTAGCCTTTTGTTGCCAATATCAGTGCCTGTAACAACAACAACAACATTGTATCATTGGACTTCAAGACTTAGGGCAGTATTTACAAAAATGTCTGACGAAAAGAGTATTAAAACGCGTAATTTTAACTTGATTTACTTCAGCAATTATTTTCTGATTAGTAGTTGTGATCTGAAAGAAAATTATATTTTTTATAGAAGTGACGTAGCCGAGTGTTTATTTGAATCCAAATTCTGAGTATGGCAACTTTTATCACTCATTCTGTCAGTCATTGTTATCGTGAATTTTGTTGAACTCCGGTTACAATGTAAAAAGATATAAAATGTTAAGTACTTAAAGTACTGATAGCATATCCGCGTCGGTTCGGTTAAACCCAAGTAGTCTATAAAAATAAGGACACGTATAAAAAGCTTTACTCGGAAACTCCATTGGAACAATAATAATATAGTGTCAGTATTAAAGTGGAACAAGGAACTCGCGTAGTGACGGTACGTTGAACTCCCATGTACGTGTGAGTGTACGCACACATACACACACACGCACACCGCCCATAGACCCGTAGTTAAACACTGTATGAATACGTCCTACGGTGTTTCAATGTGTGCGTACACTTGTGTTTGTGTAAATCTGATTCATGGTGTGAATACTAGGTAAGAGTTTCGTGCAACTTGTCTTATCATATTTTGATACATTACGCATGTAAATTGGGTCAATATATTATGGGGACATATTATGTAGATTTATTGTAACTATATCTTTTATGAAATAGAATAATTTATGAAATAGCAGTGCCACTTAAGACTTCGTATTTAATACTTAGGTGACACTGCAACTATAATAATATAGGTCTGCGTGGCGTATAGCTTAATATCAAGAAAATTCAAATACCATCATAAGGCATGAAAATCTGTGTTATCAACATACACGTAGATACGTAGAATTATTTTTTTTATTTATAATCCTAAGTTCCAAGACTATTTTAAAGTAACTAATCAATTAAAAACATTATATTCCACATTGTTCATTCAATTATAATAAGATATAAAAATAATAGCCCTAAACTGTTCCTTTAAATTAAAATGTCAGTGTTGAGCCCTAAAAGTCACTAGTACTTATTTTGTTTATTTAGGTAGGTATTAGTTTTACTGCTAATAGACTATAAAATAGTAATTAACCTGATAGAAGGAAGTCTATATTATATAAATACTAGAAGACCTTTATAAAATAAACAAGTTGTACTCTGTAGTACCGTGGTAGCACCAAAGACAAAAGAAATCTATGCATTCAAAAATTTCAGTTTAAATATTTGAGCAATACTGTATTCAACATGTCGCATAATATTAGTGTAATTGTTGTAATAAGTGCGCCAAAATACATTAAGTAAATAAATATAACTATAATCGTTAAAGATTATGATATAAATGTTCGAATATCAAAGCTTTTATCGGAAAGATTGCGGCATCGCACCGCACAGTAGCTCGAGACACCGCGCCGCGCCGCTGCGGGCTCCAAGCGTCCTTGTCCGTTGCCCAACTATCAAACCTGCCGCATTACCACTGCATTAAACCTCTTTACAGCCCACATTAAAATAAAAACAAATTTCAATTAAGAACTGCAGTAATTGGCCACATGATTGCCTAAAGTGAGTTTGAATCGAGAGCGCGATACTCTATCGATGATCGCTGACCTTTATCAATTACGATTTCGAAACTTATTGTAATACTTAACAAGCACATGGAATTACTTTGCAATCTCGAGACTAGTTATGAGAAACATGTACATCACGCTAATATAATAAAGACTAGTGATTACTTGTATTTGACTAGATTACTTATCTTGTACTTACATTTGTTTGTTACTACTTCACGTCTAAGCGGCAGAATATTTTGGTTTATTTCTTACCTAACCTGAAAATGTAATCCAATTGAGGGTTAGGTTAGTAATTAGGGAAGAAATCCTTACCCTATTTCTAATGTAACTCGATTTATCGCTACTAATATATTATACAACTCGATTTTACTAAGCGTATTCTGCGTATGTTGAAGATCTTTTCAAATATAAAAGTGAGGAAAGCAAAATTTTTAGTACGTAGTTTGCATAAATCCTTGAAGTAGAAGACTACTTTTCAGTTGTTTAAGTCCAGGGCACAGCTAGTACTTTCATAATTCTTACTATTAAGTCTATAAATGGTTTTACGCTATATCTAATGTCAACTTAGTCGTAAACATACTAGTTAGAGTAGTTTGCTTTGGAGGTGTCGTAGAGAGCTTATCTGGTTCTTACATACATTGTATTTGGATTAAATGTTGAATAGTGTAAATACGAGTATATAATACTTGTTGTATAAATAATGAGCTTAGTATATTGAAATTATACTCGTATAAGAGAAAATTATACTCATAATGTATCGAAGTGGTAATAGTACCTAATACTCCTGTGCCAAATATTTTTTATACAAATTAATACAGGTTTTGTTTAAGGAATTAGACGAGGCGAATAAAATAGTATGTTAGTGTTTGTAAGACTATAAATATTAATTGCAAAGTTAAATTAGGTACCTATTTAAATTATATTTGAAAATATTATATCAACATGTTAAAAAATATATAAACAAAAGAATATTTAAAAAATATACATAAATACAAAGCTTTTAAAATAAATAAATAATATGGGCAATAAAATATATAGGTAGAAAAGTCGTACAGTATAATACATTACAGTTTGCGCCGAAACAATGCATTATGTGTGTCATTGTTCACAGATTGTGTGCAAGGTCACAAATACAATTCATATCGATAATGTAGCCGTTACTCAGACACGATTTTAATTCGATTAATAATCGATATGTAGGCCGTTCCAGACCTCATTGCTGTAATAAAAGCCTTATTTAATTAATCACGAAGTGAACATAAAGCCATTTTATTGGCTTATTTTCATTAAATTCGTAATCGGTGAGGTGTGTAAGATCTTATAAATTGTGCGGAATTCTAAATAATCATGTTTTTATAGCACTTGTACAATGTATCTGCATGCGTTATGCTTATCTTGGCGATAATTCCGTATTTGTGTCTTTGGCTGTATAGAAGGGAAGTATTAGATAGGATTTAGTACTAGCAAGTATGCTTTAAATACTGGGTATAATAATCATCTTCAGCTGATTTGACTAGTTTTCTTTAGGATAAGATGTTATTAAAGTTACTGTTTTGTTTAGCATAACTTCTACTAGGAAAATGCTCTACTAACTGTCACAATGACGATCTGAATCTGACCGATAAAAAAATTACAAATCGTATCATATTTACCTCTATAATGTTATATCTTTGACACACCCCACATCCAGTAGTTCCTTCTGAATTTGAGGTATTTATCTAAAATTCCGTAATATCCGTTAGGAGTAATCGGAGGCACTCACACATACATAATACACACACGGAGATAGGTAAGACAGGAGGCGAGTGAGTGCACACATAGATAGATGAAGTAACACAGATAGGCACACGTGCGCAGTGGTACCAACAGCGCGGAACGAGTTCGGAGCGACCTGCTGCGCCCGCGCAAGAAAGAACTCAGCCAAGGACGCCGGCGTAACGGTGCGGGCGCGCGGCGGCCGCGGGACGCAGGCCCGGTCCCGCTACTCCGCCTCGCCTCACCTGTGGGACACCGCACCGATGTTATTGTCCGGCAGACTCGTACACCGCGTACACATACTATTAGACCTACATATCTCTGATCGGTAGCTCAGTTCCAGACATGCATATTATGCCGTTTCTATGTAGTAATGACGTAATTTGTACCCTCATAATCATTATAAATTTAATGCATCTATTATCATTATTATAGTAACATAAAACATCGAAACACATATTGGGTCGTTTCGCACGAAGCTCACACGTACATTATTATGCAAATCACAAGTAATGTCACAAAGTGTGTTAGCATCAATAAAGTTCATGGAATTGGCCTACGCGATTACATGATTATGATAGACGTGTCCTAAATGAAGCATAATTCGTAAGAAAATCCAATTTAGAGTTCCTTCGCTCGGCCATCGACCCTATAAACCTTATTTTAGGTCTCGCTCGCGCACTTCAAGTTCGGTAGTTTTGTCTCGCAGTCACGAAAACCGCCGTTCAGTCTTTATTTTGTTCCATTACGGCCAAGAACAATAAGCATTCGTCGATAGGAGCACGTACCTATATCTATTCTTTTCACACTCGGTCGCAGCGGTGAGGTGACGAGCGAGACGACTAGCTCGCGTCGATGCACGACCGAGCGGCTGAATGTTTCGAATTCCTATTGGGCCGCCGCGACGCGTCGTGGCTCGAGAGCTTAAAGATGGCCACTACGAATGTTTTCATCTCGTTACCATAACCTAATTTTATTCCATTACGCGAGTAGTTGTTCTTTAATTTCAATAAGGCAGTTCCATTAAGTTCGAATGTCAGGAGGTAAAGCGAGTAAAAAAGATAGCAACCTCGCGAGCGCCGCGTGTACTCGCGCTAGCATAGCGTGAGAGCCCGAGTCAGGCGGCGCGGCGCGGCGCGGTGTTGGGCGCAGGCGCAGGCGCGGGCGCGCGGTGATTCAACTGTTCGGAAATATTGAAGGTTTGCCGGACGTCTACTGACACGGAACTACCTTCGACTCATGCGTATTTCCAGGTATTATTATAATAGCTGTAAATTCTCTTACGTACTTATAAGTAGAGCAATTAGCTACTCGTTCGTGTTTAATCGTGTGGCGATAACTTTTAGAGACAAGTTTTAAATATTTTAATTTAGTAACTAATTTTAATATTATGATTTTGTTTAATCTTAGTTTGTGTATATCATTAATTTATAATACGGAATCAAACTTAAACTGCAAAAACAAGTTATCGAACCGAATCGCACCGCGCCGTACAAAAGACATCAACGCGCTGTAAGCATAACTACAAAGTACAATAAGTGGAAAACGTGATTGTATTTTATAGTACGTAATTATTAATGTACTAATAAAATACATTTAAATATTAACGTTATTATGTAAAATATACTGAAATAAAAAAACTAGGTATTTTGTTATTGTTAACATCGAATGAACGCCAAAAATATTAATAGTAATTGTACTTGTATTTTTAACATTGTTCTAAATATTTTGTAACTACACAGTATATAGTTACATAATATAGTTTATACATACATATACGTACATCTCTAAATTATTCGATTTATTACGAGCTGCCTTAAGCTCACGGATTTATCCGCGGTAAGCCGCGGATACTCTTTCATAGGTTATTCAAACCTATCTGTTTTCCAAATTTTACCAAACCCTTAAGCTATTTGATTCGCGCGTTGATAGATCAGCAAATCCGCACGCTTGTCTTTACAGCATGGAGAGTAAAACATCTAAATATACGAGTATTATCACAGTAACTTTATTGAAAAACAAGACTATAAAATAAAATTAATAATATTAACATTTAAAATAATATAGATGTATAAAAATGGTATCAACAGGCTGGCCGCATACAAATTTGCAAAAATCAAAATTTAATACTCGTGTAACATAGTGTACACTGAACACCCATCAACAGAACAAGTTTTTGGCCATTAGAGCTGGTTATAAATACACATAGGTATTAAACTATAAGCCAGGAAGTGATTTGTCCCCTGAATGCCCTCTGAAAGCCCGCGGCGACGGCGCCTCTTTTACGGCGATATTTAGAGTCCGCGCAATAAGAGAAAAGCCGTAGCGTTTTGGAGAAATTATGAAATATTTTAGTCGAAAAAGATGAATTATGAATTTTAAAAATAGACGTTCTAACCTTATGACATACAATATCGTAATAAAATGTTAGAAAATCTTGATTTGCTCTAAAAACGTATTATTTTACCAATTTCACGTAGGTATACTAAAATCCTTTAAAAAAAATGTTGTTTTAGAGGTTAAGGAAAAACTATATATCACCCAATGAGTTAAAATACTCATACTCGTGTTAAATTACGTCTGTTTATGCACCTAATTCATAAATAATATAATTCTTAATTATTTTTAATAATTTAATTTCATAAATCTAAATAACCAAACTGTTGTCAAATTAATGCACATTATATCAATTGTCACCTTCGGCACAGAAATTATACATTTTTGTGAACAACATTTCAAAAAAATGACCGAGAGTGCAAACAATAAATTAGCATACGCCCTCTTAATTAATTAAACCTCTTCTTTTTTGTACAGACTAGCGCCAAACAACCTTTAAAATGAAAACTTTTTGCACGAGATTTGAGAACACTTGCTTTTTTTGTCATTGGCATTTTTCCGTATTAATTATGTCGCGGATCATACTAGAAATCCTGTTTAGTTTTTTATCTATCGCTAACTACCAGTTTGACCGCTAACTAGCCACGCTCTCGTCTGACCACATATTTACTAGAAAAATATATTACATTTATGTGAATTATAAATATAAGATTCATTGAACACACGTGCTACCTCAAGTCATATTTTTACTTCCTTACGTCAAATATTATGAACATTTAAATTTTACGACTGTCATTATTATTTACGAAATACATACTAACTATTTATGGCACACGTTTGGTGTCTACATATAAAATTATATGTTTGAAGTTAAATAAAAAACATTTAAAATGCCAATAAAATATTTGCGTGTTTGTAGTATGAATCATGTTCTTTGTTTTTTAACCCCCGACGCAAAAACGACGGGGTGTTATAAGTTTGACGTGTCTGTCTGTCTGTCTGTCTGTCCGTCTGTCTGTCTGTCTGTCTGTCTGTCTGTGTGTGTGTGTATGTGTCTGTCTGTGGCATCGTAGCTCCCAAGCGGATGAACGGATTTTGATTTAGTTTTTTTTGTTTGAAAGTAGAGTTAGTCGAGAGTGTTTTTAGCCATGTTTGGTGAAAATCGGTCCAAGATGGCCGCCGCTACAAAATGGCGGATTACTTTTTTCTTCCACGACCCCCTCAATATGGGTATCAAATGAAAGGGCTTAATGAGTAGAATACAGCCCACTATATAAAATTTAAAATCCAAGATGGCCGCCATCAAAAAATGGTGAATTACGTATTGCGTTGGGGGTTTTTTTAAATTTTTAATTTAATTCACTTGTTGACGAATAATTTAGTATTTATCCACGTACCTACTAAAGAAAGACCAGAGCTTGTATAATAGCAATTTATATCAATCGATACATAACATTAATGTAATGGAAAATAAATAATATCTATAGTTAAAAATATCCGTCATATATATATTTTTTTCATTGTATTTATTTATTTTAGTCAGGACCACAAATTTTATTATACCTGTATACTAGCTTGTGTGCCTTTGTTGATAAATTCGTCAGTTGCGTCTTGTTATGTACCTCTTATAAGAAGATAGAAGAATAAATATTAATGTTCTTTTATTTTGTCATTAAATTTAAGAAGCAGGGTTATGAAGGCTAACATAATTAGTTTGGAGGTGCATAATGGCATACAAATTAATAAAAAATTATTAAACTGTGTTCTATTTAGACACATCTAATCTATAAGCAAGTAAAATAAACCACCTTTAAACTTAATGATTTAATGAATGACAGCGTAACTATTAAAGGCCTTAATGGTGATAAGTGAAATTTATAAAAAGATATAAGCACTATAATCATATACTACTTAATATAAATAACGGCATAATAAATATCAAAATGATATTTTGATTTATATACCATCTGAATCAAATTATATTTTTTTAATAAAGATGGTCTGATACTTGAGAAAGAGGTTCCGAGTTCAATCGCCAGGTCAAGTGAATCGTGTTTAGATTTTCTAATGACGGTTTGCGTGGCTCCAACACATATATGTTGTGGAACGCTAAGATGGGCGGAGTTCGTAACATTCTCAAGCTCAAAATCTATGTTTTCGAGTGAGAAGCATTGCCCACTTACATATGCGTAACTTTCGACCTTTAGACTTGAAACTTTTATATAGAGTGTCAGTGATATCTACTTTCATCTAAGATCAGATATGCCCATGAAGCGTTAAAACTAAGATAGGCATGCTTAAAATGAGAGCGTCCGAGACACGTTCAATCTTTGTCGTTGTACTACAAATTAATCATACCTCTAGGAGAAACGTCCGGCTGATTACTTATTGTCCATTTTAAACAAGCTAAACGATTTTGTTTTTTATCGACGTACCGCATGCTTCGGTTGGAAAGTTGACAAATATCGATGAGGTTCAAGTTATTTACATTGGTTTATTTATTTAACTATGACATTATGTTGGGACTAGTTCAATGTTATAAAAGTATAAAACTTAGACAAGAATTTACTTAGGTACATAAGATACTCTATTATTCTATCATAACTGAATAAATGTATATTGAGCTAGGTGGGTACGCCTAAAAGTAGCTTATGTTTTATACCATGGTCTAGGCTACCTGCATACAAATTTTAGCTCGATCAGAAAAGGAAAACACGCATATATTCATCATTATAGCGTAATAAATAATATTAGTAGGAAGTAGCATTGATTGGCTTGGACATCAAATAGCTTTTCATTCAGTTAAAGACCTCTGTCATTTCTGTATACAAATGATCATCTAGCAGCTTTCAAACCATTAATGTTCTTTGATTTAATATGATAGGTACTGTGTACACTCCAATATAATACCTAAACACTAACATTATATAGTTTAATTTATAACAATGATTTAGTGCACTATAGTCTATGAATTACGAGTTACAGCTAGTATTAATACCTGGTTCATGAAACCGTAACTATGTTATATTTTCGTTCATCGTAGTTGAAATAAATATTACTCGTATATCGTTTAATGGCATTGTGATGTTTCAGAGGTAGCGTAGGTGAGAAAAAAATGCAAAGTTCTCAATAAAACCTTAGTGAGAAGAACGTTAGTGAATCAAACATCTTTGTATGGATTTTATCAAATGACACCTTAGTAATAAATTACTTGTTAATAAAATTTATTCACTGCCCTTAAAATAAAACTGATTACAACTTATTTGTGTGTTTTGTGATGTTACAATAAAAAGTTATAATTAATTCATTCATACTTATAAAACAGGCATTTAATCTCTAATACCAAAAGCTTTGCAAATTACGTACGAGAATAATAATCATAATTCCTGTAATTATTATGCAAAAAAAAGCACTGCAGAAATTAAGTAGAGGTATGCTGAGATTTGAGAGTAAAATCAATTAATTTATTATTGTTTATAATTTATTGATATTTTATTAGAATGGCGACAGCGCCACTTACACTAATTAGTAAGCATTATATAATTTCATTTGAAAAAGTTGCACAAACAAAATGATAATTAAAATAATTCATAATGACAAATCGCACACTTAATAAAATACTAGACTAATATTTTAAACTTAAAAAGTATAGAATAACAAATTAATCTCAATCTCTACTTATTTATGGTTGTAATTAAAAATATTTTGAGTTATGTTAGTGTTAGCGTGCCAAATGTTTAAAAAAATACATAGTAACTCCGTAATTAAACTACGCAACCCCATCGAGTTTGGGCTCGTTTAATTCGTCATGACGAGTAGGTACGTTGGTGCTAGATGGTAATAATATTAAAAGCTTGTATTTAAAAACATTATTTAAAATTTCACTTGTCTCTTTTATTTGTTACTAAGTTATGGATAAAAATGTGATTTGACATAAAGATATTTGAATTTGAATTTCTAACAGCATCAGTACGTTCAGATATACAACTTAGTAAGTTTTATAGCTATACAAATGTGATCATGTCTCGGTACTAGTAGAGCGTGCCGTGTGCGGTTTCTCGATCGCTATATTTGTAAAGTCTAATCCAACGACGATTTACGAGGAAACGGGTCGTGTTTCGCAAAACTGATTGCTGAGTTTGCTCCGAGATTGGTCCTCAAGTAAACCGTGTCTAAATTTATCACAAATGTGCATCGGTATTACTATTACATTTTGCGAACGACGGCTCTGCCCGTGCAGGTGTCTATCCAGCCGCATAAATTTAATTTGATCCCACTTTCCACTAGAGTATATCAATATTACGTAGGTATAATATGAATACGAAACCTCTTTGATTTTAATTGCAGATCTATAAACTGATCAAGCTTACATTGCAATGGTAGTGTACATTAAAAGCGTACTGCCGATACATTGTAGATGTAGGTACGGGGATATACAAAATTTTATATGTGCTGATTATTAAGGTACTTAACCTAATCATATATCTATGTATAGGTAGTATGTTTATTACGCATAGTTAAAATAAAAAGAACGCTCACTAGATTATTAAAACTTCCGGCGTTCTTATCGGTCATAACCTACGAATAAATAATAAGTCATAACGATCTAAATCTACAGATCTAAAATGCTTTTCTCTACCGATGGATACATAAATAAACAAATGAAAACAAAAACCCCTGTTACTATTCTTAACAGTACTTATAGAAATAAAATATTTGAATGTTTTATCATTATTGAGTTTCTTTGTTTTATAACTTACTAGCTAGCAGCGGTTTTACTAATTGAAAATAAGCTCCTCTGCTGAGACTAAAATTTTAATAGATATGTACAACCTCAGATTTAATTTACTATGATTATATTACCTAATCATTCTTTATTTATTCATAATCTTGCTTACAATGTTCTGTACCTCTAAATTCTTTTTGTTATTTTATTGTATTGGTCCTATGGGACGATATGGTCGCTCAGCGACAAAGTCCTGTACAAAATAAATTAAAAAAAAAAAAGCCTATGTGTTTTTACAGTGTCTAAGCTACCTACTAAATTTCAGATCAAACTCAAACTTCATTTATTCAAATCTTTTGCAAGTAAATTTTACATGTTTTCTATTTTAATACTCTACCGCTCGTTCGCAAAGCACCTCTATGAGAAGAACGAGCAAGAAACTCATAAGGATTGCATTTTTTAAATATGTGTTTATTATGTACAATGTTTAGGGGCACCAGCTGGTTTATCATGTACAACCGCTTCTGTCGTTTAGGCGTGAAGATGTAACAAACATACACACGCCCATACGTTCGCATATATAATATTAGTAGGAAAAGGTTTCTCAATAAATTTTATAGTATATGATTAGTACAATATAAGACAGCGCGAGCGCGGGAAAGTGCGTAAATCACGACAAATGGGTACATTTCGTGCAATAGACAGAGCACATGTTGGTAAAGCCAAATGCACATTAGAGGCGGGGAACGTTCGACCCGGCACGGAGGCGAACATCGATTACACATGCTAGTTAAGTGAGAGTGCACACACTGACTGTGCAATAAAGGCAGATACTACGTATCGAACATTAATGTGAAGCTAAGTCCAATTTATTTTGTTAAAATGTTTTAAAACTCTAACTGAAATCAAGGAGGAGTAGCGTCCGTGGCCCAGTGGTCATACCTCCGACTTGTAAGCCGGAGGTCCTGGGTTCAAATCTCAGTGTGGCAAAGATTTTCGCCTGGACGCTACCGTGTTTCGGAAGGCACGTAAAACTGTGGGTCCCGGCTGTTTCCTATAAGATATGTAGGAGGCAGTCGTTAGGTCATGTTGTAGGCCCTGTAGTAATCTCGGCGACCTGAAACTGCAACATATAGGTTCGCCACACAACCTATAAATTGTGATTTGACTCTGACAGTGTAAGTAGGGAAACCTGTTCTGTTGGAGTATAAACCCCAAATATTATTAAATATTATTAAGGATATGAAAATCGGGTTCGGACTGGGTTGGTGAGTCTGGTCGGTATTTTTACATAGTTAATATGAATTAAGCCCACTTTAGTTATCAACATTGTATATTAATATACTAAATCGTTTTCAAAAACTGTTTTTGCTGCGCATGTCAATAACTAGCAGCGTATAAGTCGCTACGATTTCATAATAAGGTTCACACTTAATATGATAACGTTTCCTTTAGTACTAACGTATGCTGTAGTACATTATGAAGTACCGTCTCTGCCTATCTCGCTATAGTCTGTGAGCGAACATTATAGTAAATCGTTCGATGATCTCTGCATGTTCGATGCATTATTTGCTATACTACGTGCAGCTGTGTTTACCGATCATTAGTATGAGATTAGAATATAGACAGGTATTTACGAGTGCGTGGTGTAAGTGGGCAGTTATAGAGGGGTCGCCGGTTCAACTTCACTATTTGTCTCCTTAACGAGGCGGTGAAACAAATTCTCATTCATTTTACTTTATCTAGAAATCGATCTTTAGCGAATTATAAAATGTAATACACATTTAAATTCTAAATTTGTAACATAATAAATATTTAAATAAGGACATTTAGAATCGTTGAATGGGTGGGTACAATTGAATTTTAAAACTAGTTGGATTAGTAATATAGTTGATCAATGGAGGCGAATATATTAATTTTTCCATGACACGAGTACGTTTGTCCCCAGTGACCTGGAGACACAGTAACGTGTGGGTGTTTATCGTTATCTAAAGGTAGTAAATCAATCGTACCAGTTATATTAAGTTGGTTGGTGTAGGTATATAATGTAAATGCGAAACCATTCTTGGTTTAATTTTGAGTAATTTTCTCTATATTTTAAAATTTCAAGCAGCAAAGTAGTCTTGCTATAAGTATGTATTGCTATTTAAAAGAAGATTAATTATGTTGCTGGTTGAGAGTTGGGACCTAAGACTAAAGTACCTAACTAAAATTGTTAAAATTAATATAAAATATCGCGAAGATATAAGTAGTTCAATAGACAAAGAAAAAATATTTATACGATAATACAAAAGATAGGTATCACAGCTGACTGTCAATCTTGTTGACAAATAAACCAATCAGTTGATCGGTCAACTTGTATGAAAAGTTGTTTTTTTTTTCGCTAATCTTAATTTTTTTTATTTTGGTACTATGGGATTGCTTAAAATACTATGTGCACGATATGTAGAAATATATGGTACCTACATTGTATGTGGTTAGTATTTTATTTTAACAAAATCAGCAACATTAACTGCCGCCCGCGGGCAAAGGTCGATGCACGCAACTGCCACTCAAGTAAATGTCAATATATGGAGCACATTAAAGGAAAGTTATAAATTATATTGGTTTTCACTAAAAACCAGCACCAAATTGCCTTGATAAATGCGACTGAGGTATGAACCCTTCAATTAAAAGTATTTAAACTTTCCGGTTATTCTACCTTACTTGTCTACAAGATTTATATTATATGCACTTGTCATTTCTTTCGAAAAGTTTGCTATATTAATTATGAAACCCGCTTCGTGTCCAACGCGCATAACAATTGGTTTAACATTTTGAAACATTTATGGAATTTAATTACCTTTTTTTTTTTTTTTTTTTTTTAACAAGGGGAAATGCGTTTATGCATACCCGTACCTCCCGGGGGAGAGGCACGAGTTATGTGGGACTCACTTACCGGAGGGAGTGCAAGACCGGCAAGAATACCCACTAAAACCCCTTGGTAGGCCGTCGTTCCGCCTTCACGGGGCAGGATGGGGTCGCTATTGCATTCACCATCCCACCCCGACGGTGGCCCGGTCACTCATCGGACCCCTGCGCTAATGGAGGGGTGATCTTTCCTACCAAGACCACCCCTCAGACGTGCTGGGCTCGTGCAATCTGGCCGGAAGCCCCCCGGCTACCAACCAGTGAGCCCAACTAAGGCGAGGGAGAAGGAGGCGAGCATATTCTGCCTCCTCTATCCGCCGCGTCGTCTGCGCTGGAGCAGATCAGCGGGAGCATCGGTACCTCTGATCTGCTCCGATGTCCGACTCAAACTAGTCGGACATCATAATCTCGCTCGCGGAACTTTCCCGGCGAACGACTCTCGGGATGGCAGCGGGGATGCCACCTGGAGAGCGGGGAGCCTGTCCTTTTGTCTTAGGAGGGACGCAACTCCGTCCTCCCATCTTATGTCTGTAGGGCCTGCCCGACTCAGCGCAGATTGCGCAGCGGGGTTCAGCCCTGTGACAGGTTGCCGCCTTATGTCCCGTGTCTCCACATCTGAAGCACAGGTCTCCCCTGTCAACCGTCGCTGTGCACTGAGGACGGGTGTGGCCCAGCCCCATGCACCTGTAACAACGCATGGGACGATTACCCAAGGCCGTTACCCGCACCGAGCTCCATCCAACTATAATCCTGCCCCCCTCCAGCAGCACTTTGGCTGCTGAAACTGGGCAAGACACCATTGTGGAGCCTGCCCCACCGTTGCCGATGCCACGGCGGATGCGCCCGACCTTAACGAGCCGTACGTCGCAGCGGCCCGCCTCCGCAACGATTTTGGCCAGCCCCTCCTCCGTGGTAGCGTCATCCAGGCCTGTCACACTTAAATCAGTGCTTTTGATGGGCCTGACCACGCTGACCTCGTCGGACAGAACTGTGCGGAGTTTATCCGCCAGCCTGTCCGCTTTGTCACTATTTTGAGAGCCAGGAATTTCTAACATCCTGGCTCCCGTTACCGTCTGCCGATATCGGAGCTGGTCTATGCCCAGCTCCTTAAGGTCCACATGGAATTTAATTACCTACACTATGATAACGTAACTAAAATGTAAAGCGTACAGTTAAATATACATATTATACACATATTTGTTAAAGGTAAGAAAAAAATGTTTTTATAAAACCACAAAAAATATATTGGAGATAAACATCCACTTACCTTTTGACCACTCCAAAAGCGTTATATTTGTAAATACACCATTGGAATGTATTAAAAATATATAATAAAAGCGCAGAAAGGATTTAATGCAGAAGTGCTCTAAGGGTACATAAATAACCCTAGGTGACACTTATAACTTATAACCTACTCTAGACAATAAAATTAAGTATAGTGAGTGTTTAATTTATATAAAGGTAACCAATAAATTACGACTTATTGGAAACTAATGAAAGTATTAAATATAATTAATAATTTATCATAATACATAATTTAGTGTAATAGCCGTTGGGTTTTCTCTCTTCCAATACCCATGATTAGCATTTTCATAGCTAATTATCGCAGCATCATTATAATGTAGACATTAATTTTAATTGAAATATCTTCGGAGTAGCAATATTTACCTACATCCCATAGTACTATAAACTTCGCCGAAGGGAAATATTTTAAGAGAAATATATGATATTTTAAAGCAAATATTATTTTCGCTTTAAAATATAAATATTGTCACAATGTAGAAGATATAAAATTACACATGGGAGTTTAGTAAAAATATTCATGACCATTATTTATAAATGATATTAATATTCAATATTCGTTCACATTGGAAAAAAATCCGTGTCCAATTACCAAGAAGCAATCAAGAATAACGATATTGATTTGAATTGCAAAGTTGTCGTCACTCACATCCCTCCGTTCAGACGTCTTCACGTTTAATTGGCGAACATGTCCGGTGCTCCAGTATGATGCATGCCTGGGACCGAGCTAACATTTACTCGAATTTAGCCACAATAGGCACCAGTTATAAACGTCAGTGAGCACTAAATCTTCCATCGGCGATCTATGTTAATCGATAGGACATTAACAACGACTCGTCGGTAATGGTCACTCCTGACTCAAGGCCTCACCGCGGTGAAAGGATTCGCGAATCTGGATCATCCCAGAATCCGCAACTCGAAACCCATTGCCGAGCCGACGCACTGCGATGTACCTACTTTGCCAATATTGTATTTTACGATACATGTTGCATTATATAAATAGAACCATTTTATGTTAAGAACTTTTAAGCTTAGTTACGCCTAGAATTAACACTATATGACAGTAATCATAATTATCTGTCATCGTAACTATGAAAATGTTTAAGACACTATGTAGTAAACTGATAAATATTTATATATCTTACAACTCAAATGTATCTACTAAGTTGATATGTAGGTACGTGTACAATTGTACATTACATAAAAAGAATATGTAAATTATCGTTCCCATAGAATACGATTGAAACGGTAGCAGTAATCGCGTGGCATTTTCAAATGTCACACTAGTACCTCGCGCTACTGAGCCCTCGGACATAGTTTATAGTCTATATAATCCTTAAATATTTTCCCACAGAAGAGGACAACACAGTAACCATTTCAGTGAATTATAATTATTTGGCGAGCGTTCGATGTACAACACGGTCTGGGTATATGCAAAATACGTAACTGCAACGAGAGTCGCGCGCACCGCGAGCGCAAGCGTTTCGACACCGATACACGAGATAATACCGAGAAATAAGGACAAACTATTAACGGCGAAATCAATTGATGTGAGATCACGACTTGAAAATTATTAACCTGAAGTCATTCGCACCGTGAAAACCGACTAAGTGCCAAACGCTAATGTGTGAAAGCTATTTGCACGTTTATAAGCCCTGCTCGATATATAAATATGGTTAGATCGCTGAGATCTAGCATGGGTGTATAACGATTCATATAACGATATTTCCTGTGAACACGCAATGTTCTCGTAGAGGCGCATGATATTTAAATAAATCTATTTACTTAGAATTTAACGTGCTTATTTCTAACATGTTTAAATAAATAAATACTGTTTGATACAAGTTATTGTTCATTAGTCAACAAAAGTACGAGTAAGTTTACAATGCTTTACGTACATAGAGTTTACGTATGAGAAGTTAATTTTGAACAGGAGTTACACATATCATGGACGTCATACTCTGAGGTAGTTATTTTCAACAAGAAATTGTGCCAATTGTCAAAAACTTTATAAATGACCTTATTTAAAAGCTTATAAGTATTTGTTTGTTACCTACGCGTAATATACCTATATATTAATTGTACGCGTTAGCTATTATTTTATATATATTCTCCATTTATTTTACTTCGCCAAGCGTTAATAAACAGTTGTAAGTACTTAATCAGTTGTAAGTTAGGTATATAAATTAATTGGTTTGTTCCTTATGGGTGAAAGTTTAAGTATTTTAGCATTCATAACTAAAAGGTACAGTAATTGCCATTTATATTTGATATTATGTGAAATGACTCTGTTAGTACTTTAACACTCTATTAAAAGATAGTGGCCCTTCGTTCCTTGAAAAGGTTTTCTTAGAAAATGTAAGAACTTTCTTTCTTATCTACTCGTACCAGAAACTATGAGAAACGAAAGTTTGTATGTTCGATACCTTTTCACACTAGCACCACTAAATTAACTGGTTTATACGTGACAGTCTCAGAAACAGCCCTGGATTTACACTAGGGGCATTCGGGGCGAGTGCCCAGGGCGGCAAATTTTGGGGGGGGCGGAAAATTTTCAGGGGGCGGCAAATTAACTTAACTGGGGGCGGCAAATTTCTAATCTAATGTAATCGCACACCTCCATAACACCCCCCCCCGGCATTTTTTCACTGCCCAGGGCGGCATTTTGGCTAAATCCGGGCCTGCTCAGAAATAACAATGAACTTGAAACACATAGCATAACCTACCTAAAATGTAATTAAAATATTCGTCTAATCTATTCATTATTCAATATAAAAGATGCCATATTTACAAGCTTTCTTTTTCATCATGAAAATGAAAGAAAAAGAGATTTTTACTACTAATGTGGCTTTGATTTGTTTAGCTGCTACTAAATACACCTGAAACAAAGACTAGAATGTGGTATATTCTACATAGTTCAAACATCAAATTAGTAAATTAAATAAATTATAATTCATAATATTGGACAATTTTAGCCATACTGAGAACTGATGTAGCCAGCTTTTGAGGGACGTTACCTGCAAGAGAACGTAATATCTTCATGGCATTATTTATGATATTATTTTAGCTATATTTTAGTGAAATTAATATAGTGGTATTATAATTAAATAAATTATTATTATTATGTATATAACAACTGTAGTAGCTGTAGTATTGTTAGTTTGTTTTTCTCAATAAAGGCATTTGCCAAGTAAAAAAAAAAAAAAAAAACTAAAATTATTATATAAACAAAGAGCCTTTAGAAACCTTGCAATTAACATTTAGATTTGTGTGTGCGTTAACATTTTATGGAATAATAAAATTGCAAAATTAATTACTTACATTTTCAAAATGATATGCATAAAGTTTAACAAGTCATTTTATCATTTTACAGCATTACTTAACATAGTAAGTATGAGTAGGTACCTATTACCGGAGTCATTTACCATCAGCCTCATAGCTTTGAAGATTTTGTATCATCGCGTAATATATTAACTCATATTATAATAAAAGTGTAGTATTTTATCCACTAAAATTATTTTCGTGTTTTAAGTATGTTATCCACTATCCACGTATGTGGATACTATAATGCACCCATTAAAAAATATTTTTTTAAATATAATTCAAGAGAAAGGTATAATATAGCATAATCCAAATTTGCTTATAATTTAAGTAGTAGGTACGCATTTTTTGCACATATAGTTACAATAAGCAAGCAGACAGAAAAGCCAGACAACAATAAGATTTGTAGTATTCATTATTAAAATTATTAGTTCGCTAATTGCTACGTCCATAGTTAACTCGTAGAGCCGGTACACATAGAGTGCTTTCAAACGCGCGCTTTACTAACATCTTGAGAACCAGAGGAGTTAGATTGAAGTGTACACACTCAACGCGCGTAAACCCAAATGCGTAAGCGTAAACGCTCGCTTCGAAGCGGCCAATGTGTACCGGCTCTTATATAGTCGTACATTATAGTCTATAGTCTACAAGTAGTAAGTGCCAGCTTTCGTTTTCTTTTCATATATTTCACCGGCTAATCTGTCCGTCAAATGTTTAACCCCGGCTTAACTCTGCATTATGTGGGCACTCGTCACATATTGTAGTCGCATGTCAGATGTTAACTGCCAATTAATGTTTACATATACGTTGGATTAATAAGAGGTTTTCATTGTTATGATGACGCGCTATTGTTAAGCTCAAGTAGTCTGTGTTTGATTTGGCTTATTGAAAATCAGCTTGGATTATAACGAACCAGCATTTGCCCGCAGCTTCGCGCGCTGACGATGTTGAAAAATAGTGTTAATCAGGGATAGTGTAGTATTCTAATGGTAAAATAATTTTCGAAGGGGTTTTATGCGCAACAATAATAAAAATCTTTCTTCTTTGTAATACCTATTATTTATTATATGTGTGTATTAATGTACATTCTTATCTCTTTAGGCAAAAACTTCTGGGCACGCTTAAATATGGCAATGATACAGAGGACAGGTATCTTGTATAACATTTAGAGTACCTACTTATTAGTGGGTGAAACCACGAAACAGCTGATTCGTGTTATCGACCTGCAATTCCTGTGTGCGGTCACCAAAAATGGAAGCCGTTTAAATATATTTGCTTAACAATGTCGACTTCATCTTGATTATATACATGTTAAAGCGGTTTAAATAACCGTGATTAAAACACCATAAGAGAGTGAATGTAGACGATTCGCACGAAACCAGACCAAACCGGATCCAAATCGGAGGGAGCGTTTTCTGTAACTGGAGCAGGCGGTCTCGAATATCGCCCCTTATGTCGATAATAAGATTTTCTTTCGAACGCCGTAATATGTTGCAGTTTCTCTTTTTTGTGAGTGCACCTGTGATGTAGGGCAATCTTGAGTTATTTCGAAACGAAATCGTGATTGACGCATATCGGGCAAATAATTGTGTTGCCTGTCCGACAATGTTAACTTAGCGTAGCTGTGCTCACATCTTCGTAGGCAGTCATTTTCTAGTCAAGAACTATCCACATCAACGTTGCTTGTTACTTGCTTACATTTGTTGAAAGATCAATAATAACTAGAATAGTGCCGAGTGCTGTTAACTAAGATATTATTTAGTTATTAACTCTTAGAAAGTAGTTTACCTAATTCACCTACAACCATTGATCTTTAAATTACCCTTATTCAAGAATTTTTAGTGTGAAAATTATCTCGGAATCGGTTGCTAATTATACTACCTACCACAGTACCGTATAGTAGGTACCTCGTAATTTTGGAAATATTCTCTAATACCACCTATTATTTTATTGTAGCATCGAAATTCAATTTACTAAATTGATTATTACGTAGCCGCCTGGTCTAATGATGTGCCAATTACCTACAACAATATTAGAGTCATCATATTTTTTTCTTCTAGGAATGCAAAAAACGTCGATTAATCAATGTTTCTTGTACTGATGATTTCTGAAACAATGTTTCTCTCTATACTTAATGTTATTCATCTAATTTGACAAACATTCATCCAAACTTTCAAATTTATGATCTTTGTGAAATGTGAAAGTTTTTCTGATGATGTATCATTTTCTTCTGAATTAGGATACATTCCGTTAGACCCTCTATTAACTTAGAGCATAGAAACAGAGTAGGTACTTTTAAGAAGGCTTTTCTTCAAATTCTAATTAGTCATTACATATTATTAAACTAGACATGACTGTCGTTGGAATTTAAGCTGGCAACCTACTATGAATTGTTGTTATAATATCTCAGTATATATCAAATAACTAAAGTAATAGACAGGTGCCTATTATATTGAATTTATAAATTGTCACAAAACATAGAAATAGTGTTAGTTTCGAGTTGATTTATTATTGAAATTCGCAGGTGTCCGCGAAACATAGAAACATGGCCACGTTAGCGCGTCGTGTGGCATTATTCGTAGGCAAACAAGCCTCGTGGGAAATTTCACTGAACAACGTTTGGCTAATTTATTCGCATAATACTCCAGTTGCGCGTAACTATTGGAACGAGTATCTTAAAGCTATACCAGTGCAAGTGGTTACATTTCCTGAAAAACAATTTTTGTTTAACCAGAGAACCCGTTGAAGTATAATTTTTAAATGTTTTAATATTTGTATGCGGGTATTCGGGACGGAGATAAATACAAGTAAATAAATATATAATATGAAATCAGCCCAGCTGTTCTTGAATTATAAGTATTCAAACAAACCCGATTTAGTATTATATATTAAAAATTTATATCGTTCGCACAAAAATACCAAGCTTTTGCCTTGCAATGAGTTGTAGCGTGATCTACAAGCTTCATACTAATAATACATTACTTCTACATACAAGTTTCATTTCTATAAATTGTATGAAAATCTAAGAAACCTTCTCGTCTATAATATTAATTAATTAATATTATTTAAGTGGGTTATACATATTGATAGCTCGTAGTAATGCTGTCGCGAATACATAAATCCTTACGTAGCTTAGTCTCGGCTCCTCTACCAGTTTAGTTAATAGTCCCGATAAGCCATAAATCAGTTCTCAATCTCTAACAACTAATGTATAACCAGTTCCATTTATAACAGCCTCATGTTTGACTACGCCGATATTGAGATCACAACTAGATTTTGATTTGCCTCAGTAATTGCACCGGTAATTAAATTGCAAATATTCTATTGCACTAATTCTCAGAGGATGCTTAGGTTAGGACATTTAGCGTCATGTTACTGTGTAGTAACATAGTAACTTTATTGGTCGTTTCCTAAACTTGACTATTAATTGCGTAGGTCTAATTTGATATCATAGGACGATAAACTAAATTTTGTTGTTCAAATTTAACGTCTCATTTTCAAAGTTAAAGATCTGAATTTGCAATAAACCTAAAACGTAAAATATAATTTCTCAAGATAATCAAAGTAAGCATATTAAGCCCTTTAATTATAGATTAAGTTCCAATTAACCGCATGTCATTCGCGGCTTAGAGATGCACTGGCCCGCTATTCGCTATACGCCATACGTCATTAATTTCACTTTTACTGCTATCTTGGAATGCATAATAATCTGGCATAAAATTGCAACAGTCAGGTGTACGAGAGAGATCAAAGGCTGTGCGTAGCAAACGGACATCTTCAGTGAAATGTCAGAGGTGAGCTCAAGGCGGTGAGCTCAGGCGGCGCGGCGCGACCGCTGACGACGGTCTGGTATGCGAACAACCTCCCATTTACGGCTACACGACAGATTCCAATCGATATGAAACAGATCGGCAATTACTAGAAATGTTCTTACTTATCTGTACGCGGTTAAGTAATTAAGGTGGAAGCGAACTCAAACGAAGCTTGGCGTAATTAAATCGGTATGTCTACATGTTGTGTGTTCAGACGTCGTATTGTGCAGCGTGCGGCACCTGTCTGTCTGACTAGTCTAACATTCACCCGTTGCACTGGTCGATCTGTGTCTCGTTCTATCGCAGCATGTTACAGTTCCATATTACACAAAGCTGTTTGCTCAGAATTAAAGCTCTGTATGGATTTTAAAAAAGTAGTTAATATAACTTTTGACAATTTTAAGAGACACGACCTATAAATTTTGTTCTGTTAGAAATTTACACATGTTTCGTTTTAAAAGATACGACATTCATTTTTATTCTGTTAGAAATTTACACCAGTTAGAAGTAATTACAAAGTTTTTTTTAGATAATTGAGTTTACCTTCAACGAAAAACTTGGTACATACCTACTGATGATATTGGAAAAAGTTTACAATAAAGAACAGAAAAAGTTGTAATGCCAAAAAATCTTTAATCGAGCACTTATATTTTTGTTGTAAATAAATACACCGCAATTTGTAGAGATCGTTCGATGGCTCTCAGCGATAAAGTCGGCCATTGTAGTTGCGATATTGAGGCCGTTTACTTCACGTTAATTAAAGATAACGAGCTAAATCTATCTACAAATTGATGGAGCTGAGATATTATGTTTGGCAGTGAGATCACGAAGACATCAACTGCATCTGTTAACATAAGCCGTATTATATACAGTGTCTACCCAAATTTATGACCTACGTGTGTGAAACAAACATGCACTTACAAAGGTTTGACTTGTCCAAAGATCTAATATAAGATATTTTCAACATACAGTACGAATATTTCTGTGGATATCTTCTCCTACCTGACTTTTCTCCCTAATTCAGATTTTTTGTTACACGTGAAAGTACAGATTTAAACAAAATTACTATGTAGGGATCTATTTAATAAATATTATAGTGATGTGTGTGTATCTCTTTTGTTAGAGTAAAATTTTGTTTAGCGGAATGTGCCTACCACGATCCTAATAGCTCAAACAAACGCACCAGTTGATGAGCGATACAAACTCTTTGTTCGTCCTTCCTCCTCTGCCTTTGTAGTCGCTATTACAAGTTTCGTATATATATACTTATTCAGCTATCAAATGATGTGTCGCTATCTTCATCTTTTTGCTACATCAATTATAATATATACAGTTTATGTTACAAATAATAATGTACAATGTTCTGTATATTACTGAAATAGGTAAACTGAACTATGATGCAATCCTTAGTAAGTACTTATTGAATCCGTAGATTTACGATCAGCCGGTGATTTCTTGTTCGCAGAACTGTTCACTAATATCCCATTTTATTAGTTTTGCCATCGTGAAACTTGATTAACTCTTACTTTTATATTGTCCATAAATAAATCAAAATGAACTAAAAGATGAGATTACATATTTCAAATAATGTTTTTGAAATGTCACATTGTTATTGTGTATACTTTAATTGATTGACCCAAAAGGGAACAGATAGGTTGCCTAATAAAATTATTTCCTGAACTTTAACGCTATGGTGAGATAACAGAAGCATGAATTACAACTGGAAAAGTCAGTAGGGCCAATTAACTACGATCTCCTACAATTTTTTTAATATCCTGTAATTTCCCCCCACTAAAACAAAATAATACGAATAGAATCAAAGAAAGAGATTATGAATGAGAGCAGCAAGAGTATTGGTACAATAGCAGAACCGAAGCATAGCCTATGCCTAGGTATGAGCACTTGAACACTGTTGATAATAATAATGATTGGAAACGATAATATAGTACCCGAAGAGTTTTTAAGTATCTACCTCTACACGTTTTAAGTTGACGTTGAAAACATTTTAAATTGTGAAGGTACGTAATATAAAACAAAACACAACAAACAAAATTACAAATACAAAAAGAGACGATATTTTTGATGTTTTTTACATGTTTATATTAAACGTCATAAATATTACAAATGGCGGAGGTGTGCGTTATATAAAACAAAACACTATAAAAAACAAAAAGACACGAAATAATATATTTTTTAATTTAAACACGAAATACATTTTTAAAAAAATATTTGGTTTAACAAACAAGTTATCATATCGGTTGTCAAGTGCTGCAGGTTGATGTAGGTAACACTACACCCGCGTTTCGCTCCCTCGCTCCAATTCGTCGTGTCATTTGACAGACCTTTCTCATTTTACACGAATAAACATACTGCTTTATGAAGGCGGACACTGCGCTCCGATACAAAAGTGAAGCCTTGCTGTTCTGCCGCGCTTGTCATAACAACAGAAACACCAACGTGTTTTTGAAAATCAATTTTAACTCTGATTCAAACTTATGATGTATTTTTTAATATACGATTCTACATTTACTGTACATTCTTTTGCGATTTGGTCGTCAAAGTTGCTATTATAAGTAAGCTTTTCGGATAGCAACTTAAAGGTTATAAAGTGTCGTAAGCAATAAAGCTGTAGTTTAAAATTAAGCAATTTTAATTAAATAATTGATTGTCAATTTTATAGCATTTAAATTGGTTTGTTACACAATTCAAAATAGAATAATTGAGTCATTTCAGAATTTTAGGAAATGGTGTCTGCATTTTTTGCAAATAATCTGTGAGGTTTAATTATATACTTATGCAGAGTGCATAACAACTAAGAAAATTAACTCTCATAAAAATTACAATAAAATAAATCATTGCAAACTTTTTACAGAATGTTTAACACAATGTTAACTTAGAAAGTTACAGAGTCGGGTCATTATCTCTTTCTGTAATCAACATACTTTCAGTATGAGGAAATAATAGCGTACTGAGAAAATTAATTTAAATATATAATTAAATGAATATACTTCAAAACATCATTTCTACTATTATTAAATACTAGCTGACCCGCGCGCACTTCGTTGCGCGTGAGAGTCAATTAATAAAGCGAATTCGGTGCTGCTATTTTGACTATGATTGTATTTCCATCCCCGCGACTTTGTAAGCGTAAAATAAGGCATGGCTATAATATTTGCTCCCGCTGTGGATAGCGAAGAATATCGGGCTGGATATTTCTATGCAGTTTTGTTCGCTACCGTGGGAACCAATGCTATGTCCTTTCTCAGAGATCACACTATTTAAGTTTAGCGGTTATTGATTTCTATCACAAATTTTCACGCCTCTCCTCAGGAATTAATACTATTTGTGGTCCTTTCCCGGTAACTCTTTAACTTATCTCTATTATAATTTTTCTATTTGGCCTTTCCCCAGCAGTGGGACAGTATAGGCTAGATATAATAATAATATAATAATTTTTCTAAGCTAAATTATAATTATAGGTTACTAATTTCTCACACCATCCTTCCCGCGACTCAAATCAATTCCGTGGTTCCTGAATTTCCATTAAAACTCTGACCCTGAAGGTGGGGGAAGGATCAATACTGAGTCTCCTTAAAAGTTAATTTCTGACATAACAAACTATTCATTAGCAGAACCAAAATTCTGAGTACTGGTGAGTTCGCAAAATCTCTTCTTATCGGTCGCCTACGTTACATAAAAAATACGTTGTCCAAATTTTAGCTTAAACGAAGAAGTGGTTACCGATATCCTTCACAAACTGCACCCCCTCTTTCCTCCCCTCAAAGGTTGATTTCTGGGATAAAAAGTATCCCATATTTTTTTTAAGTCTCAGTCTACCTTTGTATCAAATTTTAACTCAATAGGGTCCTATTTCCTATACAAACTTTGACCCCTAACGCTTCAATTCGAAGGTAATTTTTGACATAAAACTTTTTATTATTCCTCAACACATCTCCAATAATCTTATTGTGGATTTGTATACAAAAGTTTTTTAGGAATAATAATTCCCGTTCCCGTAAGAATTTCGCAAAATCCCCTCCCCTCTTACGGGTCGTGAAAGTCACATAAAGAACACGCTGTCTAAATTTTAGCGTAAAATATAACTGGTTACTGATTTCCTACTCAAACTTCTACCCCCCTTACTCCCCCGCACCCCTCCCTCTTAAAGTAAATTTCTGTCTAAAATAATATTCAGTGTTCCTAAACAAAACTCAAACCATGATTCCACAAAATTTCACCTGAATTGGTTTAGCGGTTACGGATTTGCATACAAAAGTTTTTCGGGAATAATTCTCGTTCCCGGGGGAATTTCGCAAAATACCTTCATATCGGTTGCTTACGTTACCTAAAGAATACGTTGTCCAAATTTCAGCTAAAACAAAGAAGCGGTTAACGATTTCTTACCCAAACTTGCATCCCCCCTTTATCCCGCCTTTGAGGTTGATTTCTGGGATAAAAATTATCCCATATAATTTTGTAGAACTCAGTCTACCTCTCTACCAAATTTCAGCTCAATAGGGCCAGCGGTTCTAAATTTCCCATACAACATTTGTACCCCCCTTACCCCCTCTTAGAAGTTAAATTTTGTCATAAAAACTATTTAATGTTCCTCAAAACAATCCCAACAATCGTTTTACAAAATTTCAGCTCAATCGGTTCAGCGGTTAAGGATTTGCATACAAAAGTTTTTTAGGAATAATTCCCGTTCCCGTGGAAATTTTGCAAAATCCCTTTTTACCGGTCATCTACGTTACATAAAAAACACGCTGTTCAAATTTCAGCGTTAAAAGATGGCCGGTTACTGATTTCCTACTCAAACTTCTACCCCCCCTCTTCCCCCTTCAAGGTTGATTTCTGGAATAAAAAGTATTCCATATCATTTATTTTGACTCAATCTACCGCTGTACCAAATTTCAGCTCAATAGGGTCAGCGGTTCTAAATTTTCCATTCAAACGTTGACCCCCCTTTACCCCCCCTTAAAAGTAAATTTCTGACATAAAAACTATTCAATGTTCCTAAATACAATCCAAACAATCGTTTTACTAAATTTCAGCTCAATCGGTTCAGCGGTTACGGATTTCCATACAAACGTTTTTCGGGAATAATTCCCGTTCCCGGGAGAATTTTACAAAAATCCCTTTTTATAGGTCGCTTACATTACCTAAATAACACGCTGTCCAAATTTCAGCTAAAACAATGAAGCGGTTAACGATTTCTTTCACAAACTTGCAACCGCCCTTTCCCCCTTTTAAGGTTGATTTCTGGGATAAAAAGTATCCAATATCTTTTTTTAGGACGCAATCTACCTGTGTACCAAATTTCAGCTCAATGGGGTCAGCGGTTCTAAATTTTCCATACAAACTTCGACCCCCCTTTACCCCCCCTTAAAAGTAAATTTTTGACAAAAAAACTATTTCATGTTTCTAATCACAATCCTAACAATAGTTTTACAAAATTTCAGCTCAATCGGTTCAGCGGTTACGGATTGCATACAAACGTTTTTCGGGAATAATTCCTGTTCCCGAGGGAATTTAGAAAAATCGCTTCTTATTGCACGATGAAGTTTTTCAAAGAATACGCTGTCCAAATTTCAGCTCGATCCGTCCAGCCGTTTGGGCTGTGCGTTGATAGCACGAAAGTGTACGAACGATTTTATATAATAAGATAAGTAAATCTTTAGATTGATATACCTAACTCTTTTATTTAAAAACCGATTTAAATAAAACCAATACTATTTAAAAATTAGAGAAATTTGCAACGTTTTAGCGAAAACTGCATACAATTCGGTTGTGCCGTTTTATCACACATAAGTAATAACCTTTTTACAAATTAAGCCTAATAAAACTACTCTGGTAAATTTTCGTTTATGGCCACATCGATAGATGGCGTATTTTTAGTTTGTCGCACTTTTTGCTTTTTGATTTTTTTGAATTGAATTTACTTTATATTCTTTTACTTTTACTTCAAAATTTTGATGTAAATTAGGGGCGATGTGTCCGATATAAATGATTATTATTTATTTTATTATTTTATTTTCCGTTTCCCTAGGAAAAATTGACAAAATGTTTTACGAATTAGATCGCGCAAGCGACTTTTTCGCGTCGTTTTGTTCATATGCGTATTTTCACAGTTCACCTTAGTAAAGGATCACAATGAATGTGGAGAAATTTCCATTCTTATTATATGTATGGATGTATTAGGGAAATTGTAATAAAATAATATTACGTGAAATATATAAACTACCGACGATAATTACAGTTCTCAAATATAACATTTTGATCTGCAACTTCTATTCGTATGAGTTATATACGAGTAAAATATCAGCTAAGTTACTTGTTAAAAACTATCTATTTACACATTATTGGGATACACATTACTCGTATTATTGCGATAATAGGTATCTACTCTTACTTAAGCCATTATTGCTATGAATAATCAAATTGTAAAAATAAGCCTAAATCATGATACATACATAATAAGTACACATTTTTATAAAACAAGTTTGGCGGTGCGGCGCGGGATACTCGATGCCTGATAGCCGCTGGTCGTGACTTGCCCGCCCTGGTTTCATACAGGATCTAAAGCGAGACTTCGAGCTTATACTCATTAAACATTCTGATACAACCGTGGCCACTATATTATTGCCATTATAAATAGTGCAAAGGTACTGCTTCCAATTAGAAATCATTTATGGAGCATTGTATGTTAAGTCAAGGAATGAGGAATTCGGATCAAGATTTATTATGTCGGACGCACGTTTTGTTTATTTCATATTCTACTTATTGTTTTTTGTCTTATTGAAAATATTCCCCCTTGTGCAAAAGCAAAGTTAACAGTTTACTTATTGTTTTTGTTTATATATTTTATCTTGTCTATACCTCTATAGTTCTTGACTTTTTCCTGGTTAATTACATTTATTTGTTTTCTTTTCAGATTATCCCGGTTCCGACCCACAGTTCTCAAGTTCACTTCAGCAAATCATGAAGAACAACATCTCGCACATCGCTCGTTCAGACAAGAGTTCCGTGAAATAAAGGCCTTCACGTGTGTGGAATAGGGTCGGGGTGAATAATGGGAAAGAGTAACGTACGGATCAAATTCGCACATTCGATTGGTCCGCCCAGAGAGTCAAGCACGGGCGCGTCCGAGTGACTCCGCCCGTCTTCACCCCACTACCAGTTACCGACGCTCTAGCGACTGCCAATATAGTACAAGTCATATCGGGTTAAACATATTATTTAAAATTAAGATATATTTATTGTAGTACAAACTCAAAGAGAACGCTAACACGACGGGCTTGATGTAGCGAACCTTACGAGAGAACCAGCCGAGTAGTCGTCCTCGGTTGAAATTGAAACGGTAGTCATGACGGCCACTGCCCCAGAACTGTCAAAGTCGGATTTCTTTGATTTCGTTACGTCGAACGAGGTTACCGATGCTCAGTACAAACAACAGATGCGTTCGGTAAACGTGTTCATGGAATCGCCCGATTCGAGGTCGAACCCTTTACTCTCGGAGGAGCCCAAGGAGCAGAACAACAACAGCCTACTGAGCGTGCCCGTGGTGGGAGGCGGCACTGCAGCCAGCATGCCCGTCGCGACCGCCGCCACCGCCCCGACCGCTCTCGAGAGCTTCGACTCCATCTGGAACGTGGACCGGGACCGCGAGCGGCTCGACTCCGGCATGCTTGAAGATCTCAACAAATTTTACTGGAACCAAGACAATGACATCAACGGCGCGCATCCCTGTGCCGACACTGCGATCTCCAATAAGTTAATCAACAATAACACGGACGGGCAAATATATACATTGACCGTCCACGACATCAGTGACTCGAGCACGAGTCGCTACTGGGGCAAGGAAGAGGACGTCTCCATCTCGAGCCCCACGGACATAGAACAACCCTCCACTTTAGACCTTGAAACTATCCTGAGTATAAATGGTTTCACTAACGATTTCAGTCAAGATTTACCTAAAGTATTGAGTTTTGACGACGCGGAATCAGAAAGTCAAAACACCGAACTTAGCACGAGTAACTTAGTCAAAGTGGAGCCTTTCAGCTATGACGATAATGAATATTCTAACACTGATAAAAAAGATGATTCTCGCAGTCCATCTATAATTAGCACACCATCTTTATTAGAAACGCCAGAGTTTAATAATAACAACAATGACTGGAAAATAACCGATCAAAATACGGAGTCCAACGAGTCGTTACTGAGAAGTGCATTACAAGGTAAAGCTTTTATAAGATACACGAACTTGCAGAAAACTAAGATCGACGGCAGCACTGAACTGAAAAGGGTAATAATCAACAATAACAACAAAGCAGACGTCCCGTCCATGTACCAAGACGGCAAGGAAGTCGATCAAGAAGTTCTGATGATATCACCTCAGAACGGCAACGTCAACATATCCATACTATTAGATAACCAAACTATCATAGCGAACGGAGAGAACCCTTCGTCGACACAGAGCGTGGACGACATCCTGTCCACGTATCCCGATGACTACGAGAAACTAAAACGGATAGCGTCGGAGCTGGGCGAGTCCATGCAGCCGTACTGCACCGTGGAGGCGCTGGACCCCACGCGGAGTGTGTACAACATACACCACGTGAACGGCGAGCTCGTCACCATGATCCCCGCCGGGGACGTGCAGCTGCCGCAACACCTCCAGATAGTCACTGCCTCGCCGACCGTCACCAGCACCAAAACGGTCAACAAGAAATACAAGAGAATACAAAATAAAAGCTCGCCCCCGAGTGCGCCGCAGCAGTCCGGCACGAACATCCAGGCGGCCACCTCCACGTCGAACGGTGTTCGCAAGGAGCGGTCGCTGCACTACTGCTCCATCTGCTCGAAGGGCTTCAAGGACAAGTACTCGGTAAACGTGCACGTGCGCACGCATACGGGCGAGAAGCCGTTCGCGTGCTCGCTCTGCGGGAAAAGCTTCCGGCAGAAGGCGCACCTCGCCAAGCACTACCAGACGCACATCGCACAGAAGAGCGCGACCGCCAACGGCGCCGTCAAGACCAACAAGCAGAGGTAACCACGTCCCCCGCCCCTGTCCCTCGTTCGATATCATAGTCAAATAAACTTCGTCATGGTGATAAGTTATTACATTATAAGGCTGAAATATCACAGATGAGTTTGGCAAGGTGCTAATTACTAAGTGGTGATTTTAGAAACGTAAGAATGAAACGAATGAAAGACATGAGGTTCTCGGCCGTTACTTTAATAATATTGTTAATTTGTCTTAATTCCGCCCGTTACCGTACTTTTTACTAGCATAAGAGAACAAGAGAATGCTTTTGATTTTAGTACAATACTCCGTATTCCATATTCATTAGTTATTAAATGTAAATATTACTAAGTATGAATTAATGTGCATTTTCGTACCTGTTTGTAGGTGTTTTTGTTCCTGAATGTTATTGAGATTTCTAAATCTGTATTTTATGTCTAATACTCATACAATATTTACCTACATTTACAAACCGACAATCTATATTTGATAATGAAAAAAAACTAAATGAAAAACAAAACAAAAATTGTAAAAATATGAGTAAGTAACCGTTACTAAATAGGTAAAGATTCCTTCAACTATCGGAAACTAGTTTGGCTTTTGTCGAAGAACTGTATACAATTACAATTTTAATAAGTAAATGAAACATCAGATTAAATGGCCAACAATGATGAGTAGTGTTGGGATTACAGCTTGCCGCCGTCGCCGTAATTTCTCCCGCTGCGCGACCGACTAAACTTTCTAAAAATAATATTAAAAAAATCAAGAGTAAAAGAACGAGCATTCAGAGCCCACCATCTTTCACCGCTCAACTATCGAACCTATGTCTTCCTCTCCAATAAGACCGCACCGACGTTTTTTTGCTCTACGAATGGCTCTATTTTCCCTATACGGTTTAATGTTTCAACTTATGTAAGCGAATAGCAATCTGTTGTCGGAACGATCATATTAGAAGCAACTCTACATTTATAAGGAAAAGTTGCTGCCATTATGTTTACTTACTAGAAATTTCAGTGTAATAACTTGTTCGAACGGCCGGAGCCATTATTTGAGCATCCATATCGGACAATGCAGTGAACGGTTTCTCATTCCCAATATTACTTATCTTTCCCTTGATACTGGGAGAGGCCTGATTGCCCTCAGATTGCTATAAATTAGAAATACAAGTGGCGTTACTATCGCGGTCTTTAAAGTGTGCTCCCTTTCTAGTCTATCAAATTGGCCTTTCTTTGTTCGTATTCGGACGGTAGGCGATTAGACGCGCCCAGCAATAATAATCGTTATTTAATTTTCTTAGTAGTAACTATAACAATATGATTGTTACTAAAACACTTTATAGGTATATCAATCTAAAAATAAGAAAATTGTTGCATTGAAATGGTTATAAATAAAATTCAATTTCGCTTTCAAAATCAGATGATCGAATGAATCATCTGGGAAGCCCCAACTTTGAAATACATTTTTAGTATAATTCTACAACTTTTTGTCGAATACTGGAAATCACCTTATTGGTCAAAGTTGTCGCTGTTTCAAGCTGTACGTCTGTCTGCACGTAATTTATAGTGCCAAACAAAATTCTCAAATATTAAGGACAAATCAAAGACTGTTTGTACTTATTTTTAAAATAGAAATAATAGGTTTACTCTCAAATTACCGCAATGATTCGTTAGTGACCATAATGCAACCGTAATAATAGATGGACAACCATTTGAATTGACTTTTAAAAATACCTACCAGGAAAACGTACCGGTGGGCAGTAGGTTAAGCTTTTTTATATTTTTAATCGTGACAAAGCACACAGTGCGCGTGGGTGACTATTATTAACATTAGAAAATGTATTTTTATACGATTGGAATTTTTATGGCTGCGTGTTACCAGCTTTCCTAAAATGATACATAGAAAAATTTGTAGCTTTTATAGCCTGAGCTTTTTCTACTAGAAAACATTTATTTTGAAAGGAATTTACATAGTTAAAGAATGATTCTATATTTGGGCGCATCATTTTTATATTAACACATGGTAAGATTTGGCAATGCTCAAATAAAACATGAAGTAAAAGAGAATTTAAAAAGTTTCAGTTATCATGAAATCGTAACTGTTTAGTTTTATTTTTATCAATTAAAGTAAACATTTCAAATTCAAGGAAAATAAATGATCGACTCATACTGGCCTAAATACTGCGATTTCTTTTCCGGTTTCAGATTCAAATTGATAGGAGGTTTGTTAAGTAATTTGAAGTGGTATAACAATAGTTTAAATTAAGTTTTGTGATTGAAATTAAAGCACCGATTGTGTTAAGGTCAGCGTCGGACCGCGTCGATAATATTCGGCCTCCGCACGTCAAATGCGCTGCCAGCTATTGGTCCCTATTCACCACAATGTCATTTAGATATGACCTAGCGACTATGCTAGTTTATTTTTTATTTTGTTTAGCTATGTCCCCAACATATCGATTATAATTGCATGTTAGGAATTATCATTTCAAGAAAATAACCTTCTGAGAAGGGACGTAAGCGTCTATGTAGTCGTGCGTTTTGACTGCTACTTATTGATATATCGTTATAATTAATCTAACACCATAGAAGTGTGGCCTATCCTAAATGTATGAGACCGATAATATGATTCTGACGCACTTCTTGAGACAGCACACCACAATAGCTCTAGCTTTAATTATAATTTTGGCAACTCATGAAATTAAATAATTTCAGAAAGTAAGTCTATTAAGATTCGTTGATTTTTTCAAACATGTAAGTTTTCTCTGTTAAAAACTTTCTCTGAAAATTATTCAGTTTAAAGGAAAATTGAACCTTCTTTAGTTAAAATACCAATTTGTTTTATACTAAAATAAATAATATTGCGTGAATAGTTTTCATATTATTAAACATTTCCGCAGTTATTTAAAATTACGGACCGTGCGGCTACCTGTGATCAATTATGTTCTTGTGATTTATGATTAAACGAACCAGCCAACTGACGTTAACAGCGTAACTGCCATACTAAAGAAAAAGGTACTTATACGTGTAGAGTGTAGACGAACAATACTCCATACATAGCTACTATATAACATAGATACATTATAATCAATCATTAGAGTCCGACCGAAACTGGTTTTACGGCCGAAACCGAAACCGAAACCGAATGTTCGGCCGGGGCTTTAGTTTCGGCCGAAACCGAAACCGAAACCGAAACTCACGTGGTCAAGTAAAAAATCTTTAAAATACTGAAATTTGGTGTATTTTACCCATTATTCTGCATTAATTAGGACATGAAATGGAAGCACAGCATAATATTAAGTTTGTTGTATCAGTTGTAATATAAAAAATATATCAATAATATTTTTAATTTTTTTAGGCTTCCGTGGTCAACAAGGAAGCCTTATAGTATCGCTTTGTCAGTCCGTCCGTCTGTCCGCGGCTTTACGGAGAAACTATAAGTCCTAGAAAACTGTAATTTTGCACAGAGGAGGGCAATGATTAGGGTAAGAGAACGGTTACAAAATAAATAAATTTAAATCAATTAATTTAGGGTAGCTCCCAAACTTGTAAAATAGGGATGATATTTTTTCTGGCTGATCCCATAATTTAGGGTATTGTTGAATAGGTATTTTAATGTAGGACATATTTCTATGGAAATTTTTCGATTTAATGATCCATTTGAAAGATATTCAAGTTTAAACAAGTGAAATTTTAAAAAAACTTTCTAAAAACAAGCTTTTATTATTATTACCATAAAGTACTCGTCAAGACAAATCAAATGAGCCCAAACTCGATGGGGTTACGTCGTTTTATTACGGAGTTCCTATGACCACCTCCCAGCTCCATCATCAGATCAGCTCCATGTCATAATAATATTGCATTGTCATCTGATTTATGCATGCATGCAAAATTTCAGCTCAATCCGACACCGGGAAGTGGGTCAAATTTAAGTTGCAAGATTTGATTACAGACAGACAGACAGACAGACAGACAACAGACAAGTAAAAGTAAATGAAAGCTTGTAAATATTTTTTTGGCCGTCCCCGCCCTCTATAATCTAAACTACTGGCTTTCAAACACTGTTAAAAATCACGAATATAGTTTCAACCATGAAGTTTCCTCGAAAACCATAGCGGTTAAGATAGTTTTATAAGTTTTAAAGATATAGTTGATGAAAATTAAGGCAGTAGATATGTATACGATTTGCCAGTTCTACGGAAGCCTACATTGCGCGTAGTCTGAATAGCGCTTATTTAAATTAAGTTCTTATAGTAAAAGGTTTATCAGTTATCAATTTTGATTATACACAACACTAATTGTTACTGTTATATTAACCCCTTGATTAAGGAAAAACTTCCAGTTCAAATCAAAATTGACATCTATTTCTAGCTTCTTTAAAATAAGGTTCAAATTCGCATGCGCAGGTGCGGCTCGATTGATCCGCTCGGTGACATACGGGTAAAATACTAAGTATTAGTATTTTGAAATCTTACTAATTAATACTTTGGTTTGTACCTATTTGTACTTAGAAGAATCATCAATCTCTTTAAGGTACTTCTATATAAAAATAATAATTCCTAAAATTGCTATTACACGCTTAGTTCCAGTCTCAACAAAGATAATATCAAATCACACATTTAAAATTATTAACAAACCTATATTACAATTATTAGTCGTCCGCCAAAGCGTTGTCGCGAGAAACGAAGCTAGGCGAGCGTGCACGATAACTTCCGAAGGGAGTTTCGGTTTCGGCAAAAGTTTCGGCCAATTTTGGCCGAAACCGAAACTTTCGCCGAAACTCGATTTTTGGCCGAAACTCGGCCGAAACCGAAACCGAAACCGAAATTTCGGTCGGACACTATCAATCATTAGTTTTAACCGCAGCTCGGTCGCAATATCTGCCTTTACGATACTCCCAAGTACGCTATACAAGTTATATTGCCCTCTCATTACCTATTTAGTACGTTTACTTGAAACTCTAAGCTTATTTCTTGCCAGAACCTAATACTGAGCACAAGTATTAACAGAACGAACACTGCCTTTCACACAATGCTCTTAGATGACTGTATTGCTCTTAAGTACTATTTTAAGTTTAGTTTATACTCTGACATTTAGGGCACCAGCCACATCTAGATATTTCAGAATACAATTCAACGAATGCAACAACTATTTACAATTTTATATGTCTTTACAATTTACAACGAAAACCTTTATGTAATATATTGTTAGAATTAAAGTCTGAGGATTTTTAATACTCATTATTTGTAAATATTATGATTATGACACAGAAGTTCGTGGAAAAATAATTTGAGAAATTTTATACTCTACCACTTGAATCTCATTAGATGGTATTTTATTTAAATGTTAGCGAATTTATAGAGTTATAAGTAACATTAAGTCTTTGAGAGATTTACCAGTTTACCCTTTAAGATAACGGCTACCTTGATAAGTTATTGTGAGAAAACATATGTATGTATATGATTGTTAATATATTCAAATATGTTTGTAATAAAGTTAGTTGTTCAAATCAATATTGAAAAAGGATTTATAATATTCCTTGAAAGTTATGTATTGAACGATTTTAATGCATTTGTTCCTGAGTTAATTAATAGATTTTATATTGCCTTGATTGTAAGAATCTATGAGATATTAATAATAAATCATGCATGTGTAATTTTATGTTTGAGTAGTAGATAGGATAAAGGATGGAGTGGACTTCAAATATATTCAACACCTGTAACTGAAAGCAATATTCACAGTGCCTAATATACGAGTTAATACTCGTTATTAATTTATTATATTATATTATTTTTGTTCATTATCTAAAAAAATTGTCATATTTCAATTTATTTAAAAGTCGTCCACATTATCCTTCTTGAATCCGTCCTGTACTTTAGGTACATTCATTATTTATTATAGAGATTTAATGTTTAAGATGACGAGGAAAACAAAACATTGTATTTGATTAACCGGAGCTGTGATTTTTGCTTATCTGTAGCTATGAACCGTGTCTTGAGTGAGGCGGCCAGCAACCGACGAGCTTGGCTAGCTGGCCAATGATCCTGCAATAGTACGAGTTATATGTCTATTAATTATAATTTCTTTTAAATTAATTGCCTCTTTTATTATAAATTGCCTTTATGTTGCGATATAAGTACGATTGCTGACACCGCGTCGGTGGTATCAATGGTGTTGCAGACGTCTCTATAGGCGACGCAACGGTAATCGCTCACCATCAGGCAGGCCGTTTGCTGGTGTGTCGGTGTTTTATAAGAAATCATGATCTTAGTCAAGTGTTAAACGATATAGCCATAACATATTCTTGAGTTTCTTGAATTTCACACCATATAAGATTGAACATCTTATTGTCTCAGGGTAAAGTGTGTAGTGTTGCTGCAACTTAAAATAGATTGGGGTATCGCTTAACATAATCTTATACATTATGGTAGTATCGTTTACTTTTCTGCTACAAAACTATTTAATATATCGTCCACTCGCGATGACGGTGTGACATCTCATAGAGGGTTTTTTTAATCTACGACCATATTTGATTAAATGTACAAATTATTTCTGTAAAACTACGATTATTGACTTGTCGCACTGTCATCGTAAATGGACTATATATATTTGTTATCAATTATTTGTATATTGTTACCATTTCTCTGTAGTTAGACATTACTCGTACTTATAAATTCAGTTCAAGCACAATATAAAGTTAGTATAATAGTAACGTGCTATTGCGCAACTTGTGTCGTTCAAAGGATATCATACTATAGATGTAAAGGAGCCGCGATGTGAAAGATTCTCAGGATCATGTACATTTACGAAAAATATATATAATAATATATTATACATGATGTATTGCGAGTGCACGTACGAGACGTTATCGAGAGTTGTGGGCGTTCGACACCGTTGCTTTATGTAGCTTATGGTTTTAAAATGGAACTTAAATTGGGCCACGAGAGCAATAAAATATCATATAATTACCTACTGAGAACTGTTCCAAATATTGCCATAGAAAATAAAATTATGTTGTACGCTCTCACAGTACCTACTAGTAGTATTTTTTTTCTAATACAATAAATAAACACTTTTTAATCTATCTGTATACTTATCCAATATCCACCCACTGGGTATCGGCCTCATAGGCATCGCGGTAATGCCCGCACCTTTTTTAAACTAATATTTTTACAAACTTTATATGAACTTTATAAGCTAGAAATGATACTTTGCCCTCAATCTCGCTCACGTCTTGTACATCTTTATACTCGTAAAGCCAAGGATTCACAAAAGGCACCAGAATCCGATTAAGACAGATGTCGAATGACTACATTTAACATTATCTGTCGACATCGCGTGACAATCCGTTAAAATTGGGGCACTTCGCTCGAAACGGACCAAATTGGACAATCGAGTCAAGACGTTGATCCTTAATGAATATTTGGCTTTTAGCTCAATATTTGCAATATTATCACTCGGTCACACTTAATCATACCTATTAGTAGAGATATCGACCCGCAAGGCATGTGTAACATAATAATTATAATACCTAGCTACATAGTTTTTCAATCTTTACAGTTTTGTAATTTCTTATATTTTTACTTTCCTATGTTAGTTTGCTAATAAAATGTTTTGAATATAATACAATGTTTTATTGAACCTGCAAGATAGTCATCTAATTAAGTTTACTATAAAAGGTTAATTTATTGGGTTAAAGTTCATCCATTTTGAAATTGGACCTGTCAGCTAAACAATGTATTGTTATGTTTATGGGTATGCCGTGCAATTTAAGAATAAACGTAAGCTAGGTATATATTATTTTTGATTGGCGATAAATACGTGTAGTGGTGAACAAAAGGCACACACGTCTTGGTCCGGCTGTCGGCTGTCCATGGGGCATTGTTTCCCGTGGTTCCGGCGACCTACGTGCTAATTAGTTCCATTGTAAACCGATCCTATCGACGCCAGAATACTTCCGATGGATTCACCTACCTGCTTTCCATTCATTGTTTGCTTGTTTATTAATTGCTTCTTTGCGACCACCTACGTGTCTTGACAAAAACTTTTGATTTGCGATTTCCTGATACGAGTATACGAGATACATTATCTAAAAATAGGTAGACACATGTTATATAGAGTTTCAAAGTTACAGACCGAGTGCCTAAGATGTATGAAGTAAGAGTACCAACAAGCTTATTGTCCCGGCGCTAAATCTTTTCTTAGCAGTTTAGCGTTAATCATAAGAGTGGAAAAACGAACACTGTTACCTCAGTATTTTTATTATATGCTTGCCTGATAGTAGAAATAGTATTGGTGAGAGAGAGACAAGTAAGTTAATGGATAAAAACTAGCTATATAGTATTTACAAAAATAACAACATTCGGAATGGCAGTAGTAAGCAAGGAAGACAGTAAACAGGTACCTACCATAGTAAAAACTAGATAGGATCTCATTAATTACCTATTAGTGGCTTGCTCTACATTGTATAAAGCCAAGCGATGTAAATAACGCTGGTATGTATTACTATAGGTAAATGTAACTAAATATTTATGTCTCTCGATCCAAAACACGGCGCTACATGGGATTATCAGATCATGTATAACAACCAGTGAGAGACATAATAGGTAAGTACATTTAAATATGGGCATTCAAAGCCACCGACCTGCCTTACAACATATCCAGTCATTACTTATTACTTATGCATACCTAAAGCAGTAATTCAAATTCAAAACTTATGATCTCAAGAAAGCGTGCAGACAAACGGAAGTAGGTGTTCGAGTATAGTGGTCGACCTTCCAGCGCTATTGCAATCCGCCACACTTATTTATATAGTGGCCAGTAATAAAAATACTCGATTCCATGACTCTGAGATTATCAAAGAGCGGTGGATGCGAATGAAAACATCCAAGTGCTCGCAGAATACTTAATGTAAACAGACATGTGAATATTGTGAGGCACTTAAACTTTCTCTTGTGATGGGCCGTCAATCATCATAAATTAGAGGCGATTTTCCACTTATCACTTTACTATTGGTACCTACTTTTATCACTGGTAACATTCATTATTAAGGGTTTATTACCTAACTGATGTATTTTCTATGGGTTCAAAGGTTTCTGGTACTTATATTTTAAATGCCGAAGTTAATGGGATAGGTAATTACAGCTTCCTATTCATGTCCAATTAATACTTAGAAAACTAGACGAAATATATTTTGTATCTTACCCCCGCGTGCCTTCGTCTTCAATTCAACCTTTTTGAGGAAAAGAGTTTTCTAAATTTTAAACTCAAAAAAATAGTCAAGTAGACGCTATTTTTTCGACTTCAAGGGCGAGCATACTACTATTTTTAGTAGTAGGCTAAATAATATAAATCCATTAATACCACCAGGTGAATACAGTATTTGAGTATATTGTAAAGTAACGTTTTATCTTTCCCTAATAAACATATAGATTTTACATACCAGCGCTTGAGAGTTCGAGGAAGCGAACATTTAAAGAATGATAAATGATAGCCGAAGTGAAAACAACAGACGGAGTGTGCGTAACCAGGCATCATTAGCTGAGCTGCAGGAAATCGTACATTATGAGTGAAAACTACACATAGGTTACTCAGCTTACTCTAATGTTTAGGATGTCCACTTCATTTCCACTCTCATATTATATACTTGCATGCTCGTAGCGTTTCCTGCATGAAGGAATTCTATCTTAGAGCAAGTTTTCGTCAAAATTACAACACTATCTGTGTCAAAAAAACTCTATCCTTTAAGCGGTTTTGGGCGTAGCGATCTTAACTTTTTATAAAGTAAAAAACCGAACCTAAACAGAAAAAAATGTAACCTTTAACTATTTTTTTTATGCAATTGATTGCATTTGAATGAACAAGATGAGCCCAACGCTGCTCTGAAAGACAACCTTTTCGCAACAATCCATTCTAGTCAGATTCCTCTGGGCCTCTGGGCCACCTTTCCATACACCGAGAGGTGATCATTTCTCAGTATCTCTATTATTATTGTAGCATATCAATCTCGATAGATACAGATCACATAATATAGGTAGGTGTGTAAAAGCGATCTCGCTAATGAGATATCGGTAGTCTCAAATCATGCAACACTGAAGTGCATAAATGCGCGCACTTCTTAGCTCAAATTATACCTACGAGTACATGCGCAACCATTTTCACATTTTCCAGTAATGGATGATTGACGGTCAATGTTCACCGCTGCGATAGTAAGAAGCACTGAATAAATAAAGTAATAGAACAACCGTGACAAGCTAACAAACATACCAAAAGATTGAACAAATTTTCGTGTTGACTTATACATGTTCGTATACCTACATATGAACAGTGGCAAACTATTCTCGTACACTACACTATATCAAACAGCCGGAATAGGAGTATTAAGCTTCTCCAAAATCTTATTCATATCTCACAACAAGCTGCTCACCTGTCTTTTATAACTTAGTATTTTTTCGTTCTGTTGCAAGGCAAAATTAAATAAAACACAGTTTTTTTCTTAATTTTAGGCTAGAACCGTGCTTCACAGCAAGGTTCAGATACCTTTGAGAGTTAAACTGCTTAAACTTTTTCTGTCTGCTGCGCTGCGTCTGACACTAAACTTCTAAAATGTCCGATCTAATCTTACAAAGCAATATAAGGTAAGAAGCGATCATTTGCTTACATAAGTAATGTGGCAGAGCTATATCCGGTAAATATGTCTAAACTGCGAGATTTATAATACTTTAGCAACGAAATGATCATTCGAATGATTAATAATGTTTTCTTAAGTTTCAATTCGATATTATCACTTGTAAGAAGTAGTACAAGGTATATTTACTCAGATGCCAAAGGTTCTAACTATAATATAAAGCTTCTTCTTGAATCATTCTTTCTATTAAAAGAAACCGCATCAAAATCCGTTGCGTAGTTTTAAAGATTAAGCATACATAGGGACAGACAGACACGGGAGGCGATTTTGTTTTATACTATGTAATGATGGCAAAGACCCTACAATAGCCTTTAATTAAAATAAAAAGGGAAGATACTGTGCAGGCGTATCGCAAATGGATCACTCCAGTTAGGTTCATGCACATCACGCGAAGACTGGAGAGGCGACGCGACGGTTCTGCGGCGTTTAGAAGGTGGATTTACATCTACCCTTACTCGGTCAAGTGTTCTCAGGGTTATCACTACACACAACACCAACTGTATCCTCCGGTTTCCTAATTACGTGAGGACGCGAACACCTCTGATTACCGAATACCACGTGGATAACAATTTGAAACCATCTTCTCGATCGAATTTACGGTGTTTTGTAATTTCAATTGTTTCACGAACCACTCCATAGTAATAACACGGTAAAAAGATATACAGTAGTTTGACTGAGCGTGATTTTTGAACATAAATACCTACAGTCGCGCGGTACATGCGCAAGTCATAGGGCTGCCGGGCAGCCGCTGCCCGCATACAGTAGGTACCTACCTGTTTCATATCATCTACTTACTTGAGCTACCTACCTACTACCTACTTACCTATCATGTCGTGGCGGCGTATTTTAAAATCCAAGACAAGATTAAAGACAAGACAAGAGACAAGACAAGAGACAAGACAAGAGACAAGAAAAGAGACAAGACAAGAGACAAGACAAGAGACAAGACAAGAGACAAGAAAAGAGACAAGACAAGAGACAAGACAAGAGACAAGACAAGAGATAAGACAAGAGACAAGACAACCTCCTCCCCTTCCCCTCACCCCCTTCTCCCCCTTCCCCTCCCCCTCCCCTCCTTCCCCCTCCTCCCCTTCCCCCCTACCCTTCCCCCTCCTCCCCTTCCCCCTCTTCCCCTTCCTCCTCCCCTCCTTCCCTTCCCCCTCCTCCCCTTCCCCCTCCTCCCCTTCCCCCTCCCCTCCTTCCCCCGCTTTCCCCTCCCCTCCTTCCCCATCCTCCCCTTCCCCCTCCCCTCCTTCCCCATCCTCCCCTTCCCCTCCCCTCTTTCCCCCCTCCTCCCCTTCCCCCTCCCCTCCTCCCCTTCCCCTCCTCCCCTTCCCCCTCCTCCTCCCCTTTTTAACTAACTGACCTTTTTAATTTTATTACCTTTCCATGTTGCTTGATAAACAAGTGAATTAAATTAAAAATTTAAAAAACCCCCAACGCAATACGCAATTCTTCATTTTGTTGTGGCGGCCATCTTGGATTTTTAATTTTATATAATGGGTTGTATTCTACTAGTTAAGCCCTTTCATTTGATACCCATATTGAGGGGGTCGCGGAAGAAAAAAGTAATCCGCCATTTTGTAGCGGCGGCCATCTTGGACCGATTTCCACCAAACATGTCTGAGAACACTCTCGACTAACCTTACTTTCAAACAAAAAAAACTAAATCAAAATCCGTTCATCCGTTCGGGAGCTACGGTGCTACAGACAGACACACACACAGAGACAGGCAGACACGTCAAACTTATAACACCCCGTCGATTTTGCGTCGGGGGTTAATAATGTTATTTCTGGATTTCCTGATAAGTTCAATGATAAGTTCAAGCTACCAAAAACAGCATAATATAGTATGCTATTTTTTTGCCATTTTTATATAATTTATTATATTATGTATACATACGTCAAAAGTAAATAACGTAAATAACACTAAATACTTGCAAAAAACTATCGCGACGTCCGCCCGTCGCTGCGTGGCACACGCTTCTGGATTATATACCCACTTCTACCCACATCTACCGACATCTATTCACTTCCATTTTCCGCCCGTTTCTATGGAGTCAAACTACTGTATATCTCTTTACCGTGGTAATAATTAATTTTGCTGTGAAAAGAATTTTCGGTTCGTGGAGTTCGATCCAGTGATTTGGTCTAGATTCAACCACATCATTGCTTAAAACTATTTAATCAATAAATAGAATAGAATACCTAATACTTTATTGCAAACCTAAAATAAATAGAACTTATTTCTAGATGTTATAAGTAGGTTAACATCGGCGGTTTTATCGCTCGTACTAGGCAATTTCTTATGGCTTTGTGCCCTTTTCATTTTTTAATGCTTTTTAATTCTACTAATATTATAAACGTGAAAGTTTGTAAGAATGTGTGGATGTCTGGATGTATGTTTATTTCCCTTTCACGCCGTAGGTATAGAGATAGCTTAGACCCTGGAATATCACATAGGCTACAAGTACAGTGGGTAAGTTAGTACACAAAAATATAGATTTAGGTACCTATTTAAGTTTAGCTCAGGATGTCGGTGAATATTCTTCACACCAAATCAACAGCAGAACTGATTGATCTGGTATGAAGGTGATTTGGATAATAACTTTATATATGCGTGGGAAATGAGGGGCATATAGAGAAAATAATAAACTACGTAAACTGTGAAACAATAACATTTATTATTGTATTGTTTATATCTAAATTATGTCATGTTAGAGTTACAATTTAAAGGTAAACTTTTATTTTATTTATAGTTTTGTGGTTTGACAAAAAACACTGATCCATGGTTCTACAAATGATCAATCATCATCATCGTTTAGGAATAATTAATTTGTAACAAAATTTTAATAGTAGGTAAACTAAACTTTTAAAATACGGTTTCCAAAATATTGCATTTAAAAAAAAGGCATACATTAAAATAATATTAGTTAAAAATAAATAGCTTACAACTCAAACTAAGGGTATAACACTAAACACACATCACAATCATTGCGCAAGGCTGTGTGAGATCTTATTTCTATGATCATTTTTATTTTAATAATTATTTTGAGCAAATTTAATACTCAACTATGTATTTTCTTTCTACTTAGGTATGTTGTTTCTCTATAACTTTTTAGAAATACATTCTTTTCCTAAAAATAGTACCTTGGTATTCATAATCATAATTATGAAACATACAACTACTTCTTTTTATAATTTCTTTATGAGAGAAATTTTATGTGGGGTCATTTATATTTATTATTAATAACTTTTAAATTTAAAACTTAATTTTGGAGTTTCATTATTAACAGTTTATGTTTAATGAAATAAAACATTCCATTTCATTCTTAGAATTTCTCCAGAGCCAATATACAATGTCTATAATAGTATGCAGGCTAACGACTTAAAAAATTATAAGCCCCTGACAGACTGTTGTAAACACGGCTCTCCGCAAAGGTGACTTTGGTTGTTTGCCGCAAAGTGAACAATTGTTCTAAACAAAATCTGTATTGAGCTTGGTTTGGTTGTAAACCACGACGCGGGTGGATCGTCGGACGCACTTGACTGCCACCGCTCGAATGTCTCGAATGAATGAGCGGTTGGAAAAGAGTATCTACACTGGATGCGGCGATCAACCCGCAGCGCGTTGACAACCAACCAAGGTGACCTTTGTGGAGAGCCGTGTTTACCACTGTCTGGCAGGGGTTTAAGACTGATAATATGGCCTACACATGTCACTAGTCACAAATCTTAATCTATCTTAGTATATGAGCTTATTTCTTAGGGTCTCTGTAGACGCCCATGAAGAGCACCGAGTTGGTGGGGCGCTCGTAGATGATGTACACGAAGGGGAAGTTGGCGATGAAGCGGCTCGGCTCCGCGGGCCGCGACGAGCGGAATCCGAATATTGCTGTTGCTGCCGCCGCTACCGTACCTGCACACAATATTGTCAATTTACCGCATGTGAAAGGGAACGATGCACACTGGATACGAATCGTTTGTTGCTATCGATGAAAAAAATGTAGGTACTGGAACAAGGGCGGATCCAGAATTTGGTCCTGGGGGGGCCAAGGTGCAGATAGGCAAAAAAGTTATAATTTAAACAAAAAGTATCCTTAATAATAAGTTCGCGAGCAGATTGCTGCGAGCGCCGAGAAAAAAAAATCTTGACCATGTACAAAATTCGTAACTCCACAATGCTTCTGGGGAGGGAGGCATTGGCCCCCTGAATCCCCCCCCCCCCCAAAACCTCCTATGTACTGGAATGACAGTCGCTATGGAAAAGCAAACGAAAACGACTGTCATCTCTACATTTTTTTTATCGCTAGCGACAAACGATTGACGCTTGTCTAGGGCCCCAGGTCAGCTGGACCGAGGTGGCGCAGGAAAAGGATAGGTTGAAAGACTTTCTTTTTTACAAGCTTTCATTTACTTTCGCCTGTCCGTTGTCTGTCTGTTGGTCGGTCTGTAATCAAATCTTGCAAGTTTAATTTGACCCACTTCCCGGTTTTCGATTGAGCTGAAATTTGGCAAGCATGTATAAATCGGATGGCAATGCAATATTATTATGACATCGAGCTGATCTGATGATGCAGCAGGAAATTGGCCAAAGGAACTCTGTGTAATTATACGACGCAATCCCATCGAGTTTGGGTTCATTTGATTCCTCTTGACGAGTACTTTGGTGCTAAAAAACAATAATAATAAAAGCTTGTTCTTTAAGAGTTTTTTTTTAATTTCACTTGTTTATATTATACTGTAGGTTCAACCCAACGAATTAGGGTTCAACCACGATCTCGCGACGATGCGGCTGAAGATGGACATAGACTAAACCTAGAAGGCGGAATAAATCAATATTCCTTCCAACCAGGTTGTCTGTAAGAGATTGCTCTATGCGATAAGACCGCCGATTGTATACCTTTAGATTTATGTGTATTGTCTACTTATGAAACAATTTCTTGTAACCAGGTTTGCTATAAAGTATTATTGTATTGTATTGTATAAATTCCTCCCTGCCTTACCTGAACATCATGCCGGAACACGATCATAATGACCGCTTGGCGACAAGATGTTATCCAGTGAGTGGTAAAAAGCAGAAATACAATAAAATTGTAAAGGCTCGCTCACCTTCCTCGTCGATCTGAATCTTGGCCTTATGTGTCGCGTCATCGAAGACCACGCCGTGTTGCGGCGTCAGCGTGCTGAAGTCAGCTGTGCCATTGAACAGGTCACCCACGTTCAGTTTTAAAAGGACCTGGAATATTATAAAATGGAATTATAGTCTGTTAGATAACTTGAAATGATCACAATAGGCCAACTACGGCCGCAGTGATATACGTAAGTAACTGGAGAACCACATGTACCTATACAGAAAAATATAGTATAGTTATTGATATAAGTGCAATTAGGAGTTTTATAGACTTGAGTCATAAGTTCGATATCCAGACACTATTATTCTATTAGACTCACAATTATACACTTCGATTCATTAATTACACAATCATGACGGTGATTGGTTGCAAGTAGCTTAGGTTACCTACTACCAACTTAATTTACGAAATCTGTGACAGATTCTGGAAATCTTTAGGTCTCTTACTGACAAGCGTCGTTTTAACTTAAGATTTTGAAGAGCTTGAGAAAATTGCTAGAGGGACTTAATGACTTAATGAGGAGACTTAACTAACGGATGCGGTTCTTGTGTAAGATTTGTGTAAATCTGGAGATTACAAACAAATGACTTTTCAAAGATATGTGAACATTTTGCTGCGAGGTAAAGATAGAATTTAGGAAAAGTTTTAGCACTCCTTATCCGCATGCGGTACTGCAAGCAATAGCCCTATTCAAAATATTTTTTTAAAAAGTGACATACAAGTGCCATAGTTTACCTGTTTGAGCGGTATGGACCTCTCCATCGTGAACTTGGGTATTTCTACGATGACCTCCCGTCCCATGTAGCTCTCCTCGACCACGGCCGCGAGTCGCTCCGGCGTCAAGTTCGCGATAATGTTGGTCACTCCTGAACAAATTCAAACAAATTACGTTATTTAAACTCTTGGAGGTGATGTTTAGTGGATTTTTTGCATAGGAATGGAACAGTCGATCAAAACGTTCCCATTCAATTTCATATGAATAACTTTTCCATTCTTCCCTAAAAATGATAGAAAACAGTCATCACCATGAGACGTGCAATATTAAAACCGATTCTCTTTTTTAACATGTTAAATTTAACTCTTCCCACAGAAACGTATTGTACTCGTAGCAGAAAAATTGGGCATAGGTACTAATAAAAACAAGGCATAAGAAGCAAATATCTTCAAATAGGTATAGGCGACTCAGAATAGGGTACCTAATGCGAAGACAATAAATTGTGAGATAATAATATGTGTATAAGTATAATCAAATGCTACAAACCTTCCTTCATGGAGTAAGGCGGGAGTAAGATGTACATGCTGATGTCATTGCCCTTGTATGGCAGCTCCAGGATCTGTGCGCCGAGCTCGTCGTGCACCACTGGAAATAAAACATATTTAGTTAATATCCTTCAAGCTTTGTAACACCCGTTTTGCATTGTATATGTAATAAAACTATCAATAAAAAATTATAAATAACTTGTGAAAATGCTATAGCTAACACATCTTTATTTTAAGCTCCTGTCAAAAAGCTTTTACTGGTGGTACTCGTTACCACCAATTACACAAAACTGTGTCGCCAAAACGGCCGTGCTCCGGCTCGATATTTATTGAACGGCAATGCGTCGATATAATGACTAACACCGTGTCGGCAATACCATTGGTGACGGTGACCACTCATTATCAGGTAGCCGACCGCTTCTATGTCCTTCTTCAACATAAAAATGCAATCTTTGTCGCCTCAATGTGTGGTCATCGCTATGAATTCCTATGATGATTCCTATGATGACTAGAGATATTACGCAATTTTTGACTAATTTTGACAAATACTAGTAGGTGGTACCTTATACAAATATTATGTGCTGTCTGTACCTACCTATAGACCTATAGTTAACAAAATTATGCTAAGTATATTATTTCGTAACCAGCTGATCTTATACTTACTGTAATGGAAAGTTCCCTTCTGCTTCATAAAAGGCACGAGCGTTTGTCGTGTCTCGGATACAAAGAAGGGTTCCTTCTTGGTCCTCTCAGCGGGGAACTTCGAAGCCCACACTCCTTTGAAGTATGCGGCATTGGCGAGGACTAGCTTTGTATCTATAGATATACCGTCGACTGGTAGCAAGTCTTTGATGTTGTTCTTGGTGATTCGGGAAACCCAGTTGTTGATGTACTCGCGAGCGGCCTCCGGATCTTCCTGGAAATTCTGTAACCACGGAAATAGAGCGTGACTTTGTGGCCAGCGATTACAATAAGCAGCATTGTTCGTAATGTGCGTGAAGGCACATCATCATGTAGGTACATTAGGATAATAAAGTTTGTCACGTGCGGGGTTTTTATGATATTTTTATCCCTGTATGCGGTTTGTATGTCGTGTGGAGGATGTGAGATTTTTATCCTTTTTTAAAAACCATATTGCTGATGAGTAATATTTGACGTAAATAAGGCTGTAGAAATAAAGGTTTTAGATGGTAAGATGGGTTTTATGACGTAGACCTCCGCTAAGATAGGATTTACTTCACGAGAGCAAAGCCGCAGACATAAGCTAAAAGCTATTATATAAACCTACTAGCGGACCTGCGCGCACTTCGTAGCCCGTAACAGTTAATTAATATACCTTTATTAATTATTCTATAATTTCCCGGAAATCCCCCACATCCATTTTGAGTCGCAAGCTATATTACCTACACCAAAATTTAGCTAAATAAAGTTATACCTATTAAGAAATAGGTAGGTAGGTAGATACATACCAATGCTTCAAGCTCCTCGCCGAAGATGTCCAGCATGCACTGGCGGACCTCCAGCTCTTTAGCTGCGAACAGTTTGTTGGCGCTGGTGAACTCGTAGCTCTCGCTGTTGTTGTTCGCCAGACGAGACCGTCGGTCCACCTTGTAAGCTGTCATTAGGTTCACTTTATCCTAAAAACAAAGAAAAAATATTATAAAGCTTTATTCAAACAATACTTTAAATTATTCTAATTAACAGAAACGTGGTAAACTCTTTCATGTATCTTTATTAATCTACTCGTACTTTGTTTATAAGTTTCATACCCAACTTTCGTGTCTGAGAGGTGCCCTAAATCAATCGATTTTAATTTTTTTATCGTTCTCTTACCCAGGTTTTTAACCCAACCATTTTTTTATCGTTCTAGTAATAAAACGAGATAAGGGTAACCTTATCTGTGCAAAGCTGCAAATTTCTAGGACTCCGACTCCGACTCTTCTTTCCGGTTTTTCCGTAAAGCCGCGGGCGGCCGAAATACAAAGCGAAACTATACGAGTAAAGCATCCTTGTTGATTACGGAAGCCTAAACAAGGAGGGATTAAAATCCGACAAGCTCGCGACTCGCGATCCAATACATCGATCGAAAATGCTCTCTATTCTGTATTTAAGCCCATCAGTAATCTTTCCGTGTGTTGGTCTGTGTAACCTCGTTTTTGATTCTTTTTTAACACATAGTGTAAATTTGTTTTGGTTTGATTAGTTCATATAGACCTTCTTTTTCCTTGACCTTCTTTTTCCTTTTTCTGGGGAATTACTTTTGTTACACTTCATGAGCTATATTATTTATACGTAGCATAGGTATAGGTTAAATTATAATATAAGCAACTATATTTCGTATATTTCTATGACTTTGTAGACCTTATAAAACTATCTACTAATAAATTAAGTAGGTGCTTACCAAACTGTCAGAAATTTGCAAACTCTTCTTCAATGCCTGTTCAGTCTGTTCTCCAGCGGAGAAGTACGCGAGTAGGAGCGAGTGGTACACGGAGAAAGGCGAGAAGAAGATATTGTCATCAGGCACAGCCTCGTTGATGGCGTTAAAGAGGTTCAGCGTGAACTCCAGCTGTCCCCGGTACAGGGACGTTCTTGCTTCGGGGTCCAGCTTCTTGGACGCATCGTCTTTGTAGAAACATTGGCTGTTCACTGTTGACAGCACTAGCAGACCTATCCCCACTAGCTTCATCATGGTTCCTGCTGAAGATAAAGAAAAAAATGTTGTACTTATTTTTGTTTGTATAGTAGTAGTGGTAATGCTGCAGCGCCAGGCAATTGTTTTGAAAATATCTATGTGTGACGTGTGTAGTACGCACTTTATATAAACTTTGTCTAATGTTTTCCCTGATTTGCTACAATTGGAAAGGACAAGGCGGAATCACTGAGCTAATACGACCAGTAATTATTAAATAAGTAAGTACATATAGGTAACACTAAATTAACTAAGTCATTAAGCAACCGTACGTAACTGTAGGTTTGAAATTTCCATAACCTGTTGAGAATAGTCTCACATTGTAGACGGCTTAAAAAAATTGAAGTTACTTCCTTATAGTGGCATTAAACAGAGGTCATGAGTAGCGTAAATATTGAGAGACGAATTCATCAGTCATCACAGCGATGCAAGTCGACCATCGCTTTCTCCGCGGAGAGTCGAGACGAGACGCGGGTGACGAGGCCAGCGACCTGCCCGCACTTCGCACCTACTCTGATAATACTATCTAGGGTGATCAAATTGCTGGTAACCCCGTTTTTCAACTTTAAATTTTGAAAATTGGGAACCGATTGGGAGGCCGATTGGGAGGCGTCAAGAAAAGCGGGTATTTTCATAGTCCGCGGCGGGTTTCCTTAAGGTAAGTCAATCAAATATCATTTTATTTTTACGTGGATATGTGCTAATTCGGAATAAACTACTCACATACCAAATTTCAGCTCAATCGGTTTAGTCGTTGTACTACATAAATGTGAACAGATAAGAGAATTTTTTGCGCACAGATATATGTATATTACTTGTACTTCCTACTTTGGTATTTTTTATAATATTAGTAGGATTTTTAATAGTCTTTAGTATAAAAATCTAGAACCCGTGAATATTTTAATGCTGCTAATTATTATAAAATGGCAAGTATATACATCACAGATATATTAAATTATCATCGCTAGCCCTCATAAACTGCACTTGTTAGAAACACAATAGCATTGTCGGCACTACTTTCAAACTTTCCCCATTTCTTCCGAGAACTCGTGAGTTACTGAAACTAGAAGTACCCACCTCTATAAACTGAATCGAAGCTCTAATCGATTTTTATTTTTAGACTTTCATTTTTGGCATTTGCGGTCACTATTTTCTAATGTATGAGTCTTGTTAACCCTAATTCTGCAGACGAGGTCTGACAGGTGTTCAATCATGATCCGCCGGTGAAACATAACCATACAATGAATAATGGACAGCTGACCTCGACCCAACTTCCAAAATAACCAGGACGAGGTTGAATGTATTATAAGCATAACTGTCTCTTCGGAAATTCTGAAATCATCGCATTATATGGCAGCCTTGCGGTGCTTAATTTTGGTACACGGATAAGTCCATATTATTTATTTCGTTACTGGGCTAATCGAAATCGAAAGATTCGAAAGATTTAAAACTCTTGCAGTCCTCAGATAATCGCCGTAGTAGCAGTCATTACGAGACAAATATCGCATTAAACACATCTTACTTAAAAAAAAATAGAATGATCCAGATTTCTCTCATAATATCAAATATTTAACCATACATACGAGTATATACCACGTAAATAAATTCAAGTAAATAATTTACGTAGGTATATTTCAACCTACAAAAGGAAGTACCAGAAAATGATGTAGTCCAAGATAAATCCGTGTCATCTCAGTCACCATGCAACCCGTGCAACGTGGGCTGCTTTCGACGTGCGTCATAGGGAATCCCAACCTGAGCACGCCGCTGCGGGCCGCGCGGTGCCATTGAAAGGGCAGAACACTGTCTTGATCAGATGACGGTGTCAAAGGAGGTTATCAATTCGATGCTATAATATGTATGTAACTAAAATTAATGAAACTGCGAAATATTGGCATTAAAAAAATTGTTTATAAACAGATATTTGTTTTTGGTCAGGGTGGCTTTCTGCAGAGCCGGCGTTAGGGTAGGGCGCGGTTGGGCGACCGCCCAGGGCGCCGGATAAAAGGGGCGCCACAGGCTCTATAATGGGGCGCCGGCGGCGCCCCATTCGTTCTGAATAATTCAATATTTCTCGGTGCTCGTAGCGAGCTGCTTGCGCTTTTAATAAGAACATTTAGTTTCGTTGTCACTCGAAGGAAGATAAACGCACATAATTCGTGCTGAAAAATTCTAAATTTTTCGGCGCTCGCAGCGAGCTGTTCGCGCTTTTATAAATAAGAATACTTATTTAGTTTTTTTGCCACTCGGAGCAAGCTAAACGCACATCATTTGTGCTGAAAAATTCAAAATTTTCGCGGCGCTCGCAGCGAGCTGCTCGCGCTTTTATAAATAACAATACTTATTTAGTTTCTTTGCCACTCGGAGCAACCTAAACACATCATTCGTGCTGAAAAATTCAAAATTTTCTCGGAGCTCTGGAATTTTTTCCTTTTTCGTTTTTAGTATGGGTTTGAATTGCTTTTTAGGGGGCGCCGTAGAAATCTCGCCCAGGGCGCTGGTAATGTTAAAACCGGCCCTGGCTTTCTGTATCTATTATAAGTATGTATTTACAATAGAAAAGTATATAAGTATTATATCCGTTATCCTAACCACCACAACACAAGCATTAAGTTGCTTAATGTCCTGAAATATTTACTAATTTAGTACCTACTTAAGTACACGAAAGCCTGAAAGTGTGTCTGAAAATTCTTCTTATAAGTCTGACTTTTACCATTCATTCGAACTTAGGGCACAATGCAACTTTAATTAAAATATCATCCATGAAATTTTGGCTGGCCAACGAAGGCCAAAATTGCATTCAAATAAGAAAATAATTATTTTTTATATTTTTCCCCTGGGAAGAACTACTTTTAAATGAAAAGCGCATTTCGAATTTCAATATACTTAGTCCTAAGCAACAAAATGGGTTTTTAAGAAAATACTAACTGTATGTATATAAAGTACTCGCATCCGGTCCATTTACGGTGACATGAGGCCGAGGTACAAAATATATATTTTATCACTGTTTTATAAACAAATGGTTGGATTTCCCTCGGTCACCAGCGCGTGGGGAGGTGAAGCGAAAGTGAACCGCGCGTCATCGGACTCGACACATATTACACAACTACGACCACGCAGCGTGACTCTGTGACTAAACACTAATCGGCCTGCATCCTATTTGATCTCGCGTTGACATTATTTCCAATTCAAATTAGATAACGATGTCCTTGTCTGCAGGCCTAGTATCTTGGCGAACTAATACTGCAACATAGGTGCTATGTAAGTAAGTACAAGTTAGCCACAAAAATCCTTGTTCTCTGCTGGTTCAGTCTAGGCGAGCTAAAACTGCACATATTATCCATTTTTTATTTATATGATTTAGATTGATTCAACTTAATTTAATTTGATTTAATTTCGACACATGTTACACAAGTACGATCACGAACAGTGACTCTGTGACTAAACACTAAACGGCCTGCATCCTATCTGATCTCGCATTGACATTATTTCCAATTCGAATTAGTTCATGACGTCATGTTGCAGGCCTCGTAACGAGCCTATTTCTTGGCTACCTACCTAGCCCCTGAAACCTGAACCCTTGCTTACCTGAAACTGCAGCATTCTATAATAAGTTAGCTACAAAACCTATTTTAATATTTGTCACTAGACTCTGAGATTGTAAGTAGTCCGTTTTGTTGTAATATCTCAATAATTCTTTATTACAGAGAGGTATTGAGAGGAAAGAATACTGGTTATTCTCCATACATACGTTGTCCCCAGTTTCCTCCCTGATTAGTGACGCTGGAGCACATAATATTTAGTGTATGGATAGAGCTAAGATTCTTGTAGGTATATAACACTCAGACTCGGACGGAGTAAAGCTCACGTGATAAATTCTCTTAGTTTTATATTTGAATGGCTTTCCTGTTTTCGTTAATGTTTAGCATGTGGGAAACTTAGACCGAGGATTTAGGTAAACATTCAGTTCACCACTCAGTTCAAATTCCATATACCATTTTATTTTGAAAGAACTCTGCCGGAAGAAACAGCTATGATGTACCATAAAACCTATAATTAATTGGCATTGCCGTACCTGCCGCCTTGATCTGATTCAAAGAAAATCCAGACGGCCAACCAGACGACCCACCTGATGGTAAGGGGCTACCGTCGCCCATGGATACCTGAAAAACCAGGGGTACCGCTGGTACGTTGCCTACCTTTCAAGACTCTGTTCACTTGCCTTTTGAAGAGTCCCATGTTGAATCTCAACGGAAATACCGCAGGCGAAAGCTCAATCCACATTTTGCAGGCAAGAAGGAGCAAGATCGAATAATTCTTCGGAACACTCCCAATTGTATAAGCGGTAGAAAAAACCAATGTCCCTACGAAAGCTGAGCGGTTCTACGTGTTCGCTGTTCGGTAAGCTTGGGGTTTGGAAGATTGGGGTCGGCAACAATTCTGACAGCTCTACGCTGTAATGCATCAAGAGGGTCAAGCTGATACTTGGGTGCTCCATTCCAGAGATGGGAGCAGTACTCTACGTGATGTTTGACTTGGGCTAAATATAGAAGCAGTCTCTGTCTCAACGTAAAGTACCGCTTCGTCATATTGAGCTCTCCAAGTTTTTTGGAAGCGAGCTTGACCTTACCTGCAATTTGACCACGGAACTGAACATTAGCAGAAATGTCGACACCCAAAAAATTTATTCTATCCGAGACCCTGAGAGGAGTGTCCTGAAGTCGAGGAGCGTCAACAAAAGGGACTTTTTTAGCGGTGAACGCGCAAACTTGCATCTTGGTTGCGTTGAACTTATAAATAAAAAGTTTAATTCTTCAGACATTTCATTCACATTCTTGAAACACTCTAATTAAAGCTTGATATAAAAAAGTCCGGGATCAAAAGAAAACATAATGGTTCGACGATGTGCATAATGGTTGGACGGAGTATAATGAATCATTATAAATGCAGTGCGTCGACAGCGGGTATAATAATGGCCAGGATTTTCCAGTTACCTTTAATTGACTTGCACCGCACTGTCCGGTCCTCGCATGCAGCGGGGCATCATATACATACATTGATAACGGTTAAAACATAAAATCAAACAAACTAAAACAATTTGCTTCAGTTATATTTAAGAATGTTTACGGGCCATGTAAAAGATTTACCGGGGGTATACAGTGTACCTACTTCCTTTGCAGAAGGTCGACTATTTGATTTTTGACTATTTTGTAACAATAATTAAATTTGTAACAAAACATAAATAATATAAATTTGCATGTTTGTGAATCCGCTGACTAAGTATGTAGACACTCATATAAAATGCTAAAACCTGCACCTACTGTACCATACTTTTAGCAAATAAATGTATTTCATTTCATTTCATTAGGTGAAGGTGGGTGGCCAATTCACCCCAAGGTACATTGCCAATTTTTCTACCGCCTCGGCAGGGATGAGCAAACATTACTGTACTTCGGTAGGAGGGACTAGCTAGTGAAATTACTTAGCTGAGGAATCACAACATTTTGTGACTCTTGAGTAAAAAGCGTTGGTGCAGTGCATCTAGAATCATCATCATTGTGGAATCCTGGGTATCACTGCACTGATAATGATATGGGTAGCGTTACCTCTTACCATAAGAAGAGCCTCTATTTGCCAAGATAACATTTAAAAAAACTAATTTTACGAATTTATATTTCAAAGTTCGTTATATTATGTGAGTGGGAGGCGACGTAAGACCCTTGAGGATGTTTAATGTTTACTCACGACAAATGTATTGTGCACGTGAATTTCCCAATTGCAGAATTTTTAAGTTATGGTTATTTAAAATTAATATTTATTTGTTATTGGCCCCGTTTTAAGTAAGACATTGTATTGATATTTTGAAGAACCGTCGAGGTCGCAAGTATTGGGCACAAGCACAGGCGGCGTAACGTTTGCATAAGATTCTCGACGGATACATCACTGGAATATCAATTAACACACAGTGGCTAGGTAACGTTACTGGCCAGCTATGCTAGGTGCGCGAATTCTCAAATTTTCAAACAAAATAAAATGGCAAATGGAATTTCTGTAACTAGTGGACCATGGGTAAATTGGATTTCTCGTAGGTGGTCTGATATGAATCAGTTGGACCCATAACGCATTTTTCCTGGGATAAAAAAGGGATCAGTAGCTTTACCTGCCGCGGATGAGAGATTCGGTGTACCCGCTGCCCCGGCATTACGGCGTCCTGCAGGAGGCAGGAACACTAAACACCCCCTGGTTTTAGTGGTTACCCCCGCTGCGCTCATCATCGGCGGGGGAGTTCCTCATACCGCCCAAATTAATTAATTAATTATTAGGTAGGTACTTACGTGTTTTTTTTTTCAATAACCCTATCGAAACATCAAAATTAATTAATTTAGGGTACCTCCCAAACATGTAAGATAGGGATGATTTTTTTCTGACTGATCCCATCATGTGTGATATCGTTGAATAGGTATTTTAAAATGAGGGACGGGTCTCTAAGAATTTTTTTCAATTTGGTGATCTATTTGTAAGATATTCAAGTACAAAACATTTTTTTTGGCGTACTCCTCCTTTAAAATCTGAACTACTGGCTTTGAAACACTGAAAAGAGCAGTACTACGGAAGCCTATATTGCGCGTAGCCTGATAAGCGCTTGGCCTATTTATTTTATTTAATGTAGGCATTAATTGAATTAATTTATAAATTCATACATGATGTATTTTTATCATCACACTGTGGTAGACTAGAATAGACATTGAATTAGATATAATCTTAATAGTCCAGTAAAAGAAGGATTGTGGACCTTTTCATAACACTTGCTGACGAGGGTCTGATAATGGACCAGGAGGCGCCTAGGTCACATCAATTCGAATGTAATGAGCCCAAACTCGCCGGTTTTACTAATAGCCATTGAAGAGTTCCAGTAGACATCTCCTGGCTCCATCATCAGATCAGTTCAGTGGTACCATATTATTGAACTGTCATCAGATTTCTAAACATTTGCAAAATTTTATTACGGTACGACAACCAGAAGTTGGTCAAATTTTATTTGCAAGATTTTTTTACCAACTTTGTATGGAAAACTAATATGACTTTTAATATGTTTATCTCCTAACTAGTCCATACAAAGTTCCTAAGTTAGTTTTTCTGCTTTCGACTTTTCCATCCACATGCCCCTTTTGAGCACTCATTGACCTTGGAAGACAATCGATGTTATATATATATCAAGTAGGTACTTAAAATGATGTTTACCAAGACGCTGTCCATTATTATAGTAATATATAAAACTACATCTAGGTAGGTATAAAATGTTTGTGTATTATGGCTCTACATGAGTAACCAGTGCCTTATGGGTTTTCCCGGGAATTGTTTAGCCTCGTACCATCTGATAAAGAATATATTATAATATCGTTTACCTATATATATCCATAGTTCACTATATAAATGCCTTCTTCTCTCTTTCCACTCCTTTCTTTGAGTAGCTGTTTTGGGTGAATTCTTGAGTAAACAGTCAATTGAAGCTAGTTGACCTATGTAAAATCTATATACTTATACGGATACTCGTAATATATAGCTATGTATTTGTCCAGCAGCAGCGGTAATAACATATTTGTAACAATGTGTACAACTACGAAACTACAAATCCAATTTTAAAAATCATCTCACCAAAAGAATGCTACATTATCACAGATTGCGTTTTGGTTTTGCTAAACAGATTTGAAATATATTTTGCATAAATGTATTTGTAGCGCACAAAACTGTGGGCATAATATTTGTAGTTTTATATATTAAATTAAACGATATACAGCTAAAATAATACTCAATGACTGCTGATGCGATGGGACGTTTCTCGTACAGAAATAATGTAGAGAAGTATCTAGATGCTAAAACTTGGCTACAAGACATTCAGAACACAGGAAGAGGCGTGTTCTTGTAACGCTGCTCTGCACTCTATGTCTATTATATCCTAAAGGATACTAATGAAAGGCATGTGCAGCGAATCAAATCGACATGGATGTTTATTTACGTGTAGCCCACTTCGGTTGCGAAAATTCGTCATAGTAAATTAGAAAGCGTCTGTATCCAAGCGATTACGAATCTTTTTGTGCCGATGATGTTATTCAACAATGGATTGTAATGACTAACATGCAGGAGACTGAGTATCAAACGGAACGTATTACAGCTAACTTGGCGAGTTAGGTCGCAGGTAGAGAAATCATGTCGCTCGACAAGTCTACCCATGGATCAGGTAAAATAAGTTCAAAAACTTCCAATAAAAAGTCAAATCTTGCAAGTTATTCGTATAAAAATATAACTCACCGTTGTAGATCCGGGGTGAAAGAACAAATCTGACAACTGGTAGAGTAATGATAATCGCGAGGTTTCACAGTACAAGTGATTGTAAGTTCTCACGCAGCGTAGAGCCGAGTCGGCTTCCACACACAGACTGACTGAGGGCCGGTCGCCGGTCGCTAGCCTCTTAAAGTTAGTAGGTACGGTGCTACCAACTTATCTCACTCGGTGACTGGAAGTGGAACTACTAAATGTAACTGCTGACATCCACTTGAAAGCTACAGCAGAGACATCAACAGCGGAATTCATAAGTTTGTCGTAGCGTATTGTAAACTGGTATGTGCTTACGCCCGGTGACACAAACTGCAAACGAAAAGGCTTTCATCATTATCATTTATTGTCTGATAAAACACTTTATTTGATAGATAACCGTCAAATAACTTAATAATAGCATCGTTAACTGATGAAGAGGCTATAACTGTTTTATTTGATAGATAAAGCGGCTTATGTGGAAAGTAGGTAATTTATACAGACGATGGAGTAACGTTTATAATAGGTACCTACGTCATATGGACTCTTTTTCCAAAACTGGCCGGAAATATCCTAGAACCGTGAAAAATCGAAGGAAAATTGGAAAGCCTTTTTTCCACAGTGACACAACTCTACCCATTACGAGTAGAGGTTTTTTTATATATTACTATCATAAAAGCTCTACATTCTATGTGTACCTATATGTTTCGGCTAAAGTCCAAAGTGCGGCTACACCTAGATTTAGCCGGTTAAACCTAGGTAAAGTTAAGTGTGAAAATGTTTGTAAAAAACATTTTGTGCACACCTGTGTAGTCGCACTGGACTTTAGCCGTAACATATGTATATAGTTGATAGTATGTAGAGCTTTCATGATACTACCTCTGTACTACATTATATATGATACAATTTATGACACAAATTACAATACAACAACAACAACACACAACAATACTTAAATACATGGTATGAGTACGCTCAATACTCTTACCCCTACAAATGCATCATCCTTATGTAAAAGTTTTCAGTGCAATCTCAAAAACTAGAACTCGATATAACTTATAACTTATAATGTAACAATACTTTGGTACCACCTCCACCTGCTAACTTCCTGCTGGACTATGATGTCAAATTCCTTATTTTCGTTCGTTCACTATTTATTTACCTAGGATCTATATAAGAAATAATTCTCAACTGTATGAAAAAACCCTAAACCCTGTAAAACCCTACTAGATTTCCGTTATCAGTTTTTTCCTGTTATCATTAGTCCTAGTCTGTCCCAGGTACCTATTACGTGTTTGTCAAGTAAATAGTAGGTAACTAAGTATTTCAAAATAAGTCATATTGTTGCACTTACCTAAGATAAATGGTATATAATGTGGTCATACAGATAACACAAGTGGAACTTCCATAATGTCTACTCCTAATAACAGATATTATCTATGTTATCTAAGTAATTGGGTACCTAGGAATATACATATGTATGTAACTAGCATTATATAAATGTATACAATGTACTTAGCGCTAATATAGTGGGTAATTACCTACATGTAATGGGTAGAATTTAACAACTCCATAATGCTCCTATTCTGAGTTCGCCCCAATCAAGTAAATGAAACTCACTAGGACAGCAAAAGCAAAAATGTCCCTTTCAAGCCGCTCCTCCCGTAGGTATTTACCTATCATTGGCACTGCATTGACCTGAAACCATAACCAGCGACCTGAAAGGACCGGACACAAAACTCCTATGACGTGTTGTGTATTTGGGGAAACCCGTGATATTGAAAATTAAATCTTCGTATTAAGTATTTATCTAAGGATTTTCATCTGGCGATACGCCTTCTACCTGGAACCAATCAGGGAAAATCATATTTCCCCGAAACAAACTGATTATTCTCACTAACACGTCCTAAAGATTAATTTTATATATTTAATATATAATTTAAATTTAATAATGATATCTTCTAATTTAATATTGCATGTACCCAAATACTTTATAAACTCAAACTCAACATTCATTTATTTAAATACATTGGAGCACTTTTGCAACAGTTATGTAAAGTACCCCTTAGACTAGGACCTTGTACCTAATAATTATTCTAAGGAGGCATTATTGATGATACATTCATCATCTTCCTGCCCTTATCCCACACTGGTAGGGTTGGCATAACACGTTTTTCTCTTACATTGTAATTTGTACCCATAATATTATGATCCCGTCGAACTTAGCCTGCCTGCCTAGGCTGAGGAAACTACGACTGCACTACGACTGCGACTTTAATGGGGAGACGTTATCGCTAAATCATTAAAAATCACAATCATAGGCGTCTATTGGGTGACGTGGGAGATTCCCACAGTTTCCATAGCACTTAAGCAAGGCCATGCTGAGCGCTTTTATCACATTCAACGTGAAAAATGTGTCTAGGCCTATTTTTTTTTTTATAAATTTTGTAACAAAGTTTGTTGGTTTTCTTCATCTAAGTGATATTATGTTGTATTTTAGTTTGAGCAGTAAAATTTGTTCGCTTCCTTGCTTGCGATTTAAAGTTCTACGTTTTAAAATGAAATTGATTTACCTATAATTTTATTGGTTTTTTTTATATAATACTAGCTTACCCGGCAAACGTTGTTTTGCCATATAAATAATTTCCTAGTAATTTCTAGTGTAGACAAAAAATAGCTTACTTATTGGAAGTATATATGTATGTTAGAATGTGTATAATGTATGTATGTAGGAATGTGGTATATGCGTGAAATAAGCATTATTTTATGGAAAATTTTTTCAAACAAAAGTAAAAAATTAAATTTTATGAAAACATTGTCTCTTATAATTTTTTCATACAACCAATATTTCCATTGACATTTCAAAATAAAGATTCATAATTATTGATTTTTTGGAAACTATAAAAATCTTAATTGTTCAATTACATTTTTTTAATAAAATTAAATTAAAATTACATTTTTATAAGATCAACAACATTTTCGATATAAATAAAAAAAAGTATACTTACAACATAAAATCCGTTGTTATTGGAAGCTCGTGTCACGTGTTGAGTACTTTTGAGGTTATAAAATCACTTGATTAACTAATCGTGCAAAATACACTCAAAATTGATAATTTAATTATTATTGATAAAATAGGAATGATTAAAAGTTAATATGAGAGTTACACTGAGATAGCAAAATAATAATTGTCAACGTTACTACTACACTTGATGCATAAACAATAATGATGGCCGACAACTGTGTAGGGAGTGAGAAAGAAAGGAGACCGGCTTCGTTCTCATCCCTACTCCGTGCTGTTTACTGGGTCAGAAGTGACACCTGTAGACATCTGGCGGGGATAACTATTAAATGACGATTGATCAGTTTTCGACCGGAGATGAAAAATGATTAAATTACTAAAATGGCTATTAAAAAATAAGGGTTGATCGTAGAAGGGTGAAAATTGAGGATTGTATGTATTTTTGTATGTTATATCATAAAAAAATAGACATTAAAAATTTTGTCTAAAAAATAAAAAAAAATATTTAGGGGTGGACTACCCCTAACATTTAGGGGGATGAAAAATAGATGTTGGTCGATTCTCATAGATACCGGATAAGCACAAAAAATTTCATCAAAATCGGTTAAGCCGTTTCGGAGGAGTATGGCAACGAAAACTGTGACACGAGAATTTTATATATTAGAAGATTACTTTCATTGGTTTGAGCTTTTTTTTTTTACTCTTGTCTAGGCCTATTGAGGATACCGATATACCTACGCATTACGCATTTATGTACCTACATATACCTATTATACTGATTATGTTCAGAGCAATTGGGAAAACCCGTTTTGGGGTAGAACCATAGTTATTATTCCCATTGATATTTTTAACAGTGGTTTACCCCGGCTCCTGTTGGAAGTTCCAAAGTTTCCTAAATGGGAAAACCCCTCGTGTCACACATTGGTATACTTGTAGGTACGTATAATTTTTCCTTTTTGGGTTACGAGACAAGCGGACCGCTTTCGAACGTCGTCAGTGCTGGCTACCGTCGTGTTTGATATATACCTTACGAAGAATAAGATAAAATAAGTATTACCTCTATGTTGCTGCTGAAAAGTAACCTATGTACTCGTACCGTACCCTGGGTAAACCTACATATAAGTACATTTCACAAAATTTCGGCTCAATCAGTTCAACCGTAGCTAGGAGTTAGGCTATATTTTCACATAAATATACTCTAAGTAACTCTAATACTATAAGTTAAGGCTCCTCTCTCGGTGCGGACCTTCTCGATCTCACGACTCACGATATGACAAAACTTTAAAATATAAATTCACATTTTAAGTATTTCCAGTTTTTTACTTTTGTGGCATATGTAGGCAGGTTTACTCTTAAGTTGAGGGTATTTCTAAATAAACCAGATGTGTCACCGACTAGTCGTATCCTTTACTGCGCTCCCGTATTTATTACATCCTACTATTTTAAATAACAACAAAGTACTTCAAAATTATAATAGGAAGTGAAATAGAATATAATATCTATTTCTACTTACCTATACCTTATTATACAGAGATTATCCAATATTTACGTTGGATCGGATATTATGAAATATGTAGTGTTAGGTGTACAGTGTACATAGATACATTCTAATATTTTATAAGATATAGAGGTGCATTTTAAGTCCGGACGAATTCCTTAATTGCCGTATCATCTATTAACTAAATAACAACCACCTCAGTGTTAGTAAACCGGTATTTAAATACTTTTTACTAGGTGCTTAGAGCTAATAGGGTTACGATAAATTAATTAACAATTTACTTTTATACCATCCGGTATCCGGTCTTTTAATAATATGTTTACTGAAAGTTCTCGCTACTTTCACGATGAACGATGATAAATTGCTATAGGTAATAGATATATGAGACCTACATAGATTTTTTTTAAAAATCATTACAGGTTGACCTTTGGCCACGATCACGCGTGATGTTATGCGGCGATGCGGCCGTGAATGGTGGCCGACTGAACCTAGAAGGCGGGATAAATACTTTCCTGGCATCACTACGGCCACTAACCATCATACGGGAACACGGTCCACGGTCATAATAACCGCTTGGCGACACTATTTTGTCTAGTCCTAGAAGCTAAAAATTAAAAAAATTAAAACATTTAGACCTAGATCCGAATTGCGGCTTTATACACCTAGCCAGCTAAACCATAACAATCTCCCGTTTGTAAAGGGGACACTTTTGTAAAGGGGCGAAAATAAATTAATCCGTATACCTATTCATAGGCGGATTTAGGGGGGGGGGGGGGGCAGGGGCCAAGGCCCCCCCCAGAAGCATTGTAGAATTATGAATTTTGCACATATTTCATGGTCAAGATTATATTTTTTTTCTCGGCGCTCGCAGCAAGCTACCCGTGTACTTATTATTAAGGATATTTGAACTTTCTAACTGTTCAGACCGAGCTAAACACACATTTTTCGTAGTAAAAATTATAATCCAAATCCTGGATCCGCCCTTGTACCTATTTATAAGCTATACTTTAAACCGACTTCGAGAAAAGGAGGATAATCTCACAATTCTTCGGATTTTTTTATGCATGTTTAATGATTATGTACTGGAAGACAACTGAATCGATTAGAATTTTTTTTTATCAAGCGACCCCAGGATTTTCCATTAATATTTAACCAAATCGGTCGATAAGTTTTTAGATATGAATTAAAACTGTAAAACGTGCGTCAAATGGCAATATACCCCATATTGCCCCTAGGTCGTCCGTCGTCCATATCTAGGACTACTGGTATAATATTATCTAGTGTTAAATAAGTAGGTACCTACTAGGTCCATCTTACTAATATTATAAATGTGAAAGTTTGTAAGAATGGATGTGTCGATGTTTGTTACTCTTTCACGCCTAAACGGGTGGACCGATTGAGCTGAAATTTGTATCGATATAGCTTAGACCCTGGAATAACACATAGGCTACATAAGTACTGCGGGTAAAACCGCTGGGCGCAGCTAGTATAATATAAAGTCACTATGCTACACTTTTGCGCTACCTAATAACTTGAAAGATTTAGTATATGTATTTTAAACCTGTTATTTGATATAGTAGCGTGTAGATCGGTCGCCCTAGTGACCTCGACTTGTAGTTTGAAATTGATGAGAGTTCGCCGCACCCCCTGTGTGTAGATTGTAAGACAAGATTGGAAAACAATGAAATGTAAAAGCTATCAAATGAATAGATGATTACCTACTTTCTGTACAAACGTGAAAGTTTGAGTGTTATAAGATGCTATCTATAGTTATCCTGAATATTATGGCAAATAGATTTATTTTAAGCGCTAGATATAATTTTTTTAATAATAGTTTCGAAGTTTACCCTCAGGACTTTCTGGATTTGATTTTTTTTATACAGGTGGTAGGTTTCGGGGGTAGTTACCGTTCGTTCACACTCCTACGTTCACACTGTAACCAAAAGGGAAAATCGTTTTGCTCAGACACAGTGATTACGAACGCTACTTTTTATTTCCACTCGTACCTATACCTCCCATGAACTAGATTTTTACCTGTTGTTAAGTATAGATGCTATAAATCGTCAACAGTGATGACGACTGGGTATTACTGACCGTAAACGGATCGGAAACAAATGAATTAAATTTAAAATTTAAAAAACCCCCAACGCAATACGTAATTCACCATTTTGTGGTGGCGGGCATCTTGGATTTTATATAGTGGGTTATATTCTACTAGTTAAGCCCTTTCATTTGATACTCATATTGAGGGGGTCGTGGAAGAAAAAAGTAATCCGCCATTTTGTAGCGGCAGCCATCTTGGACCGATTTCCACCAAACATGGCTAAGAACACTCTCGACTAACTCTACTTTCAAACAAAAAAAACTAAATCAAAATTCAAAATCCGTTCGGGAGCTACGATGCCACAGACAGACACACACACACACAGACAGACAGACACGTCAAACTTATAACACTCCGTCGTTTTTGCGTCGGGGGTTAAAATTAGCGTTCGTCAACACTGTGAACGAGCGAAACTTTTTCCCAACAGAGTGACCGACGGGTGTGGGTGTGTAGGTACCTACTTGCACCCGGTTTCGGCCGTGGCTAGTCACCACCCATTGGACAAAATCGTGTCGCTAAGCGGTCATTATGACCGTTTTCCGGCATGATGTTCAGTAAAGCCAGTGAAGGATTTATCCCGCCTTCTAGGTTTAGTGTTCTACCATTCACGGCCGCATCGTCGCTTAACAACATCACGCGAGATCATAGTCAAAGGCTAACCTATAATGAATTTCAAAAAAGCCAGGTATAGGTACACACCATAGTCATAGGACCAAGGCCCGTACCTCACCGAGACGCCATGGCGACGTGGCCAGCGACGTCGCCATGGATATGTATGGCGTTCCTTGTCGCAAAGTGAGTTAGCCGTCATACATCTCAATAAGAACTAGTTGGCGACGTCGCTGGCCACGGACCACGTCGCCATGGTGTCCCGGTGACCGGTGAGGTATGGCCCCAAAGGAAGGATAGGTACAAAGGAAGGATTCGTTGGCAATCGTTGGCGCAGTTAGGACGACTTAGTATAGGCCGAAAAGGAAAAAAAAAAAGAAAATGAAAGGGAATAGTAAAAAAAAGAGAAGAGAGAGGTGGGGAAGGGTAAAGGTTTGGAACTCTTCACCTGCTTCAGTGTTTCCTATAAATTACAACTTAGAAGTTTTTAAATCGAGGGTTAATAGGAATATTTACTAGGTCAAGGTATCACTTATCAACAAGTGAGAGAAAAAAAAAGGCCATCATATCCAAGGAGAATGCGGAGCGAACGCTTATTATCCTACTAATCCTAAACTTCTTGGTCGTAAGTCGTAACTCATCGGGATCATATCGATTTCATAAATTACATTGTTTTAGTGCAGCCCAAGTGAACTTATAATATATGTACTAGCTGCGCCCAGCTGTTTTACCCAAGGCACAGTAGCTTAGGTGTTATTCCAGGTTCTAAGCTATCTCTATACCAAATTTCAGCTCAATCGGTCCACTCTTTTAGGCGTGAAAGAGTAACAAACATACATCCAGACATCCATACATTCTTACAAACTTCAACGTTTATAATATTAATGCAGTTATTGTTGAAGGGGTGCTTCTACTCAGTGGAGGAATTTTTAAAGTGTAAATTGAATGAATTATGTTATTTGTATTTGTAAATTTTTATTTCTGACTTTTTATGTATTATATTAATTTATTATTATTAAGGAACATTATTATAATTGTGATTGTAATATTTCAAATATAATACCGATTGTTTGTGAATTAAATAAATGAAATGAAAATTAGTAAGATTTATCGTGGTCAAAGGCCAAAGGTCTTTAAAAAACCGAGCCAAACACATTTCGTTTATCATCTTTATATAGTTTTACTAGCTGCGCCTACCGGTATTACCGCTTGACGCAGCTAGGACAGTACAGTAGCCTATATGATATTCCAGTCTAAGCTATCTCTATACGAGATTTCAGCTCAATCGGTCCACCCGGTAGACGTGACGTAGTAACACACACACTCACAAACTTGCACCTTTATAATATTAGTGTGAAGTGTGATTATAAGTAATCTATTTTTTTAAAGTTAATAACATTATTATGTAAATTGACAATTTTTTTTTTAATGCCTTTATTTGGCCCAACGTATAAGTATTGCCATTCAACGTGGCAATGCTGCCAGCATTCTGGGCACTCTGCCATCTGACAGTGGTTTGGAGCACTTGGATTTTCTGTAGATTGGCTTGTGGCCGATCTGTGGTTAATAAAAGTGTTCTCAACTGCTGTAGTAGCTGTAGTATTGTTATTTTGTTGGAAGGTATGTACATGGATTAGATAAAATTAAATAAAAAACAAAATTAAATATGTATACTGAATCAAAATTTATTACAAAAAGAATATTGTGAAGAAGTAGAAGACGAGCAAGACGCTTTCCTGATGTTTGTGATGTTTAGAGATAACGGCTGCCCATAATCAGTACAGTGCCACCCAGGATTTTACAAAGGAAAAATTCTGGGTGCACTGCACGAACGCTTCTTACTCAAGAGTCATAAGATGTTTAGACTCTTCAGCCCAGTAATTAAAACATATATATATGATGAAAGTTGTAAAAAATATGCATAATTCCAGTACTGACAAAAGTATTATTATGCTCAGAATGTACTTCACTGCCACCAAAAATAACTTAATTATTATGATAATATTACAGTAAAAAAGTATAGCTATTGTTTTTGTTTTAAAAATTTTAAAAATTAGTGGAAAATAATTAGTTGGATTCGAACTCTGGATCTCACAATCTATGCAGTACTTTTCAAAGTAAAAATCTCAATTTACCCTCAAAGACAAAATTCATCATTCACTTCTAATTAATTCCAGAACTAAATTTAAATTATTTTAGTTATTGCTGGTTACCATTGCGCGTATACGCAACCGACGCGTATATACGCACACTTTATAAAATACTAGCTTCGCTAAAAAAATAATAATGATGATAATTCATTTCAGTCTACTTATTTAAAGTTGTAATTATAAAAAGTGTTTTTTTTTAGTTATGCCAGTTTTTATTAGGTGTGCGAATTTGAACATACATACATACAACTAAAGACAGGGCTCCACTTCTCTCAAATGTTCGCGCGAAATGTCAATTTCTTATTAAAAAAAAACTTTTGACATTTATTTGAGAATTTGACATTTCAGTTGAACATTAGCGCGAAATGGGACTGACCTATAAAACAATGTATCCCAGTATATACTATAAACTTTCGCGATTTGAACTCATGTTAATTTTATTAATCGGGTCTTTTCGCGTAATTATTTTGATGTTAGTTTTACAATATCATTATAAAACCAACCTCGACGTTTCGGCTTAGTTACATGAACCGTGGTCACGAGCAGACTGGAGAGGCGTCGGTCCTCCGGCGTCGATACAGTAGATTTACATCTACCCTCACTCGGTCAAAAGACGTATAAAAATTTAAAAAATACGCGAAAAGACCCAATTAATAAAATTAATTAACAAAAATGTTTCCAGTGTATACGCGCATGTAAATAGAACAACAAATTTGCAAGAACTACATTCTTAGATGTAACATAACATTACTATGATAAGTGATAAGGCACCATAAGTTCATTAATATGCACAAAATACTTGCCCTTAACTAATGATACAAAGGAATGTACCTTTATGAGTTAACAGAGAAGATATACTATTCTATGAACTATGAAATACATTGCTTTCTTTTCCTTTTGACTCTTTTGTCGCCAGTTTACTTTGCCAGCTTGCCAACTTCGTACAAGTATGCGGCAAAAAGTTTAATCTGAAAAAAAAAGAAGAAATAATTTACACAGGAGTAATACAAATAGAAGTAGCCATTGTATGTGTTAGTGTGATGGCAATAGGGAAAATTCTGTGTGAAGAAAAAGGAGAACTATTTTTTTTCCTTCCCTTTCAGCGTGGCCGGTTTATGCTGTTTGTCAAACTCTGTCAAACTGCTTCCCTTTGACAATAACATCTATGTGTTTCGTTTTTTCCAAAATTTTAACGCAATTTGAGACAATACAATGATATTCAACTAGTTTATGACCTAAAATATCAATATATCGCGTATTTTCATAAAATAATGAAAATCCGTAAACTGTTTTTTGTCTCATAGGCCACGATGATGTGACCCCCCTGATAATTTGTGTTTTTTGACACCGTAACGGCAATAAGGCGGATCTTAAGGTAGCTCTAGTCGTAACGCATCAGGATCATGTCGATTTCATCTTTTATTTATTTTTTATACAAATTAAGAAAACGATTAACACATTGGTTGCGGCGGCGTTTTATAAAACTATCCCAGGTGCCCGAAATTTATTTTATATGGAAAATCCTTTGACAAAACACAACGTTTGTGTTTCTTTCTTGTGTATCTTCTACCTCAAAAACACAGCTGTTGTGTTTTCAGCAGTCAATGTGTTAAGACGCTCTCCTGATGGTAAGAAATAACGCTGCCCATAATATTAGTACAGTCAACTACAAAGAGATGTATCCATGTTAGTCTTACAAAATGAAGAAACTTTTAGTATGCAAAAATTATTTACCCTTACTTCGTGACATTTTCAGTATCCACCAAATCTTATACTATATTCGATTCATTTTAAATGCCATTATTATGTATCACCTAAGGAAAAGTAGTGGGATACATCATTGTTGCATATTAAACGAGTCGATGATAATATAAAGTTTGATTGCTACTAGAAATGTCACGAACCAAGGGTAGTTCATTGTGGCAAATGAAAATTTACTTCATTTTGTAAGCCTAACATGGATACATCTCTTTGTAGTTGACTGTACAGTGCTACCCAGGATTTTACAATGATGTAAAATTCTAAGTACACTGCTCCAACGCTTCTTACTTAAAGATTCATAAATGATATTTGTGCTATCGTATTTCTAGTGGTCACAGTTATACCAAGTAAATAACAAGTATTTTTAGATCCTGGAATAACAGATAGCCTTAGTTTTAAATAACAATAAAACCAAAAGTCATTGTTTATTAAAAATACGCAATATTATCATAAATGTATGATGCATTGGAGCGGGGGTTTTCCCATTATCTCGCGAGTATTTAAAAACATCACGTCGACTCAGTTCAGTAAACAATATTGCATAAATATATATTAGCTGCGCCCAGCGGTTTTACCCGCTGCACTGTAACCTATGTATGTGTTATTCCAGAGTCTAAGCTATCTCTATATTAAACTTCAGCCCCATCGGTCCACCCGTTTAGGCGCGAATAAGTAACAAACATACACACTCACTCACAAACTTTCGCCTTTATAATATTAGTATGATTGCAGCATAAAGGTGAACGCACATCTATTCGAGCCGAACGCGTCGAACGATACGATTTTTTTATAATGTATATCTTACTAATATTATAAACGTGAAAGTTTGTAAGAATGGATGTCTGGATGGATGTTTGTTACTCTTTAACGCCTAAACGGGTGGACCGATTGAGCTGAAATTTGGTATACAGATAGCTTAGACCCTAGAATAACAAATTGGCTATAGAAAAGCGGGTAAAACCGCTGGACGCAGCTAGTTGTATATAAAATCTCATGAAACCTCGCACACTTCCCCACGTCGCATCACATCGTCTGAATCGGATGTGTGCGAAATTTCATGAGATTTCATATACAACATTCATTTATTCAAATAGGCCGTAGCCTACATGGAGCTTTTGTATTTTAAGACTACCGCTTGTTTGCATAGCATCTCAATAAGAAGAACGAGCAAGAAACTCATACTCACGCCCTCGATATAGTTCCTGCAGTTGATCTTCTCGTTCTGCGAGTGTGCCATGTCGTCGCCGGCGCCCATGGGCAGCAGCAGCACGTTCCGCTGCGACGCCTCCTGCAGCGTGATCGTCACAGGGATGGAACCGCCCTCGCGAGTCATGTCCGGCTCCGTCTGTAATGTTATTTTATGTTACTACACTGAATAGTACTGGACAAGATTTTTTTTTTTTATTTGGAGAAGAAGACGAGCAAGACGCTCTCTTGATGTTAAGAGATAACGCTGCCCATAATTAGTACAGTAGTACAGTGCTACCCAGAATTTCACAATGATGCGCAATTCTAGGTGCACTACACCAACGCTTCTCACTCAAGAGTCATAAGATGTTAAGACTCTTTAATCCAGTAATTTCACTAGCTACAGTGCCCTCCTACCGAAGCACAGTAATGTTTGCACATCACTGCTCAGGCGGCAGAATAACTGGCACTGTTGGGGTACCCACCTAGACGACCTCCTGCAAAGGAAGTCTACCCCGGGTAAAATCTTGATCTAGATTATCTTGATTCCCAAGATTAACTTGATAACAAGATCAGACTGTTCCCATTAGGCGGGTCCATTAAAAGCAAGCAGCCTCGGAAGGTAATTGCCGCGCGAACCAGCTCGCCGTTTGTGGACTTTTCTCAGCCGAGGCAAGCGCGCGCGCTGCCGCGGGTGAGCGTCCGAGCCATCGATTGTCGACTCTATAGGCGGGTCAACACAGAGCAAACAGACTGGCGAAGATATTTTCTCGCGAGGATGCTCGCTCTGTGTGCCCCGTCCCCCAATTGACTGGTGCTTATTTTATTAACAACAGTAACCAGTGACGGAAATTACGCACGAAATTATGTGTCTCGCCGCTCAGGCGTCAGCCACTTATTGCCGAACTTAATTAGTATTCAAAGATATACTTTTCGATTATAAATTGTAATGTTTTGTATATATGAATGTTATATATTAACGTTTATTACTGCTTAGAAGAAAAAAAAAAGGTGTTCTATATTTTTTTTAAATCTTTTGCCACTCCTGTTTTTTTTTACGACAAACTTAAACTTTTATTAATATAGGATTTGATCTAGCAGTATACCTGGTAGACGAGTTGCGTGGCTCTCGCGGCTGCCTGGTAGTGCTGATGGTCGGGGTTCTCGGTCCAGCAGCGGCCGCTCTGCGCTGTAATCTTCATCTTATTCGGAGAACCGCGCTCTGCCCACTACATTATAAACAAAATAAAGTATTATTTGAGGTGTCATTCGCTACATATTATCTGTTCGAAAGCTCGTTCAATAAAATATTTAATAGCCCATCGGTTATCAATGATAATGTAGTTTTCTTTGTTTTTAAGACAATGTGCGACAAGACCAGCAAATCAGGTGCCCAATGACACCATGATAAGCACCATGATTGCCCGTATCAGACCCCCAGTGTTTTAATTACGGCATGGCACTGCACTGCGCTTACCTTGAGATTTTATACTACATAAGCCTACGTTTGACCTCATTACCTGATGGAATGTGCAGATGCTGTCGACGATGAATCATGTAAGATACACATTCCAATTCAAATTATTCAAATAAGCCATATAAATAGCATTTTTGCGTGTGTTTGTGTGTATACATCATCATTTATGGATATTGGAAATTGAATAGACCTTTTCATTTGTGCCTCTAGTTTTGGAGTTTATCTTTACCTTTTTGTGTACATAATCGAAGACGAGTTTCTCGACCTCCTCTGGCTCCTGGTTGGGCACGATCCTGATGGAGAACTTGCCGATCACCTTGCCCGGGATCACGGTCTTCGCTCCCGGCTGGAACGCTGCACCTGGAATGAGGAAATGTTTTGTTGAACTTTAATGGCCTGTGCGAGGTTGCCACAATTTTAATAATGTCGTCATGGATAGAGAGATAAATGATGGAGTTTGATCGGTTAAAATAGATATATGACCAGGTTTTTAAAGCCACAACAGAGTTCTATACTCATGTATCCACTCTTACACTGAGTGCTACTTCTTTCTTGGTTTGTGGCTTCTGTAACTGGGCGCAACTATTCTTCCACAACTACAGTTTTATAAAATCTAAGTTGTGGCAACCAAGGGTGGACATTCCCTATCAAGAAAATGAAGCCAATATTTTTGGATGGTATGCACGTGTGTGGGTGTGTTCGCTATTTTCAAGCTAAAGACAGAATAACGTCGTCGTTAACATAATTGGTTATAGAGATGAATGAGTCATTTCACGTCATAATTGGGTGAATAGGGAGAATACGCGAACAAGAATAGTCAAATGCCTATACATATTATTCTATTGGGGAAGTAAAGAAAAGTCATTGATTTATTTTACCTTCAATGCCGTGAAGAGAAAGACTGGGGTACCTCCAGCGATGCATTAGGATTTGCTCCTTGTCTCCATTGAACGCGAGCTGAGTTGCGCCGATACCTTTCCTAGAATAAAGCAAAAAAATCGTAAATAAACAACACGTCAAATCGTTTCAGAATTTTATCGAGTTGACATTTAGAACCAACATTATAATAATATACATATATCTTTAAATTATCGAACAGATTTTAATTAAACTTGCGCTGTTCTCAAGTTAAACATATTTTAAGAACAAAAGAAAATACAAACGACGAAAATACAAAACGAAGAAGTTTACGAAACGAAGTTTTATACGAAGTAAATACAAGTTTTTTTTTTTTTTTTTTTTTTTCTTTCCTTTATCTACAATCAGTACAACTTTTAGTAGATGTGTTGTGTGAATTGTTCTCAGTTAGAGTGAGTCCCCCATTGGGAACATCTCCTCTTCTATTTCAGCATTCCCTAATCTTGGGGTAGTACATGTTTGCGTCTCAGCCTAGGTGTATAGCTCATTCTGGTAAGCTGGGTGGCCAGGGTATTAGGGTGATTTCTCAGCCGCTGCTCATATGTTGCACGTGTTGCTACAATCTCCTCGTTGACTGTCCTCGCTCCAAGGTTAGAATGCACTTCACAGTTTTTGATATACCATGGCACATTGCTTATTGTTCTTAGTATCATATTTTGCATTCTTTGCAGCATTGATATATTTGAGTTACTAGCTGTACTCCATAGCTGGATTCCATACATCCAGACCGGTTTGAGTATACTGTTGTAAATGAGTAACTTGTTGTCAATTGACAATTTGTTATTTCGTCCCAGTAGCCAGTATAGGCCTTTGTACCGTAGGTTGAGCTCATCTCTTTTAGATTTTATGTGGTCTTTCCATGTCAAACGGCGATCTAGGTGAAGTCCTAAGTATTTGACTTTATCTTGGTGTGGAAGAGTGGTGTGTTCAAGTTGGACTGGTGGACAGTTTTCCTTTTTTAGAGTAAACGTCACTTGAACGGATTTTGTGGCACTTGCTTTTATTCTCCACTTATTAAGCCATTTGGTGATTTCATCCAAGCCTTTTTGCAGCAGTATGGAGGCTTTAATTGGGTTTGGGTTGCTGGCTAGGATTGCTGTGTCGTCAGCGAATGTGGCCGTAACCGTGTGTTCTACTTCTGGTAGGTCAGCTGTGTAGATAGTATACAACACAGGGCCCAGTACTGATCCCTGCGGGACACCAGCTTTAATAGTGAAGAACTCTGATGTTTCCTGCAGTTCTTTTACTTGAAATAGTCTATCCGACAAGTAAGATTGCATCAGAAGGTAGTAGTTGTGCGGCAAATATGTCTTTAGTTTGCACAGTAATCCAGCATGCCACACTTTATCGAATGCTTGTTGTATGTCCAAAAATGCTGAAGAGCAGTATTCTTTACATTCTAGTGTTTTTCTTATATGGTCATATACTCGATGTACTTGTTCAATTGTGGAATGTTGTTGCCTAAAACCGAATTGATGATTAGGTACTACATTACTCTCATCTAAGATAGGTCTGATTCTATTCAGTAGTAACTTCTCAAAGAGTTTAGACATAGTTGGTAATAGACTTATAGGTCTGTAGGATCCAACTTCGTTCGCTGGCTTCCCTGGCTTATGTATCATCAATATGGATGACACCTTCCATAGTTGAGGGAAGTATTGAACTCTTAGGATGCTGTTGTACAGCATTGTGAGGAAGACTGTTGCTTTTTTCGGAAGTTCTTTTAGGACCTCCTTTGAGATAAGATCAAACCCAGGAGCTTTTTTATCCTTTAATTGTTTTAATGTTCTCCAAACCTCCTGTACGCTTACTGGTTTGATTGGTAGGCTTAGTTGCAGGTCTTGTTTTAGGACACTGTCTACTTCTGAGTCCCATTCTTGATTCAGCGAGGCATTAGGTGTGAAGACTTCAGCTAGGTGTTTCGCGAAAGTGTTGGCCTTTTCTAGTGATGACCTAGCCCATCCGTTGCTAGTTCTAAGAGGAGGTTTCATGGTCTGTGGTCTGTTGAGGTTTTTTGTGAACTTCCAAAGGGAGTAGTTAGTCGCTGATGTTGCAGTAAGAGACTCTAGTTTGGCGCTCAAAGTGTTATTCTGCCAATCGTTGAGAACCATTTTAAGATTTTCAGCGGACTGTTCATATCTAAGTTTGTCTTCCTTTAGCCGACTTTGTTGCCATAATTTGCGTAGTTTCCTTTTTTCCAGGATTGACCGTCTTATATTCAGGGGAACATTGTCGCAATTTTTAAATGGCGCAGTTTGAGGAGTTGATAGCCAACAAGCTGATTGTATCAATTGGGTAATGTATTTGGTAGCATCTTCTATGTCTTCACTGGTTTTTAATGCTACTTGGAGTTCGATATTTTCATTAATGTATTCTCGGAATGAGTTCCAATCCGTATGTTTACTGTACAGCCTTTCTGTTTCCTCATATTGTATTCCTCTTTCACTTTGAGGGTCGAACGGCTAGAATCTCGTCACAAAACGAATTTTAATTCCTTCGTGGTGAGGGTTCCGACCAGCCGTTTGCCGACCTTCATGAAGGAGGACTTCTGGCCGCAGGGAGTCGTGTTTCGGAAATTTCGAGGTCGACTTCCTGCTGACTCTGCGCGCAACACGTCGCCGGCGCTACGTGTGACCTAGTTTTTAAGTTTATAAAATTTTTATGTATGTTAGTCTGTAAGGTATATATGATATGGGCCTCTGGTACACTGCGTCTGTGGCAGTGTACTATTGCCTGAAATAAATGATTTATTATTATTATTATTAGCAGGTCAGAAAGGGTAAGTAGTACTGGGGTATGGTCGGAAGACCCATCATAACATGTTTCGACTTTAGTATAGTGTTTTACAATACCCTTAGTAACATAGAAATCCAGCAAGTCGGGAGTTTTTTTACTGTCTGCTGGCCAGTATGTAGGTTCTGCTGTAGTTAGAACATCTAGGTTATTATTGTCAAGGCTTGATTTTAGTTGTCTTCCTCTGGTAGTTATCAACCTCGAGCCCCAGTGGGTATGCTTTGAGTTCCAGTCACCTCCTGCAATGAATCGATTGCCCAGAGTTTTGAATAATTCTGTAAATGTATCTTCTAAGATTTTGTGTTTCGGTGGACAGTACACTGCAGCAAAGTTAATAGGACCGGTTTCATCCATTATGCATACTAGTGTTGCTTGTATTTGATCAGTGCAATATTCTGGTAATAAAGTAAATACAAGTGAGTTTTTTTTTTGGGGGTAGTCCCGTGTAAACAACATCGACTGTATTATTTATTTTTAATAAAATTGATTTTGGATAGATTTTTCTATCTAATTATATTGAAACAGCTACGTTAAGACTTGCTGATCATCGACATAATACGGATTTTCCCGATCGAAGAAGTTTTGTGAAGATTTTCAAGCGTCAAATACCGACCTATTTTTTCAACGTTTGAAGTGGTCGAAAGTGACTTATGTTGTTACCTGTGGCGTCAAGTGCAAAGTGGTGATTGTGATGGCAGTGCTGTGCTCAGTGGGGGAGTTTTATGGGAAATCATTAATATCTAAAAACCTCCCCTGAGATATAAGTAGAACAGCGCCATCTATGCCAAAGGTCGCGTACTACGATAACAACTTGATGCGTATGCGTCGATACATGTTACAGCAGATCTGTTGCCCCTGCGACACAGGATTTCTTCAACGAGCTCACACTACGCTAGCATCGCTGGTTCCGGCGTTCTGATACAGAGGGCGTAACCAGTTTTCTTCGACAGGATTTGGACATAATTTACTGCTGACATTTTATTTTTATTTATTTTTTGTGTAACGATTATTACTTTTATTATTTATTGAGCCTATTATTTATTTGACATTTTAAAAAATAATTATTATTTTTGGATTATTAAGACACAAAATATTATTATTATAATGCGTTTATTTTGATTTCATTGTATAATTTTACGATTAATTAATTAATATTGGAAATAATTTAATTAATTTATTCTGAAATTTATTCAGACTGTCTGTCTAACGTTATTGGCATAGATATATTTAGTTCTTGTTCTGTTGTTTTTTGTTAACAACATTGAAATAGGTACTTTGTACTTAACTTTTTTTTTTTTATTAGTAATTTGTTTTTATAATATGAATAATAATCAATCTGTGCGAGTGAGCTGTCCCCACTGCCCTGGGTCTACACGTTCATTCTCTGAACATGGTCTTAAAATCCATATTGGCCGGGTACACAAAAGTGCTCGAGGTGCGTCTGTTACGACACAGGCAGGGCCTGACGTCACAGTAGCCCCACCAGCACCGGATACAACGATGCCCAATCAGTGTCCCCTAGATAGGTTGGCTAGACTGAGAGAGTGTACTCCGGTTCTACGTCACGTCCCTAAAGGGGCGCGGCATCTGGCTGCTGAGAAGCTGTGTGACGTGATAGATATGTGCGTTGATCGTAATGGGGTAGAAGAGTGGAGCGCACTACTATCGTACGCTTTTACAGCTTTGAGGGTGCCACTGAAAGATCTTCCCGGAAATATGACAGCAAAGGTTAAGGCAAATGTCATGTCTTCGGGGTCTGAACTTGGTGACGGGTTGGACATTGAGCCTAATAAAACCGGATTGCGCTCTAAGAAAAAATATATAGAATCCAAAGTTTTTGAAGGTGATTTAAGGGGAGCAGTCCGATTGCTTATGTCCGACGACACATTTGCTGACCGGGGCCCCGAGACATTAGCAGCCTTGAAGCAGAAGCACCCGGCTCCGTCACGTCCTCTCAATTTTCCCCCGGAGCCAGATTTGTCATTTACCGCGCTGTCGGTTAATGTTGAGGACGTGATATCAGGGATTGGCTCTTTCTATAGTGGATCCGCAGCAGGCTTGGATGGCCTGCGCCCCGGCCATTTGAAAGAGTTAACTTCTGCTTCAGCTGGGGAAAATGGGCGTCGCCTGTTGGGTTGCCTGGCTAAATTGGTAAATTTTTTGCTGAGTGGGCAACTCAACCCTGTGGTGTGTCCTTATCTTTATGGCGCATCATTGTGCGCGTTAGATAAAAAAGATGAAGGGGTGAGACCGATTGCTGTCGGGAGTGTTTTTCGGCGTTTAGCTGCAAAATTAGCTTGTCGAGCAGTGAAGGATGACATGGCCGCGTACTTGCAGCCCCACCAGCTGGGATTCGGGACGCCACTAGGCTGTGAAGCTGCAATTCACGCCACTCGGACTTTCGTTATGAACCCTTTGAACGCGGATAACATTTTATTGAAGTTGGACATTCGCAACGCATTTAACAGCTTGGAGAGAGACGTCCTGTTGAGCGAGGCTAAGGAAAAAATTCCTTCTCTCTTTCCCTTCCTTCACCAAGTCTACAGAACTTCATCTAACCTTTATTTCAAAGACCAGCTAATTTCTTCAGAAGTGGGAGCCCAGCAGGGGGATCCGCTTGGGCCACTCGTTTTTGGACTGGCTATTCACAAAGTCCTTCTTGAAATCAAGTCATCCTTCAACGTTTGGTATCTTGATGACGGTACTATAGGGGGTAAGCCAGAGGAAGTACTGCGGGATCTTGAGGCTCTCATTCCTCGCCTCCAGGTGTTAGGTCTCGAGGTGAACCCCTCCAAGTGCGAATTTTTCCCCTGCAGTACAGAGGCTCGTACACACTTCTCTTGCTTCAATACTTTTCTTCCTGGTATCAAGGAAATTTCTCCTTCTAACTTTAATCTCTTAGGTTCTCCTATATTTGTCGACGCTGCTCCTCAAGCGGTCAAATTTCGAGAACAGCTTCTCCTTTCTGCTCGTGAGCGTCTAGAAGACCTCTCCGCGCACGTTGCGATTGTCCTGCTCCGAATGTGCCTCGGTCTCCCTAAGATAAATTATCTTTTGCGGACAACTCCCACCTGGCTCTGTACAGAGGAAGTAACTTCACTGGACATGACTTTAAAATCGGTGGTGGAGTCTGTACTTAATGTGTCTTTGGGTGACCGTCAGTGGGATCAGGCGAGCCTTCCAGTCCGTAGTGGGGGCCTGGGTATACGTCGTGCCTGTGATGTGGGCCTGCCGGCTTTCTTGGCGTCTGCGCATGGGGTTGCAAGTCTTGTCACTGTTTTAGTCTCTGATGGTGATGAGGTGTGTATACCCCATGTTTCGGATGCTCGGTCTGCATGGGCGGCTCTCAACTCCGGCGAGGCGTTCCCAGAAAATGCCGCAAATCAGCAGGCGTGGGATGATGTAGGAGTGAAGCGGGTCCAGGACCTTTTATTGGAGGGTGCTATTGGAGCCGATAAGGCCAGACTGCGTGCGGTGTCGCAGCCGGAATCTGGAGCATGGTTGCATGCGCTACCGTCTCCTCACCTAGGCACCCTATTAGATGATGACTCTTTGCGTGTGGCGGTAGCTCTCCGCCTGGGCTGTAAGGTGTGTGAACCTCATGTATGCACCTGCGGTTCCATGGTGGAGGCCGATGGTCATCACGCTCTGAGTTGTCGGCGGTGTACAGGGAGGTTTTCGCGCCACCATGCTCTGAACGACATCGTGCGTAGAGCCCTAATTTCGGCTAACGTCCCTTGCGTACTCGAGCCTCCGGGTCTGAGCAGATCTGACGGTAAGAGACCGGACGGGCTGACTCTGGTGCCTTGGAAGAACGGGAAGTGCCTAGTGTGGGACGCTACTTGTGTCTGCACTGTCGCCGCCAGCCACCTGAGTCGCACCGTCCACTCACCGTCAGCAGCAGCGGAAGACGCCAGTTCGAAGAAGAGGCTTAAGTACGCCGCCATGGACCCGCTTTATCATTTCGTCCCCGTGGCTGTGGAGACCATGGGGAGTTGGGGCAGTGAAGCGCGTGGTCTCGTTAGGGAGATCGGTCTGAGAATGTCAGAAAAAAGTGGTGACTCCCGCTCCGGGTCGTTTTTGGTGCAAAGGTTGGCCATCGCTATTCAGCGTGGCAATGCCGCGAGCGTAATGGGCACCTTTGCACCGGGAACAATCAGGGGCGGGTTATTTAATGAATAATTTTTGACATATTGTTTAGATAATGTTATAGTGAGTTTATGCCGTTTATTTAAAAAGATAAATTTTAAAAACATCGCGAAAGAACATGTATGTATATGACTTTTGATATTTTGTTTACTTCTTTGGTCCTATGTAAATACCTCCTAGTTTCTATTACATTTCATACATTATGTACTTATCGATTTACAAAATGTCTTTTTAAGTAATTAAAATATACCAAAATTGGCATTTATAGTAGCGCCAACTGGAGTCAAATATGTAAGTCACTTTAACATCTTGCCATTGACTTGATCTTGAATCAATTAATGTGCAGGCAGATTGTTGCGACAAACAAAAAACTAAATTGCCTTACAAGGTTGTTCTTAACTAGTCACGATATATTGCAAACGTATTTGGAAACGAGTAATAATAATAAATAGGCGATTATACTCCACTCTACTTATATAAATCATGTGACCAAAAACTTCATGAATACAGTGATAGATGGAACTTCGCGAAGGGGGCGTCCGAAAAGGTTTGGATGAACTGTTTGAAAGTGGTTTTTTTTTTTATACAACGAAGTAATAAGACGAGCAAAACGCTGTCCTGATGGTAAGAGATAACGCTGCCCATAATTAGTACAGTGCTACCCAGTATTTTACAAAGGTAAAATTCTGAATGCACTGTGACAACGCTTCTTATTTGAGAGTCATAAGATGTGAAGACTCTTCAGCCCAGTAATCTCACTAGCTACAGTGCCTTCCTACCGAAGCACAGCAATGTTTGCATGTATTTTTGTTTGTTAAAATAATAATTGGGGTTTATACTCCAACAGAAAAGGTTACCCTACTTACACTTTCAGAGTCAAATCACAATTTATAGGTTGTGTGGCGAACTATATGTTGCAGTTTCAGGTCGCCGAGATTACTACTGCCTCCTACATATCTTATAGGAAACAGCTGGGTTTTGCGTGCCTTCCGAAACACGGTAGCGTCCAGGCGAACTTTTTGCCACACACAGATTTGAACGCAGGGTCTCCGGATTCAAATCCGGACGTATGACACAATATGACGAATTTTTAAATATAAATTCATAGAATTAATTTATTGAAAATTCCTCTAGACCAGCCCTGCATAATATTATTGCACAAATATTAAAAGTGTTTTCAGTTTGATATATTAAATAATGGGATGAGGAGCAATATTAAAAAAAAGTTTTTTCAAAAAATCTCATTATACCATTTTTTAATAAATCTAACTGAAAGCACTTTTAAAATGTGTGTAATAATATTATGGAGGGCTGGTCTAGAGGAATTTTCAATTAATTAATTCCATGAATTTATATTTCAAAATTATATTATTTTTTTTTATTTTTTTTTTTATTTATATTTCAAAATGTGCGAGCGAGAGTGCGTCACTCGCTTAATAATACAATTATTATATAATACGCTCTTCAAGAGGAAGGTTGTCATGCATGTATCCATGTATTATGCTTAATATACGCATAATACATGCATAACAATTTATAGCTGATGACATTCAAATAAAGTTTTATTGGATTATATTTATTATTGAAGAATGTTATGTACCTTATGTCTAATTATTGACTAATTAATGATTGAATTAATATTGACATTTTGTATCATGAATTATAATGTAAGAAGTAATATGTGAAATCATTATTAATGTTGAATGTAAATAATATAGCGCTTGAGTTTTTTGTATTTTCGGTAAAATTATAATTAATCAAAATTAAAAAAAATAATGAGGAATTAGTAAATTTTAACATTTGTACGCCCTCTGGGCAAAAACATGCTGAACTGAATGTGAAATGTATAATAAGATCTGTATCCAAACAAACCATGTTTTCACAAATAAATATTTTTGAATTTTGAACATAATTTTCTGTTAGCCCCTACAAAGTGCGCGCGGGTCGACTAGTAAACAATATTAGTAGGATTTACCTGTAAGCGTCAGTATCAAAGTCGATAGACGTGTAGAGTTTCTTCTCAGTATCGACTAAAGGCGCCACGGACTTGTAAATGTCTGTGATTAAGATCCGACCGTTCTTGTCCACTAGCTGGTCCATGAGGTAGATCAAATCTGACATCGCTGGAAAGGAAAACATCATGAGTCATTCCGCTTCTCAATAATATCATTAAGGATACCTACATAAAAAATAACCCAACAAACCAAACAAAAAAGCGCGCGACGGTTTTACCCACAGGAAAGTAGCCTATGTCTTATTCCAAAGTCTGAACTTATATACCACAATAAATGCATAATAAATTTGATCTCAAAGTGTACCGTGAAAAGGTTACAAACACAACCATCAGGATTCCCAGTAGGAAGAAATTCCTAGCTGCGAGATTCTGTTGCAGTCCCGACGACCGTATGTCCTTGCGGAGAAGAAAACCTACCGCGGAGAGGAAATGATGGACAACATAGAGCCTTTTAATTTTTCAACCAGGAAAAATGCAGTAAGCATCGTCACATCACAATGGTGCATACCGCAGTATGTGGGACTCCCAGGCCGCAGATAGGCACATCCGGGATACCCACTAAAACCTGGGAGTGTTTCTGAGAGACGACATAATACCTGAGCTACGGGTACGTCGAAGCACTCGTCCGCGAAGGGTAACCCTTTTATTTGGAACACATTTAAAAATTATTTACACATACCGCCCACGCCTGGAGGACGCGAGTGGTTATGTGGGATTCCTTCGTCCAAACTACAAAACCATCCAAACCCGACCAACGGGGTAGGGTTCCCTTTGAATTAGACCCTTTTTTGACCCAGGAAAAAGGGCGGTATGTGAGACTCCCCCGCTAAAGATGGGCGCGGCGGAGATACCCACCAAAAAAACCTGGATGTGTTCCTGCAGGACGCCATAATGCCGGGGCAACGGGTACGCGGAAGCACAGGTGGAAGACTGGGAAACCGGCAGACCCTTTACATCCAATCCCCCACCGACAAGATAACCTAGACCCTAGCATAATATATAGGCTACCCTTTAACAGGTAAAACGATTAGTAATCTGTGTAGGTATACGATTTTATTACATAGCGATGTTTAATTGTTCGTATTTGTATGTTATTTTATAATTTATTTGTTGATGTCACCAAAGCGGTCGCAACGGAAGACCAGCGCTGGCTGGATAGTCGGCATATGCTGAGTTGCGACCGTTTCACGTATAAATATTTCTATTTATGTCTTGGTATATTATGTTGTTTTTGTGTTGTGAGATGTTTGTGCATGAATAAACGTTATTTCATTTCAAAACCTGTAAACCCACCTATATCTTACTAATCTTATAAACGTGAAAGTTTTTTTTTTTTTTATGTTATGAAGTAGAAGACGAGCAAGACGCTCTCCTGATGTTAAGAGATAACGGCTGCCCATAATCAGTACAGTGTTACCTAGGACTTCACAATTATGTGAAACTCTAGGAGCACTGCACCAACGCTTCTTACTCAAGAGTCATAAGATGTTAAGACTCTTTAGCCCAGTAATTTCACTAGCTACAGTGCCCTCCTACCGGAGCACAGTGATGTTTGCACATCACTGCTCAGGCGGTAGAATAACTGGCACTGTTGGGGTACCCACCTAGACGACCTCCTGCAAAGGAAGTCTACCCCCGGTAAAAGTAAGTAGGTAAGTGTAAGTTTGTAAGAATGGATGTCAGGATGTCTGGATGTATGTTTGTTACTCTTTCACGCCTAAACAGGTGGACCGATTGAGCTGAAATTTGGTATGGAGATAGCTTAGACTCTGGAATAGCACATAGGCTATAGGACAGCGGGTAAAACTGCTGGGCGTAGCTAGTTTTGTATAGAGATAGCTTAGACCCTGGAATAGCATATAGGCTACAATACAACATTAATATTGTTATTGAAAGATAAAACTCATTATCACCAGTTACCTGGCAAAAGCATATTAAATAAAGCAATCTGGTGTGCCTTATCAGTAATTGGATTCTGATTGCTATGTTTGATGATGGTAGACATTCTATCAACAATTTTTCTCTGATAATAAAAATATGATAAACTGTGGTTTATTAAATAATGTTTAGCTACTTACCTATATTATATTTTTTAGGTTTAAAACCAAAACTACCAAAGGCAGTTTATGAAAACCAACACCAACCAATTTATTGGGCATATATTTTTATACCAACCAAAATGATTTGGCAATTTTTAGATAAATCGCGAAAAAGTTCAACACCTAGATATAGGTAATTTATGTTTTTGTTTCTCCTCCCCAAAACTCGTCGTCTCTTCGTCAGCTGGTTAAGTTACCTTTATACCAAATTTCAGCTCAATCAGTTGAGCCTTGAGAGTAAGGTGTAAAGAACAAACACACTCACAACCCTACTTTCACATCCTATTTTATATCATAAATGTGAAATTTTGTAAGAATGTATGTTTATTACTCTTTCACACCTTAACTGGTGGACCAATTGAGCTGAAATTTGGAATTTGGTTTGGATTTGGTATAGCTTAGACCCTGATAGCATAGAGGCTACAGTACAGAAGGTAAAACCGCTGGGGGCAGCTAGATTGTATTATAATATAATAATAATAATAAATATTTCAGGACAATTCACACAGCACCACCTAACCCCATACTAACCAACTTAATGCTTGTATTCTGGTGGTTAGGATAACGGATATAATACTTATTTACTTTTCTTTTGTAAATACATACTTATAATAGATATTGAAAACTTACCCAGACCAGAAACAAATACCTGTGGATCACACAAACATTTGCCTCATGCGGGAATAGAACCCGCAACCTTCTGCGTTGCAAACGGGTATCAGCCCACCGCACCACAGACGTCGTCTATGTAAGAAATGTGATTTAGCTTGGTAACACACCTTCATGCACAGTGCCTCCATAGACCCCACTGTGTAGATCCATCTTCGCACACTCCACTTCCAAGAAGTAGTAGCTGATTCCCCTCAATCCATAGGTGATGCACGGCTTCGTTGTTCCCAGCCAATAGTTATCAGATATACAGACATAGTCCACATTGTCAAAGAAACCTTCAGGCTTCAGGTGATTCAAGAGAAGCTCATCCAGACCTTCCGAACCAGATTCCTCCATACATTCAAAGACAAACTTTAGGTTGACGGGGAGCTGGAAGTAGTAACATTTATGTGTCATTGAACAGGATGTCAGTAAAACAATACATAATATTTCTTATCTAATATTTCTTTCTTTGGGGTAGACTTCCTTTGCAGGAGGTCGTCTAGGTGGGTACCCCAACAGTGCCAGTTATTCTACCGCCTGAGCAGTGATGTGCAAACATCACTGTGCTCCGGTAGGAGGGCACTGTAGCTAGTGAAATTACTGGGCTAAAGAGTCTTAACATCTTATGACTCTTGAGTAAGAAGCGTTGGTGCAGTGCTCTTAGAATTTCACATAATTGTGAAATCCTAGGTAACACTGTACTGATTATGGGCAGCCGTTATCTCTTAACATCAGGAGAGCGTCTTGCTCGTCTTCTACTTCATCACATAAAAAAAAAAAAAAAAAAAAAAAAATGTTCACAATGTATTGGCTGTTGTACTTTGTTACTAAGGACTAAGCTATCAATAATAATGTGATGGTTATTTGCGGAAGAAGTTATTTGTGTGAAAAATTACACTGACAAAGAAGCTATAATGCTTTTTTTGGCAGTAATCTTACCAAAATTAGCTGTTAAGTTGTTTTAACAGTTTAATAAAACACCATTTTATTATTAAAACCCTCCCCCAAATCTATTTATTCTATCCCTTTCCAAAACTAACAAAAACTTAATAATTTAAGAATGTGAACCGTTTCTAAAAATATTTTTTATGTAATTATACTTTTGGAAATTGATCATGGTATCTTGGATACAACAGTAACTATGCAATGACAGTTTTAAATTAAATCCCTGTTAAAAGGCCTAATATAGTGATAGTCTCCACTAGTGTAATAATTTACACTAGTGCCAATCACTATTAGGTAGCTAAAGCATTTTTCCTCTCAGCTAATTACTAGCTGAAAAATGTTCACAATATATTTACCTCTTCCCCAACACCTTTAAAAGCATTGATGGCATGGAGCCAGCCGATGACGGGTCCCTTATCATCAGTAGAGCCACGGCCGTAGAGCTTGCCGTCTTTCTCCACCAACTCCCACGGGTCTGAGTTCCACCCATCAGACAGCAGGGCAGGTTGCACGTCCAAGTGACCATATATACAGATCGTGTTCTTCTTAGGATCCTTAGAGAACAAAACAGTATTTGTTAATCACAACTGCAGTAGAAAGTGTTGAAGACTTTGATAATTATACTTATACAATGCTATTGACTTCATTCTTTCATGTGTTACAGTTAATTATTGTTACAGTGGAAATAGTAATAATGGATAAAATAAATTAAAATTAAAAAATATATGTATATTCAATCATGTAAGTTTAGTTGAGGAGAGTTGTCACCCCTTGATGTCACAGCAGAATTCCTGGATTACAAATATGAAGGCAACGTAGTGACTTCTTCTTCTATATTCTCCGAATTAACACCTACTGTTGAAGACGAGAAACTGTGAGCTTAGCTTATCATTCCGCAGATCATTTTGCTAGTTTAAATACTAGCAAACAGGTAGGCGACTAGGTATTTAACAAAAAAACTGTTGAACTTGTGCCAAAAATCACTCACAAAGAATCAGATGTTTGTGAGAACACTAAATAAATAGTCAAAAAGTTTGCTTACTTTTCCAAGAGAGCCGACGAGCACGGGAGGCAATTTAACTTCTAAGCCATCAACTAGCTGATTCCCAACATCTCTGATCTCCGTGGTCGCACCGACCTCCTTCAACTTATCTTGCATCCAGTGAACCATTCGCACGCAGTCATCACGATACTTTATATCACAGGACACCGACGGAATAGCCACAGCCTCTTTTAAAAGGTCTTTGTACGACTGCACATTTTGATCAACGAATTTAAAAACTTTCGGTAAGGTGGCCATGTTCACAAGAACTTCTTTTGGAGCGCCTGAATAAGTCCGATAAAATGGGCGGTGGAAATACTTGTGAGGACTGCAAGCAGTGTTGCCAGTGCCCTATCTTCAAAAGTAACGTAGACAGGTTCGAAAAGTAACGCATTTACAATAAAAGTAACGCATTAAAAAAAAACACGATTTTTAATACAATTTATATACAATGTAATTAATACATTTACTCAATTTAAATATAGGTACTTATACTTTTTTATTCATAGATTTCAGTAGGTAATAATATTATTTCCTCATGTTTGAACTAGCATAATAAGTATTTTTAATAGAAGAAATAAGTATTTTAATAAGAAGTTGTAATTTTGCAAACAAAAAAAATATATATCGCCTTATGGCTCGTCCACATGTACCGGCCAATGACTCGGCGAGTCGTTGGTCCTATGGCTGGTCCACATATACCACCAATGATTTGCTGAGTGTGTGTTTTGTCTATGGATGAACAGTTTTTGTCTATAGACGAATGTCTTCGGATATTTACGGTTTTTTCCGGTAAATTTCTGGTATACATTTTGGGCTCCATAGCTGACGACTTTAATTATATTTTGAATATTAATCAATCATGGACCATTTGAAGCCATTTTGTGTGAATAATTACTTTAAACTAGTTAAATTTTCTTTTTTTTTATTTAGGTTAATAATCTATGCCCCAAGTGCATATATATAATCTGTGCGCTCGGGTGAACGTTGGGCCAATGACTCACAGAGTTATTGACCGGCCTATGTGGACGTGCCATGATATTGACATATTATTTACTATTTTTATTTTTTTAAATTTTTGTTTTCCGTTTCAATTGCGTTCCGTTTCACTAAGTTATTATTTTATATTTTTCCATTGTAAGTTCATTTAAAAAAATCATTACCCCAAAAAGTAACGCAAAAGTAACATTTTAGGACAAGTAACGTAAAAGTAACGCAAAGGGTCAAAAAGTAACGCAAAACGTTACAAAAGTAACGCACTGGCAACGCTGACTGCAAGATAATGCTGCTGTTTTTATCCTTGCAACAACATTACAATTTATTCCAAAGCGAATTGCACCGGTTATCAAAGGCAATGACCGACTCATCGTGAAATAAGTGTTGTACCCATCGTGTATCGCTCGATTTAATACTTATATCGATATAATTTATCGGTTTTTAACGTCTAAAAGGTTTTGTTAGAAAATAGATAAACTTTATCATAATAACTTTATACTATGGTTATTATAATATTATTATTATCATCTTGAAGTTTTTCTCATTATATTCAAAGTTTTTTTTTTGTTTTACTTTTTTTTATCGTGGCAAATGCCTTTATTGAGAAAAACAAACTAACTATACTACAGCTAAGTAAAGTTAAGTTAACTTTAGCTTACTAAAGTTACCTACCGGAAAACATTACCCAGAAAGTGTATGGGTGCTCTATTAATATTATTCACACACATGATGACGAAGAAATAGTAACACTAGATTAAATAAATTATTATGTCGCTCTTTAACACGGACTAAGCCCGGGCCTTTTTATAGGCGTACACGGAGACAAAAAGTCCAACGCGCAGAGGCCCTTTTGAGCTTTTAATATAAATGTAATGGGTGACACTTATTGGAGTCTGTCTTTGAGTCCATCCATAGAAAATGGGCTCAAAGACAGTCTCCGCCAAGTGACAGGCTATGGATGTGTATTCTAAATGGATGGTTAATGAGGCTATTGTTAGGACTACGGCACCTGCCACTTCCGTCCCATTAGGAAATATATCGGCAGGTGATGACTCGCCACTCACTAAATGGGCCCCCATAAAGGCCGGCATTACATAGCCGACGAGAAGGGCAACGTTGGTGCAAGTGGCTGGAGGGGGAGAGGTATCCCTGGACTTAAAACACGTAGGCCAACTCGCCACTTATGCTTCACATCCTCCCTCCGAGCGTGCAGCTCTCGCGACTCCACTCTGGCCGGCCAATGAAGGCAAGCACAGAGGTGGGGGACTGTTCCTCGTCAGAGTTTATTATTATTATTATGATAATTGTAGTGCGTTATTTACTTTTAAATGAGTGAATAATTTAAACGTAACGTAATTTAAACGTGCTTAAACGAGCATCGATTAATTTTTGTTAATCGATTTATATCCTACACACATCACTAAAGTGCATGACAGAATCTGTCATATCTGACAGTTGACAGCAATATTTTTTGACATCTCTTTTTTTTAATCAAACATGAATAAATAATGTTTCAAGTTGCAACAAAGCATGAATTTGCCAATTTTTGATTTTATTACATAATTTTTATTCTTTCACATAATGTTTTTTTAACATAATAACTCTTATTACATACTCTTTGATAATAACCACCACTGCAAAGAAAGGTTGTTCCTTTTGCTTTGAGACAATTTTATACAAGCAACCTATCACAAAAATACCAAAGAGGTTCAATTATTCGTCCAATTCATTTTTTTATAGAGAACGGTTGACCTCGTTTTAATTTGTATGTCAACCACTCAAATTATGTATTTTTTTCCGTTTTTCTGCATAAATATTTAACAATAATAGTTATATTTACTGAACAAGAATGTAATTTAACCACTACACTTTTACCATCAGGGTAGGTATCTATAGCTTGTTTACTTAGATAATGATGATTTGATATTATATTCCGTCCTATTTCGGCCACGGCTTCAGCCTCAGGATTCGGGCCGCTTGCCTCGTCTTCAGTCTTCGACTCCTTTGTTATATTAGGCACCTATGTGCTCTGCTCTGCGATATGATTTGATAGGTTAATTCATACATTTTTAACAATTCGGTCTTCGGTTCGGTTCCCTGACAGATAAGTAAATAGCCGCGCTGGTGTGGTTGAAAGAGCCAATCTTCTTTGAGAAGGTCCTCGCCCCTCGCTTGGGATGTGGGTAGATGTATTTCCATCAGGTGGGACGAGGTCAACTTAGGCCTATTAAGTATTTTTAAAAAGATTCCTCAGTACAATATTGATATTCTAGTTATACGTATTATAGGTACCTACATGCATAATAACCGCTGATGGTCAGGCTTTTACCCCATCACGCTAGTCGCGAGTCGCGTTGAAACTCAAAGTGAACGGTCAATTAGCAACGGTCAATTTATGTTTGAGGACTAACAGAAGAGAAATACCTACTTAATTACTAATGCCCCCCCCCCCCCCCCTAAATCCGCCTATGCTTAAGTACCTACCTATCTACATCCTTACCTACAAGTAATTTGTTTTTCTTTCTCAGGGCATTTGTCCCGTGCAAATAGGGAAACCACGTCTCTTTGGTCGGTTACAATGGAGAAAGAACCCTCAAGGTTAGAAAGTCGAAAAAAGGGAAGAAAGTCAAAGAAACACAGGAATGGAAAAGCTAGAGCCAAAAAGGGAACATCATCCCAGGCTATGGGAAATGATAACCGTTATTTGAAAGCTGACGAGAATGTAACCGGTAAAGAGAACGTTGTCAGAAATAGTAAACAAAATGCAAAGCCAAAAGTACCTGAAGTACCCAACAACACTACAACTGTTAATATGAACTCTATAAGTAAAGGCAATTCTCTTACTCCGAATACGAAAAAGAACTTAATTTATTCCGATGGTATAATAAAACCGAAATTTAAACGAAACATGGTTTTACATGACAGACCTCTAACAGTACCACAGTCCGAAAGTACCCCAATCATATCTGAAGCAGCTCGGGATAAATCCATGCTGATTATTATGAAATATACCAAAAACTATGAAATAAATACATTTAAACGCGGTGTAGGAGTCACACGTACTGGAAACCATTTAAAAACACTTCATCATTCTTTTAATGAAACGCACAACAATCGATTAACGAGGAGAGCAAATTATATAGATGAAAATATGGATATTAATGTATTCCTTGAATTAGTAGAGATTACGTACAATACGTTCCATCACTTATCAGATTTTCTAAAAGAAGGAATGCTCAAAGCCAAACGGCACGGAATCAACCAGAACTTCGTCATAAAAGTAGATATAAGAAAGTTTGTAAGATATCTATCGCTGCAGTATGAACATAACAAAATGATTAAAAACACTTACGAGCCTAAAGTAAAAGAACTTACTACAGCTAACCCCGACTCTACCATTGAACATAAAATGAACCTTCTACCCTCCAAAGCAAAATCTTTTGATATTTGCATCCACCGCAGATGTATGACGTACAAGATTTCAATTTCCAAATTTAATTCCTTTTCGAAACGTATTCTCAAAACGTTAGCTTTAATGTACAATTCCGGCATTTTAAGCTTCGACACGAAAGAATCCAAACATACCCTAACAACTCCCCGACGATGCTGGCACGTGAAAGATGTAACTCAAGGGATAATGCTGACACTTCTCCTCAGAAATTCCAATGTCGTATCACTAAATTTCATGAGAAAACTATATTTTGTGATAATCACGGGAGCACATCCAAATTTTACTTTAACATTAAACTTTAAATTAACTCACGGTATATTTATAACGTGCACCTCGAAAACCTTTGAAGATTATTCTTTGAAGTATCCTCAATGGAAAATACGACACAATGACGCTGGGAAAGTAGCGCGGGTACTCAGTAATACGATATGCGAGGTCGGGAGGAATATTTGCGAGAGCGACGATGCCTTGCAAGTTTCCACTAGCAACACTTCTTACGATGACTCCATCTCTACTCTCAAAAACGATTCGCCCATCGAGAGCTTCGCAAGCGAAGATTTAGAAAACAGTATCTTTTATACAGATTCAGATTATGACATGAATAATTCCGATATCGATTCAAAAGGCAGTACACTCACATTGACGTTATCCATTGACGAATTACTGAGCGCTTTCGACAATATGTACGATGTGAGGAAAGCTTGCGGTGACACTAACTCAATAGATGTCGTTAAAGGTAAAATATCAAAGCTAGAGATGAGCAAAATATGGTTATCGAGGGTTTACAAAGAATCTATATCGATGGGAACTGGCGTAATGTCTAGAACAGCTTTCGATACCTTTATCAACGAAAGCATATTCAATAAAATAACTATAGATCAATACTTAAAGTCATTCCACAACTACTGGCTTCAGTTCAACAAAGAAGTATATTTCAAATTCTTCTTCAAACGGCTTGGATTCACCTTTTTTCATACTTTATTTAGCTCTGTAATAAACTGATTGACAAAAAAATAAAGAGTGGTTGACTTTAAGATTATTTATTTAACAAATCACTTGAGACACATTACATTATTAAGCATTTTTTGCTAATAAATTAATATTTACACCTTCAGTCGTTAATGAGTGTTAATCGTCACAAATATACAAATTAAATCTTTTAGTAAGAGAGCCTTGGAATTATTGAAATTATTTTTTTGTAAGGAAACAATAATTCTTATGTATATCAATGACATTTCAATCAGTCTTTTACATATAAAATATCATTGATAGTATAATAATTGCGGGTAAGTTTTTTAAAATTAAATTTATGGTCCTTTAGAGGGGCCGCCAAAGGGTTCTTGGGAACGTCCCTAAACATTGAGTATCTTTAGAGCGGTTGCGCACTACATCCTATCCTAATTCGTGAATTCGGACAGTCATCCGAATGACTGTCCGAATTCGCATGTTGCTTTTTACGACTTTAATATACAGGCGTAACTCGTAACCATTTATAACTATCGAGCTTGTCTTTACCTAAGTGAATTATAAAAACTTGCAATCCGAATCCGTTATAACGGATTCGTTAGACATGAATTCGGATACAGCTCGGATCGGACGTAGTACGCGAGTCTTCATACAAATACTACTAAAAATAATCCGGTCCGTTACAATCCGAAATGTAGATCATGCAGGTACGACTTTCGTGTGTAAAGTACCATATAAATAGTTCCAGGACTACTTCAGACCGTTCCTCACGAATTAAATCCGATATTTAAATCGGATTCGTATCGGATATAGTGCGGACAACTCTAATTGTGTTAGAACTGTATTTAGTTTAGCTAGTACCTACAATAAGTTAATTATCACATGGAATGTTTCTATGTTGTGACGATGGTTGGCTTCTATACGCTGAGCTCAGCAATTCACCGTCCGCAGGATACTGGAAAAGAAACAAATAATATTGTTAATCCTACTTATAAACGTGAATGTTTGTAAGAAAGTAAGAATGGATATCTGGCTTGTATATTTATTTTTCACGCCTAAACAGGCCGATTGAACTATATCCGGATTGTATTATATCCGCTGAGAAAATACGCGTTACTTATGTAACAAGCTGTAGTGATACTGACCCGAAGGTGGCGTCATCGCCAGTAGCTTGGCTGGCAAAGAGCGCGTGGCTATATTTCCTGAGCCAGAACTATACTAGCAAGGCTAGTATAGTGGTGACGCTAATGTATCAAGTTGTAATGATACTGACCCGGAAGTGGCGTCATCGCCAGTAGCTTGGCTGGCAAAGAGCGCGTGGCTATGTTTCCTGAGCCAGAACTATACTAGCAAGGCTAGTATAGTGGTGACGCTAATGTATCAAGTTGTAATGATACTGACCCGGAAGTGGCGTCATCGCCAGTAGCTTGGCTGGCAAAGAGCGCGTGGCTATGTTTCCTGAGCCAGAACTATACTAGCAAGGCTAGTATAGTGGTGACGCTAATGTATCAAGTTGTAATGATACTGACCCGGAGGTGGCGTCATCGCCAGTAGCTTGGCTGGCAAAGAGCGCGTGGCTATGTTTCCTGAGCCAGAACTATACTAGCAAGGCTAGTATAGTGGTGACGCTAATGTATCAAGTTGTAATGATACTGACCCGGAGGTGGCGTCATCGCCAGTAGCTTGGCTGGCAAAGAGCGCGTGGCTATGTTTCCTGAGCCAGAGCGTGGCCAACAAGGCCAGTATAGTGGTGATAATGTAACAAGCTGATACTGACCCGGAGGTGGCGTCATCGCCAGTAGTTTGGCTGGCAAAGAGCGCGTGGCTATGTTTCCTGAGCCAGAGCGTGGCCAGCAAGGCCAGTATAGTGGTGATAATGTAACAAGCTGTAGTGATACTGACCCGGAGGTGGCGTCATCGCCAGTAGCTTGGCTGGCAAAGAGCGCGTGGCTATGTTTCCTGAGCCAGAGCGTGGCCAACAAGGCCAGTATAGTGGTGATAATGTAACAAGCTGATACTGACCCGGAGGTGGCGTCATCGCCAGTAGTTTGGCTGGCAAAGAGCGCGTGGCTATGTTTCCTGAGCCAGAGCGTGGCCAACAAGGCCAGTATAGTGGTGATAATGTAACAAGCTGATACTGACCCGGAGGTGGCGTCATCGCCAGTAGTTTGGCTGGCAAAGAGCGCGTGGCTATGTTTCCTGAGCCAGAGCGTGGCCAACAAGGCCAGTATAGTGGTGATAATGTAACAAGCTGATACTGACCCGGAGGTGGCGTCATCGCCAGTAGTTTGGCTGGCAAAGAGCGCGTGGCTATGTTTCCTGAGCCAGAGCGTGGCCAGCAAGGCCAGTATAGTGGTGATAATGTAACAAGCTGATACTGACCCGGAGGTGGCGTCATCGCCAGTAGTTTGGCTGGCAAAGAGCGCGTGGCTATGTTTCCTGAGCCAGAGCGTGGCCAGCAAGGCCAGTATAGTGGTGATAATGTAACAAGCTGATACTGACCCGGAGGTGGCGTCATCGCCAGTAGTTTGGCTGGCAAAGAGCGCGTGGCTATGTTTCCTGAGCCAGAGCGTGGCCAGCAAGGCCAGTATAGTGGTGATAATGTAACAAGCTGATACTGACCCGGAGGTGGCGTCATCGCCAGTAGTTTGGCTGGCAAAGAGCGCGTGGCTATGTTTCCTGAGCCAGAGCGTGGCCAGCAAGGCCAGTATAGTGGTGATAATGTAACAAGCTGATACTGACCCGGAGGTGGCGTCATCGCCAGTAGTTTGGCTGGCAAAGAGCGCGTGGCTATGTTTCCTGAGCCAGAGCGTGGCCAGCAAGGCCAGTATAGTGGTGACGCTTCCCACGCTCGCTGCTAGGACGGTGCTTGATCCGCTCGAACGCACGAACACTCGAGCAGTCATTGATTGCCACACCGACTCTGTCCATGTCGAGTATAATCCTGACGTCATGTTGTAATCTGGGGAATGTATTTTTACACTAAATGATTCGTGAGTATTTAGATTCATCTTTGTAAATAAACGGCACAAACTCACTTGTATTTACTTCGGCTGCGTGCCGGCGCGTAACCGCAGCGACCCCCTGAAGAAGATCCTCGTACAGGATCGAAACGGTCGGCACGCAGCCGAAGTAAATACAAGTGAGTTTGTGCCGTTTATTTACAAAGAATGGGGAATGTATGTCCATATTATTATAAAAGATAGATAACTCTTTATTGCACACAATAATTACAAACAAAACAAGCTAATTAAATACATTTGATTTAAAAAGTGTTAGAATTGGCGGTCTTATCGGTAATAGCGATCTCTTCCAGACAACCAAGCAGGAAAGGTAAAATACAAGTTTAGAATGACGGTGGTTATAAAGATATATAGAAAAACGGATCATATCAAGTCATCCGCGACTACTAGGGTATCGCAGTGGCCCGGAAAGGGATCGTGATATGACTTAAACACGTATCAGGGCTTGTAGCGAAGTGCCAATAACTTGTGGCGAACACTGAAATGTCTACTAAATAAAGCTGTACCCACCGAAGCTGACCTTTTCTGTTTGATTTGTATAGATCACAAAACATTGTATTTTAAATTCTGGTGTGCAACCTAGTATAACTTCTATCTAGCTAGGTTTTTAGATAAGGCAATTAACTATTCTGTAATTCAAAATGACTAACCTGGTATAAGAAAGGCGGGGCTGACAGCTTCACTGAAGTTCATCGTGGTCTGATAGCACGCGCCGGTGTGATTCCATCCTTTCAACCAGTAGTATGAGAATCCCTGCAGTAAATATTGTTCAATGATTACCAAACAGAAATCAGTAAATGGAAAACAAGAGAAGCAAATCAGGTACCCGATGGTAAGCAACATGATTGCCCATTTCAGACAGTTCCAAACAGTTTTTAAATTCATAATTTTCCGGGGCTCATGCTTGTGTAACCCGGACTTATTAGTTGAATAACTAGAAAAAGTACTCTACAAAAATATTTATATTATTGTCTACCCTAACATAACATAACACGCTTACAGGTTTATTCTCAGCGTCGCACGCGTCCTTATGAAGCGGGCGAGTGCTCCCTGCTAGCAATGCTAGCAGATGTCCAGCGAATACAGGTGCTATAGTAGCTACGCCGGCTACTCCCACATACAGTGGCGGCGCTAGACCACGCGTGGGCGTCGGCGAAATTAGGTTCGCGAGAAAATTTTGAATTTTTCTGCACGAATTTTGTGCATTTGCTGGCTTCGAGTGGCAAGGAAATTGAATTAAAATTAAATAATCTATCTAGTAAGAGCGCAAACAGAGAAAATTATGTATTTTTGAATGCGAAATTTGTACGTTTAACTCGTTCTAAGAGTCACGAGATTACAATAATTTTGCTAATTAGAGAGCGTGCAGTTTTCTGCGAGCGCCGAGAATATTTTAAAAAGAGTTTGCTAGCCGCTGATTTTGACAAGAAAAAAAATTAAGCCACATTAAATAACTTAATTTTCATGGCCCCCATGCCCGCGGGGCCCTGGTTCTGCGCCTGATATTAACATGGAGTTAGTAGTACCTTTATATAGTTCAAAAGGCTGTATGTCGCTGTTTTGGCCTTCCTGAAATATTGTAAGTCCTACCTAAATCATTATAATACTTGTAAAGGTCTTCTTTTGATGCATTTTGATGAATGCCCTTAAGTACTTCACAATCACTTAACTCGCGAATATGTTTAAAAAAATGAATAAATAATTAAAAATTTTGCGAGGCCCCCTCAAGCGCGAGGCCGTCGGCGGTCGCCGACGTCGCTGACGCCTAGCGCCGCTACTGCCCACATACAAAGGAGCAGCTTTATCTATGTTATGAACTAAGCTAGTATAATACACTTACAGGTTTATTCTCAGCGTCACACGCGTCCTTATCAAGCGGGCGAGTGCTCCCTGCTAGCAATGCCAGCAGATGTCCGGCGAACACTGGTGCTATAGTAGCTACGCCAGCTACTCCTACATACAAAGGAGCAGCTTTATCTGCTGGTCGCTCGTCGTTGTCCGTGCTAGACCAGTAGTCGGCCGCGAGAAGGAGACGGCACGACTGGCTTCGTAGGAAGCAGTACAGCATCTCATCTACCTGTTTAAACAAATATAAAATTGTAATATGCACTATGAATTTGTTAATTTTCATGTAAAACCAGCTGTGCCCAGCGGCTTTACAAGCTGAAAGTATATCGCCCACAAAAGGTGGACACAAATCTATCCGCATCGAACGCGCCAATAGAATTTTTGTAAAGGAAATCTTCTTCCGATTCAGACGATTCGACTCCAGTCAGTCAGCCGTATCAGTGTGCGAGGTTTCATGAGATTTCATACAAATAATTCAAAATTCGATTCGTTCGGCGCGGTCCATTCTGATAGATGTGCTTCCACCTTTATGATGACTGTGTTACATCAAATTTGTCAATTTACTAAAAAAATATTTTTCCTTACCAAGGGTATATTTTAGTAAAATAACGCTTTTCAAGATGTCTTACTATCGTCGCAATTGTATGATACACAGTAAAATAATCATAAATTATTTTTAAATAGGCTGCAGTGGAGCGCTTTTGCAAGTCAATTTTTACAATAAATTTATGACTCTACCGAATGGGTATTTGACTTTGAGAAGTACTCGTACCTCTGTGAGAAGAACGGGCAAGAAACTCAGAGGAATTATTTTATTTAAGTGGCAAAGACTGGATAAATAGTGAACATACCAAATGTGCAGACGAGGTGACGTTCCCATCGTATTCTTTACCGGCGACTCTGTTGTACAGAGTCCGGGCTAGAGCGGTCGCTACTCGGGATATCTTCACTTGCACCTCTGTGTCTTTCATGCTGCCGTCTGCTAGCAACTGTTCTGTGGTTTTAACTGGAAAATAACATTAAAAATTGTACATTTTTATGACAATGAGTGACAAGACGAACAAATCAGCAGGCTTAAATTGCCAATTGCTTATGGCTAACGCTAAAAAAATGTACTAAATCTTCGATAGTCATTGTTGTTCATTATCCACGCTTTGGCCACAAGCTTATCTAACCCCCAGGAGCCTGATTGCCTGTATCAGAAACAGTGCCACCTCGTGTTAAATTCAAAATTCTGCACGGCACTGCAATGCGCTCGTTAGTTGTTGAATCTCTTTATGTCCAGTAATTTTAACAGTAAAATTTATTTCACTTTATTCCGGACCTGCCCTGTTCCGGACTGAAGGGCCATGTTAAATGTTACATTACACTTGCAAATTACTGCTTGGCGAGTGACAAACTAGCAAAAGTGTGATACTTTCTCAGGAGGCCTCTACAATAGAGAGCTACCACTTCAAAACATGGCATGAATATATTACGTCATGGTTGGATTAGAAAAATGTAGATAAAGAATAGAAAATCATAATACTTACATATACCATCGCTTCCCACACTAATATTGTGGTAATTAAAACCGATCTTCGCATATTCATCCAAAGCTGAATTGTAGAACATATTGGTGAACGATTTATCATGATCAGTAATCAACACTTCGGGCAAAATAGGGTTGTCAGAAGCGGTGTAACTCTTCAGAATCTTCCGGAAGGAATGCAGTGACGATGGAGGCAAGTTCGTGCTGTATTTAGGCGTTATAGTAATGTTGTTTGTGTTCCCTTGAGCTGACATTTCACTTATGAACGCGTCTACCTAAAATAGAATAGAAAATTAATTACCTTCCACACAACGGTCCATTTAAAGGTAATATCTTCGAGTGTAAATAGCTTCAAATTCTTTCAAATAACATTATAAAAACGTAGAAATCTTATACAACCAAAAAAAAATCAAGTCTGTACCAAGTGAAATAAAAAATATTAAACGTGGCAATGGCGTCTATTATTCAGTTTTATATGCAAAAATGTGCGTTGGCCGGGAATCGAACCCGGATCAACTGCTTGGAAGGCAACTATGCTGACCATTACACCACCAACGCATCTGTTCAAGTGAATTGAATATAGTCACTGTAAAAGTATATAAACACATATTTTATTGATTTAAGTTTAGTTTGACTATAAAACAATAGATGCAATTAAATCCTTTGTTATCATCGAGAGGCATTGAATTTACATTTTACGTCATATTAATTACCTTTTTATGTATTTATCAAATGAGATAGTAAGCTTACAGAGTAAACCAAATCACTTACTACAGACTACCGATATATTATATTATAATAACTTATAAAAATATATAATTTTCTACATGCAGTTTAATATCCTTAGCGTTGAGAGGCGTCGCCGGCCAAGTACCGTTCAATATAAACATTTTTACCGTTTTGATGAAATATGTATGTAGAAATTCTTGTTCGTCACACTCATCACCATCATATTTACCTTTCTTAACGTTACGTTAAAGTCACCTTTTTGTCTTTTACATAGTATAATATCTAATCAATATGCCCTGCCCTTACAGCGCTTAAAACGCAATAAGAAAAATGTGTCAAAAAGATTTTAAATTTGTTTTCTTCATCTTGTAGGTAATAAAGGGGAACATTTCACTAAAAATTTACAGAATATTACGTTTTAAGTTCAGCTAGGCAGTATTAGTCTATACCTAACTTACCTCAGGCACTACGAGTTGATAAGGCGCGTACGCAGTGAACGGCCACTCTGTGACGTCACTGTAAGCGGCGAGGGAGCCTCCAATCTGCCCCACTTCTACATGCAGTTTAATGTCTGTAGCGTTGAGAGGCGTCGCCGGCCAAGTGCCGTTCAATATGTCGAATGCTACGCGCTGAGAGCCGATGTAGTCGAATGATTCGCCGTTGAACAGTGTGAACAAGATGTTGTGGCCTGGAAACAAAGAGTTTTTCATCCCCCTATCTCGGAAAGTGTATTTTTACTCTTCGATATCTGACTGGAAAAGTCCATTTTATCCTCTAGAGGCTAAAGTAAATTTGAATTTAGAACATCGTGTGCACCGAGTTTGTGAGTCAGAAACATAATTAAACCTATTTACTTCGAACTCTATGGTGCCGATTTTATCATACAACTTTTTTAAATTTGTTAAAAACTCGGAATCAGAACCTCCTTGGTGAACTTTTTTTTAAATTTGCTTTGTGTGCACCATCAGTCTTGCCAGTAAGTTACTTTTGTAAAATTTTACGTTTCTTTTGAACTATTTACTTTACTTATTTAGATGTAAGTTTCATTTCGAGGGAATAGTATTTTTTAATGAATTAAATATGGCTGAATTTTCCCTGTAATAGTAAAGTTAATTTAGCAGAGTTAATAAAATAAGCCAATTTTTTATAACTTTATCTAGTTGGTATAAAGATCTTTTCTAACTATTACTTTTTGTAACTTTTTAATCTTGATTTCTCACTATAATAAACTGAAAATAAGGAAATAATTACTAAAAAGAATAGGTAAGTAAGCGTACCCACGTAAATTTAAATTGAATACTGGTTGCTTTTGAAGATATGGCACTGGCAACACTGCACGCATCCATAATGAGAATAAATTAAAAAAAATCTTTTATCATTGACTTATTTCCTCGCTGAGGGGGGATAAAAAATATGTGAAAAAATTATGTAACACTCGAGTGCAAAGATTTTTAACCTTGCGCTCTTTTGATTCCCTCGCTAACGCTCAGGATTCTAATTATTAAATCACTCGCTGCGCTCGTGATTAAACTTTAGAATCCTTCGCTAGCTCGGTCATCAAAACTGAGCACGCGGTTAAAATGCAACTTTGCACTCTTGTATAACAAATAACTATTAAATGCTTCTTAAAGATATAGCGGCGTTAGAAAGGCGCCAATTGCTTGTAGCTTACTCTTAAAATATGTACTGAAATGAAAGACTTTATTGTATACACGACTACACGAACTTAAAATATGTAGGTACTGAAAGACTTCATTGTGTATATGTACGACTTCACGAATTTAATGTCAAATTCATGACATTAGTATTACAGTCTCGAAATTAGTGTGACAATCACGAAATTGGTATTGGTATATTATGAGCTGTGAGAGAGTGACCGCGGCCGCCAGTACCGTCACCATTCCTGCCACTGCGCCGGCCGCTCCCGGGGCACGATTACCGAATGGTCACAGATTGTTACAGTTACCACTATATTGGTATACTTACTGTACAGGTCAGCATCAGTGACAGGTATGAGCTGTGAGAGTGTGACCGCGGCCGCCAGTACCGTCACCATTCCTGCCACTGCGCCGGCCGCTCCCGGGGCACGATTACAGAATGGTCACAGATTGTTAGTTACCGCCATAATGGTATACTTACTGTACAGGTCAGCATCAGTGACAGGTATGAGCTGTGAGAGAGTGACCGCGGCCGCCAGTACCGTCACCATTCCTGCCACTGCGCCGGCCGCTCCCGGGGCACGATTACAGAATGGTCACAGATTGTTAGTTACCGCCATAATGGTATACTTACTGTACAGGTCAGCATCAGTGACAGGTATGAGCTGTGAGAGAGTGACCGCGGCCGCCAGTACCGTCACCATTCCTGCCACTGCGCCGGCCGCTCCCGGGGCACGATTACAGAATGGTCACAGATTGTTAGTTACCGCCATAATGGTATACTTACTATACAGGTCAGCATCAGTGACAGGTATGAGCTGTGAGAGAGTGACCGCGGCCGCCAGTACCGTCACCATTCCTGCCACTGCGCCGGCCGCTCCCGGGGCACGATTACAGAATGGTCACAGATTGTTAGTTACCGCCATAATGGTATACTTACTGTACAGGTCAGCATCAGTGACAGGTATGAGCTGTGAGAGAGTGACCGCGGCCGCCAGTACCGTCACCATTCCTGCCACTGCGCCGGCCGCTCCCGGGGCACGATTACAGAATGGTCACAGATTGTTAGTTACCGCCATAATGGTATACTTACTATACAGGTCAGCATCAGTGACAGGTATGAGCTGTGAGAGAGTGACCGCGGCCGCCAGTACCGTCACCATTCCTGCCACTGCGCCGGCCGCTCCCGGGGCACGATTACAGAATGGTCACAGATTGTTAGTTACCGCCATAATGGTATACTTACTATACAGGTCAGCATCAGTGACAGGTATGAGCTGTGAGAGAGTGACCGCGGCCGCCAGTACCGTCACCATTCCTGCCACTGCGCCGGCCGCTCCCGGGGCACGATTACAGAATGGTCACAGATTGTTAGTTACCGCCATAATGGTATACTTACTATACAGGTCAGCATCAGTGACAGGTATGAGCTGTGAGAGAGTGACCGCGGCCGCCAGTACAGTCACCATTCCTGCCACTGAACTGGCCGCTCCAGGAGATACGCCTGTAAGAAATCGTCAACTATGTTAATAAGGTGTTATTTGCACTAAATGGAACGCCAAACGCAACGAGCAAAAAGTGATTTTAATAAATTTAAAAAATCTCTGTAGAGTGCTAATGCAATAGATTTTTGTTCTCAATTTCTCAATAGCCATGAATCATGTTTTACATACCATCAAACAAGGAAGCGGAATCAATCCTGGCGGTAACAAGAGTTATGTTTTCTCTCTTGGGTGGATTACTCTGAAATAAAAAAGAATTTATTAATGAAATTAATTTATGCGGCTTAAAATTGTATGAAGTCATGATTGACGATCTATAATAGGTGTATACTATTTGGAAATAAGATACAACTGACGTCTTATCGCGAATAACGATCTCTTCCAGACCAAGCAGAGAAAGGATTAACCAAATACCCAATTTATACTAACCTTGACACGAGGGAAAAGCGAATAGTAAACATTCTGGTCTCCCAATTGATCACAGACTTTTGTGGATGTCAATAATGCTGAACTCGCTGATCTGAAAAATATATTAAGTTCATTTTTCAAAAACCTATTTTACAAACTAGCTTGTAATCTGGCCGCTTCCCTCGCACTTTGATATAATTCTTACGAATGACTTATACTTAGTCCTACATAGGGCACAGTAAAAAAATCAGTTCAGTACTCTAAAGTTTTTAAGATATGCAGTAACCATCGCCTATAAACGAATAGAATAAGATGAAAAGTATAATCCAAAGAATGACTTATACTTTAGTCCCACATAGGACACAGTGAAAATTTCAATTCAGTAGTTTAAAGATATGCAGTAACCATCGCCTATAGACGAAAAGAATAAGCTGAAAAGTATAATCCAAAACTTTACTTTAACTGACCTTCTCAAGCAAACTTCACTATTAACAGCAGCAAACATAAAAGAATTCAGTTGTAGTGAGCACAAAGGATACCCATTTTGATTATTCTTGTCCAAATTGAACCTGAAATCAAATATTTTTTTTATTAAATTTAACATAAGTAGGCAGTAGGTAACATTTTAAATTAAACTTCACGAAAACGAGGAGAGAACAGAAAAACAATTTTTTAGATTTTTTGTTTGTCTGATTAACTATTTGTAGATGCCTGAACCAATTTGAAAAATTCTTTTCTTGTTTAAATTTGTTTTATTGCAATTGATCAAGTGGTTTAGAGTTATATGAGTCTCATACTCTTTAATTGAAGACAAGCTTAAAATAGTTTTTAATTCACTTGTGTTTACACCAACTACATTATTAAATAAATAAAAAAACATGCCAGATGGTAACACACTTTAATCAGCTGAAATATTGTATTAGAGTAGTTTAGACCCTAGAGTTTTACATAATCTAGCAGGATAAATGATTATGAGTAATTAATATAACCAATATAATTCTAACTAAAATATTATCATACTTACTTTTTATAACATTCTTCAATTTTGTCAATCTCACTGAATCTAGACTCAGGCAAGTAAAATACTGGGAAAGGAATGTGTCTTTGCAATAGACCTGTGCCTTTTTCATTCCACACGGAGCCATCTTTGGCAGGGCATTGACTGTTTGAGTCTGAGGAATATTGGTTCGGACATTTTGAGTCTTGGGAGAAGAAACTTGCGCTGAAACAAATATACACTATAGTTATTTATTTTAACACTTTAACAAGACATTAGACATTATCTATATAAACTGTGTGTGTGACATAACTGTCTTTTCTAGTCATCAATTTAAAAAGTTAGATTTTAATTGTATCTGATGATCTTTTAAACTTAATCCAAATAGAAGGATTTGACTGACATGGAACAGAGCAGGTAAGAATTATAATCAAACAATCACAAATGCTTAGAATTTTTCAAAAAACTTAACTAAAATTATCATCCATAAAATCATTGGTGGTCTGGGTGGTTCAATATCTATTATAAGTATGTATTTACAAAAGAAAAGTATAATATAAGTAATTATATCCATTATCCTAACCACATTAACACAAGCATTAAGTTGCTCAGCTTGGGGTTAGGTGGGGCTGTGTGAAATATCCTGAAATATTTATTTATTGAAATTGTATCCTGCAGGTATGGAGCCTAAAAGCCAAAAGTTTCTTACCTATTAGTAGCATTATCATAGATCAATACACCAGCAACATTATCAGGTTTGCTCATGAATATTTCCACCACATCTTGGAACATGGCTGTACTGACCACTGCTATATATTGGCCGGCGGTAGAGTTTGTGACCACCCACTCTGCTTCACTTACGTCGGTGATCATGTGTACAACACCAACTGCGCCATTGTTACTTGCTAAAATGTTATTTTTATATTGTCATTATTAATCTAGTAAGATTAAGAGTCTTAACATCTTATGACTCTTAAGTATGAAGCTTTGGTACAGTGCACCTAGAATTTTACATCATTGCAAAATCCTGGGTAGCACTGTACTAATTATGTGCAGCATTATCTTTTACCATCAGGAGAGTGTCTTGCTCATCTTGTTACTTATTTGTATACTAAGAGTATAATATATTAATTTCATTCTTCTTAACTTTTAAGTGCTAATGTGGGTGTCTCATAGATGGCAGGTTAACAAATTTAATATGAACCTTATTCCACCATTTATACTACCTACTTAAAGGTTAACTGATATAGGTATCTTAATTAAAATTTCAGCTTAATTAATACAGACTGATAAAAATTCCTAATAATATAATTGTAATAAACCCTAACTGTAATAATTCCTAATAATATAGTAATGTAGTAATGTAGTAATGTAGTGTTCCTAATAATGTAGTAGTAGTTGTATTGTGTAATATAATTGTAGTTCCCTGTGAAATTAAACAAGTTCAATTCTGTTGCTTAAAATGATTAATGTCCAAATAGAACATCAAAAATTCAAACACTTAAGTGAGGTGCGGTAATCATAATCATGGTTTAATTTTTAGTATGGCTAGAAACATTATTACAAAGTGTTTTGTCAGCACAACATATTACGACACAGTGTGTAGTGTGTTTCTGTATTTATGTAGTGATATTACATGTCCAAGACACATCACCATGAAAATGAGTCATTACTATCATATTCATCAAGATAATTTGCATTGAAAGTTGAACATGAAAAATACCCACATGAACATCCTGCTTGATGAGTGGCATTCAGACGTCTGAAGCATGCAGCTCCTCCTTCTATCGACGAGTATATTTGCTCGTGTAGCCTCTCGCAATTAGATGCTGAAATGTTGACAACAAAATAGGCATAGTTTTTCATAATAGGTAGGTATAGTCATAGAAGTTATAGTACTGCGGGCTTGAAAAACCATGTTTCAAATTAGTAATGTGTGGTTTGAATATTCCTTTGCCACTGATTTATATAGATAAATGATAAGTAATGTATACAATAACTTAAACTTACTTGCAAATCCTGCAGTCAACAATAAAACACTTAGGAGTAACATTTTGTGAGAAATGTTTAAAGCAAACAAACAGCAATTAATTCACTTTTTATTTCTATTATTTTTTAACATTTATTTCACAGTTATCATAATTATAAGTTGATATAATCTAATAAAATATAAAATCATTAAATTTTGCGATCTTGGCTTACAAATACAAACGCCAATTTTATTGTAATGTCATAAAAATAGACAGTGACATTCATTACAAATTTGACAAGGGAAATTGACGTTACATTTTTTATTATAAAATGGCAGGTTAAAGTTAAGCTTATTCTGTACTCAAATTGCTGTAGCTTCCCTTCCCCTGTTGTGTTGCTGTCGTTGTTTTTTACAGCGAGAAACGAGGGCAACTTGTCATTTTGATTTGAATTTCAATCATAAGTAACTCCCCTGTAATTCAATACCACAAGTTGAATGAGTCCAGTCATTATAGTAGGTTTACCCCGGAATTCGAGATACCCAGCTGTAATTCTGTAAAAACTTGTATATTGACCCCCTAAAAGTTATCTCAAAACCTACATATGTATATAAAAATAGTTTTTTTTTGTAAATATCTCATTTCCTATGGTTTTTTGCAATTTGTATTTATTATCAATATTGTAGAATACAAAATTCTCTACAAATTTTGTTTCAAAAATCCCATAGGAAATGAGATATTTACAAAAAACCGATTTTTGTGACCTTTGACCTTGAAATTTAATAGTTGCGTACACCCTACCATATGTAGGTTTTGAGACAACTTTTAGGGTGTCAATATACAAGTATTTACAGACTTACAGCTAAGTATTTCGAATTCCGAGATTCTTACCTAATTTAAGCTTAAATGACTGGTGCACAGTAGAAGAAATTAATATTTATATCTTATTAGTATTTACATTATTAGAAATGGATATAATATGATTTCGTAATGCTGCATTCACGCTATGCGCCAAATGACTCACCGAGTCATCCGGCGGTACAGTTTTGTCTATGCACGAACAACTTCTGTCCAAAGACGAAAGCATTTCTGCCCAAGTCAAAGAAAAACAACAGATTCACGAATGGGCACATTTTGGCCTACCTAGCTAACGACTATAGTTATTATATTTTGAATATTTTTCAATCATGAGTCTTTTAAAGCCATTTCATATAATAATTATTTAGAACTAGCTAAATTTTCTTTGTTTTTCAATCTATATAATCGGTAGGTACCCCTAGTGAATATATGTATATAAGCTGTGCGCCCCGGCCAACTCCGCCAATCGACTCGGCGAGTCATTCTTATTCGGCGCATATTGTTAATGCAGCGTAACAAAAAGGTTTTCATTTTTTTAAATAATTTGACAGCAAGCGATTCATAGACGACGAGTCGATTGGACATGAATTCACTAGTGAATAGCCCCTTAGTTATTACGTATTGTCTTTGGTTTTTATCCTCCGCTCCACTCGCACTCCGCTCTTGCTCTTTGTCTCTTCTCTATGATTTAGGTGACGCCATTTGTTGTAACGCCAGCTGTGTTGAAAAATCGGTTTGTCTTTACATGTTGTATATTTATTTTGTTCTCTTCTTTTTTAGAAGACATTCAAGATGACGGAGAAGAGCAATTCAAAGGTATGTAGTTTTTCCAAAAGTTTTCTCTATGTGGCATCACCACATAATTTCTATTGTTCTGTGTCTAAGATCGATATTTTTAGATAAAACGCTCGAACACCCTTTTTTCTTTTGGTGTCCTTTTTTGTCATTGAATATCTATGTCGTTCTTATTTTTAGGCATTTTTAAAATGTAGAATGATTTTTTTATCATACATTTCCTCACTTCGGTATCATAGAAATGATACAAGGTCCACTAGGCCTCCATTTTATTTGCTATGATTGAAGGTAAAATATCTGTCTAAAAAACCGTTGGATGGATAATATTTATCTAGGATGGTTTCTCAATAACATATAAAGCATATTTTTTAAGCAAGCAAGGTTTTTTTATAATACTATATTGTTGTAGTTTATATTATGGGTTGTGGTATTTATTATTGATTGTATTAAAAACCATAAATTTCCACATGTTGATTTATTAGGTAGGCAATAAGGTAATGGTAGAAAATATAACATAATTCATTGCAATTTTAATGCCACATGGAAGAAATTAACACATTCTTGCATGAGGCATTATTTACTTTTAGAAATACCCACAATGATTAATCAAACTATTCAATATTATTAATTAACGATGTGGGTAGGTAAGAGAAAAACAAATTATAATGAAAAATGTTGAACAAAACTATATTGTTGGAGACAAATATCTTTCTATCTCCACACCATGTAATTTTATTTTTACCACACAAAAGTAGTACAAATCTGGAGTTAGATGAGCAGCGAGTAGGCAGTATGGTATACTAGCTGTGCCCAGAGTTTTACTCTAAAAGAAGTTGCATAAGTGATATTTCAGCATCTGGGCTACTATATAGCAAATTTCAGCTTAATCGCCTGTTCGATGTGAAGAGGAACTAACAAACACTGCATACACACTTTCGCATTTATAATATGAGTAGGGCTCCATCTACACAGCCACTTAGCTAAATTCAGCTTCAAACAGGTTTGCACTATCTGTGATTCAGAGTCTTGAATCGTTTTCCAAAAAAGTCTAGTCAATCTTGAAAGTTATTTCAAACAATACATGGCCCTAAATTGAAAGCCTGCATTATAAAATGCAGCCAGAACATAGTATGTGTATCATCAATCACATAAACAAATAGATGATGAATCCACACAAACACGCCATGAAGGATTTATAATCAACTACAAAAAAGTATGAGGTTTACCTTGAATGAGGTGGTGGATGAGGTGATTAACGCATTGGCTGTGGCGGCGTTTTATAGAACTATCCCAGGGATCTGAAATTAATTTTGTATGAAAAATCCTTTGACAATAAGTTGTGTTTTTGAGGTTGAAACAAGAGTGTTATTTAGCACTCTTGTTTCGACCTCAAAAACACAACAGCTGTGTTTGCTGCAGTCAATGTGTTAATTAGGTTTTTTATTTTTTATGGTGGTATGTTCTAGATATGCACACATGAACCAATTCTGACATTTTTTTTTTCAAAATTCAAAGGGTTATCTTTGAGGTTCCTCTTGTAGCGTGCGTGGCCCAGTGGTATTACATCCGGCTTGTGATCCGGAGGTCCTGGGTTCAAATCTCAGTGTGGCAAAAACTTTTCGCCGGATGCTACTGTGTTTCGGAAGTCACGTAAAACTGTGGGTCCCGGCTGTTTCCTATAAGATATGTAGGAGGCAGTCGTTAGGTCATGTTGCAGGCCTTGTAGGAATCTTGGCGACCTGAAACTGCAACATATAGGTTGGCCACACAACCTGTAAATTGTGATTTGACTCTGACAGTGGAAGTAAGGTAACCTGTTCTGTTGGAGTATAAACCCCAATTATTATTATATTATAAATTTTATGAAATCCACAAAATGTGTTTCCCTCATTTATTTCTGAAATTTAGCTTGAAATCAGTTAAATTGTTTAATTCATTTGATTATTTATAACTGGGTTTGGTATTAAATCTTTTACAAAATTTAAATCAGCTTTCTTTTCTTTATTATGGTTTTAAGTTTTTGAGGTTCAGGAACAGTGCAGGTTACCCCACTCTGTCCGAGGCAAACTACAATGATAAGTGGTGAAGCAGCCTATATGCCAGATACATACCTATAGCTTTAAATTCCTTTATCATCAAATTTTAATTTCATTAGATACTTATCTATATCAATAATATTTACTATATTAATTATAACATCTATGTTAATACTTGCTGTAACTGATAGAATATTGCTCTTTCCGAAGATACAGACCTAAATTTTAGTTTCGGAAAAAGGCTGTCTTATTGTAGAATAGAATAGAAACTCTTTATTGAAACACAAATACAATAATATAAACTTAGAACTAAGATTACACAGAAAGAAGTGTTACAATTGGCGGTTTAGTTTTACTGTTTTTGCCAAAAATTTTGTAATTAGTGTCTTTTCTGATAAAGTTATTATTATTAATTCCTGCAGGTGGAAGCCTTGCCAGATCTGGATGATCTGCTGCAGTGTCCGGTGTGCTACGAGATACCCTCTGGTCAAATCTTCCAATGCAATGAGGGTCACCATGTGTGCGGCCGATGCAAGATGCGCCTTGACGTTTGCCCCGTGTGCCGTGCATTCTTCTTTGGCACTAGGAACTATGCTATGGAGGAACTCATAGCTAATGTTCGGAAACTGCAAGCTTTTGTAAGTTTTTCAACCTTATTATTGAGGAAGTTATTATTTTTTTTTTTTCTCTTTTTAGTTTTTACTTTTTTATCAACACATTAAAATTAATTTAAATTATAAAATGCAAGGCAAGTAAAAATTTGCACGCCTCTATGAGGCAGAATGTAACGGACCTAGTTTTAACGACTTATTTTATTAAGACCTATCTGTACCACCTACATTCTTGCAAATTAATATTTGTATTGTGTAAATTTGAAGGTGACATAGGGTGGTAGAATAATAGAGTTCTTATACATGAACAGCATATTGCCAGTTGCAGCTGTCAACTTTTTTTATTTAACCACAAGGAATGGTCCATGATAGAAAAAACTAGAAAGAGGGGACTGTGGAGCTCTTGATAATAATAAGCCACTTTGTTAAACTCGTAAAATTATTCAGGTGACATTGCTCCAAATGTTTACCTTACCCCTGAAGGACTAGTTTGGCCACTTCATCATGTGGAAGCAGCAAATGTTTTAAATCAACCTCCCATTGTGGTGCTCTAAGCTGGTTCTTCTATTATTATTTATAAGCCACTCTTTCAACTTAAAAAATTATAAAATTAGAAGTCTTATCTGCCAGTATTAATATTTTGTAATTTAGGTCACTCAATTGCTAATCTTCTACAGCCACACTAATTGAATTTAAGTAACAATTATTGTTGAATTGTTACAGAAATTAGGTGGAAAAGTGACAACGGGAGCTGTTGAACCCAACGACAAGGAGTCCAGCTCGGAGGACAATGAATCTACACATAACAATGAAGAAGATGAAGAGAATAGTGTAAGTTTTTTGCATTGGGTTTTTTGTGTTGATTAAGTAAAGTACGTAAAGTTTACATTTATTAAGAACCTTCCCCCAGTGGTTTCTCCCACTAGAATTAGTCTCTTTTCTGTTATTCCATTGTCTTAAGATGCCTACAAAATATATGACTAAGATAGTCGTAGTAGATAGTATTTAGAAAAACTTTGGAATAAAAAAGTAGGTTGGTCTAACCCTAGAATAATTTTAACTGGTAAAGCCACTGAGTGTGTACGCTTCTTAACAAGCCCAAACTCATCTACCACAATTTTTATAAACCAATGTATTAAAAATATAATAATACATTGTAATAGAATGTTAGATAATATTTAAATTCAGGAAGTGAGTGATAAACTGACAATGTCCCTAATTTAATACAAAACAGTATATTTTTTACAGACTGCCTCACATAATATCAGGTCACCATTGTTAATTGACCTCTCTAACAATAGTGGTGCTGTCTGCCTTTTAGCTGAAACTCGTGTGCGTTTACACCAAGTCTATAACATTAACCAGGTCATATATTTTGACTATTTTGGTACTTTTAGTAGTAACCAAAGGCACTGATGGACCATGAGGAATGAGATAGAATAGAATGAATTTGTAGCGTCCGTGGCCGTTGGTCACGTCCGGCTTGTAAGCCGAATGACCTTGGTTCAAATCTCAGTGTGTCAAAGATTTTCGGCTGGACGCTACCATGTTTCGGAAGGCACGTAAAACTGTGGGTCCCGGCTGTTTCCTATAAGATATGTAGGAGGCGTTAGGTCATGTTGCAGGCCCTGTAGTAATCTCGGCGATGTGAAACTGCAACATATAGGTCAGCCACACAACCTATAAATTGTGATTTAACTCTGACAGTGTAAGTAGGTTAACCTGTTCTTTTAGAGAATAAACCCCAATTATTATGAATAAATGAAGGAGGAAGATGTATTGTGCTGACCCAACCTAGTGGGATAAAGGCAAGAAGATGTTGACCACATTTGTTATATTACAGTCGGTGCCAGCTCGTGCTCCGTCTGCCTGCAAGGGGCTGTTCCGCTGTCTCTGCTGCAAGAACAACCCTGAGAGACTACCAGCGGCACGCTTACTCAACCATCTACGATATTATCACTCTCCTGATCTCATTGAGGTATTTATTTGTTATAACACTTTAAACTTCCGCGATCTGAACGTCGAGGTTGGTTTTATAATGTTTTTGTAAAACTAACATAATATTAACATGTATTTATTTGTTATTTTTATTTACAGCCATACACAACCATTTACAGCAGAAGTATATGTTTTAATAATATAATTTTTAACATTCTTCTATTCCCTACTTTTTTAAGACTACCCACACATACATTCGGAAAGTAACACAATCAGAAGTTTGAGCAAGAAACGTGCTATTGTGGTTTTCACTAAAAAGTTATTTATCTCTAACATGTTTTAATAGTAAGCATTTTTGACAAACATTGATACTAAAATTTAAAATTAATAAAAATTGACAGGGTCGAACAGAAAACGAGGAATATGTCCAAGCTTGGCAGTTCCCCACCATCCCCGGAAGGATTGTGACGGCAGTTCGTGTCTCTGACATGGGCATATTCTTCTTGATTATCGAAATTACCGGTAAGTTATTAAGAATGTAATAGAGTTATTGTAAACATGTTTTCATATAATTTAAGCAATGTGTGGCTTTATTCAGCCTTTTCAAAAAGCAGACTAAAGACACGATATACATATTATAATAGTTAGGATTGTTGTTGAAAATTAGATCCTGGAATAACACATAGGCTACATACACAGTAAAGCGGGTAAAACCGCTGGGCGCAGCTAGTTATTTTTTTGTTACGCCGGGAAAAAATGCGTTACGCATACCCTCCCATCGGAGGTATAGGAGGGTTATGTGGGACTTCCCGTGTAGAGCGACTGCACGGGTATACCCACTAAAACAACCCGGCGGCACTCCCGCCGCGTCTTTGTGACAGGGAACTGGGAATCGGCAGAGCCTTGCATCCAGTCCAAGGGTGCAGCTAGTACGTCATAAATCATAATCAGCAATTTAAGTTGCAACAAATTACAATAAATTTTATAATAATATGTTACTTGCTGCTACGGAACCCTTCTTGGCCGCTTTTTTTTATTAGTACAAGGTTTCTGCCTGCTGTCTATCTTTCTCAAAGATAATGGAGTTGTTTTTTTTTTCAGATGAATCTGTACACTCGTGGATGCAAATGGCGGCGTCACCGTGGGTGTCAAACGAATTTTATTACACGTTTACGTTGTCCGGAAATGACCGCGAAGCTATATTTTCCGATTTTGTAAGTTATCTTATAACACGCCAACTCTTCACTGACGCGAGAGTGTCACCGCTCGTCGTCCACTGAAGAGTGTTCTATTATGATGATGATGATGCTACACACTGAAACTTCAGTGTGTAGATGAACGAACCATATGTTGCAGGTGTGGTCGGTGCGATCGTGTGAGGGCGCGCTGAAGAAGCGCGGCCGCTGTCTGTCGGTGTCGGGCGCGGACGCGCGCGCGCTGCTGCAGCCGACCGCCATGTGCGGCAAGCTCAGCCTGCGCCGCACCAGCCGCGACCAACTGCTCGCGCAGACCGAGCCGCGTGCCGTGCTGCGCGTCGCCAACCGCAGCCGACAGAACGACGCCTTCTCCGACGCGCTGCAGCCCTTCCTGCAGGACCTGCGCAACGACGTGCTGCGCCTCTCGCGCGCCTTCGCCACCATCGGCTCGGAGGCGAACGCCGCCGAGGCCGCGCGGGCTCGACCCGACGACGCGACGCGACAGCCGGCGCCGTCCGCCTCGGCCGCGGCACGCGCGGTCGTCGCTCCACCGCCCGCCACGCGCGCGCCTGTCGCTCCGGTCGCGGCGCCTCGTGCGGTCGTCGCCCCGCCGCCGCAGCAGCCCGCCGCGCCTCTCCCGCACGATGTGGTCGCGCCGCCGCCTCAAATGTCGCGGCGAGAAGCCCGCCGCATGAGACGCCGGCTGTACTTCGCCCTGACCACGAACGAACTCCCGGAACCTAGAAGCGGTGGTGACGCGCCAGTGTCGCGAACCGATCGAGCCGTCGACGCCACACCGAGGGCGGCCGACGTTCGACCCTCGGGCGGCGCCGCCCCGAACGGAAGTCAGAATTCGAACGTCTCTGCCGTTGGCCAAAATACTAATCGTAACGTGTCCAATAATTTGAGGGCACAGAATCCACCTGCCGCGTTAGTAAATGCGAGAGCGGATGCCGGTCCCGTCAACAACACTCACACGAGAAGCAGGTTGATCACGAACCAGGGCCGGCACGCCCCGGCGCCCGCCCCCGCCCCGGCGCCCGCGCCCGCGCCCGTGCTGCCGCAGCCCGCACCGACACCACCACCCGTCGCTGACGATTCTCAGCAACTCGGCCTCACTATTGGCAATAATAATATCCGTAACAAAAGGAGGCGTCGCAACAGAAGATAATGTAGTCTGTTCGGTTGGCACAAGAGCAGATCGAGGATTTTATGACAGCAAAAAGTATCATTATATAATGGTTAGTGTAACAAAAGGAAGAAATTGTTGTATGCAATGAATAAAAGGAACAGTTGGACTGTGCGCTGTTATATAATATCTCTGTTGAACTGTTTGATTCACATTGACACCCCTCTGTGAGTGTAGTGACTACATAAGTTCCGTGACTTACATTATTGATGCATCTTGCTATGAAATAATAATTTCAGCATATAAAAGAACATCTACCTAATTGCTACTCTTGTGACGACATGTTTAATTTAATTAATGTTTTTAATTGACTAGTTATTATGTAATGAATTAATTAAGATATTATGGTGAATGTTATTGATATGCTGTTCTGATGAGTCTCGTGATTATTCTCTGGGCAATATACATGAAATCCCCGTAATTTTGTCGATTGACACGCGCAATTTTATTGAAGTGCTGTGATAATAATAACACATTGCAGATTTATGCAATATTATATTATGTGACAAAGAGCAATTAACATACCCAGAGATACTATTTGATATAATATTATGTGATTCACTTTGTTAAGTTTTTTAAATATGACATGCATTGCAATTTCAGCTATGTGTATGTATGATAGTGTTATTTTAACTAATCAATTTACGATTATATAAGAAATATTATACAATAATTATTGTAATATGTAATTATGCTTGTTTCAATGTAATCTTGAATTCTGTTGTAGGTTTTCTGTTTTAGGGACATGTTAATTGCGGATTTTAGTTATGTAATTGAAATATACAGTTGACTGTACTCCATTGTATTATTAGAAACTATGTTCCTTCTTTACCAAATTAATATTCAATTTATCTACCCTCATATCGTAAAGTTCAATTTTATAGACAAAATTGCAGCCAAACATTTATACACATTGGCTCCGGCGTTTTTTTTTTTTTCGGCACAAGCATTCGTGTTTTCTGCATTCAAAGTTAAAAAATTTAAAATACTCTAATTTGAAAGTGCGTATTGATGGACAGCCCCCGATGAGTATTTAACATCTTGATGAGATGATTAAAATAATTTGAATTTACGATAAGAATGTATACAAATGACATTTGCGCCATCTCTTGGTGAAAAGTTGTAATATCTCAACGACATAGCTTAGGTATTTTATCTGTGGTCAACGAATTTAATTTGGGAAGGGGACGCAGTCCATTAAGTTTTGAACGAATTGTTTATCGATTCTTTCTAATGATATTTATCACACGAGACCGCAGTCAGACATAATATAAAGAATACTGCCTAAAATTAATAACCAGCTTTGTGGGGGAAGCACAAAGAGGAATACCACATTATAATCAGGCTTATGAACTAGACTCAATCGTCATCACGCTAAAAAGCTGTAAAACAGCGTGCTCAGACTCTCAGACAGGTCAGCTTGAATGAGGAGCTCCGAAATCTAGGTGGAATGGTGGAAGGAGTATTCTCCTCCAAAACTTTTTGTCCAAAAGAAACACTGATCATCCTGGGCCAGTCTTCATGTCTCTAAAAGAGCTTGGGCTGGTGATAAAAGATCCCAAGAAAACTAGTTCGGTAGGGCTAACTCTCTGTTTTTCTCTGTATTTAAGGAATGGTAAGTGCGATTGTGGTATTTTTTTTTTATATTTCATATTTCAGGACATTTCACACAGCACCACCTAACCCCAAACTAAGCAACTTAATGCTTGTAATACGGTGGTTAGGGTAAAGGATATAATACTTATATAGGTACTTTTCTTTTGTAAATACATACTTATAATAGATATTTAAACCACCCAGACCAGAAACAAATACCTGTGGACCATACAAACATTTGTCTCATGCGGGAATCGAACCCGCAACCTTCTGCGTTGCAAGCGGATATTAGCCCACCGCGCCACAGAGGTTGTGAGTGCATGTGGAGTGCATTGTGGCCTGTGGCTCACTGACATGCCCTAGCTGACACACCACTTATTATACAACTATTATAATTATTGAGGAAAAGCGCATCTAGCACTACACTATTGTGTATCTGCTTCCTCCAATATGGATACAAATTAATAATAAACGTATGCCTAACATTTAAGTACTATATTTGTCAAAGAACAACTGTTCTTTGACATCAGGCACCAGTGAGTTTCTATTAATACTCGATTATAATAATTATTAATCGATAGATTTATATTCTACATTCTGGTAAAACAACACTATCGTAGACATCACAGATTATATAATCTGACCAACTAGCGCGACATCTAACCGCAACTACCGAAAAACGCAATACATGTGCAGGTGGCAGCACTTGATTTTATGCTATGAGTTTGAAAACAGAGCCATCTATTGAGGAACTCAGGAGATTCTACAGATGAATCATTTCTTGGTAGTTCTGCTACTCAACACTAGATGGCGCGAAAATAATAAATTTAGCATTGAGTGGAATGTTCTAGAAAAACGCCATGCTTACGATTCCGGTTCCGGTTGTTAAATAGGTCAACACAATCAATATTGATTTTAAAAATGGACAATATTATATAAAATGTGAATTGGAAATTCTCCAATTAATTATAATTCAGTTTCATGCCGCAATGATATCTATAAAATACTAAAGACATAAATGTCTTGTCTCTAAACAGTTGTTACAATGATTGATGATTGTTGATGAGTTGTTTTGACGACCTCTGTGGCGCAGTGGGCTAATACCCGCCTGCAACGCAGAAGGTTGCGGGTTCAATTCCCACATTGGACAAATGTTTGTGTGATCCACAGATATTTGTTTCTGGTCTGGGTGGCTTTCTGTATCTATTATAAGTATGTATTTATAAAAGAAAAGTATATTTAAGTATTATATCTGTTATCCTAACCACCATAACACAAGCATTAAGTTTCTTAGCTTGGGGTTAGGTGGCGCTGTGTGAAATGTTCTGAAATATTTATTTATATTTATTTATTTATTGATAAAAGTAGCGCCATCTTTTATCGATTGTGAGAACAATTGTTTTTTAAACTGCCAATCTAAGCCTAGTTATCGTAGTTTGAGTGGCTGGCTCATTCTCATGGAATCGATTCTCATCGTCACCTTCATGGCAATTCTTATTTATTGCTTATTTGTAATGTTTATGTATAATATTGTATAGAGCTGGATAACACGAGTAAACTTTTATAGAAATGATTTAAATCGAACGTTTCATTTCGAAGAAAAACAGTTTTGAAATTTTCAACGCCACGAAAGTGATTCCGACATTATTTTTTCACAACTTTTTCAAGTAAAACCCTTTTAAAAGACTAAATCTACCAAAAATGTACAATAAAACGACATTCTACGTAACAATAAACCTCACAACAGAAGAAAATATGCGTTATTTGAGATATTACTTTACCTTTCACTTTACTTTTTTATTAGTCAGAAATTTGGTATGTATGTATTAAAACCCTAACATAACAGATAAAGTACTTTTTAGTTGGTAAAAAGGCCCTTTTAAAAGAAAAAAAATACAAAAAATCACTTGCGTGGCTTAAAAATCACCTTCATGGTAAAAAACGCTATGAAGGTGATGCCACGCTGGTGACGAAAATATCCCTTTTTGGTGAAATTCTGGAAAGTTTAGTTATAATGTATAAAATTAAATACTACATCTTTATCTCACACATTTTGGCGTTTCGAAAAGCTAGCTTTGATTTAAATAACTAAAATACAATGCATAAGAATGTTGTCCATGCAAGTGATCGGTACACCCATGAATAAATTGAAACTTAGCAATTTTATTTTTTCCCACGGCTAGATAAGTCCTAGATCCTACTTCTACGATTGCAGAACATGGCCATCATTGAAATGAATCGAACTCTGTATTGGATTGTTGATGTTGTGTTTAACGGCAGCCGTTAAACTACGCAAATCTAAAGCCCCTAAAATCGTGTGACCGCCGCATTATATTATTTTAAATTCAAAATAATACTGAGAACTCTTTTTTAGCCTGTAGACCTTAAAGTATATTTGTTTGCGATAATTTTGGTATATATAACATACAGATAGGTACATCAAAATTTGTTAAAGTAGTGCCCAAATGTTTAACTGCAACGCAAAGTGTGACACCATGAGAATACGAAAAATGGCCCCGATTTTGAACTTTCATGTTAAATTTTAGTATTATTTTTTGCGTCTATTAAGACAATCTTCATTTATTTTGTAGCTTAATATATGATTTATACACCTATCTACAATTCATATCTCTGTCTTTAACCGTTTAGGAAATATAACCGTGTGACCATCAAATTTGAGCTAAAATGAGAATGAGCCGGCTTATAAAGTTGCGTAATTACAAGATAATATTATTGAAACATCATTACAGACACCAGTGGTTGACCCTAGCTGCTAGCTATCGTAAAGACCAAAAAATCTTGTAACTTTGTATACTATACATATGACATACATATTTTCGATGTTCAAGATTGCAGCAACCTGCACGACGCGCCGCAGCACGCTGCTCAAATGTTTTGCATAGTCAGATTCATAGTTTCTCATGAGTCTCGCAGTTAGCTGCTCGCACTCGCTCTAAGCCATAATTATAATAATATTCTTGGCGCTATCATTATTTGGGCAGAAATAAGATTCATTGAGAAAAATGAATCTTAGCACGCTGCTTACGCGCCTTACGTAATCAGATTTATTTTTTTGGAGATTCTCAGAAAGCTGCTCGCGCATCTTCCACAACCAGAATTATTTTTTTCGTCACTATCAGTAAGTTTCTCACTGCATTAAACTGATAGTACACTTAATACACATTTCCGTTTCGCTCACATTATTTGCAAAATGATTAAGACAATAATTTTTTTATTGGTAAATAACTCTTAAAAGATAGTGATATTACTTTGTTTTTTTTTTTAATTAATATTTAATATAGAATTATTGTGAAATTTTGCTACATAGTCTGCCATTAAGTAGTACGTCTGTCAGCAATTAAATTTGTATTAAACACTAAAGCGCCTAAGAAACAGCTTAACGGTTGTCTTGATATTTTGATCTTATTAAAAATTGCTCTAGAGGTTACACGTAATGCGTAGGTGCCTGAAACTTTTTATATTTTTTGAAAATATTGGGTTAGTTTAGTATAATAAATCGACCAAATTTCAATTATTATGAGCTAAAAATCTACGCATTTTTAAAATTTTTTTTTTTTAATGTTTGAAAGATAATGCATTATCTTCGCAGCATTATAGTAGTCTGACAGCTAGTAGCGCCAGCCAAATATCATCAATATCATCATCATCTCAGTCGTAAGAATGTCCACTGCTGAACATAGGCCTCCCCTTTGGACTTTTATATGTACCGGTTGGAAACGACCTGCGAGCCCTTTCCAAGCGAGCTATGGAAAGGACTATGCTCGGGGTTTCTCTACGTGATCGAATCAGTAATGAAGAGATCCGTAGGCGAACTAAAGTCACCGACATAGCCCAGCGAATTAGCAAGCTGAAGTGGCAATGGGTAGGCCACATAGCGCGTAGAGCGGATGGTTGATGGGGTCGAAAAGTGCTCGAGTGGAGACCACGGACTAGCAAGCGCAGCGTAGGACGTCCACCCACACACACACACAGGTGGACAGACGACCTTATAAAGGTCGCCGGAAGACGCTGGATACAGCCAAATATACAAGGGCAAAATTTTTTTACGATTCTTTTCAAGGCGCTTTGTTTTTGGAACGAAGTTCCTTATCGCGCGTTGTGAAAGGGGGCTAGACGGAAAAAATTCTTTCGAAAAGTTGTCACGACACTTTTTGCTTTATTAAGCTATTGTAAGCTGTGCGGCGTGCGCATGTTTCTCTGTCTGTCTCTCTCTTTCTCTCTCTCTCTCTCTCTCTTATAGAAAGCAAGCCAGCTATTTTCATTTCTATTTTGCATTGAACAGTGTGGTGTTGCGACGATTATGTATTTAGCAAGCCGTGCGTGTTCTAACTTATACAAAAAAAATTAATAATAAAATTTTAGTGATAAAATTTTATTACAGTTCTTTCACTAATTAATCGAAAGGAACTTCGTTCCATCCGGGTGTCCTTTGACACCTTTTTTTTTTTTTTTTTATGTGATGAAGTAGAAGACGAGCAAGACGCTCTCCTGATGTTAAGAGACAACGGCTGCCCATAATCAGTACAGTGTTACCTAGGATTTCACAATTATGTGAAATTCTAGGAGCACTGCACCAACGCTTCTTACTCAAGAGTCATGAGATGTTAAGACTCTTTAGCCCAGTAATTTCACTAGCTACAGTGCCCTCCTACCGGAGCACAGTGATGTTTGCACATCACTGCTCAGGCGGTAGAATAACTGGCACTGTTGGGGTACCCACCTAGACGACCTCCTGCAAAGGAAGTCTACCCCGCTGCCCTATGTATTAGCACTGTACTAATACATAGGGCAGCGTTATCTCTTACCATCAGGAGAGCGTCTTGCTCGTCTTCTTACTTTGTTCTATAAAAAAAACCTACATTTCACTCACTGTTCTTCTCCACCCGTTTTTTTTTCTAAATCCTTGCTCCGCCCTCCACTGATAGATCAACTTAGAACCTTGTGTAAACCTCAAACGTTACATAATTGCAAAGACACTAGCGCGCTCTCCTTAAACTTTTTGCTAACAAAACTATTGTTGTTATCTTAATTCTGCCATTTGCCGCAAGATGGCAGTGCTGAAAGCTAATATTATTTTACTTTGCTACTGAATGATAGAGGTCACTAGTCACTTCCTTTAAGCCCCGCCCCTATGCCCTATGCATATCTTTAAAAAAAAATTACACGCTAAATATAGACGTCGCATAAAATTTATTAAATTTTTCAAAAGTTTTTTGTGTCTTAAATCCTTATAGTTCTCAGCGAAGTGATGTTTATTGTTGTAATCATATTATCTTTCAATAATTATCGTCAATGTAAGTATACATAACTTTCTGTTTATTATGAATTATAATATTGCACATTTGCTTACGACTACAATTATTATTTTAGTTATAAATATCGCAATCTTGTGGACTTCATCATAAACCTAATGTGTGAAATAATTTGTCAATGTAGTCTTTCGCGAAAGTGCATTGATGATTTTTGATTGATCAGTGTACCTATAATCACTGAGTACCATGAATTATGAATATACCCTATAATGGCTGGTCTCAGAGTTGTTTAGAGGTTATAAAAACACAAAACCATATTTTATGAAGAGCAGATAGCTAGAGAGTTATTTTATATGTCCGTAATGAAGATATAGGAACCCAAATATTACATGTGAGATGGTATCAAGTTAACTTTCATCTGCGAGTTTTGGCGGGAAACTTGAATTGGGATTGGTGTGATATTTAGTATTTGATGATGATATTCACAGAAATCCATAATAATCCTACGAATTCAGTTAGTTCAGTATCTAGGTGAAAAACTGCTTTTTATTTGAATTAAAAGAGATTACCCATACTTACATAATGTTTTCCATTCACATATTTTTTGTCATATTTCAGGAAAATATGGACAAAAAAATAGAAGTTGACCCAAGACTGTTCATTACCTGTCGTTTATGCTTATATGAATTGGGCATTTACCAAATAGTTCCCGCTGTAAAGGAACAAATTTCCTACTGTTTTGGAATACATGTAAGTATTTTTTGTTCCAATATTGTGACTTTATATTGGCCTGCTGAAAAGTAGCCGATATATCAATCCAACATACAAAATTGAAGCTCAATTAGTCTAGTTTAAGTTTGTGAAGGTAATAAACATAAGCACACCCACAAACTATCACCATTATGTTAATAGTGCAATATCAATTAGCATTTTCCTTAATAGTTACCATGCTGCATTGTGTAAAAGATAATAACACTCTGTAGTGTCAAGAAGTTGACCCGAAAAGGCAGAGTTCTCTGCAGGTACAATTGGAGATTTTTGAAAGATCCTTATGTGCAAGTGCTGCTTGGGAGTGGGGTTTACTTGTTCGTGAGGGTCTCAGTCGGAACCTAAAATGTTGTTGTTACCTGGGCTTAAGTTCTTTGAATGCCACTTTTATTATTATTTAGCCAATATTTCCTCACTGCAGAGCAAAGGCTTCCCTTTGACAGATATTTCTTACTTCTCTCCCTCCACTCAGTCAGTTACTATTTTTTTTTATCGAATGGTCTCTCCAATGGCCAATGGGAATAATTTTTGTTTGCATTCGGCAGGTAAAATTATCATACCATTACTATAACAGTGAAAATTTAACTTTCATACAGACACAGATAGGTATCCTAGCCATTAAGTGCTGGCATTCAATTACGTGAAATTTCAAGTTCAATAGATAAATTGAACAAGAATCACTTAACAATAATGCAAATTGGCAAGTTCTATTTTTATTATAGGATGACCATAATCAGAACTCTGTAATAAGTTGCTTGTACTCAGCGCGTAGCATAGATTATGTTACTTCTTCACACCTGAACAGAAAGGGTTGAAATTTTGAATGTAGCTTAATCCTGGAATAGGTCTCCATCCAGTTCCGCCTGAGCTAGTAATTTATATCATTTAATGTTCCAGGTTGAACCGTTTGATGGTTTACCACAGCTAATTTGCAAAAAGTGTGAAGTAATACTCAATAGCTATGAATCAATCAAGAAAACATTTGTGTCAAAGCAAGATGACCTGATGAAGAAGATAAATGGATTTGCAAATGTAAGTTTTATCAGATTCAGCCACAATGAGTTACAGTTAATCATAAGAAACTGTTATAAAAAAAAATTTGTGTGCATACTAGTCAGGTGGCATTGTCTCATAGGAGACAAAGACCAATGTCCCAAAAAAAAAGTTTTATTTAAAAATTCTAGCATTTTTACAGCATACAGCATACCCTGCCAAAACTTTGTTCACATTAAAATTGCTGTAACATTTTTCTAATAATCCAGTGTGTAAGCTTGGTAAAATTGCAACATTCTAAATCTGTACCTATTATATAATGCACAATAAATAATTATAATTCTTAAAAATAAAAGGTAATCTAAAAAAAATATATATTAAATGCTTTATTAAAATATAATAAAAAAAAACTTTGTATGAATGTCATGTTTCAAAGTGATTGTTTTTGTAGGATAAATCTGCACCAGATCAAGTAACGGCATTGAATCAACTTAACACACTGGATTCAGTTAAGGCACTGAATGAAAGTGAAACATCTGAGAATGACTTTCCAAGAAGAACAAGTTTGTCCAAGAAAAGAAGACACATATCATCTTCATCATCGTCATCCAATAATTCAGATCAACAAACGAAGACAACCAAACTTGATAGTGATGTAGATGAGAAAATTGATAATTTTAATGATCCTTCTGACAGAGACGATTCTTGGAAAAAATACTATAAAAAAATGTTTGTATGTCGTGTATGTGACATGCAGTGGTCTAGCTCTAATGCAGTATTAGGACACTTTAATAGTAGACACTATACATTAAGAAAAAGAAATAAAAATATGTTCAAACAACATTGCAAAGTGATGTTATACAGATTTGATGAAAAACCTAATATCACTGGTTCATACAAAAACATTGTGCTTGACAGAGATAGAATAATAGCAAATGTTCATTCGAAATTTTACGTTATGTATACTACAAAAGATAATTATGTGAAGCGTTCTTCACACAGTAACTGGAATGGAAACAATGAATGTTCAGATTTCTCTGATGACAACATGGTTGTAAAACCTAAGAAGAGAAGACTGAATTCAGCATCTTCAACGGACACTGTTGTCCTCGAAGGCTCCGACAATTCAAATAGTTTACCAGATACTAAAAAAGAATCTCAAAAAGCAAAACCATCTTCAGCAAGTGAATGTATCAATATAGAGGATTCATCAGAAGGTGAAATGGAAGATGATGAAAACAAAACAAATAGCATAAACAGACATGATGTTTTACCTGAGACAGATGTCAAAGTAAAAGTGGATCTTGATGCTATTAATGAAATTATTACTGGATGTAAAAATAAATATATCAAGAAACGGTTCAATAATGATATTATGCAGAAATTAAATAAAAACCCAGCAGAAGTAGCAAATCTGTTGAAACGCAAAGTTTTAAGTATTGGACGAAAAGTTATCAACAATAAATCAAGCAATCATCGAATTATGTACTGTACTCCACTGCTTAGATTCATGGAGTATAAAAATTTGGACATAGCTTGGCAATCACGGTCTATCAATTGCGACAATGTGGACTCAAACTTTATAAGAATCATATCAAGAGTAAAGTGCCTTGAGGAAAATAATTTTATTGATCCTGGGTGGACAGATTACAATGATAGTTTCCTCCATGACCGCTTTTATAGAGAACCGTTCATTCGTCTGACGAACTTAAACAAGGATAATACTGTCGTCGAAGATGCCGAGATTGAACTGAATGAAATCAACACACCGTGTGTTTCAGCTACGCTAACACAAAATGATAATTGCAATCTTGCTGATACAAAGAAACTGCTTAATGCAAATCCAGTTGCCAACCCAAAGCAACTTCCAAAGAAATTTATTAACACTGAATCAAAATCACTTTTAAAGATGCATTTATCCAATTCAGAAGTTTCGCAAAATGACGACGATAATACAGAGATGTGCCTGCCGATCATAACATCTACCACCTCTTTAGCTCCATCGGTTTTATTAGGTGATAATAATATAAATGAAAACGAGAATCTAACGGTAGAGCCGCCGAGAATAAAAGTGAAATCTGTAACAGAACTTATGTCAAAAGAAACATTGAGTCGGATGCAAGAACCTGAAGAAACAATGCCATGTATTGTCGGTTCTGCCGTTTCGCTTCAACAATTTTCGTCACAAAACGATACCAACACGGTTTTGTGTATTACCCCCACTTCTGTTAATACTCCCAACGCAAATACGGCCCCACAGTACCAAAATTTACAGGTACAATCCAAAAATACTTACAATACTGTTGAAAATGTGGGCCCACAAGAGTCCACCAATAAAGCCAATAATTTTGTGATTCTTGATACGTTTGAGTTTCCCAATACCAAAACTAATTCTCCCTTCGATTACTTCAGAAAATTGCTACAAGTGCACAACATCATACTGTTAGATTTGGATGCTAGTCCAACCCCAGAATTTTATTGTCTCCTGAAATTCAAAGTGCTCTTCCAACAAGAAGTCAATAAATGTGTGCCTGTGGTTCTGAGCCTCTCCTTAGCTTGTTCCAAAAATATGTTCTTATTGACGATCAAAGATCGCAACCAAGATAATATAAATATTAGCAAAATATCAGCAAACTGGCAATGGGAAGTACTGAAAGTTTACAGAGGTGCCGAAGTAATCGCCAGAATCCTAAACAACGCGCAGAAAACCAATCCCGAAGTGTTTGATTTTACCAACAGTTTTTTGTGTTTGTTAAAGTCCATTAATTATATAAAACCTGTATAACAATATTTTGAAGAATACTGGAAGAGAACAAAGACTTATTACATGTTGAAAGAATTGTGCGAAGACGTTACGTTATTTGGAATTTTCTGTTTGTTTGAAGCTATTGCTTATAATATTAGGTGTCGTGTAGACTTAAGGTACCTATTACTTTTGTAAAAATAATTTGTAAAATATGTTATAAGTTACTTTATTTTAACTAATACAAAATATAACATCGTTATCCTAGTGTCCATATTGTTTCAATGTCTAATAACACCTCCTCTGGGGCAGAATGTTTGTGGAACATGAAGTATCCTTGTATTTGAGCTGGACTGACTACTTTCTTCTTCTCCTGCACCCTGTAAAGGAAAACTAAACTTAATTCCTCAGATATGTGCAATAAGTTGTAAATCAACGAGCAACAACCGCGTGTAATGTTGGTGCGTGAACTTGGTGCTCAGAACGGGAGCAACAAGTTTTACGTCGAATATGTTGCAGGACTGGACAAAGTTGAAGCGTTCCATATATTGAGCGTTGAGCGTTGCGCGTAAGGTTGGACACATTTTGTCTTCTTGTATCCAATGCCTAAATGTGTTGGTCCGAAGACAGCAGTAATAAGGCCAAGTTATACAGGGTGACTGGTAAATCATTATAAACTCGAAACAGTACACTATTCTCGTTCGAAACAAATTATAAATATAGGTACCTACTTATATTTAAAACAAAATCAATTCAAATGTAAAGTATACTTAACCTTTTAACCGCCAGACTTAAAATCACTTGTCGTGCCCCTAGCGCCAGGCAAGTTTTTTGAATTATAAATACCTACAATAAAAGTGATGTCTAATATTTAAGGTTATTGATGTCGTATCGTTAAAGTGCAGTCGGAAATATACGACTCTGGCGGTTACGTAACAGAACAGGCTTGTCGGATATATCCGACGGTGGCGGTTAAAGGGTTAATGTGCTCGTATGACTTCTCACACCAAATCAGGCTCTATAGTCTGACGGTACGGTAAAAACTTTATCGAGTTTTATTTACCTGGAAGTCAGCTGTTCGCCAGGTGTAAGTTGACCATGCATTTTCAGACGCGGCGCATGAGTTCAAATAAGATTTTCTTTTTAATTAATAACTATTTTTTTTGTTTCATTATAATTTTAAACATAATGTGATTTTCAAAATATATCATTGAGGCTTCTAAGTGACTTACCAGTCACCCTGTATAAACTTATCATCTCTATTTGGGATTTGGGAGGCTATTGGCTAACTTTAAAATGTAAGCAGACCAAACTACAATGTCAAATCAAAATGTTTATAGGTATCTCAATTTTGTCGCATACTATGACTACGTTAAGATCACTTTGTAACTTTACTGTTTCTAAAAACATAATTTGCATTATGTCGGTTTTTAATCCATTTTTTAAGCTAGCCAAAAGCCGCTACGTGCGTGAAGGTGTTTTTATAACATAGGAAGCGGGATAAAAATGAATACATACTTTTGAGCAAATATCTTTGCATGGTCAGCAGCTTTATCTCCTTTGTAGAACCTTAAGAACATGAGCTCGATTTGCTGTTGGTCGCAGTGTCCAACGTACTCCTTCATATCTACTCTCCCAGGTCGTATCAAAGCTGGATCTAATCTAAAAATAATAAAAATATCATGTTTGTGTACATTACTGTGCTTCGGCAGGAGGGCACTGTAGCTAGTGAAATTACTGGGCTAAAGAGTCTTAACATCTTATGAATTGAGTAAGAAGCGTTTGTGCAGTGCACCTAGAGTTTCGCATCATTGTGAAATCCTAGGTAGCACTTACCACTGTACTGATTATGGGCAGCGTTATCTCTTAACATCAGGAGAGCGTCTTGCTCGTAGGCAGCATTTTTTAAATTTCTTTATAGGTAAGCCTTTGACCACGATCTCGTGAGGTGTTAACCGACGATGCTGCCGTAGATGGTAGCAGGCTAAACCTAGAAGGCGGGATAAATTCTACCCTGGCTACACTGAACATCATGCCGGGGGCCGGGACACGGTCATAATGACCACTTGGAGGCATGGCATTGACCAGCACTGGCACTGTTTTTATTTCTCCCATAGTGTTTTTATTTTTTTGTAATATTGTTGCTTTTTACATGTATCTAAGATGTTTGTACACGAATAAACGATTTCATTCATTCAGTGGGTGGTAACTGGCCACGGCCGAAGTATCAGTATAGCGAAAAACGGCAAATAACTTATTAAAGTCTGTGCGGGGCCAGGATTTCGAACTCGGTGATCCAGACTTACATCCGCACACTACATAACCCCTAGACTACCACTGCTTTACCACCAAATGGCGACTAGGTAAAATCGGTTAAAACTGTAGACTAAAAAACCTCCTCATCCGGCGGCAACTGAGAAATTATTCCCAAATACCACCTGGGGGAAATCAATTGAGCTGAAGTTTGGTAATTGGTATGTGCGTTAGACCCCAATATACCATAGGCATACTTTTCAGGGCGTAAAACCGCTGGGCCCAATCTGAAATATTTTTATGCAAAGTTTAAGTACCTTTCTAAATAGTTAGTAGTCATGAATACAATTCGCGCCTCGGTCGACGCGACGCCATCCAAACAATTCAGCAATCCACTGAATGTGACTCTGTTGAGACCTTCGTAGGCGGCTTTCTGTGCACCCGACTCTTCCCGTGAAATGAACGCTGCGTCTATGTCTTCCAGCAATATGATGGACTGTTGAGGAGCGACACTGTTAAACATTTTAATATTTCAATTATTTGGGACTTAGGTACCAAAGTTACCGACATAGCCGAAAGGATTAGCAAGCTAAAGTGGCAATGGGCTGGTCACATTTGCCACAGAACCGATAACCGATGGGGTAGATGTGTTCTAAAGTGGAGACCGCGTCTCGGCAAACATAGTGTAGACCGTCCTTGGGTGAGATGGGGCAATGATATCTGGAGGGTCGCTGGGAGTGGTTGGAGGAGAAAGACGGAGGACCGAGTTGAGTGGCGTGCCATGGGGGAGGCCTATGTCCAGCAGTGGACGAACATAGGCTGATGATGATGATGTAGGTAATTTTGGGATAATATTGGGTATATAGTAATAAATTACACAAGACACAAACAACAAATTTTCTACTACAGTAATTATAATATGACTGACTATAATAGAGGATGTTTCAAATCATTATTTTTAAAAAAGTTAATTTTATTTATAATTTTTTTTTATTATGGATTGATACCTACCTTATAATATAGACTTTCTAATATTTTAATTTTTAAGATACCTCCTAAAAAAGTTGAAGTAGGTTCATAGCTTCATAGTTCATATAGATAGAAATTTCTGAGGTACATCCAGATTGAGAACCTTTTTTTCTGTGTATTGGGAATTGGGAGCACTATTAGTAGAAGAATTTAAATTGAATTAAAAAGTAACCTAAGAAGGTGGTTGAGCCGATCATCGGTTAGGCCTCTTTCAGATAAGTTCAGCACACAGATATTGTATTCTAGCTCACCAGCTAATGCCATTATGAAGGAAGATTTGCCACATCCTGGTGGACCATGTAGTAAATATCCTGGAAATAATAATATTGTTGTTTATGAAACTGCAATATCTTAATTCTAAAGGTTCATTAAAAATAATGGATAATATTATAATTAGTGATTCAACTTGATTTTAATTATGCATTATAATGGGAATGAAATAATAGTGTGAAATTCTTATAGCAGGTGAATGAATTGTAATTTTTTTTTATTTGATTAAGAGGTTGTTTTCCAAAGTTTGTCAACATAAACTAGATTTGATAATATTATTACAATATGAGAGTAGATACCTCGTCTGTATGGAATGCCTCTTTCAGTATACCATTGTGGGTTGTTGATGAAGTCTAAACAATCTGCTACGATGTGTTCTGCGAGGCCAGATCTGAGCACCACACTGTGAAGTGGTCTCCTTTTCCGAGGGTGACCGAATGGCCTCCATTCTGACCCCATTGCTGTGTACATTATGGTCATGCCTTCATGTTGTTTCAGTGCCATTGTTCTTGCTGAAATTTATACAGGTGTTGTAATTGAATAACTCATAAATGTATGTATTGTTATATGAAATAGAGTAGATTTCATAAGTAAAGTATCAACACCTTAGTCTACTGGTATCATATTTTATACATCCTACTTATATTATAAAATGTAAAAGTATGGATGTGTGTGGGTAAATAGCAGAACCAATAATATTTGAGCTGAAACATAAGCTACTTTCTAGTGGATAAAAGGTGCAGCTACACTATTCTTTCTTTCTATTTAAATCACTTGAAACTATTGATGAAAACAATATTAAAATCTTTTGAATAGTTTGTAAGGATCTAAGTTTAATAATTAATAGAGATGTGACTCATTTTAATACTATGTAAGGATGCAATTATACATAATGTCTAACCTTCTTCAAGAATATCATAATAAAGTTGCCTATTCCGGCCAAATGAGGTAAGTGTGACAGTCTCCCATGGGACTCCCATGTGTAGATCTAATGTTTGCTGCTCTCTCACTCTGTCTACTTTTATCCATGCTCCTTGATACCTATTAAATAATAATTATTACCTATTTGATTTTGTTTTTAGAATATAATTTGTTCAAAGTAGAAATGCTGATCAGACAATCACACCATTTTCTGGTTCTTTACTAGAGCTGCTTCTCAGAGACCTTAACAAAATAAAACAAGATTTTACAAGTTAATTAATTATGAAGCTTGACTTAATTATCATATAATTTAATCAATAATGTGGTCATAACATATCAAATTGCAACAGAAGTTTTCACTTAATTGGCTAGTTGCCGGGGTTTTATTCAAAATAATTAATATACAAGTATATCAAACCTGAAAAAATGCTGTCCAACACTTGGTATGAAGTCATATTTGGTTTTTATTTGCCCAGTGTCCTTTTGCAAAAACGATGTTTCTACACTTAAATGCTGTGTTTTTCTAGCTCCTTTCTGTGTGATCCATTGAAGCAGCCATTGGTACGACTTATCTCTGCAAGGAACCTCCAGAGTGATCATGCAGTGCCTTCGAAAAAGCACCATAGATGTTTGAAAGCCTTTGCGTAATATTGCCGCCCCTGCGCCAACACCAAATAGGCCAAAACCAGCACCAAAGTACGGGTTTTGAGATAGAGATGCCATATAATCTACGAGGGTCATGATTTTTTAGTTTAATAAACAATTTATTACCAATATTAATTCAAGATTTCCATAAAATTCCTTTGGTTTATTTTTTTTTTTTTTTTTTTTTTTAATTTATTGGCAACTGGATACAGAGTCCTTAATGCCTAACTTATTAGCTAAAGAAACATTTTATAATTTTTCAACCGTATTAACAATGAATTTATAAATTGCCTGAAAATATGCTGGTACACTTAAAAGTTTTTTTAGATCACAAGGCACTTCGTTCTCGCAAATATTCTGAAGTTCCGTAACTAAAACTAAACGCTCGAAGTTGAATTTTTGACACTTCAACACAATATGTTCGAGGTCAGCAACCTCATTCACACAAAAACTACACTTTGCATCCTGAATAATTTTAAGTCTGGCAAGATGAGCTGGTGTTCTACAGTGACCAAATCTTAATCTGTTAATGGTGGTAATGAAATTTCTGTTAACGGCATCTTTTCTTTTGTGGTACCAAGGTCTTGGCGGCGGGGTAATCTGTATCGAAGCATACCATTTGCCCTTTTCTCTAACTATAGTTTCCCAGTATGCATGCCATAGCAGTTTGATGTTATCCATCAACTTCTGATTGTAATCAGTGTATGGAACTCCAACAATATTTGTGTGATCCTCATTAAATTCTCCTCGAGCTGCTCGGTCGGCAGCCTCGTTTCCTGATATGCCGCTATGTGAAGGTATCCATTTAAACGTGACGCATTTGCCTCTGTTATTTAAATCTAACAAAATCTTTCTTATATTAAACAATATATAATTAGTGTTACATTTAAGTGAAATTCCATCTAAAGCTAGTAAAGCACTCTTACTATCTGTAAAGATTAGAAATTTAGAACTATTTACAGTATTTACATATAACAAAACACAGTAAATTGCATAGCATTCAGCTGTGAATATACTACATTGAGAACTGAGTTTCATGCAAAAAGACTGTTGGGTCTGCGGATCAAAAAATGCTGATGCTACACTATTTTCGGTTTTTGACCCATCTGTGTACAGAGAATAAACACTATTTTGAGACTCTAAATACTCCAAAAAATCCATTTGATTACATTTTCCAATATCAATATCAATAGAATTTTGAATTACTGCTCGATAGCCTGTGGAGAATACAGGTAAAAGGCTAGATATATGTAGGTTTTCACACAATTTTTTGACAAATAAAATAATTTTTAACATTTCTGGCTGATGTTCAGAAAGTACTTCTTGTACATTTATGTCTACATTATCAGTTAAGTTTGTTGGTAGATCTTGACTAGGTAAAACTCTATTAATAACAAATTTATTATCAGTAGCCAATAATTTAAGACAAAGTTTCTGACAAATTTGCAACCGTCTCAATTTCAAAGGTATAATGCCAGATTCAGATTCCATTGCAATAATTGGTGTGGAACACATTGCTCCAGTTATAATTCTTAATGCTTTATTTTGAATTACATCTAATTTTCTTAAATAACTAACATTTGCATTCATATAAGCCAAAGAGCTATAATCGAAATGGCTCCTGACAATACTTTTGTACAACATTGACAGTATTTTTGGATCTGAGCCCCAATGGACACCAGCCAGTGAGCGTAATACATTTAACCCTCTGCAAGCATTCTTAATTATGTAATTTATGTGATTTTCAAATTTTAATTTGGGATCCAAATAAATGCCAAGGAATTTTTTCTCTAGTACCCAATTGAGGTCATTACCATTATAAGAAATTGGTGGAATATCATCGAAATCTAGATACTTTTTACAAAAAATCATGGCACCACTTTTTCCAACATTAATAGTTAAATTTAAACTGTTGTAAAATGCATCTATTTGTGACAAACCATTATTCAAGTCTCTTACAGCATTATTTACATTTTTATTTACACTATATACAACAATATCATCAGCAAACAATAAACATTTGACTGATGGAACAGTCAAATATTTATTTATTTGCGATGTGTATAATCCAAACAATAAGGGTGAAATTGTGGAACCTTGCATTGTTCCTTTATACACATATCTAGGCCCATGAAGGATATTATTAAATTTGACATAAAATGTTCTATTGTATAAGAAGTTAAATATCCATTTACAAACTTTTCCAGGTATACCAACATTATTGAGGATCTGAATGAGTATAGAGGGATTCACATTATCAAAAGCACCGCAAACATCAAGGAAAGCACAAGCTGTGTACGCGTGACTGTGAAAAGAGTTCTTTATATCAGTAATGAGGGACATATAATTTTCTACTGCGCTTTTACCCTTTCTGAAGCCAAATTGTTGTTCAGGTAAGATATTTTGTTTTTCAATATAAAACTCCATTCTTAATTTTATTAGGTTCTCAAATATTTTGCCAACGCAAGATGATAATGATATAGGTCGGTAAGAGTTACAATCATTTTCAGGTTTATCTGCCTTCAGAATTGGTATGACACATTGGGTTTTCCAAGCTTCAGGAATATAATCATTTTCCCATAGCACATTGTAAATGTTAAGAAGAACTTTTAGAGCATTAGGATGTAATTGTTTAATCAATTTATAGGGGAAATCATCAAGTCCAGGAGTAGTGTCTTTCCTTGATATAAGGACTGCTTTAAGTTCATCAAATGAAAACGGTTGAATCAAAAAGGAACTCTCAACACTGCCAAGTGAATCAAAAATATTATTTAACCTTGATATGTCTATGTCTTTTTCAGGTGGAGATAGTGGAGCAAATTTATCTAAAAAGTGGGGAATCCATTCATCATTCTTTGATGATTTACGACAAGTGGCTCTCTTAAATCTTCGAATATAGTTCCAAATCATGCTAACAGGTGTGTATCTATTAAAGGCTTCACACAATGATCTCCAGCCATCCTTTTTTTTCTGACTTATTAATTTCTTTTTAAGTGCATCAACTTTTTTATATTCAATATAATTGTCTATAGTAGGTACTGACTTATAATTTCTTAAAGCTAATCTACTATTACTAACTGCAGTAGCACATTCACTGTCCCACCAAGGTGCAGGTTTTTTAATTATATATGTGTTCTGATTGCTTATTTTAGGTATACATTCGTGTTTAATGTTATTTAATATGTCACAGAAGGACTTATAAATGTCATGAGAAGATTGAGAATCAAAATTTAAATTATCAAATGCTTTTTCACTTTCAGAATAAAATTTGGACCAGTCTGCCCGCTTATAGTTGAAGTACTCAGAAGGAGCACCTATCATAAATCTTTCAACTGAAGTTTGAATGTCAACAAGTGTGGGGAAATGATAACTGCCCATCGGGTCATGGTGTACTCTCCATTCGCATAAAGGAGCCACATTAGGACTAACACATGATATGTCAATAGATGAAGGATTATGATGGATGGTACCTACAGTGGTCGGAGACCCTGTGTTTAAGATGCAAAGATCGGACTCATCTAACAAATTGTAAACATCATTACCTCTGGAATTTGAAGATAGACATCCAAATGCAACATGATGTGCATTCAAATCACCTGCAAGCATGATTGGTTTGGGTAAATCATTTATAATCTGCCTTAACCTTCTACATTTGAAACGTCCGCGTCTAGGTGGAGCATAAGCACACAAAAAAGACATATTACCAATGTTCGTTTTCAAAGTTATTGCTGCAGTTTGGAGAAAATCATAATAAGGAGTTTGAACAACTGAATACTTAAAAGAGTTTTTAACTAAGATAGCCACACCTCCATGACCATCAGGACCATTCTGAAGTACAACATTGTAGTTTGGAACACTAAAGGAACTTCCCGATCTCAACCAAGTTTCATTCAACATGCAAATATCTATATCATTTTCAAGAAGAAAATTTATTAATAAAGCTTTTTTATTGTTAACACTCTGTATGTTAAATTGGGCTATTGTTATGTATGTTTTGGAATTTTGAGAGTGATTAAAGGGCCTAATATCCATAAAAATTAGTGTAAATTACTAAGAAATATTTCTTTAATTCTTTTTGTTGTCATAGCATCGTTAGATTTAGAATTTGCCAAGGCAATTAAAGATTTTACAATTGCATTTAAAATTATTTCATTGTTAGCAATATTATCTATATCAATCATACTTGTATTCTTGTTTTCATTCTTGTTTACTAAGACTGGAGAGGGAACAGCCTTAGCCACGTTACTTACATTATCAGCAAAGGTTTTTTGCTTTAATGGTGGAAAATGTTTATCATCTACCTTACCTACACTTACAAAAGAGGCAAATGAACGGTGTGCATTCAATACTTGATTACGCTTTTCTTCCATTTTCTTCATTTTAACAGGACATTCTCGAGAGATGGCAAGATGCCCGCCACCACAGTTGATGCACATCACGACATCTGAAAGGCACTCCTTGTAGAGATGAGCTCCGGCACAAGATGAGCACATCTGTGTGCCACGGCAGACTTTTGCAGAATGGTTAAACTTGAGGCATTTATAACATTGAATCAGAGGTGGAATGTAAGTATGTACTTGATACCGGAAGAGATTCAGAAAGACTGACTTGGGCAATGTTGTAGATGAAAAGGTGATAGCTACAGTTGTCAATGGAATGAGCTGTTTGTTGGTGTCTCTTTTCATAAATCGTTTGACTGAAATAACGTCAGCGTCACAATTAATGTTTTTGAAGATTTCTTCATTCGTCATTTCCGTGGGGACATATTTGATGATGCCGACCTTCTCCACCAGGTGGGCGGGGATGAAGGCGCGCAATTTGTGTTTATTTAGGAAGCTGTCCTGTTTTAGGAAGCTGTTTGCTGCCGCCGCTTTTTGAAAAGTAATTCCGACTTTGTAAGCATTAATGCGGTATACGCTGGTAATGCCCTTGATGTTATCTATGAAGAGTTGTGTGAGTTTTATAGGGTTTTTATTACCTATCTTATCTCTATCTTTTGATTCTATGTAGACAGTGTAGTCAACCGCACTTTTTTCTAGGAATAGCCTGGTGTAATTGGGTTTGAAAAATATCCTGTACTTATCTTCATCGGTGACTAAAGTTTTTTCGAATTTTCTTTTCCTTTCGGGCTCCTGTGCGTCATCGTCTGGCGACCCCATTTTTCCAAATGGGGCGCGCAAGTTTTATTGCAATTTAATATGTAATTTAGCGAGAAAACAAAGAAATAAAAATATTTTTGCAGAAATACAAAAATCGCGCCTTTATGTTCGACTTCCCGCCAAAAAGTCTCCTTTGGTTTATTCATTAGGGTTTATTAATTTATTCTGACCATGGATACAAGTCCTTCAGTCGAAAACTTTATTATAATTTTAGTTCATTGTTTATTGGAGGATATTCCCTCCAAAATTCGATAAAGAGTGGGGGTTTATCGAATCACATCGATTCATTTTGTGACGATTCTTGAAAATAGCAGACTGTTGAACTTTTTTCCATTCTTCGACAGTAAATCACATTCACAAACACTCAACGTTTATTAAACCCACTATTAATACGCGTTTAGCACTTATTGCAAAATTATTATCCAAGAACACAAAAAAATTCTTCCGCTTTCCAAAAGCGCGGCAAAATGAATCGGTTTATTCATTATTCACAGCAGTGTTGCCAGTGCCCTATCTTCAAAAGTAACGCAGGTAGGTTCGAAAAGTAACGCATTTACAATAAAAGTAACGCATTAAAAAAAAAAAAAAAAAAAAACTATTTTTATTACAATGTAATTTACTTACTCAATTTAAATATAGGTACTTATACTTTTTTTGGGCGAAAAAGGTCCCATTTTTAGGTTTTTTGCTTATATGTCAGAAACTGTGCTTTGTACGATATTTTGTTGTACTACATTATTAAACCTCATAAAAATTTCTACAACTTCGGCCTTGACACTTTTTATCTATCTCCAATCGTTGTCCAGCTATGAGCTTCCAAACATGGTCTATTTTGAAGACGCTTAAATTAGTTTTCCATACAAAGTCGGTAAAAAATTCTTACAAATAAAATTTGACCAACTTCTGGTTGTATCATAATAAAATTTTGCAAATTTCTAGATATCTGATGACAGTTTTATAATCTGGTACCACTGAGCTGATCTGATGATGGAGCCAGCAGGTGTCTAATGAAACTCTTCAATGGCTATAAGTAAAACATTCGAATTTTACATTCGAATCGATGTCGTTGGTCCTATGGCTCGTCCACATATACCGGCCAATGATTTGCCGAGTGTGTGTTTTGTCTATGGATGAACAGTTTTTGTCTATAGACGAATGTCTTCGGATATTTACGGTTTTTTCCGGTAAATTTCTGGTATACATTTTGGGCTCCATAGCTGACGACTTTAATTATATTTTGAATGTCAATCAATCATGGACCATTTGACGCCATTTTGTGTGAATAATTACTTGAAACTAGTTAAATTTTCTTTATTTTTTGATTTATATAATCTGTGCCTCAAGTGCATGTATTTATAATCTGTGCGCTCGGGCGAACATTGGACCAACAACTTGCAGAGTCATTGACCGGCATATGTGGACGAGCCATGACATTGACAATATTATTTACTTTTTTTAAATTTTTGTTTTCCGTTTCGATTGCGTCCCGTTTCACTTAGTTATTATTTTATATTCTTCCATTGTTAGTTCATTTTAAAAAAAATCATTACCCCAAAAAGTAACGCAAAAGTAACATTTTAGGACAAGTAACGTAAAAGTAACGCAAAGGGTCAAAAAGTAACGCAAAATGTTACAAAAGTTACGCACTGGCAACGCTGATTCACAGTTTGTTTTTGTACAGCTAGGTTAGCTGTCAATTGTCAGCCGTCAGCTGATTTGTGTCAAATTCCAGATGGAAAAAAAGGCGCCAACAGTCGAACTGCAAGCGCGGGCTTTTTGGAAAATTTTCATTTTAATTTAATTTTGTATCAATTGAGTAGATATTTAGGTTTAATTCTTGTATAAATTGTATATTTAATAGTTTTAGTGTATTATATTTGTGTTTTCTTCAGTAGGTAAGTCTTTTTTGTTTATTTTATTATGGCTGAGCCACCCGACCCAGGTGGGACAGGTGGGACGTTAATTCCTCAACCTGGAAATTATGTTACGGTTACAACATCTGCTGTAAGCCCGGGACGGGATATTTTTTATTCTAATGAGTCCGGAATGGACACCGATTGTTCACAACGAACTCTTAAAAGATCGAAACAACAAAAGGTACTCAAACACAAGCGAAGAAAGAGTTCGGAAGCGGAAAAATTTATGGTTACTTCACAAGTAAATGGTGAGTCGAGTTCCCAGGTTCCATCCACACAACCACCTGCGCAGCCTTTGGTACGTAATTTGTATAAGTCCTCGGATAAAACTCCATTTATAGTACATGTGCAAAGAATTCAGGATTCTCCCAATGATAATACCACACTGCACCCAGTGACATTTGGCAAATTCTTAAAAAATAACTCTTTTACTTCAATTGTCAATGGATCTGTGAAAAGAATAGGGCGCAACAGAATTGAAATATCTTTTGATAATTATGAGGCTGCCAATACATTTGTAATGCATGGTAGCCTTGAAAAATATAAACTAAAGGCGTTTATTCCGACATACAATGTGACGCGTATGGGATTGGTGCGAGGAATTCCTCACGAATGGAATGAAGAGGAAATTAAGGAACATATCTCCGTACCTGACGGATGTGGTAAGATCCTTAAAATTAGGCGTATTAATTTCAAAGTCGTTGTGGATGGTAATGTAACATGGAAGCCAACACAAACAGTAATTGTTACGTTCGATGGTCAACACTTGCCGGCTCGTATTTTTATGTGTTATAATGCGCTACCTGTGGAGTTATACACATATCCTACAGTTCAGTGTTACAACTGCTGTAGGTTTGGACATACAAAAGTTAATTGCAGATCTAAGCCACGTTGTTACAAATGTGGCGCGGAACATTCAGGTGATACGTGTCAAATTTGCGAAGATAATATCTCGTGTATTTCGTGCTCAGGGTCACACCAGGCTACTAGCAAAATATGTCCTGAGTTTAACAGACAAAAACAAATAAAATCTACCATGGCTGAGAGGTGTATGTCTTATGTGGAGGCTGCTAAACTATATCCTCCGGTTTATAAGTCCTTTGCTGAAGTTTTAGCATCGTCACCTAAGGTTGATAAATTCACAAGACCAAACGATTCTGGTTCATTGTCTTATAAGAAAACTGTTTTCCTTAAACCGCGAACGCCGCCTAAACCTTCGCAAGGATATGACCAAATTGCTCACCAGAATCTGGTGAAGGATTACGACATGCCATCTCCCCAGAATGGTTGTGCGTTAAAAGCTCAAACCAACAATGAAAACATTGCTGACAACAATAAATCCATAATTGATATCATTTTAGCACTCATTCTTTTTCTTTCTAAATCAAATGCTTTACCGTCCAACGCTGCGCCCTTTCTCGAACAGATCTCTCACGCCATCAACAATAATGCTTCAATCTCAGCACACCGCGACAGTTCAATGGAACTGTCGCAGTATCGTCAGTAAAAAACACGAACTAATACACATTATAAATGAGTTTAAACCACTTATTATTGCCCTCTCGGAGACATGGTTGAAGGCGGAATCTGTTTTTAAGATTTCCGGTTTCTCATGTCTCCGGGAAGACCGAGCTGACGGGTATGGCGGCGTCGCTATACTCGTAAAGAACTCTCTCTCTTTCTGCTCTATCTCTCTTCCTCATTTTGAACATTTTTCAGTTGTAGCTGCACAAGTCAATAGCATATGCTTTGTATCCATTTATATTCCTCATCCATCTTTTGATATATTTAACGAGCTCAACAGTCTTTTTTCTTATCTTCCAAAACCTTTTCTTGTTATGGGAGATTTTAATTGTCATCACATGTCTTGGGGATCTTCAATATCCTCTCCTTACGGTGAAAGACTTGTTGAACTAATTGATCAACATAATCTTTGTATATTAAACAATGGAACCCCAACGCGCCGCACAGCTCCTAGTGAAAATGTCAGTGCAATTGATCTTTCTATCTGTACACCAAGTCTTGCTTCTTCTATCACCTGGACTACTCTATCTTCTTCCTATGGTAGTGATCACTTCCCAATTTTACTTTCTTTATCCAATCTCATTTCAGGCAGTTTTAGACGTAACATTCATAATATCCCGCGTAGCTTGCGTTTCAAACACCAACTAAATGACGTTGATTGGAGTTTATATAGAACTAAAGTTGAAAACATGTCTGTAGACCTACCAAATATAGCACAGGGTCCGTCTATATGTTCTGTTGCTTTTACTAATACGCTCACTGAAGTTGCAGATAGCATTTTTCCTACACGCAAGGCTCGATCTGAATATATTCCATCCCCTCCGTGGTGGGATCATGAGTGTACAACGGCGGTGAACAAGAGAAAATTGGCAGAATATAACTACAGTGCAGAAATGACAAATGAAAATCTTGAATTATTATCTGAAGCTACTGATGCTGCACATAAACTTTTAAAAGAAAAGAAATTCCAGGGTTGGAAAAGCTATTGTAAATCTATATCACCACAAACAAAATCCTCAACTGTGTGGAATAAAATTAAAAGATTTAGATCGGCTATTAGTTCTACATCTAGTGCTTTGTTACCCCAAGATTTAGCTGATAGTTATTTAGATCGCTTAGCTCCCCCTTCAGTTCCAGAAAAGGATTTAATAGTATATCAAAATGTGCCTCAACAGATTGACACTAATAATAATTCTATTTTGTATTCACTGTTTACCATTAATGAGCTTAAAGGAGTTCTTTCCTATGTTAAAGATACATCGCCTGGGGAGGATGGTATACCGTATTCCTTTTTTGCTAATCTTAGTGACTGCACTTTGGGCTATTATTTAAAATTAATCAATTCTGTTATGATGACTGGTGAGATTCCGCTCTCCTGGAAGTCTCAACAGATTATTCCTATATTAAAACCTAATAAAGATCCGTCAAAAGTTTCTTCTTATCGACCTATTGCTTTATCTCCTGTAATTGCTAAATTGGCGGAACATTTAGTTAAAAACCGAATTGAATGGTTTGTGGAAAGCAAAAATATACTTTCGCAATCACAATATGGTTTCCGTAAAGGTAGGAGTACCATGGATAGTATTAGTGTTTTCACTACAGACATTCGTTTGGCCTTTTCGCATAATAAATCAGTCTTAGCAGTTTTTCTTGACATAGAATCGGCATATGATAGTGTAATTCTACCTAAACTTAGAAATAAATTATTGAAGTTAGATATTCCAGCAATGCTTTGCAATTTTATATTTAATCTTTTTGTTGGAAGATCCATAACTCTAGACTGTTACAATTGTCAATCACGTGTTTTGTGGAAGGGCCTCCCACAAGGATCTGTCCTTAGTCCTATACTTTACAACATATACACATCGGATCTAGAACTTTCCCTAAATAATTCAGTTGATATCTTACAGTACGCTGATGATCTGGTCATATATTCCTCTGATTACTTTGTAGAATCACTTAACACCCAACTTACTGACTCTTTAAAATTATTAAAACTTTGGTTGGATTCAAATGGACTAAGCCTGTCTCCATCAAAAAGCACTGTAGTTCATTTCACTAGGCGGCGTACGGCCGAGGACATAAGTGTTCAGTATGATAATCATATTTTGCCGATTCATGATCAAACCAAATTCCTAGGTGTGATTTTAGATTCTAAACTGACTGGTGCTCCACACTGTGATTTTATAGAGGCTAAATGTGAGAGACTTCTCAACATGCTAAGATGCCTTACAGGAGTTTGGTGGGGTGCTCACCCTTTTTCTCTTAAACTGATTTACAATGCGCTCATAAGAAGTATTTTAGATTACGGAACTTTTTTGCTAGAGCCTGGAAATATCACAGCATTCAAAAAATTAGATAGGATTCAATCTAAAGCGCTAAGAATTATATCAGGTGCAATGAAATCCAGTCCTATTAATGCACTTCAAGTAGAGTGTGGTGATCCACCATTAAATATAAGACGTCAGTTTTTATCTGATAGGCTATTTTTCCGCACCATGCAGGTCTCATCTCATCTTCTCCATCCAAAACTTCAACATTTGTCTGAGCTTTTCATTACTTTACCTTATTGGAAAAATAAGTCTCCTCCCTGTTTAGTAACAAGTACTAAACGTTTTGAATCTTTAGATGCCCCCATATTTCAAACATCTAAGCTACCTATATACACTGAATGTTTTGATTCTCTGCTACTTGTTCCTGATATTAACTTTAACCTGGATATTAACCGTCATGAATATGAAGCAAACAGCAGTTTTAACGCTGCTGTAGATGAGCATTGGCGTGGATGGCATCATATTTATACTGACGCTTCTAAACATTCCTCTACTGGGTGCGTGGGTGTTGGCGTGTACCATCCACAATATAATATTGTTCAAAAAATCAAATTTCCTCCAGAATCCTCGGTGTTTACTGGCGAATGTTTTGGCATTTTCAAAGCTGTAGAATATATCTTGTTGATGAAACTAAAAAAGACAGTTATTTTCACGGATTCATTGAGCTCTTTACAAGCCCTTATTAAATTTCCTATGAAGGCTGCTACATATCACCCTTTGCTACTTCAAATTAGATCAAAATTACTTTCATGTGCAAACATGGGCATATCAGTAAGTTTTGTCTGGATTCCTAGCCATTGTGGCATTAGGGGTAACGAAATTGCTGATAGACTTGCCAATGATGCGGTGCAGTGTGGTGATGTCTATCCATACATTAATTACTGCTGTGATCTTACTAACTTGTCCAAATCTCATTTAGTTTCCTCTTGGAATAAGTCTTGGGAGGAATCTAAGAAAACAAAAGGAAAATTCTATAGCAGTATTCAACCCTATATTCCGAGTAAACCATGGTTCTTCCGATTTAAGTTCAATAAAGTAATAACATCTATTCTTATAAGAATGCGTCTTGGCCACACGTGTACGCCAGCACATCTGGCAAGGTTGCGCATCGTGGACAATTCATATTGTGAATGTGGTTTGGATCTTGGGGATTTAAACCACATTTTCTTTTCTTGTCCTAATCGGGACCATTCCGGCCTTTATGAACAATTATTATCCTTGGAAGTTCCTCTCCCTACAAACATAAATATTTTATTATCAACGGTTGATTTAGATATCTATAGTTTATTAGCCAATTTTATTATATTAAATGAAATTAAAATATAAATTTATGTACATTGTGAGTTTTGTTAATTTATGTATCATTAACACTTTTTCTGTCCGTATTTATTTTTTCTCCTTATTTACATAATAATATTTATTTTCTTTATGTTGTTCATTTGATACAAATTTACTAAATTTCGTTTTTGTAGGCATTTTTCGCGTAATCTGTTGTCTCCTTTTTACTCGACACTGGCAAAGTGCATAAGCCGTTGCTATATTAATAAAAAAAAAAAAAAAAAAATTTCCAGATGTCAAATTATTGTTTAATGTCATTGTCAAAAATCATTTTTTAATAAATTAGGGTCAAATTTTAAAAGGGCACACATTAATAAGTTTGCTAGTTTCAAGTATTATCATTATCAACTCCTGGCATTTGGCATGCTACCGGCAATGAGCTGCAAGCCCCGCAGAATAAGATGTCTTAAATTTTTTATCAAAGCATAGCCTTTAAACAGACACTTTGTTTAGAGGCTTAAAAAATCTTTCTAAAACAAAGAGCTTACGATATCAAAATCATTGTTCTAGAATATAGAAGGATAACGTAAGGAGTAAGGACACAGTTTTGTGGGGACTTACTACTTACTTTACATAACTATGGGTGAGGATTGAGGAGTCAAGGACCTAAAGCATAATTATTTACTGTCTCACTGACTTATCTATGAATGATGAATGCACAGCTCAAATAAAATAGCTGGGCGGATCGGGTTGAAATTTGGCACACATAGATACCTACTTACCAAACAATATTTGTTTGCGTCAACTTCTCTCCCTCTTGAAAATTAATAAAAAGCTTTGATATTATGTTCGGTGCGGGTCACGCGACCCGTATCGTTATGTTAGCCCTATGCCGTTACGCCACACCCTATATACGGGAAGCGACTGATATTACAAGTACCTTGTAACTTGTAGGTATTTTATATAGGTACTTACCTAAGAAGGTATAGGTACTTAAGAATATAATAAAACACTAGTAGCGGCCAGCGGTTTTATCCGCTGTACCCATAGGCGGATTTAGGGGGGGGGGGGGCAGAAGCATTGTAGAGATACGAATTTTGCACATGTTTCATGGTCAAGATTATAATTTTATTCTAGGCGCTCGCAGCAAGCTGCTCGCGCACTTATTATTAAGGATATTTGAACTTTCTAACTGTTCAGAGCGAGGTAAATACACACTTTTCGTTGTAAAAATTATAATAATTTTGCCCGTCTGCACCTTGGCCCCCCCCAGAACCAAATCCTGGATCCGCCAGTGGCTGTACCTACAGTAGCCTAAGTTTAGTCTAAAGAGATAACTTCTATACCAAATTTCAGCTTGATTGGTTCACCTGTTTAGGTGTGAAAAAAAATACAGTTTAGGTGTTATGTCGCCACAATAATTCTGAAGCTCTTGTGACATCATATTAATGAGGATGATAACCTTTAACGTTAACTTTTTTAAATAAAATAAAAATCTAAGTACTACCTATATCGGTTAAACAAGTAGGTACCTACCTATCTAGTTTTCGAGTTATCGGTGAATAAAAGATTAAGAAGAATCTACCTACATTTCCTCAATTTTTTTAAGTCATCTAAAAATGGTAAGGCACCTTGGGTACGGTAAAAAGTCTCTTTACCGTGCCTTGGGTTCTAAAGAGAACTCATGCTTGAGGACCTAGTTGATTTATTGATTCTCGGCTAACTAAACTATAACTAGATTAAAAAATCTATGAGGCTCCGATGAGCTTAACATCACATCATCACATAAATTATTATGAGCATTGATTTAAACATGAATTTAATAAAAATATTGATAATAATTGCAATAATGTTGGCGGAGAATAATTCGGCAGCTCGTCATACCATTCCTAAGCTGATCTACCAGATGGACGTATCAGAACATTGCCGACGGCGGGTCTTGCCGTCTATATTCTTGGGGCGGCAGGTTGTGAATGCTAACTCACAGATCCTTCAGTTCTCCCGCTTGGAGCTGCCTTATAGTTGCTTCATAAGTATCAGGTTAGACTTTAAAGATACAGCTACACTCTACACTAATGTACCTAGTGTGTTTGCCTTGTTAGAGTAAATTCAGGTACATAATATATATGTTACGGCTAATGTCCCAAGTGCGGCTACACCTAGGTTTAGCCGGTTAAACCTTAGGGGGCTTAACCCCTTCCCCCACCCCTAAATCCGCCTAAGGATGCCTGGATATACTTATGTTAACAAAAACGAAGAGTAGGTACATTCTTTATTATACATAGGGAATAGAGGTAAGTCTATGCAATACGCATCCCTTCGTAGCTTCAATGTAACCGCACATCTAGTCTTCCTTAAATTCTTCTCAGGACAGAGTCAGGCAGTAACATGATAATGATGATCCAACTGGCGACAGACGACATTAAGAAGTCGTGCAGCAAGAACAGCGAGCAGCTCCTGGTGTACGAGATCGGAGAAACGTTCGGCGGGTACTGGGGCCCTCTGCCTGACTCCATCATGAACCAGACGCCTTACAATAACTCCAACTTTTACACGGTCAAGACGACTCATACCACAATACCAAGGTTATACGAGTAAACTCTCTTTACAAACTAAGTATAAGCCTAAAACGGTATTCGATTTTTTATAGTTTAATATAAACCTGCGTCAATGTTCGCGCGTAGCGTCGAATTCTTATTCAATAATAGTTATTTGTTATACAAGAGTGCAAAGTTGCTTTTTTACCGCGTGCTCAGTTTGTATGACCGAGCTAGCGAAGGATTCTAAAATTAAATCACGAGCGTAGCGAGTGATTTATTAATTAGAATCCTGAGCGTTAGCGAGGGAATCAAAAGAGCACAAGGTCAAAAATCTTTGCACTCGAGTGTGACACATAATTTTTCATCCCCCCTCAGCGAGGAAATAATTCAATGCTAAAAGTTTTTTTTTAAATTATTCTCACCATGGTTTTTTTTTTTTATTAATTTATTCTGACCATGGATTCAAGTCCTTCAGTCGAAATCTTTATTATAATTTTAAGTTCATTGTTTATTGGAGAGGATATTCCCTCCAATATTCGATAAAGAGTGGGCGTTTATCGAATTACATGGATTCATTTTGTGACGATTCTTGAAAACAGCAGACTGTGGAACTTTTTTCCATTCTTCGACAGTAAATCACATTCACAAACACTCAACGTTTATTAAACCCACTATTAATACGCGTTTAGCACTTATTGCAAAATTATTAACCAAGAAAGCAAAACATTTCATCCGCTTTCCAAAAGCGCGGCAAAATGAATCATTCTCACCATGGATGCGCACAGTGTTGCCAGTGCACTATCTTCAAAAATAACCAGTATTCAATTTTTATTTACGTAGGTACGCTTACTTAAGAGTCCTTTTCACGAAAGAGGTCCCACGGAATTTAGCGGAACTAATTTTTTATTCTATTATTATTGACTTCATATTTTAAATCATTTTTATTTGTTACATAAAATAAATAAATACCTTTTTGATTAAGAAATTAAATATGAGAAATTATGAGGCGTTAAAAAGTTAAAGGTATTTAAACTTTTAAAATGTGCAATAGTGGCGTCCCGCAAAAAGGTCTCCTTTCGTGAAAAGCACTCTACCTATTCGTTTTAGTGATTATTTTCTCATTTTCAGTTTATTACAGTGAGAAATCGTTAATAAAAAAGTTACTAAAAAGTAATACTTAGAAAAAATATTGCTACTAACTACATAGATAAAGTTATAAAAAATTGGCTTATTCTATTAACTCTGCTAAATTAACTCAACTATTATTTACTATTACAGTACTATATATATTATAATTCATTAAAAACATTATTGCCTCGAAATGTAAATTATATCTAAACAACTAACGTAAATATAGTTCAAAAGAAACGTAATATGTTACAAAAGTAACTTACTGGCAAGGCTGATGGTGCGCCCAAAGCAAATTAAAAAAAAAAGTTTACTAAAGAGGTTCTTACTCCGAGTTTTTAACAAATTTAAAAAAGTTGTACGCTTATTTCGGTACCATAGAGGTGGAAGTAAATAGGTTTAATTATGTTTTTGTCTCTAGAGGGTAAAGTAAATTTGAATTTCTCTAGAGGATAATATGGACTTTTCCAGTCAGATATCGAAGCGCAAAAATACACTTTCCGAGGTGGGGGGATGAAAAAGTGTTTTTTACATTTGGTGTTTAAAAATTTGACACTGCGACTACGTTTTCGACCGCGTCTGTGGCCGACAAATGCATGATGAATCTTCAATCTCACACACTCAATTGAAGATGCTTTAATGCATTTGGGCTACAAATTATTGAGGTCTCACGTCAAATTTCCAAAGCATATAAAATGCTTACTTGGCAAGACGGGATGAAAACAGGTGGACCAAGGCTGTGACAGTATGGTATCCAAGACAAGGGTACAGATATCGAGGAAGACCACCAGCCCGATGGTCGGACGATATTGTGAAGTATGTCGGGGCGAGCTGGATGAGACTTGTACAGGATCGGAAGGTGTGGCGTGAACATGAGGAGGCCTATACCCAACAGTGGGTGGATACGGGCTGAGTAGATAGATAGATAGATAAAATGCCTTGAGTAGGTGCCTCTATGCATTTTCCATGAATTATAAAATCACATCAAGTCAAAACTAAACATAAATTGCAGCACTCTATCAGATGAGCCAGAAGAAAAGCGGCAAAAATTATTCGCTCAACCTACAGAGACTAAAGCAAATGAGACCGAATCGAAGCATGAATCTGAAGACTACGTAGTGGTGGCGGAGATTCCTATCGTGAACGTGTCTGTACACCTGGTACCGGGCGGACCACAGCGCCCTGGGAAAGCTTTCGACCCGGAGGTGGCCTTTGATGTAGAGAACGATGTCACTCCAATGTACGTATGTACCTACTTAATATATAGTAGGAATCTATATACTCGTAAATAAGTAAGTAAAGGAAAACGTAACTGACTGATTAATCAATGCACAGCTCAAAGTGCTGACGAATTGAGTTGGAATTTGAAACCCAGATATGTTTTATGATTTATAGACCTCCGCTAAGAAAGGATTTCTCCACGCGTGTAAAGCCTCGAGCATTAGCTAGTCTAATATAGATTATATTCTTAAACCTCGTGACACAGTGTATGTTGTCGAACTATTCCGAAACGCCATGAACGTTTTTTTTGGAACGAAGTTCCTTATCGCGCGTTGTGAAAGGGGACTAGATGGAAAAAATTCTTACGAAAAGTTGTCACGACACTTTTTGCTATTGTAAGCTGTGCGGCGTGCGCATGTTTCTCTGTCTGTCTCTCTCTCTCTCTTATAGAAAGCAAGCCAGATATTTTCATTAATCGAACTTCGTTCCATCCGGGTGTCCCTTGACACCTCTCAAGTTTTTTTGTGTGTAGAGTTGTAGAGCTTAGTTTTAACATGGCTGTTGAATTGCCATCTGTGAGCCCTTTCAGAATCTACAACTTCATTTCGTGTTTTATGTCTGGTTAACATTATATTAAGCTTTCTTTAAGGGTCTTTGCGTGCGATTCTCTTGCTTGCACGACGATATTACGATATATATATGACCATATTACGATAAATGGCGAGGATAACGATATGAAAATACTTTTGTCAAATACGAGGCTTTATCATAACGAAGTTTTAATTCAATTAAGCAAAAAAAGTCAAGTTTTTTATTATTATTAGCTATTCAATTTATATTCTGTGAGCTCCTTAAGGGCCTAATTACTAACATTTCGTATATTTCACCAGACCTGGAGTGTCGTACGATACAAAAATACTGCCATTAGTGCAGTTTTCCCTAAGAGAAGATATGACAGCACGGCGAGGCGAGGATGACGCTCCTAAATATGAATTAGATATCTTTGGAGATTTTACACCAGATATGAGGTGGGGTTTATTAGCTACTTTAATTATTAGGTACTTACTGATTTAAGAACGCTTATACAGTTGGGCGCTCTCTCGCTTGCACTATTTGATACATTTTAAAATACAAATTCATAGATGTACTTTTTGAAAATTCCTCAAGAGAAGCCCTGTACATTTTAATAGTGTTTCGAGTTTGATATTTAAAAAAATGGCACAGGGGCAAAATAAAAAAAAAAATCAATTTAAAAAATATCTCCATGCCATGCCACTTCCAGCTGAATTAGTCCTAACTAACATAATAATATACCTACTTAATTGTTTACTAAATAAGTACAGATTTACATTCACAGAAAGGTAATGAAATAAAAGACAATATAATAGGAATGATGTTTTATTGTTCATTTTAGATTAACATTGCCGCAACTTAGTTCAACTAAGGCACGGAAATCTTATTACGATCGACGATATCAAGCCACTAGACGTCTAAACTTTAAAAAACATAAAAACTTTATTGACACTGAAAAATATCAGAACAGGTGAGCTACAAGTAAAATTAGGAACAATTTGCTCCTTTAATTAGAGTAGGTACAATTAGAGTTTGTCTGTTAGTTTTGAGTTTTACATGTGAGTTAGTAGGTATACAGAGTAGATAAGTAGTGTAGTTTGACAGTAGCGCAAGAGTACACAACAAACACATGTAAGACAAATTGTGTACTAGCTGCGCCCAGCGGTTTTACCCGCTGCGCTGTTCTGTAGTCTGTGTTATTCCAGGATCTAAGCTATCTCTATACCAAATTTCAGCTCAATCGGTCCACCCTTTTAGACGTGAACTCGTCTACTTATAACAAAAATATTTCAGACAAATCGTATCTGGAACTTTCACAAAATATGAATTTCCAACGAAAAGAACAACTGCTCAAACAAGATCAACGCAGTTTAACGAGTCCTGGTACATTATTGAGGATATTATCAAAAAACTTGAAGTTAATGCTGGTCACACCAATACAACTTCTCCGGAGGAGGCTTTCGTTTTGGACCAGATCGCAAAGTTAGATCATAACAAAAGTGGTAATATTTTAAACCTACTTCTTATACGAGTACCTGTTATTATAAATCAATATATCCATAATAATTTCGAATTAAGTTTTACAATTTTTACTGAATAAGTTAACGCGTCTCTTTGCTTAGATTATTATGAATTTTAATGTGGGAAAAAATAAAAATAGTACTTATAGTTACTTACATTTTTATCCTCTTTCTCCTGTTTCCTGCGTAAAAACTACGCTATCAGTGTGAGGCCTTAGACTCTACATTCACTCATTCTATTTTTCTAATGGAAAGGTTTATAATATAACTTTTTTACATACTTTATTTCACATAATAAGGAACAGAAAAATATACAAAATTAAACTTAAAAATAACCCTAAAAATATAAAAAACAGTACTTAAAAACTAAAACATTCAAATAAAAAATATATAAATAATTACAACTAAGTCATTAAATAACCCGCCCCTAATAGTTCTCGGTGCAAATGAGCCCATCTCATAGCGGCATTGCCACGCTGAATAGCGATGGCCATCCTCTGCACCAAAAACGACCCGGAGCGGGAGTCGCCGGTCTTTTCCGAAATCCTTTGTCCAATCTCTTTAACGAGACTGCAGGCTTCACTGCCCCAACTGCCCATGGCTTCATACTTATCTATTTTTAGGTACATTTATTCACAACATAATATAATTAATTTATATTTCAGCATACTTGCTTCCGCAATGGTCCCATAAATATGATTGGAAAATTAATAAAATTAAAAAATCTACTACATTGTCATATCATGAGTGAGTAATGTGTTTTTTACATTAAATCTAAGTGATAAAGGATTAAAGGTAGAATAATTATTAGAACACTCCTTTGAATAAAAAAATAACACAATTATAAAATAATCTAACTTCAGAAAGTTATATTATTAAAGTGATAATTAATTAAAATACAATCAGCCGGAACATAACTGAAAATAACGCATGTATCTTACTAGTTGTGCCCAGTGGTAGTTTGTGTTATTCCAGGGTCTATCTAGGTACATAATTTCAGCTAAATAGGTTCAAAGTTTGGAATTAGTAGGTACTACCTATATAAATTGATGTGAACTAGAACCCACAAACACATATGTATATACGCTACTTTTCAGCAAGCAAAATTTCTGATCGCACCTAGATAATTACAAGTATATAAATGTTATAGATACGAGTATTTATTATTATTTCTTCTAGATTAAATAACTTCGAGCACAAGAAAAAGTTGATAGCTCCAAACACTGTACACACAACAGTAACTTTTAAAAGTGATTTTATTTCAAGTAAAGGGAGTACAAACATTTCTTCTAATGATTCAAATACTACTCAAGCCTATTACAATCAAGGGCCTCCTGATATACTTGATGAAAAAAAAGATTATCTCACCAACACCTCAAAAGATTCGAAAGAAATTGAGAATAGTATTTCTGGTAAGCTTGATAGTGTGACCAATAAGTGAACGGTTAAGCTTTTTCGTCCTACGATTGTCTTTCAAGTAGACAGGTTTTATTAATAGGTATTTAGGTATATTTTATCTTCCAGAATCGTCGACTGCCATTAATAAAAATCATAATAAGTTAATTGGAAAAGTTACAGGAGTTACAATCGATATTACCAAGTAAGATAATAATCGATGTTAATTTTATAACAAAACAGGATATCTAACCGATTAATAACTAAATTATGCAGGGGGCCAAGGCAGAAGCAGAGTAGAGTTACGAATTTTGCACATATTTCATGGTCAAGATTATAATTTTTTTATTTTTTAAAACTGATGACGATAATTAAATTTAAGCAGAGAATTGAGAAAAGCTGAAACTGGTGATAATTATATTTTCAGTGAAAGCACACTAACAGGGTCAATGGTTGGCCACGAGTCCTGGGAAAACGTCGTGCAAGCGGCCCCGGAGATGGCCAGCAAGTTGAACCGAAGCGTCGCTTACGACACCACGACACCACAATTAAATGATTCTCAATATGACGACAGGCTGTAAGTTTTATGGCCTATAAAAACATGTTTAACGTTCTACTATGGCTAGTGAAGTTTTAAATGAGTGGTATTTTTTTTATTATGCAGCACAACGTTTGGGCTAACATAATGCTAAAATAGCATTTTCTACCAATTGACCTATAACTGGGAGAGTTACTACTGTGGTAGTGTGTTGGATAAGAAATGAATTAGGCTTCTAAATAGTTTAGTTGTAACAAGTTTAGTTCTAATAATTATTTATGTAGCTTGCCTGGTGACTCGCTTGCACCATATGACGAATTTTGAGATACTAACTCTACATAACAATAAAATAACTACAAAGTCGTTCCAACGTTTTAAAAATATAAAAAAAAACATTCCTTACTTTAAAGTTTAAAGTATGTAATTCTTAGGAAATAGTACTAGATACTACTTTTTTGGGAATAGGTACCAGGTACTTGAGAAATGCGTCGCTTTAGCCGGCGTGATATGAGTGCTCGGGACAAAGATATATTTTCCATTATTAAAGTGTCGTTAAGAAGTGCATTAACATTGCGACTTGCGACGTTATGGCCATGGCACCACAATGATGATTAATCGTGCTTCAATTTTCGTTGCATAGATCATGATAGATTGCAGTCATAAATAGTCATTATATTTCGTTTGAATAGTGTCACCAGAATGTAGGTGATAGATCAATATAGAGGTACTAGCTCATGCTCGGTGCTTTGGCCGCGTGGCCAAATCATTTCATAGCGGAGGTCTACGTCATAAAACCTATAATGTGTTCCAAATTTCAACCAAATACGTGCAGCGGTTTCCGCTGTGTGATGATAGATCAGTCAGCCACTCTTTCCTTTTATATATTTAGATGTAAAGATAGAGAAACATAATATCTACTCTACCACTGTCTTGTATTATGTCGAAGCGGTAGACTAATAATTAATATATTCGTAAAATATATTTTTAAGGTATAGATAGCTTAAATAATGAAATACCCACACTAAACGTATGGGTATGGTAATGGGTGGTGCCCATGTGTCGCGATATTATATTATGATTATTTCGCGTCACGACACAATACGACGTACTTAGTAGATACGTATATAAGTTTCTACTTTCTACCTTAGTGATTCCTGCATTAATATTACAAAAAGATGCTATCAATAAAATAATTATTATTACCTAAATTTACAAGTATAATTATAAATGAATAATATTATACTTAAGAATATGGTTTTGATCTCTCGATTGTTATAGACTGCGAAAGAAAAGGGAAATTCATTCAATAAACATAGAAAACGCACGCCCGCACGACATGACGATTAAGGTTGAGAAAACCACCACTACCACGTCACAGTTTCAGATCGCGGATATGCAAGAGTTCGCTCAACTTGTGGAATTACAAGACAATGAGGTAAACAATTTTAAACAAATTCCATACAATAGGAGCATTTTAGCACGCATGACGAACCGAATTCTAATATAGCTTTTTGCACTCTTTTCGGTGGTACGAATCTGTCTTGACAGTTTTTATAAAAATATTATTTTTATTATGATTACTTCGATATATTCGGTGTGTCCTATAACTAGCCGTCTATAGGCCGTTGTCTATGAACGCCACTATCAGGCGGGCCGTATGCTGGTGTGTACGTACTAATAAAAAAAAACCTAAGACAAATAACTTGGATAAGTTATTAGAGTAATAGCGAGTATCACGAAATAACGTTCTTTGTTTCCATATCACACTAATATTATAAAATGAACAACAACTACAGTAGAGCTGGTAAAACCGCTGGGCGCAGCTAGTAATCCATAAATATTCATTATAATAATAATGAATTAATAATCGCATAGCGCTAGGCACAAACCCTACGAATTCGTAGCAATTAGCTACGAGTTCGTAGGCAATGTTTGTAGGCGATTGCAAACGAACCCCTTGTTTCGTCGCTAAGTTTTCGATAAAGCACCAACAATTGCCAACGAACCTCTTCGATGGCCTTAGTTAATTAGGTGTGTACCTACTGTGTACTCAGTTTAAAAACCGTTTTTTTTTTATTTTGTAAAATATATGTGGATAATGAAGTAGGCTACGCATTTACATTTTATTATTATGTTGTTTTTGTAAGCTGTATTGTGTAGTTGTTAATTGTCCCAAATAAACTAAATAAATAAAATATATACGTTATAATTCTCTAGCTCCACGGTCGCGTCGCGCTCCGCTACCTGCGCCAGTACGTAGGGCCCGCGCTCTTTAACTTGTGCGACCTCGCCGAGACTACGCCGCGGCACGTCCACCTCTTCAACTCTTCGAGGATCGTCATGGCTATCACTAATTTTACGGTAATACTAAATGTCACACTAGCATAGACACGTCGCCGGCGCTACGTGTTACCTAGATTTTTTAAGTTTTTTATTTTTATGTATGTTAGTCTTTAAGATATTTATTGATATGGGCCTCTGGTACAATGTGCTTGTTGTCAGTGTACTATTGCCTGAAATAAATGAATTATTATTATTATAAAGGCGAAAGCTTGTATGTGCCTCATATTACTTCACGTGGTCTGAAATTTAGTGAAAAGGGAGTGTGAATAAAGAATGATAAAGATCGAGAAAAAATTCGCCTTTTCGGGCTCTGATGGGGCGATGATTTTCGGAGGGTTGCTGGGAGTGGGTGAAGGAGTAAGTCGGAGAACCGAGTAGAGTGCCGTGCTATAAGAGAGGCCTGATGTCCAGCAGTGAACGAATGTAGGCTGATGACGATTATGATAATTTTAAATAAGAAATGGCTGTACCTACGGACACACGAACCTACTATTTTTTGTTGTGATTGTCTTATTGTCTTAACCATGGTTTCTAACAATTACGATGTTTTTTCATCAGCAGTTCACGCCTGACTCGTATTTGAAAGAGATAGTTTCCAAAATCGATGATAATTATTAATATGATAATGACGATGATAACATAATAATGATGATGACGAAGAATTTAAGCTAAGAATAATGATTGTACCCATGTTTAGTTGGACCGTATGATAATAATACTGACGTCGGCAAGGACTCTACTCAGCGGAGAGACGAGTTGTCCGACCACGCACTTGGAATGCCAAGTGTCCGGCGCCAGGGTCTGCCTGGACTCCAGCGTGGCTTGCGACGGGGTGCCCAATTGTGGATCTTATGGTACCCTACTTATGGTCCAAATTACTTTGTAGCTTTTATTTGTTGGTAACATAATATATGTTTCATGTGGTGTGGCAATTAATGTTTCAAGTTCTTTGAATCAATTAGTTCAAACTTAAATTAATTTTTCACTACATACTGAAACTGCAGTGAATCTTTGATACGATCTTCGTGAAATTTGATAAGAAGAGGTAGAAATCATTTTTGGAAAAAAAAAGTATATTGCTACAGGGTCATTCAAGCTAATGATACAGCAATAGTCTTTCAATGATACAGCGATAAAGAACTCTTACTTGTATATACTATCCACAGATCGGCCACATGCCACTCTACGGAAAATCCAAGGCCATTGACAGTTTGGGCTAGTTAGATTTTCTCGTTTTAATATCTTCTCGGATAAGCGTTTGTACCTACAGAAATATAGACAATGAGCGTCGCTCCCGTTAAGGAAAAAAACAAACTGGTTAAAGCAAATAGGATGTAGGTAGTACTCCCAGCATCAACAATTCACAACTCTGGAAACAATATCCAATGAAATCTAATTCAGTTCAATCGCATCTTTTGCTACATATTATCTTACGATTTTCCTTCAGATATTTACGATGAAGATCGACTGCTGTGTGGCGCGGGTAAAAGCTTGCAGCATAACGTATACCTCGCAGCATTCACGTTCCTAGCAGCACTTCTGACTATATTGTACGTAGTACATTACTGGCTCAAGCGATGCGTGCCCAAAGTTGCCGACGCTTTCTTTGTTTATACCAATGGAATCGAAAATGCGTAAGTTTACATCTATACTAGCAACTTAGGAGCTTCTTTCCTTGCGTGTGATTTTCTCGCTCGCACGATGTGATGAATTTTGAAATATTAATTCGTAGAAATAAATTTTTTAAATATTTTTCGATAAACCTTTAGTTAAGGATTAAGCTCTTAATTCTTATAATCAGGGAGTGTGTTAATTTTGAGAGAAGCTGTTAATTTTCGAAACTACTGATCTCATTCTTTAAAATTATTTCGCCAGTAGAATGCTGCACCACAATAGCATGCCATTGGGTGTTGAACGGATTTGGAGACTATATGGGCTATCCTTTATCATCATCAACTGTAATGTAATTTGTTGTAATATTTTATTTTTCAGTTTGTATTTGGACACTATAATGCGATGTCCAAACGACACAGATGATATGTCTAAAACAATTTATCACGGGGCCATTTTACGAGATGATGATATGTATAACGATTTAGACATAGCTATAGAGCCAAATCTATGTAAAAGGTTCTTTAAAAAATGCTGCTTCTGCTGTAAGAGGCAAACGAAGAAAAATGATAATCTAAGTGAAGAAGGAGAGGAGAGCTTTACCAATTTGCAAAGAAAGAGACTTTATTCTTTTACATACTCTGATATAAATGAAATGTTTTCACTCACTCGAGACACGGCCATTCAAACTGGGGAAAGTCTGGAAATGCAATTTTTGAAAGAGATGAACAAGGTTTCGAAAATAGAAAATAATGTCGGGCGGAGAGGGATGATACAATCACCGAGCCCGCCTCTACTTATTCAGGATTCAATACTCACTCTTGAGGAACCACTTCCTAAAGAAGATGATGAATTGAGTCTCATGAAGTTCTTTAGAGCTGCGCGAAACAATGATACACTTATATCTGATTCTTCAGATTTAGATGGAAACGCGAAGCTAAAAGGTAAAAACGAAATAGAGTTGACAACCCATAATTATGACAGTGCTAGAGAAAATGAACCGGGGCCCTCAGGAGTAACAGCCGCACCGAAAAAAGCAACGAGTAGTCATAAACATCTGAGATTCGACGAAGTCATGACAATGATACCAATTAAAGATGACGAAGACGAGGAAGATCAGGACGCCGATCACCACCGCAGCGTTCAGATACTTGACAACAAAAATCGGCGTACTGCTCAACATTTGGACACAATCGATGAAAACGAGGAACAAACCACCAGGCACAAGGATACTCTTCACTTTTGGGGGTCCAGCAAACTGAAAAAATTAAAGAAGAAGCCCCAAAATCCTCGCTAAGTTTCGTTGTTTGAATTGAATTATGAGCGTTAGCGAATTATGAAAATTTATGTTAGTGATTGTAATCTAAATGAGTGGTCGGTCGTCAGGTCTCTCGGTCCGCGCCGCCATTTCCTAATTAAGTCCAATTGTACACCGGATAGGACACGTGCCAAAATGTGTCGTGTCTTTTAACGAGCGTATCGTCGCAAGTGGCGTCATGTCATTGTGTACTCTTTCAATCAGAATAAATTACTTCATTTACAAATTATGAGTTTTACTTTTTATAAAGTCTTAAAGCTTTACTTAGTAAGCTCATAATATTGAAATACGTCTTGTTTAATCTACATTTAAAGTTTTACTCCAATGGAACTGTTAGAGTCCATTCGTTACAAGTAGGTATACAATATCTTTATTATATTATACATATCTACATATAGGCACGTAACACATGTGTAGACTCAGAAACGATGTAGGTACTCGTAAATACTTTACATCGTCTTCACAGTATGGCATCGAAACATAAATTCAACAATTTACGCGCTCCCTACCTACACGAGGCAGACACCCAAATATTGCAGTGGGTAGTTCCATTACGAACAATGAAATTTATCTCAACTTTGTCAGCTCCAAAAAAGATAGATGTAAAAGTGTCGGGCTAGAAGCGGGGCCGGAGTCGGTGCGCGAGGTCATTTCAATTGAAATCAATTAAAGGCAATTGCGTCCAATTGAGCCAGCGGCAGATTCTGCGTCGTCGGCCGTCGCCAGTGAGATTTTATGTGAAGCGCCTACACGTTGTCACATGACTCACTTTATGTATTACAGTATATAAGACTTGTGTATCTAGTCAATCATGAAACACGGAAAAACTACAAAAACTTTGAGCTACCAATTGGAGTATATAGGATATAAAAACTGTTCTCAATTTTGTTTGTTGTACACGTATACGAGTTTGGATTCTAAGCGTATATTTATTACCTAATACCTACTATGGAAGTTTAACTATGGAAGATTGTGGTATTTTTTATATCTTTTATCCGATTCGGCTGAAATTTGCCAATGGATAAACAACAAACTAACAAACATTGGCCAACATTACTGTGCTTCGGTAGGAGGGCACTGTAGCTAGTGAGATTACTGGGCTAAAGAGACATCTTATGACTCTTGAGTAAGAAGGGTTGGTGCAGTGCACCTAGAGTTTCGCATCATTGTGAAATCCTAGGTAGTACTGTACTGATTATGGCCAGCATTATCTCTTAACATCAGGAGAGCGTTTTACTCGTCTTCTTACTTCTTCACATAAAAAAGCTTTGATCGGTACCCTTGCAAAATATATAAAACTACTTATGTTTTAGCGTGGCCCGTATATATTATAGGTACATAGTAATTGAGATAAAACCAATAGGTATATTTGATGACAAACAGTGTATTTTGGGGATCATCGTTTCAGCAAGAAGATCCTAGAGGCGGCACATTTTTCGACCAGAATAGGTTAATGATTAACCTATTCTGGTCGAAAAATGTCGAAAAATTAACTTAATACTCGTATGTTTGAGTGGAAACTGTTTAAAAATGCATCGCGCAGACTAACAATATGTAAGTGTTATTTAGACTCTAATTATAATTTACTCTCTATTTAAACTCTACATTTTAAAGGAATGAATCACACTTTAATATTGATTATTTCTTAGTAACACATGCCTTACGTCTATGAGTTCTATGATTTAGCAAATGAGTTATGCCTACCTAGGCTCTAAGACTTTATTAATTTTCTTAAATATGGTAAACGAATATAAAAATAAAATACCTACTGATTCAGAACCGCAAAGAGAGCATTACTTATGTAAAATTTATTAATAAATACGCTACAGTCCAGCTTCTGTCAAATGTTTGTTCTCGGAGCCCAAGTCAGATGTCGCACGAAGCTCGCGGCGCAACGAGCCGACGTCATCCGCCTCTCGAAATATTCACACGCACATCCACCAAATCATTCCTAGCACCACGCGATGAGTTTACGATCACTTCACTGCACTACTCCTCCACAGAATCCCACTGGTTACCAACACTCTGATCACAAGTTCATTTTTGGCCACGAAAGTCCCAAAATTCAACACGGTAGTTCACTTCGTCGTCGATAAACCCCCAAAAACTCGCAGTGTGCAAATGCGGCGCGAAGTGCATCAGCGAGTGCAATTCGTGTTGTCTGAAAGTCACCAATAAGCCCAATGAAGCAGAGATCCCGCTGGCGAGCCAGCACCAACCTAAATAGACTCTGATCATCTAAATTGACTTCAATTAAATAACAACCGAAATTGTTGAAATGCGCCATTACTCCCTCGACGCTAATCTAAGTGCCAATAGCCAGGGCGAATGTTTTATTAATAATCCCTGAGAATAAGTGTTAATTGATAATTAAGCGATCATTGGTACGATCAGCTGCGGAGTATCAGTGCGCGCGCGGCCGCCTCGCTGCAGCGGCCACTTGTTCCCTTCACTCTCGTCTGTCTGCCTCATGTTTGTTTACCAGACTTTTGCTGTTTTTACGTATTTTGTCAAGATTTTCTCTAATCTTTTCTGTGATTTTGTAAAATGTATGTAATGAAAATTGACTGTAATAAGCGGAAAAATCGTTTACTTTAGTGCCTATTCTGAAGTAAAAGTAATAAGCATATTCAGTTTAACTTAAGCTCTATATTTTAGGGATGCTCCTAAAATCAACGATTCAGACTTGTACCTATGCCAAATCTGAAAAATGGTTCCCACGACTATAATTCATGGAACAGACATATGAGTGGTGTTGATACGGATTTACAATGACGCGTTATGGCCTTTCACAATAATGATGTGGGCGTTCGGGGCCATACAATACCATCGAGACAAACAAAATATCGGGTGCTTGTGGGAATCCCGCATGGCTCGCTCCTGGCAGCGTCGGCCCGCAGCGGGTGCCGCGCTAGGGCTCCGCGCCGCAGCCGACCGAATGCGAGGGGGAGTGGCCCCAACAGGACACCCATTGGCTCACGTCACGCTACACTACAACGTCCTAAGCGCCCGCCTCACTCCCTCCAATACCTCTCTTGCGTTCACCAATGACAGATCCAAATACCATTTTCAATCACACACTCGCCCGTCTCGCACACTTCCCTCATTGGCTCCGAAAACGCTTCGAAGCTCGTATTATGGTAATATAAATTGGCCAACCGCGGAGCAAATTCGGTTAGTTCGTTAAAGCTGATTAAAGCCATTTAACCGGGACGGACACGACGTACGGGCGCGAACGTTCATCGATCCCGAGAGTTAAATGAAGTGAACTTAGAGTGCGTTAGGTGTATCGGAGCGGTACAGGTCGGGGCGTCGAGTCCCGGCTACAGGCGCAGCGGCAGGACGGAGTCGAGCGAGGCAGAGGTCGCGGGTCCGCACCCGCCGCCCGGAGACTACATGTACGTGTGCGGGGAAGGTGCGCCGGCGGGACTCACCGCGCGGTATGAGTGCTTCGAGCCGGGGACCATGGAGCAGCCCGCCTTCGAGGAGCACATGTTCGCGGAGTTCGGCAAGGATCGGCACGTGGCCGTGGTGGTCGGGTCGAGCGGCGAGCTCTCCTACAGGGACGAGCTGCCGGTGTTCGACAAGCGCAAGGAGGAGCCGCTGCTGCTGCAGCCGCCGGAGCCCGCGCCGCAGCCGCACCCGCCTCCACCACCCACTACTACCAAGAAGAGCGACAAGAAGAAGGGCGATAACAACGGCATTAAGAAGAAGAAAACCAGGTTAGTTCAGATATCTCTAATCATTCTAATATTAGGAAGAAGAAAATATGTTTTTATATGTTTGTTAATTTGTGATGCGGCATTTATTGCCTAAGATTATCTGTTAACTGTTATAATATTATGGCAAAATCTTGATAAAACGCCAATCCGAAAGCGTAGCCGTAGCACATTTTGTGGGATAGCTTATATTACGCACTACAGCAGACATTCAATTTTAATCTATCATTTAAAAAATACGGTTCGGACTCGGTTAAGATATAGTGGTAAAATATTCTAAGAGATGATAAACAATAATAACCAACGCAAACATGTCACAAAATGCTACGTCTTGTGTGCTACGGACAATGTCTTCGTAGCACCTTGCGTAGCGTGGAAGTGTAGAGGTAGCTACAACAGAAGCGTAGCAGTTCGTAGCAGATAATAAATAATTTAAAATAATTTTGTAAATAATACATCGCGACTTATTATTGATACTTATATAATAATTTATAATTACAGTCCTACTAATATCAAATGCTAAAAGTATCTTTGGGTGTTTGTGTTTGAAATTTATACGTCTATCGGAAAAGCGTGTTTCAGAAAAGTATTTTTTGAAAACCCTTTGGTACTTTTGCTAAATAAATGTCTAAGAGTAAAGTACTTCTTTTGTCATCCAAAGTTCAAACAGGAGATCGTTGGCTAGTCTTGTTCATCATCTACAATAACAAAAACATAGATCTTTAATAAATTCATATTACTTTCATCGTTCCACTCCACATGTCACGATAGCATTTAAAACGTCATCGTATTAGTTATGCAAATATTAAATAGGGTGGTACATGGTACATTCCAATAGATACGTATAGAAGGGGATGCGACCCCTATACAACACCTGTGCGGAGGGTCGCACGCGCCTTCAATATTATTTTATTAACACGAGCGGAATAAGTGGCTACATTTATTTGAAATGATAGCTAAATTAGAGAGGTGTTGAACTTACTTTGAATTAATTGTTTACAATAATTTAATTTAGTTATATCTATTTTTTTTATAAACTTTCTCACATAAATATTCTGTAACTAGTTCTAGATATTGCACACCGCCGTCTATTATTGAATTTACAGTCCTGTTCCATTCCCAGGTTGTCTGTAAGAAATTGCCTAGTGCGATAAGACCGCCGATTGTTTACCTAGCATTAAGATATCTAGATCATTAAGCTTCTTTGTAATTGTTTGGTATGCAATAAAGTATTATTCTATTCTTTTTTCGTGGCAAATGCCTTTATTGTGAAAAATAAACTAACAATACTACAGCTACTGCAGCAATTTAGAACACTTTTATTAACCACAAATCGACCACAAGCCACAACCAAAAAAAAGTTAAATATATCACCCACATTTTTTTACCTTCTAGTATTAAAAATATGACAAAATGGACGAGTGTGTTACCTCTTTCCGTCTAAATGGCTGAAACTTGAGGTGAAATTTGGCTTGTAGATTGCTTTTAAACTCTGGATAACACATACTGATAAAACTGCTAGACGCAATTAGTAAATTATAAAGACACGAACAAAGAATTGTTATCATAATTATTATTATGGGCCATGGTATTTATGGTTTACATTGCGAAAGTGTTATATATCACTTTATTAAACCTACATATATACCAAATTTTAGTATAATGGGTTTGGTACTTTTAAGGTAAAAAGGATAACGTGTCGAAGAAAATCGAATTGCTTATCAAGAATCTTGAAACTCTTCTATTGAACGACTCATTGAGATTACATCTAAAGGATGTACCCTTAAATATTACACCAATGCATTACTTGAAGTCGTTACCATTAGCTAGGTATACATATACAAGCTCAATGAGAAACACACGCCACGGGGCGCCTAAAATATCGCAACAAACCACTTGATGCAGGCGCCTTTATAACAACCCCTAGAAAATGATTACTTATTGTGATTAGATCGGCTTTTAACGGCACCGCCTCAGAAAAGGACAGTTTCATCAAGGGAAACTGTTCTGCTGGGGTACCTTATAGGGGTCAATAATTTACGTTTAACAAAACGACTCATGATATTTTCATCGCTGCAAAGACGCTGAAGTTTTTTTTTGAGCTAAAGTTACATCTTCAAAGACAAAGTTATCTGGTTACTTTGGCATTAAGGGTGGCAGTCTTTAGGTATAAAACAAGCTCATTGTAACAATAAAAATGTCGCCATATTTGATACAATAATTACCCGTATGACCGCGGGACGTCAATTGCCTTATCGCCTCATCTTCGCGTGCACTGACCGGGTACTTAGGGAGCATCTAGCAACACCATCTCATAATGGACGAGGGTTCATTCTGAAGGAATTCCTTTGTGCGCCTGGTACCAATTGAACTGATGAATAAAGTTTAATGCACTTGGATCTGCCAGGTGATTAAACACTTAGTTTTATCCTCTCTATTTCATACATCTTGAGGGTCTTTTTTGCGATAAGTTTAGGAGACGAGCTTGACTATCTCAGAGAGGTCAATTAAGTAATGAATTTTTCAAATTGATATATCCGACTTCCTAGGTTCAGTTTACTACTTCAGCCTATCTTCGGTTTCAGGATTAAAATTACATATATACCTACTAATTTTCAAGACGTAATAAACACACATAATTTACACGTTTATAATATTAGTTTATCAATTTTTATTAAAAAGCAAAACTTTTTTGTCAGCTCAATTAATTCAGTCGCCTAGAGGTAACAAACACACTCACATACATACTTTCGCATTTATAATATAAGTAAAATATAGATTCATCGTTGTAAAATTCTGGGTGGCATCGTAGGTACCTACTGATTATAATGGGCAGCGTTATCTCTTACCATCAGTGCGAGCGTATTGCTAATCTTTTTAACTACATTGCATAAAAAAAACAATACCTATAGATTTTTATGAATAAGCAAGACATCTTTTGCTCGTGTGTGGTTTCGTCAAAACACTTAAATAAAACGCCAGCATAATTAATAATGCAGATTGGCAGGCAATTAGGTGGCTCGTCCGGGGCCCGGGGGTGAATTTAGTTTCACGGTCAATCAATTCGCGCGTGCTGTACCCGCAGCGCATATTGCACGCGTCAGATGGCTGATGTACGCACGCTATTTGATCGCTATCTTATTTGTTCATTTTGAATTTATTGTACATATTTGTAGTTAAAGTACATTTGGTACATAGATTAAAATAAAAAGGGTAAATAGCGGCAACCGTTTCCGACCTAGCGACCTATTATATCTACTTGATCGAAGGACCTAGCAGGTCGAAATTTGGCTATAGCAAATAGCAACGATAGCGCGTAACATACCTTTCCTTTTTATTTTTATTTAAGGGTAGGTATATATTCTTGCCCAATGTGGGGTTAGATATCTTTTGCCGCTTTACTTGCTGAAAGTAACAGTATAATGTAATTAGCTACATTCATATCAAGCCTGTTTAATTTAGTAGAGTTTGTAAAGAGCTACACCTAAGGATATTTTTTTACAACTATTTTAAATCCTTATTCTCGGACTCGGTGCAAGACCTTTTCAATGCCTTTTTCCTACAACCCATTTTATGTCAATTGTCATGTCTCTAGGTCTAAATTATAACACATTAAAAATTTAACATTTGAGTCATAAAATGTTATATGTTTGTTCACAGAACTACATTTACGGCGTACCAATTAGAAGAACTGGAGCGAGCGTTCGAGCGCGCGCCCTACCCCGACGTGTTCGCGAGAGAGGAACTCGCTCTCAAGCTCAATTTGTCTGAATCACGAGTACAAGTACGTACAAACATTATAAACAAAACTTACTATTTATTCCAATTCCGAAAACTTTTGTACTTATCACCGTCCTTTCCAGCATTATATATTTCTTTCCCCTGGACGGTTGCAAGAGTTCGCTTTTCGCGATAAGATGAATATAATAGCGAAGAAGCGCCAATTGGTACACACCATCTTTGGCTGTCTTTTCTATGAGGTATCAATAAAGAGTTATTTTATCATAGTATCTTACCTTGTTCCCTTTTCTCAGGTGTGGTTCCAAAACAGAAGAGCAAAGTGGCGCAAGCGCGAACCGCCGCGGAAGACAGGTTACATCGGCTCCAGCTCTCCAAGCTCCACCACACTAGGCGGGGGCTTCTCAGGCATAGGAGGCAACCTGCCCGCTTTCCCTCAGAACGGCATCCCAGCTCCAGCCGACTCCTGGTCTTATCAACACTCGTACGAACTATCCTCCCATCATCTACTTTCGTCGAGCAGCGCTAGCGGTTACCCGAGTTTTAATACACAGCCTGGATACTCGTACACGACTGTGTTGAACGGTCACGACGGGCAGATGTTCGCGCCGAGACATTCTTACGAGTATGGAGCAGGGGGGAGTCCACCGCCTCTCGGAGTCCGCGACTATCCTATGATGGCCGCCCACTCGCCGCAGATGGAAGCTCATTCCCACGAGGATAAGATAGAATACAGGTCGCACGAACACGAGGACAATAAGTACGCCGCTTGCGCGTTGCAAGAGGAACCTCCGCGCTACTCAGCGCCTCCGGAGGACTACGAGAAATGCGGTATGGTTCCTCACGAGAAGCACTATGACATGGAACGTCACCCGGAGCTGACGCAGCCCGTCGTCGTCAAGATGGAGCCTAACAGCGGACAGGCCTACACTACTCTGCCCCCTTTTTTGAACTGAAATACTCCTTTTCGAAATTATCATAGTGACAAGGGTAATTTCGAAAAGGAGTATTATCGGCGCGCGTTTGATGTTGGCACTACATTTTACAAACGAAATATGTTTGGAATTTTGTAGTATATCGAGAGAGCACATAATATACTTGAAGAATTGATTTTCGTAAACAAGAGATATTATTTAATTTATAAGAATTATTTTAATTGTAACGCAATAATGTAAATAAAATAAATTATATAGATTTACTTAGGAATATATATAACGGATTTTAGTTCTTGTATTATCAGTTTGCATTTTAATAACAATAATTATTATTATCATTGCTTTTAAGGTTTTAAACTAGGTAAATAATAAAATTAAAAAATACTTTGGGATTCATGAAGATACTCTTCTTAATTTTTAATATTGAGCGCATTATATAGCGTTTTATGCATTCGCAGTGCCTTATAGTGAAGTAATTTAGTTAGGTTTATTGTATAGGCAAATACCTATTAAGTACTATTTAATATAAGAAAAAAATCCAAGTTATTCTTAAAGCTCGCAGAAATCCGTACCTATAGCCACTAAAAACTATTGTATAGTGATTATTTCAAACATATTTGCGTAAAAAAAATGTAATTTTGAATGGGCTTCCAAAGGCAAAACATACATATTTCCCTGAGCATTTAAATAGTTTCTCGATAATTATGTTAGATTTGTAATTTGTACTCTTATAGATGATAGATTTATTTAATAAAAATATTATTATGTGTACATAAAACGTGAATGATATGTGCCAAAAACTTATAGATCAGTAGTTTTTTATATTAATATTTTATAGTTCAGGAGCCAGCTGGGAAAAATTGCTCAACGAATAAATTCAAAACCTACTCCTTTCTGTTAAAAATATATAGGTACCTAATATTCATACGACACGTCTGTATTTTTTTTTTTACGATCCTCTTCATCAATGTTTCCAAAATGGTAAATATTCGTAAAAAGTTGAGCGCAATATTTTGGCAGCCGGCTCGTGGACTGAGGCAACATAAAACTTATTTATGTACCAATAATGTTAAGAATCGAAGTAATTAAAAATATTTTATAGTTATTATTTAGGAATAGAATTAATGTTAATGTATTTTTTAAATCATCATGTTCAGTATGGACGAACTTTTTTGTTTATTGTTTTCTTTATATTATTGTATATATAAATAACTTATTTTATTCAGGTAATTGAAAGTGCCAAACAGCGGCCAACTCCATATTAGTAGAACTCCGTAGAATGATAACATAGTAACAAAAATTATGGTTATTTTTGTCCATGTTCAAGATTTTGTGTTACACATTTATTTTGTGTTTTGTGTTGTTGCAATGCGTTTAGTACCTTGTTCTCACTTCTGGCAAGTTAAGAAGCTTCTCCTAGCTTTCCTTGGATTCTATTTATTGTGGTCACACTGCGGTATCGTATGGCTACCGAAATACATAAATTAACTTATACAGGGTGACTGATAAGTCACTCAAGGATATGATATAGTATTAGAAAATCACGGATTTTGATGCGGTATTTTAATAGATAGAGTGATTTAAGGGGTTAATAGTCGCTGAGCCTTTGTCTCGCTCGCACGATATAACTTATTGTCAAATAACAATTGATAAAAATTACTTTTTGGAAATGTGTTAAATTGAAAATTTAGCTTATATTTTTATACAATTTTTATAAGTATTCCCAGTTTGCTACCTTAAATAACAACAATGGCATTCTCAATTATATGAAAAATATATATCTTTAAACATGCCTCAACCGTTTTATGAAGTATCAAACTGGTTATACTTTAAAAAATTATATAAAAATATGAGCTAAATTTTCAATTTAACACATTTCCAAGAAGTAAATTTTATCAATTGTTATTTGACAATTTGTTATATCGTGCGAGCGAGACAGAGGCTCAACGACTATTAACCGCTTAAGAAAAAGGTTTATGGGTGTAACTCATGCATATTATAATAGAGCAACACTAAATAAAAAATAAAATAAAAAATTTCTTTATTTCCTCTCACAATAGTAGTGAACAATAAAAGTACATTTATAATTAGTGAACAAACACTGATATATAATTGTCTGTTGGACGCTACGAAGTGCGAGCGGGTACACTAGTGTAAAAACATATTCCATACCAATATTCCAAGTAATTTTAGGTAACAATGCCAACATTTGTACAGCAGGGTGTGTTAGTTTTAATATTATTATTACACATTTTACTTACTTTAAATGCATGTTTTATCTTAGAATTAGTTTGTATTTTATAGGTTTTGAAGCAATAAGCTTAATTTCATATAATTAAGGAGAGAAAATAATATACAGAATGTGCTTAAATAAATAGACTCTTTTATTTACTTTACAATATTTTTTATACATATTTATACCAGTTACCAGATGCAGTTAAAGTTTTACCGACTGAATGAAGTGGCTTATGTGTTCTATTATTCTAGTGATTAAGCTACCTACATACGAAATTTGACCTCAATCGTATCAGTCGTTAAGGCGTAACTAATTTGTACAATCGCATTCAGAATTAGTAAGTTATGAAATACCTCATTAGAGGGCTATACATAAAGAACGTCATACAAATTTAATGATCTCTCTCCTCGTCTTTGCCAGAGTTGATATTTGTGAAAATGAATGAATGAATGAATCGTTTATTTGTATAAATACAGGTATTAATAAGGTCTTAAAAATATAGTATAACATAGTTCATTCCGTATTTGACATGATGTAATGTCGTGCAAATATTTAATAATAACATTGTTCTTGGCATGATTTTGAATAATTTTCCATTACATTAAAATTCATAAATAATTAAAACAAAGTCTATTCAAATTTACATTTAAAATATTCATCTAATGAGTAAAAACATCTGTCACATAGCCATTGATATATTTTATTATAAAATTCATTTTTGTTTAATTGATTTTGTAACAATTTCTTTTGCACATTTCTAACCTGTACCTAGGCTCTATCAACGTTTTCTGAACTACTTTTCTTTTGGTACTTGCTAAGTGGTCTAAATGAAAAGCCAATGCGTTGTTCAAAGATAACTACATAACAAATTCCAATCGGTTCTGCCGTTTGAGACGCGTTGTTACAGGTATGAAGAAGTAACAGACATAAACTTAAGCTTACTTAATAAAGTATTATTCTATTATTAAGCCTTCATAATACTTGTACCGGAGGGCCTATTGGCTATCGCCAAACGACATGTAAAACTGTAAAACACTAGAATCCATAGACAATTTTGCGTTCATTACTTGCTTAAACCTCCTCATTAATATGAGTATAATAACAATCGCAACAATGTACAGTCAACTACAAAGAGATGTATCCATGTTAGTCTTACAAAATGAAGGAACTTTTAGTATGCAAATATTATTTACCCTTACTTCGTGACATTTTCAGTATCCACCAAATCTTATACTATATTCGATTCATTTTAAATGCTATTATTATGTATCACCTAAGGAAAAGTAGTGGGATACATCATTGTTGCATATTAAACGAGTCGATGATAATATAAAGTTTGATTGCTACTAGAAATGTCACGAACCAAGGGTAGTTCATTGTGGCAAATGAAAATTTACTTCATTTTTTAAGCCTAACATGGATACATCTCTATGTAGTTGACTGTACATCGAAGATGTCATCAATCGTAGTGGGTGAGAATTAGCCAATAGGCTCTCGGGACCGACTCACCACAATGTCTCAAAGTTTCAGCTGATCTGCGCATCACATTTGGCTCTCTCCGTATGCGACCAAATCCCATCTCCACTGAAATGATACTTCTTCTCTATTTCATACAAAACCAGGCTAAGTATTTGGTTGTCTGTGAGCACTTTGTGGTTTAAATTGCTGTAGTTGACGTCGATTTGCTCGGACGGTTGCTCTTTGTTGCCTTCGCCGCGGTGGATCTTTAGCAGGACGTCGGTGTAGTGGGTTACTTCTGACCTGTGAATAGGAAAGCTTGTTTAAGAGGAGGTAAACGACGTGAGGTGGACTTTTTTAAATGTTAGGCACAAAATTGTAAAACTGTGAATTATATGCTTAATTTATTTTTAACTAGCTGCGCCCAGTGGTTTTACCGGCTGTACTGTAGCTTATGTGTTATTCCAGGGTCTGAGCTAACTCTATACCAAATTTCAGCTCAATCGTCCACCCGTTTATGCGTGAAAGAGTAACAAACATACATCCATACATTGTTACAAACTTTCACTATAAGTAATATAGGTAATTATATAAATCAAATTAATCACCGAAATTACGTACGAGTATAACTTCCGATCAAGTGAACTAAATAGTTTTTTTTGTTTTGTCAGGACAAAGTTTGTATATTAACATAACGTTTGATCACATCCGACCTATGGAATATGAAATCATGATGAATCTCGTAAGCCTAGAAATTAAAAGAAAACACGATCTTTTTATAAATATCCACCATAGCATAGCGTGCGAAGCCGGGACGTGGTGTTATTTATCAAGAAAAATGTGTAATTTAATACTTACACAGGATAAAGCAGCAACTGACAGTTTTCATAAATAACTTGATCATCAAACTTAGTTCTGAGGAAGCGAATGTTTTCATCGATCACATTCAAAGCAACGTGGAGCCAAAACTTGTGCTTCCTTAGTTGCCTTATAATGTCCTTCTTTCTTTGGTCCTTTGCATCTTCCATGTTTAGCGAGGACGTGACTAAAGTAGCTATGTCTCTGCTGCAGACTTTGCTTCCAAAACTGTTTATGTAACTGAAAGAGACACAATAATTTCACAATTTTTTTAAGGTACATACTTAAACTGACATTCGAAAAAGGATTTTGTTTTATTTTATTTTGTCCATGCAACGCGGTATGAATCGACTACGACAAAACGAGTACTTGTGAGATTCACACCGCGGTTCGAACCGCTTGTGGTGCGAAACAGCGAAAGACCCCATACTCTCAATATCGTTCGAACAATAAACGTCATATAGACACACTTTTTAAAATACTACCCATTAATTAAAAAAAAACTATCATGCTTACAATCTGGAATTGAAACTCGCCAATTATACCTTTTGTGTTTTATATAGGTATTATTACACCCGTGTTACTATTATAATTTATGGACCTCGCCTAGGGCTCATAAGGGGCCCTAGACAATCGTTTGTAGCAAATACAAAATCGTTTTCCACTAAATCCGCGTCTCCAGCTCCTGTTAACATGAGCATGACAACATCCAAAAAAATCTCGGCAATTTTGACTTCTTGTTTGCTCCAACAATATTTTTTGCTTTCCATATCCGATGGAAAGCACATACAACAAAACATAATATCAATATTCATCAAAATCGATTTTTTTTTAATGTTTGAACCAAAACAGGAGCTGGAAATGCGGCTTAAGACTATTTGTTAACAACGGTTCTTGTGTAAAGCTGCTGCTATTCACAAACTCACGTTCGTGTTATAAAATCGGGATAGAACCCACTCGACCCCCAAAATTCGTCCCCCGGAAGAAAGTTCTAGATTCGGCTCCTATTTGAGTGCCCATTGGTCTCCGCGGCAGGAGACCAATCAATAATTATACAAATTTTATTTATTTTAAGGTACCCATCGTACCCCGAAACAAACTATATTTTCTTAATAACAACAATTTTACATTCTCTTGTTTTAAGTAAATGTTTTCAACTCACTTGTTAAACACCCTGTTAGAAGCTACGAGATTGTTCAGGCTGTAACATTGTTTCTTGGCCGATTGTATCTTGTTTAACCTGCTCATTAGTTTCTTCTGGTGCACTACCATTAATAATACCTGAAATAAGCATACGATCCTGAGCAAACTATTTATAATTATGACGAATGACGAGTTTTTAAGTCTAAAATGAACTTGTAAGTTTCACTACATTATTATTATGTACAATTTGATTATTCTATAACTTATTATTATTGACAATTATAATAAATCTATTATTATACCATCGATTTTTGTATATTGAATTATTATTAATTTGATGTTGATATATCCGAATTATGTAATTTTTTTTACAATATTTTATAATCCATTATTATGGAATTAAAATGTGTATTAGAATGATATAAATAAATGATTTGTATTTGTAAGAATGTAATTAAAAAAATATCAAACACATAAATATTGAAATATAATTTGTATTTGACATTTAGTTATCATAATATTATTAAAATAGTATCTCTTATCTGTTGGGAAAATAAAAATATATAAACAATAATACGGGCAGCAAAAGGGTGGCGCCTTCTAGTAAAAAAGTATCTTATTGAAATCTCTTACTTCATTCAGGATTATACTTTATTCAGTTTACAATGTAATAGATTCAAAAAAGCGCCGTCTTCAAATAATCATTATTCTGCCGTGCAGAGACTAAACCGCAGTAAAAGTAAAATGTCAAAAATAATGTGTACTTATTTAGTGTGTAATAAGGGGGCATAGACAAGCGCCGATCGTTTGTCGCTATCGCAAAAAAAAATGTACTGAGATGACATTCGTTATCGAAAAACAAACGACAATGACTGTCGTCTCAGTACATTTTTTTATCGATAGCGACAAACGATCAGCGCTTGTCTAGGGCCCAAGGTCGAAAATAAAATTGTACAAATTATTTTACTGTGGTTTAGTCTCTGCACGGCAGTATTATAGTTGCTCTCTTATGATGCAATATACTTTTAGTATAGAATTTCTACTTACCCTAGGATTGCTTGAAAGTATATTAAATTCTTTCAATTGCTTCAACTGTTCTAAACGTTCTTGCACTGTGTCTGGACGCATACAGTACACTTTCAGACAAAGGGCTTGTGCTTCTGTTGGTATTCTGTAACTCTGTTGAGAAACACACATTATTTAATACTTTTGTTCTCTACTACATTCTTTAATACATTTAAAAATTACGCTATGTATACTAAAGGGTCAGGTTCTATTTAATAATGGTGTGCATGTTGTCTTGTCCAAATAATCTTATTTGAATTTTGTAATAAATAAATAATAATAAATATTTCAGGACATTTCACATAGCGCCACCTAACCCCAAACTAAGCAACTTAATGCTTGTATTATGGTGGTTAGGGTAACGGATATAATACTTATATACTTTTCTTTTGTAAATACATACTTATTATAGATATTTAAAAAAAAAAAAAAAAAAAAATACTTTAACATAAGGGTTACCTACCTTACTTTCACTGTCAGAATCAAATCACAATTACATGTTGTGTGGCCAACCTATATGTTGCAGTTTCAAGTTGTTAATAACTACATGGCCTGCAACATAACCTTTTATGGTTAATTGGTGAGAAATCACGTTTTTTTAAATTTAGCAAAACTGGTTTCTGTGCACAGACAGTTTTCTGCAAATAGTATGCAGGTTTTATTTGTTTTAGGCACAGTTCAAATTTGAAAGGAATGGTTACCCTTGTTTATGATAAGTATAATAGTAAAAGTGACTCACCTCTAATAAGTCCCTAATTTGAATCAAAGCATTATAATTATTCTTCAAAATGGCCGGCTCTATTCTCACTGCCTCCCTTATATCCAGTCCAGCTAGAATTGGCACATTGTTTAATATCAGCTTAGTATTCAAAGGGTCTGATGATATTATGAAACCGTTTCTTCGAATTACTTGATTGTCAAACTTGATTTCATTCTCGGCTATGTTCAACGCTTCTTGAATGTCAGCCATAGGCCTGTGTCGTAGAGGTAGGTAGTTGCGGCAGTATTTTTGGAACTCTTCACTGGTTATCGACAGTCTCCATTTTAAATATCTTTCTAGGACACTAGTGCGGATTGCTACTGTAAAGTTACAAATGTATTATTTTTAATAAAATGAAACCTGAAATGTTATGTTTCGAATTTCTTTATTTATTAGTTTGTGCTCATCGCTTTGACCCACATAAGATGATTATTGGTGTGATTTTAATTTTTTTGTTACTAGTTACTCTCATTGGTTATACCTGCTAACAAGTTCGTTATGTTAATCTAGGATCTAAGCCACTGGAACTCAGCCACATTCCTTCAGCCATTTAAGTGTAAGTAATAAATACATGCACACACAAACTCTTGCATCAACAATCTTAGTATGACTTAATAGTCATAGTAATCATACTTGGTTATGAATATTAATAATATAATTAATGCTCACAAATAGTAGCGGATGCATCTGAGAATTTAATCAAATCTTTGTCCTTAACAGGCCATTCTTGTAAACAATCCAATAAAGCTTCTTCCAGTTCAAAATCATCTCTGACAAGACCAGCTTTCTTCAGACTAGCTATAGTTTTTGTTTTAGCAATAGTGTGGTATCTGAAAGAGCAATATTTGCACTATAAATGTAGGTAAATTTTAAAGATAATGTGTGATTCTTGATTTTCTAATATGCCTGTGAAAAAACTAAATGACAATACTACAGCTACTACAGCAGTTAAGAACACTTTTATTAACCACAAATCTGAGACAAGCCAATCTACAGAAAATCCTAGTGATCCAAACCACTGTCAGATGCCAGAGTGCCCAGAATGTTGGTTGCTGTTCATATATTAGAAGATGTGTTAAATCTCTTTACTTTTTTTCTCTGAATTATAAATTTAACTACTGAATGTTTGTTTACTGAAATTTCAGTTAATTCATTAATTTATCCCAAGTGTACTCTTGGATATATAAATAGTAACTTACTTTATTATATTCTTGGCACTAATAGCAATAAAACCACACTCTTTTAGAATTTCTCCATAATTATCCATTGATATAGGATTCATGCTGAATATGTGAAGATTCTGACAAGCCTCTAATGATGTGATGTTGAATTTCTGTAATATTTGCAGCGTACATTGCAACCGGTCGTCGCTGAGCTTGTCGATGTTCGGGTGCTTCTTTCTAAGATGAGGCAACTGGTCCTCGTGAATTAAGTCACCTGCAATTATATTACACCTTTTTGAGCTTTGCATTAACTAAAAAACATTTTGATATTGTATTTATTAACATGAAATTAAATCTGTAAAGCGTAATAGAGTTAAAAATATAAAACAAATACCTGTTGTTCGTTGATATAGATCGACAATCGGTATTCGATGATGTGCAGCTTTTGAGTAGTTCAGGCATGATAAATAAAAGCGACTATTCCCAAAAACTATCTTTTTAACGAAAATTGCCATAGTTTTTATTTATTTTGCAACATTTTACTTAAATAAATACAAACATAACCTATATAAAAATATCACCAAAACAAATCGCACTTTGACTTTGACATACACTGCTAATTTGACAATGACTGTGATTGTAATATTTTTTTTAAAGTTAAATCTGCAGCTTTGGTGCACTTTGTTGTGCGAACATAATTTTGCTAAATTTTGGTTACCTTTTCTCATCAACTTTTCTGCAATAGCTGCTTGCGTGCGGAAGATGTAGTACTGACGTTTATGACATGGTCTGCTTCAAATAGGCCCATTGGGTACATTTTACTACGGCGTGGCAACCGACTTTTCCCGATTCAACTCTGAAGGTCCAAGTTTGGCCTAACCACGATAGCGCTATGTCGCATCTTCCATGTTGCATGCACTTATTATTATTTTACTCTCAACTGAATTTGGCAAATATAGTTAGTATAGTAAAGTTTTCCTTCTTCTTCTTTTTCCTGATTCCGCAGTAAAAAAAAACAAATATACTGTCAATGTCAGTCAATGTCATGTCGTGTTTATTTTATTTGTCAGTGTCAAGTGTCAATAAAAATGATTGTCAACCGGCATTGTTAATTGTTCGGAAAAAATGTTTTTTAATTTTTTCATAATTTTTTATTTTTCAAGGAATTTAAGCTATAGAAAAATATTAAATGTAGTCTAAAATTACGGTTTGTTTGTTTTGAACAGTTTTCAAGGATTTTTACTTGTTGCTTATACAAGTTAAAATAAAACAAACACGGAGGTCAATATCACTTACAATAAGTACTTCAAGAGCTGATTGTACCAAGTTTTGGGACCCAAGTTACATTAAAATTAAATGATGGATTGGTCAGCTGTGAAGCATCAATTCAAACAGACATGGTTAACAACACTCATGAGTCTGGTCCTGTTCACAGGCGTTACATACTTCTTGGTTTGGTCTGAGGTACAGTACATTTACTACAAGTTTTCCAATAAAAATACATTCTATTGAAAAGGCTTAACGTAGCTCTATGAAAGAATGATTGTTCTCTGCTCATTCACTTTTCTCTGAGAGAGTGAATATTTGGTGTTACTTATTATATTTAATAGGAACTTATTGTAAAGACCACCTAAACTCAAGCTTCTCTGAGAAAGCTATTACCACCTGTCAATGTATTACAGTTTATTTCCAAATTACTGGATTTACCTAAATCATAGTTTTTAAAGCTTTTCCTAGCACAGTAGTGTAGAACCTTTTCAAATAAGTACCAGCTTTTTTATACTAATACATTTTTATTAAAATTTTAATAAGAATAAAAAATAATCTAGCCAAAGCTAGAGAGAGTAGTGTAGTGTTTGCTCATCCAAGAGAGAGTACCTATAATACCCATAATGTGTGTGTGTACCTATAACATTTCATAGAAAGACAGGGATACAGAAATAGTATAATACATCTACAAAAGTACACAATAATTTATTATTTTATATACTAACAATACTTCATGAAATAAAGACAATTAAATGTAATCTTATTCTAGGGTAGAACAATAGAAAGCAACCTAATGCTGGAAGAGTTGGTATCAGCGGCAGAGAGCATAGACGTCCACACCAGTGATGAGGCGGCGAGGTACGAAGGCAGGATAGTCCATGTGGTCGGCCCACTCAGGATATTGGAGCCTATATCCGAACCGGACTATAACATACATGTACTGGCTGTCAAGTTGAGGAAACGAGTGCAGATGTATCAGTGGATTGAGGAGACTACGTAAGAATATAGATTATGACGACCTCTGTGGCGCAGTGGGCTAATACCCGCCTGCAACACAGAAGGTTGCGGGTTCGATTCCTGCATGGGACAAATGTTTCTGTGATCCACAGAAATTTGTTTCTGTTCTGGGTGGCTCTCTGTATCTATTATAAGTATGTATTTACAAAAGAAAAGTACCTATATATAAGTATTATACCCGTTATCCTAACCACCATAACACAAGCATTAAGTTGCTTAGCTTGGGGTTAGGTGGCGCTGTGTGAAATGTCCTGAAATATTTATTTATTTATTATTTGTTGTTATGAGGAGCCTCTTTAACCCATAAATCCCCGAGCGGCTCGAACAGGCCGCATCCGCTTTGTGAATTTGAACCTTATTTTAAAGAAGCTGGAAATAATAGATATCATTTTTGACTTGATAAACATTTAAAAAAACAATAAACACAAGTGCAGTGATATGCACGCATCAGCTCACAGAGCTGCTTGTGCATTGTTAAATAATATTAATAAAAATTTAATTTAAGACTGTAAAGAAACTGACTGAACTGACTGTATAGAGAATAATAATTTAAACCAGAAGTGTGTCCTGGATCAAGGGGTTGTAGCTTAACCAAGAAATATTGTCACTTCGTGAGAGTGAGAGAGTTTTCGTTTATTAAGGGCTGTTAACAGGAATGTTAAGTTGTTCATATATAGATTAGTTTGTCATAGATAGAAATTGTTGAGCTTGCTGAACACTGACTGTGGAAAATACTTGAGAAAGCTGCAAAAATGAGAGTGAAAGTACACATTTGTTCATACATTAACTCACGCTCATGTAGAGCAGAAGCTGGCTAAAGAGAAATCTTAGTCCTGAACTGCACTGGGACTTATGATAAGCACCAGCTTTTAGCTAATGCTAAAAATGTACTGATAATGATGTAGGTACTGTTTTTTTCCATATTGACTGCCATCTCAGTACATTTTTATTTGTCTATTCCTGCAGGTTCTTATGCCCTTTTACTTCATAAGTATCTTGATGTTGAGCTCTTGTCGGTGTTTGAACAAGTATAAATAACATTTTAAAAAAGTTAAATAAATTTTGGTCTTTTCAGGGATCAAGAGAATTTCCTGACTGAACCTGGGGATGAATCTCAGAAGACATATTGGTATCACAAAGACTGGAGAGACTATGTGGTAGAGTCCTCCTTGTTTTATATCAGGCCGGGGCATCATAATCCCACTTCTATGCCAATATTCAGTGAGACACATGTTGCTGAAAGTGTTAAAATTGGATGGCTTTATTTAGGTAAGAAAAGATTATGTTAACTTATATGTGACAGATACTCTTTATATACCTGTATGTCTATCATTTCAGGAAGTTTTTTTAAAAATTAATTTTAATATAATATGTAGTAATTAGGTACTGTAATTTTGTTGTGTATAGGTTAAAAATAATGCCAATCCATGAATTTCGTATGTGGCTTCTACTTCAGGTAAACACGTTACACCCTAAAAACAGAGATTGAGAGAAACTTGTTTCAGGGGTTTTTTTTATTTACATGCACATTTCTATTCTAAGATATAAAGAACATTTTTTAATTGGTGACTTAAAAAAGCTATACAACAACAAGCTGCATTGTTATGGCATACATAAAACCACTGATTAACCCTTTGATCCTAGAAACACTTCCGATTCAAATCAAAATTGACATCTAGTATTTCTAGCTTCTTTAAAATAAGGTTTAAATTCGCATGCGTGGGTGCGGCTCTATCGAGCCGCTCAGGGGAAAAAAAAGAAATATAACATATAATAAAAATAAATAAATATATACAAGCACCAATCTACGATTTTTACTATCGCGAGTGTTCTCCTTAACTAAAACAACAGTCTAATATTGTAAGCGTCGTGTTCTGCAGGCGTGAATTCCTGATGAAGGACATCGTAATTGTCCGAAACCGTGGTCGAGATATTCTCGACAATATTAGACGTGAGTTGTGCCGTTTTTGTTGTTTTAGTTAAGGAGAACACTCGCGATAGTAAAAATCGTAGATTGGTGCTTGTTTATATTTATTTATTTATTTTATTATATTTTATATTTCTTATTTTTCCCTGAGTACTAATCTGTAACTGAAATGATCCTGAAATATAAACTTTCATTTTCAGGGTTAGATGTGAAACGTAAAGTGAATGACTACTACGAGATCTGGTCTGACTCTCGGCCCGAGAGGAGTGACATAAAGCTTCACTCAGGGTTCTACTACCATGGAGACAGTGCATTACAGCATGAGATTGGAGATCTGAGGATACACTTCACTTATGCAGGCAGAGAGGATGATATCGTAAGATTATTTATTTTCAGCCTGGTTTGTCCCACTGCTGGGCCCTCACTTCCCTTTTCTGGCTTATGATAAAGTGTATTGAACTGCTAAAAAGAAGCTTTAAGTTTTAGCCTTTAGTTTCTTTTCCGAGGAGGTATTGAATGACTCGAAAACAAGTCTAACATATTATTAGCACCTTTCATTTCTCTATCTTTTCCATTTGAAGAAATCTGCAGAAAAAAATCTTAAATTAATCAATTGAGAAATAACACTTTGGTTGTGACATGGAGCTGAACTGATGATGGAGCTGGAAGATGGCCATAGGATCACCGTATTTAAACAGCTCAACCCTGTCAAGTTTGGGCTCATGTGATTCATCTTGATGAGTACTTTGAAAGAAAGAAAGAAGTTTTATTTACGACAAATTACAGCATTAAGGTAGATATACATAAAACACAGTAAGTATATAACATTTGCCGCAAAAAGGCCCCAGCTCAGCATATGTAGGTTCAAAAGAGGACCTACGCTGGTCCGCTGGCACCAACGGCAGTGACATCACGGCCAGGCTAACAATATACACATAACATAAAAAAAACATAATATTCTACATACAAAATTAGGACCAAAAAACATTTTTATACATACATACTTTACATAATTTGGTACTAGATGGTAATAATAAAAGCTTGTTATAATTTTTTTTTTTAATTTCACTTGTGTCATAAAACATTAACCTTTATTTTCCAGTACACAGCAGTGGGTGTAGTAGAGAATGGTGTGCTCCAACCGTACAGCCCTGAGAACTTCCCCACAGCGGACCCTATATCACTGTTTAGAAAAGGCTCATACAGTCTCAAGCAACTACATGAGTTGGAAGCCAGAGATGCTAATGTACACACTTGGAAGTACAGACTACTGGGGTTTGTTCAGGTGTTCGCGTCGGCTATGACTTTACACCCTGATTGGGTCACTTTATGTAAGTATAATAGCTCGTTTTTTTCAGGCAATAGTACATTGACAACAAATAGAATAGCCAGAGGCCCATGTCAATATATGCCTTAAAGACTTTTTATTATGTCGCTCTTAAACACGGGCTAAGCCCGGGCCTTTTTATAGGCGTACACGGAGACAAAAAAGTCCAACGCGCAGAGGCCCTTTTGAGCTTTTAATATAAATGTAATGGGTGACACTTATTGGAGTCTGTCTGTGAGTCCATCTATAGAAAATGGGCTCAAAGACAAAAAAAAAGACTTTTTACAAGCTTTATATTACTTTCACCTGTCTGTTGTCTGTCTGTCTGTCTGTCTGTCTGTCTGTAATCAAATCTTGCAAGTTTAATTTGACCCACTTCCCGGTTTCCAATTGAGCTGAAAATTTGCATGCGTGTGTAAATCGGATGACAATGCAATATTTTTATGACATCGAGCTGATCTGATGATGGAGTTGGAAGGTGGCCATAGGAACTCTGTCATAAAACAACGCAACCCCATCGAGTTTGGGCTCATTTGATTCGTCTTGACGAGTACTTTATGATGCAAGATGATAACAATAGTTAAAGCTTGTTTTTAAAAAGTATTTTTTAAATTTCACTTTTTATTATTATATCTAGTCTATACTTTCCCACTGCTGGGCAAGTAATCCTCCTATAAAGACTTACATATCTTACTTATATAAATGTCATAATGTATAATATCCATTTGTTGCAGTTTTACAAAGTCAATGGATATCAAATAACCTGAGAAGATGCACTCGAGTGTGGGTTAATTTAGTGTTGGCATTTTCTTATACGCTTTTCGTCATATCTGTACCTTGGTAAGTTAGTTTATTGACTCTTTTTTTTTTAATAGAAATGACTTATAGAAATCTGACTATTCATTTAATGGGCTTAAATTTCGGGAATTGTGAATTTCATCATCAAAATTGAATATGTTGCTTGTGGCGTGTCAGAATCATAATGTTGATATCATAGATTTAGTATGGTTACAAACATATTATAATAATTAGTGTATTGTGTACATTCTGACGCGCTTTTGACGCGTGTGAGTTGTGACACTCTCTACAAAATAATTAATAAACGTTTGTTCGCCTGCGCTTATTGAAAGTAAGCTTATGTTAGTTAATTTTTTTTATTCACTTGACTGTAGAACCAACTTAAGAGCTACCTCTGATTGTTTCAGGCTAGTGCATCGGCCGGGTCTAGGCGCGCTAGTGCTAGGCGGTGCTATGCTACCTCTCTTGCATTACTCGACGCTGCTCACGCGGAGAGCCGCCCCATCACCTCAGCCATACACTAACTGGACTGATAGGGATCGCTGAATGAAATATAAGCCTGTGTAGGCTTATACGACTCAATCCCATTGATTTTTGGTAGTTGATGGAGTGTATAAGAACAATGACGTCATTGAGTTTAGTACTAAATCGGAAGTATAATATCAAGAATGTGGTTTTACCAACTAAAAAGTATTTTTGATGTTCGGCTGGGTGACTAGTGACCATCATAAAAAAGTTTGGATTTGGTGTTTCGCTGGATGATTCCAGAGTTTAACTGTAAAATATAGTTTTTTTTCGCGTTTGTAAACGGGCCAGGCCTTATGTGAAATCACACCAAACTTCTGCGCTTCTTTAAGTAATAGGCGTGTATTTAGTATGCGAACAATGACATTATAATTCTGTGTTTTTACAAAACGACGGACTTCCGATTGTAGCAGGACTAAACCATATTCTATGTGAACAATTAACGTGAGTTAATCCCAGGACTATATAAGTCCGAGTTTAGTAAAAATTGGGTTTTTGTGGACTGGATCGATGCCAAGTAGCCGCGTACTGATTGAGAGAGGCGTGTGATCATCCTGGCTATACAGGTGCTCAGTCGCTCAGCACATGCCTCGAATACTTAGCCGCATGCTCAGCTAGATCACAAGGTACTTTTCCAACGGGTAAAACCGCTGAGCACAGCTAAATCTATCTCCTAATTGAGCACTATGTGCAGTTGACCAATTAGTGCAATATTTTATTATGTAAGGACTGTAAACTATATATTTATTCATACTTGTGCTACAAAATATAACATACTAATAGGTACAGGCATCTTGGGTAACTTTAAACTTTTGGTATAACTTTGAACAAGGTGATTTACTAATTTATTACATGGAAACATACACATAGTTGTTTCAATTAAAAAAATTGCGTGTAACGGATCCTTAAAATATTTTCTAAATACTTCAATGATCCGTCCATGTAATAAATTACTAAACCCTTTTTACAACCTCGTTCAAAGTATCTCAAAGTCTCGTTCAAACCAAAATTCGAAGTTACCCAAGATGACTGTAAATCTAAACGTGAAATCGTACCTACTATAAGTGAAAAAGAACTGAAATCTTACTTCCTACTTTCTTTCCTACTTCTTACTATTTAAAATAAAAATAAATAATATATTTAGTCTCTCAGTTATGAATAACAAACAATATTGGATATATATTCTTTGGTTCGTAAATATAATAAAAAACTTGCGGGTACGTCACGCCTAGCTATATAATGTTCCAGCCAAGCAGCATGCCATGACGTCACGATTCTCCCCTAAGCAATTTTAGTGCGCTATATCTATGCCGTTTTTTATTAAATTAACTTATTAAAATAAGTGTTCAGCATTTACAGTCTACTTAACTAATATTAATTTTTTGGGCGCATCCCTATTTTGTATTGTTAGCAATAATTAATATATTAATCTAGTCATTATTAACTCTTAAGTATCAAAGTGATACTATGCTCATATTTATTATAATGGATTTTATAATATAATTTTATAATGAATCTCTTGTATAAGTGGACGCAGTTAAGCGAAAATGTTCCAATCCACAGGCGTGTCAATTTGAGATAAATGCACTTTTGTGTTTTAGCCGTACTCCGTAAATGATATAAATATTTTGTTTTCTTACAATAAAACTCACAGTTTTTAATTTAGTGGGGGACTTTAGTGCAAAACCTGTTTTTTTCTTGCAGAAGCATGATACTTGGCACATTGATTCCTTATGTCAAAATAAGCTGATTTCGATCGGTAGCCTAATGGAAGGGGCCCTCTGGTAGCAGGGAGGGGGGTGGAGGGTGCGCTCCACCCGGCTTAGTTTTAAAAATTCTGGAAGACCACGCATAGCTAATACGTCAAGTTTGGTATCAATTTCGGATAAATCAAGGACGTAGATTTCATTTCTAGTATAAAAAAATGACATTAGTGATGATTTGTTTAACAAAAAAATTAAAAATTAGAATTACGTAACTTCGTTTTTATTGTTCAAATTACTGTAAATTCAAAAATACTAGTTTTTTTAATAAACAAAAAATATGTTAATAAAGTCTAATTTATGTAGATTAAAAAATATATAATTTTATATTACTTTTCTTAATAACAAACCGCATAAAAAAATCTTTTGCTGTCCCGGGCCGCAATTTTCTTTTAACCGCCATGAAAAGGGTTGTTAGTAAAAAACTTACTATTTTATGCTGAAGTTTAAAACTTGTCACAATTACAATTCCTTACGTTAAAATAAGCCGTTTAGAATCAGTAGCCGTCGGTAACCAGCCTTCTGACAGCGGGGAGGGGGGGGGTGAAAGGGGCGCACCACCCAGCTTCACTTAAAAAAAATCTGGAAGACCACGTATAGCTAATACGTCATGTTTGGTATCGATTTTGAATAAATCAAGAACGTAGATTTCATTTCTGATAATAAAAAACGCATTTTATGGGTTTTTAACCAAATTATAACACAAAATTAGTTCTTAGTTTTTTTATTTAGAGGCACTTTAATTCTAAATTATAGTAATATTTTGTGATAAACATAAATATTTTTCAAAAGTTTATTTCAAGTAGATTAAATAAAATAGAACTGTTATATTATTTTTATGAACATTTACTCGTACAATTTTTTTTAAGACACTAGAGTCGCTATTTTCTTCTCACCGCTGCGCTGCGTTGTAAACCCCCATCAACTGTAAAATACGACTATGTACATTCATTTAACATGTTATTGATATAAGAACTTGATATAGTCAAACATAAAATTCAGAAAAATCCTATGGCACATCATAATTTACTCTCCCTGAGACAAACTTTTGAAAAATAGGTGCGATAAAACGCGATCAAATCGCGGAACGGAAACTGCTAAACATTGTTAAGAATCAAACTGTTTCAACAAATTGTTATCTAGCAAAATTATAAATACTCCAGGCTTAAAGCTTTTTTATATCAGTATGTTACATTCCAAGACTGATTCTTCCAAAGATAATATTGTTATTATAGCTCATTACATTTTAAGACCGTCTTCATGCAGTTTTGCATCAATCTCAGCAATCCGCCCTTTATTTATATATTAAATCAGTTTCGTGCATAATATACTGGCCACCAAAACGGTGTTAGATGAATAAGGTGTCCCTTTGTTTGCTTATTGCTTCTAAAACCAAGCAGGAGGCTGGAAAATAGCAAGACTCGTATCCTTCGACTAGCATAAAAGTACCGCACAGAAACTTAACTCTACCTATATGGTTTTGATATGATGTTTTGCGGTCAATGAAACTGCAGATCAAGCAGTAATTACTACTCGACAATCAATAACTATGTAGGAAACACCTTATCACAAAAAAAACACTATTTGGAAAATATACTTCTACTTCCATGATATGTCTGTATACCAGCATTTGTTACACTCATTTTACAAGGAACTTTGTTTGAGAGAGGCTAGGTATAATTTCTTGGTTAAGTCTAACCCATCCTCTCTTTTGGTTTAGGAAGCAAGAAGCAGACCATTCCTTTGTCTGAAAACCTTTCAGTTGTCAGAATATTGTGCATGGGACTGATTAAATAAATAAATGCAAGGCTTATCATAATTCGTCATAAAATGTTTTGAACTATATTATTATTATATTATATATGGAGCATCCGTCTTGGAAAACAATATAACGATATAAATAAGCTGTAGGTGCCAGTAGTATTTATAATTTTTCCACATTACATTTAATTGAAAAATAGATGCATAACTTTGGTTAACCGTTTATTATTAAAGAGATACGAATTTCGGGCCTATTTTTTAAAAGTTTGTCTCAGGGAGAGTAAATTATGATGTGCCATAGGATTTTTCTGAATTTTATGTTTGACAATATCAAGTTCTTATATCAATAACATGTTAAATGAATGTACATATTCGTATTTTACAGTTGATTGGGGTTTACAACGCAGCGCAGCGGTGAGAAGAAAATAGCGACTCTAGTGTCTTAAAAAAAATTGTACGAGTAAATGTTTATAAAAAAACTATAAAAGTTCTATTTTATTTAATCTACTTGAAATAAACTTTTAAAAAATATTTATTTTTATCACAAAATATTACTATAATTTAGAATTAAAGTGCCTCTAAATAAAAAAAACTAATTTTATGTTATAATTTGGTTAAAATCCCATAAAATGCGTTTTTTATTATCAGAAATGAAATCTACGTTCTTGATTTATTCGAAATCGATACCAAACATGACGTATTAGCTATACGTGGTCTTCCAGATTTTTTTAAGTGAAGCTGGGTGGTGCGCCCCTTTCACCCCCCCTCCCCGCTGTCAGAAGGCTGGTTACCGACGGCTACTGATTCTAAACGGCTTATTTTAACGTTAAGGAATTGTAATTGTGAAATGGAAATGAAATAGTAAGTTTTTTTCTAACAACCCTTTTCATGGCGGTTAAAAGAAAATTGCGGCCCGGGACAGCAAAAGATTTTTTTATGCGGTTTGTTATTAAGAAAAGTAATATAAAATTATATATTTTTTAATCTACATGAATTAGACTTTTTGAACATATTTTTTGTTTATTAAAAAAACTAGTATTTTTGAATTTACAGTAATTTGAACAATAAAAACGAAGTTACGTAATTCTAATTTTTAATTTTTTTGTTAAACAAATCATCACAAATGTCATTTTTTTATTCCAGAAATGAAATCTACGTCCTTGATTTATCCGAAATTGATACCAAACTTGACCTATTAGCTATGTGTGGTCTCCCAGAATTTTTAAAATGAAGCCGGGTGGAGCGCCCCTTCCAACCCCCCTCCTCGCTGCCAGAGGGGGTGCTACCGAGGGCTACCGATCGAAATCAGCCTATTTTTACATTAGAAATCAATGTGCCAAGTTTCATGCTTCTGCATGAAAAAAACAGGTTTGACCCATTTTTGTCGCTTAGTGACTCCACTAATTATACAGTTTAAGGCGCTATGGTAAGTGAAATGTATGTTTTTCAAAGCCTAATATAGCAAACTTTTAAGAAGATCTACTACTTTATATTTTAGTATGTGTAACTTCAATCTTTGAACAAGAGATCTTTATTAACAGAAACATGATAATTGTTTTTTTTCTCGATAGTTTTATTTTTTTTAAATATGCCTAATTTTCTTCCTTCCATTTAAATATTTGTAAAACTAGGACAAAAATAAACATTTAGAGTACTTTATTTGATACATAACATTCAAACGGATGGCTATATATAGGTATTTTATCGATAAGTTTATTAAATGATTTTTAATTGAATTTTAATTCCCACGGAGCATTACCGCACGCACTCAGAACGCCGGTGACCACTGTCAGCGTCGGACCTGTGCACTTCGATCTCACCTGCACTACGGTTACACACGCGCGTTTGAATTATTTAGGAGTACTTACATATATTGTGAATTTCCAAATCTCAGAAGCGTGTAGGGGGTTTAATTTATTTGTAATTAGATAATAAATATTATAATCTTTATTTTGTCCTTCTAGTCGATTATTAAAAAATATAACACACACGTACTATATAAAATAAATAAGATTAAATTAATTTAAATTAAATATTATTATAAGTTAATAATTTAACTAGATTAAATTAATTTAAATTAAATTTTAATATGAATTAATTATTAAATACGATTAAATTAATTTACATTAAATATAAACGATAAACTAATTATTAAATTAGATTGAACTAATTTAAAATAAAATCAGATAAATTCGAAAAAAAATCAGATAAATTCTGAAAAATTCTGATAAATTCGAAATAATCAGATAAATTCGAAAAAAAATTAGAAAAATTCTGATAAAATCAGATAAATTCGAAAATTCATCAGATAAATTCAGATAAATTCAGATAAATTCGAAAAAATCAAATAAATAAAAAAAAATCAGATAAATTCTGATAAAATCAGATAAATTAGAAAAAAAATCTGATAAATTCCGATAAATTCAGATAAAATCAGATAAATTCGAAAAAATCAGATAAATTCGAAAAAAAAATAGAAAAATTCTGATAAATTCAGATAAATTCGAAAAAATCAGATAAATTCGAAAATTCATCAGATAAATTCTGAAAAAATCTGATAAAATCAGATAAATTCGAAAAAATCAAATAAATTCGAAAAAAAATTCAGATAAATTCTGAAAAATTCTGATAAAATCAGATAAATTCTAAAAAATCAGATAAATTCGAAAAAAATTCAGATAAATTCTGAAAAATTCAGATAAATCAGATAAATTCGAAAAAATCAGATAAATTCGAAAATAAATCAGATAAATTCTGAAAAAATCTGGTTAATTCTGATAAATTCAGATAAATTCTAATAAATTCAGATAAAATCGGATAATTTCGAAAAAAAATCAGTTAAATTCTGAAAAAATCTGATAAATTCAGATTAATTCGAAAAAATCAAATAAATTAGAAAAAATTCAGATAAATTCTGAAAAATTCTGATAAAATCAGATAAATTTAAAAAATCAGATAAATTCGAAAAAAATCAGATAAATTCGAAAATATATCAAATAAATTCTGAAAAAATCTGGTAAATTCTGATAAATTCAGAAAAATTCTGATAAATTCAGATAAAATCAGATAAATTAAAAAAAAATCAGATAAATTGGAAAAAAAATCAGATAAATTCGAAAAAAAATCAGTTAAATTCTGAAAAAATCTGATAAATTCAGATTAATTCGAAAAAATCAAATAAATTAGAAAAAATTCAGATAAATTCTGAAAATTCTGATAAAATCAGATAAATTCGAAAAAATCAGATAAATTCGAAAATAAATCAGATAAATTCGAAAAAAATTCTGATTAATTCTGAAAAATTCTGATTAATTCAGATAAATTTAAAAAATCAGATAAATTCGAAAAAAATCAGATAAATTCGAAAATATATCAAATAAATTCTGAAAAAATCTGGAAAATTCTGATAAATTCAGATAAAATCAGATAAATTCAGATAAATTCTGAAAAATTCTGATTAATTCAGATAAATTTAAAAATCAGATAAATTCAAAAAAAAAACAGATAAATTCGAAAATAAATCAAATAAATTCTGAAGAAATCTGGTTAATTCTGATAAATTCAGACGCTGACAGTGGTCACTTCGCTACTGAGCGGGTGCGGTAATGCTCAGTGGGAATTAAAATTCAATTAAAAATCATTAAATAAACTTATCGATAAAATACCTGGCATAGCTATCCGTTTGAATGTTATGTATCAAATAAAGTACTCTAAATGTTCAGAATTTTTCAGAATTTATGTTGTAACCTGATTTTATCTGAATTTATCAGAATTAACCAGATTTTTTCAGAATTTATTTGATTTATTTTCGAATTTATCTGATTTTTTTTCGAATTTATCTGATTTTTTTTAATTTATCTGAATTTACCAGATTTTTTCAGAATTAATCAGATTTTTTTCGAATTTATCTGATTTTTTCGAATTTATCTGAATTTATCAGAATTTTTCTAATTTTTTTTCGAATTTATCTGATTTTATCTGAATTTATCAGAATTAACCAGATTTTTTCAAAATTTATCTGATTTTTTTTTCGAATTTATCTGATTTTTTAAATTTATCTGAATTTACCTGATTTTTTCAGAATTTATCAGACTTTTTTTAGAATTTATTTGAATTTATCAGATTTTTTCAGAATTAATCAGATTTTTTTCGAATTTATCTGATTTTTTCGAATTTATCTGAATTTATCAGAATTTTTCTAATTTTTTTTCGAATTTATCTGATTTTATCAGAATTAACCAGATTTTTTCAAAATTTATCTGATTTTTTTTCGAATTTATCTGTTTTTTTTTAATTTATCTGAATTTACCAGATTTTTTCAGAATTTATCAGACTTTTTTTAGAATTTATTTGAATTTATCAGATTTTTCTCAATTTATCTGAATTTATCAGATTTTTTCTGAATTTATCTGAATTATTGTTTTAATTTAATTTAATTAATTGGTCCAATTTAATTAATCTAATCTAATCAATTAAATGTAATCTAATTTTGTTTTTTTTTTCAACAAAAAATACGTGTATCTATAATATTTATCTCGTGTCTCATTTTTTCGATCTTGTCCAAAAATTTTAGCACATTGTAACCCCTGACGCAAAATCGACGGGGTTTTATAAGTTTGACGTGTTTGTGAATGTGTGTGTGCTAACTACATGCAAAGAATCAATCACCAAGGGTCAATGACCGCGCACGTTTTACGATAAGCGTACGCCACACGTTTCCAACGGGCGTTCTGAGCAACTTTTGCCCGCACTAAATACCTAATCCGCTCGTAAAGCCCCGCCTTAAAACAAAAAAGTGTACGGCTAAAACACACAAAAGTGCGTTTTTCTCAAATTGACCCCCCTGTGGATTGGAACATTTTCGTTTAACTACGTCCAAGTATGAATCTAATATTATTGTAATCGCCAAACCCAAGTCCCATAAAATGCTATCTTACTAATATTATAAGTGGAAAGAGTCAGAAACGTTCATTTTTAAAGGCGACTTGTAAATGTTATGATTCTGCAAGTAAGAAGCTTTTGTTAATGAATGTTTTTGTATATCTTAAGGTGTTCCTTCACTTGGAGCATTCGCCTGTAATTTTACGTTACAGAGTGTAGTATTTTATTTTAGTGTAGTATCAATGAACAAGTGACATTTTAGAAAGAAAAACTTTTACAAAACAAGCTTTTATTATCTACACCAAAGAACTCGTCAAGACGAATCATACGAGCCCAAATTCGATTAATTACGGAGTTTCAATGTCCATCTTCCAGCTCCGTGTCATAATAATATTGCATTCTCATCCGATTTGTACATGCATGAAAATTTTCAGTTCAATCGGAAACCGGGAATTGGATCAAATTAAACTTGCTAGTTTGATTACATAAAACGGACAGTTGAAAATAAATAAAAGCTTGTAAAAAGGAGCACGGAGCATTAAAGTTCGCAACTTGATGATAGAATTTTGGTACAACTTGTAATATCTCTATGAAATCTAAGGTTTACATTGCAGGCGAATGCTCGACTCGCCTATCAGGGAGGCAATAATGTAACGTAATGCTCAAATTCATGTCTGAAACGATTTTCTCTATGCTGAAACGTTACATTACACACGAATGTTCCAAATGAAGGAACACTATTAGATAAATAATAATAATTGTAATGAGCATCATATCCCGTACAAAGTACCAATTAGTGTTAAATTATATGTAAAATAATTAATTTATGATTTTAGATAAAGCCAGTTAACCACTTCGCGCGACTTATCAATTTCTTAAAGGCCAGATCTTTTCGCGGCTCTCTTTATCGCTGTATCAAATTTTCAAACAATAAAAGTCATAAGTATTCTTGAATGTATTGTATTGCCAATTATGCAGGCGTGTGTATGAACGAAGTGGAACGCGGGGTTTATTATTAAGAGGGCTTATAGAGCTGGATGCTCTTAAAATGTTAATTCTATGAATTTATGCTGCTAAATGTATCAAATAGTGCAAGCGAGAGGGCATCCAACTGTATATCGCCATCCCCCGCGGATAAACGGATAACTGCAAAAACTCAACTCACTCAACAGCAAAAATAAAAATCCTATTTTTTGTTAGAATATTTGTTTCAGAAACCAGAACTTTCAAGATGCATAATTTTTTTATTTATAACAAGAAAAATGTAAAAAATTGAGTAGATGTATTTGGACCTATAGAATTTGAATATTAAATAAAAGCAAAAACAAGGCAAAGGCTATTATCCGTTTATTCGCCGGGGATATAAACCCGTATTTTGCTGCGCGCAAATGTTCACATACACTATCAAATTTTGTTTTGGTCGAGAATTTTACACTGCGACATATAGTGAGTCCCAAGTGGAACTTGCTTATAAGCGATTTTGACATTTTCTTTGAAAATTTGACACACGTATGACGTATGTATATGTTAGCGCGATGTGCATTAGTTATAGCCAATAGCCGTACGAGTAATATCATTATTTTATTTGCGGTTTCTTATCTGATGGCCACGACTTGTTATGATTCATTATTCAACAGAATTATAATGTAACTACTAGCTACCACTAATTGATATTGTAATTGACTGCATAGATCACCTTTGAGCCTTAGGCTTTAATTATTATCTAAGTGTTAATCTACACGAGCGATTCTATCGCGATGTAGAAATCGTTTCGATCGTCTGTCATTAGAGGAAAGTACACAACTCTTATCATAAAGAACACGCAACCTATAATGTTCATTCGTATAAATAAATCCAGATATATGAACGGGAACGATATGTCAATAATACGATGTATCAATAAAATCATAAGTTAGAGTTACTTTGGCTCAAGGGATAGCATTGGCTTAAGGGGAGGATCTCCTGGTTTTTTTTTTAAATCGATTTTGTTTTTTTTAACATAAAATGAAAGCTATATTCGTGTAGAAACTATGTGCCAAAGGATATTTCGATACGACACGTATTTCTCGAGTTAGAGCATCTTGAACGTACCCAAGTCGCGCGCGCTGCGGGACGCTCAGGGACTCGCTAATACTTACTTACTGGATTGGCGCGAGAACCCAAAGTGGGTTTTGGCCTCCGATAACAAGTCTCTCCAACTCGGTCTGTCCTGCGCCACCTCCCGCCATTCTTCCACGACTCGCTAATACTCGAATAATCTTCGTTTGACTTTTTTTTATGTGATGAAGTAGAAGACGAGCAAGACGCTCTCCTGATGTTAAGAGATAACGCTGCCCATAATCAGTACAGTGCTACTTAGGATTTCACAATGATGTGAAATTCTAGGAGCACTGCACCAACGCTTCTTACTCAAGAGTCATAAGATCTTAAGACTCTTTAGCCCAGTAATTTCACTAGCTACAGTGCCCTCCTACCGGAGCACAGTAATGTTTGCACATCACTGCTCAGGCGGTAGAATAACTGGCACTGTTGGGGTACCCACCTAGACGACCTCCTGCAAAGGAAGTCTACCCCCGGTAACACGGTAACTTAGTACTATAATACTTCGTTTATTTAACGTTTAAAAACAGTTTATCGAGTTTTTTAGAGCCAAAGTTAAGTCCCAAAGCCAAAGTAACTCTTTTATATATTGAATGTCTATTGGCATATTGCAATATCGACGCGATATTTTTGCTCGTGAAGATGAACCATTAAACGTGCACAAATACTTAAAATACTTGTAATATAACTATAGTAGCATAGAAATGTCCCTCGGTTGTGAAATCCCTCTGGTTTTATAAAACTTGTATTTACAAAATAAACCCTATTTATAATATGTATAGATTTTTTATTTTCATGTTAACTCACTGTACTTGCAAAATGTAATCAATTATTTTATTAAAGTTGTTCTGGAACTTTGTGATATCTCTGCAGCAGATTTGTTTTATATTTAAAGTTAAAAATGATGTAGGTACCAATTTATACATTTTAGACAAATGGAATCAAGTTACATAATATATTCTCGATTTAAAGATTATTTTGAAAATAATACCTACCTATCTTCTAAATTAAAATAATAAGATTAAAATAATAGAAAGAGAGAGTCCGAAGCAAAATTAGATAAAAACAGTGCGACAAAAAGCAAATTGATCGCTGTTTTTGTCGAGAAATGTGTTGCCAAAAAAGCTCAATCTGATTTATTCCCCTTACGCTGCAGCTACAGAGTCCAGCATCTCACGCACGCGCACTGCCGATGTTTCTCATCAGCTGATCTCTTCACTCCGCCCTTATTCCCGCATTGGGTCACACGTGATTCGCCATTAACCTTACGAAGGTTCGTGCCGTAAACAACAGTGATTTTTCTTCTTGCTTCACTAAGTGTAAATTATATCACAGCAATGAAAGCCGCGGCGATGTCTGTCTGGGTGTTCATCAACCTCCTGTGCTTCGGTATGTGCGGTTATTTATACCTTATTTGGTCGCAGTACTGGATGTACATAGAGAAGCAGAGATTGTTCAACAAACCTTCAGAGATGCCGCACAAATCGTCCTCCTTGACCTTCCAAGAATCCGAGAAAACGTTAAAATCTCCGTTCAACTCTACGTTGTTTATACATAAGAACCGGCGGTCTGCTGTCGGGTCTATATGGAGCAGCAGCATCCTGGCTCAGTCCATGAAGACGGCGCCTCAAGTTAATCCGTCCACTAACATTGTGAGGAAAAGTCATGGTAGTCCGAGATTTCCGAACATTCACAAAGCATTGCTGGAGTTCGACAGCGAAAAATACGCTTGTGATGATCTCACATCGTCAGAATGCCTGGCGAAGACGCAAGAGTTCAGAGAGGTTTTGCTGAAAGAGTTCCATAGGGTCCTAATGGGCGAGAGCAAAGTGTTCCGCTCAGGATTGGATTCCCAGAACATCTATGACGTCAAGTACGAAGGAAGTTACAACAAGGAAACGTCGAAGCGGGATATAATGTGTGCCTTGAAAAATGTAAAATTGAGCACCGTCACCGCAAAGGATGAGCCGTTTGCCAGGCTTGGGTTTTCCATCGTAGATCCTCCGCTGCAGGGAGGTCGCCAATATAACACCTGTGCTGTGGTTACTAGTGCGGGAGCACTTATTGGGTCCAGAATGGGGGAATTTATAGGTAAGGCGTTTTTATATCTCTAATATTAATAGCTATTATAAAATAAGTTTCTAAATGTATTCTGTTGCCAGAATGTCCCTTAGAGTTCCTAGGAATACGTATAACGAGACTTGACAACTTAAATCTTGGAGTGATACGACGGGTAGGTTATGTAGTGCCGTATTGCATAGGGCTTTGTATTGAAACGATAACATTGCAATTCTACTAAATATTCATGCGTATAAGATTTAAGTAGGTACAATACACATGTAGTCATAGGCAAATGTGGTCGTAATCGCCTATTCGTATACCTAGGTATGACCTATACATATAATGCCTATAACCTAAAAGGACTTAATCTTATCAAAACAGTAAGGTGTCGACGACGGAACCACGCGGCACGTCTCGACAATGCACCCGATGATTCACCTGCACATGAGCTGGCAGCCGATACCGACTTCTGTGAACACTGAACTATGTCCTCGCTTCGGTTACTTACAGATATATGTTAGAATAGATGCCGAGAAATCACCTTTTTGCGTGCCTAAAGCTAGTGGTGCATTGCACCACATAAGGAAATTAACACTTTCAATTTTGGTTATCTTAAAATGATTTTAGTTACGATACGACCGAAAATAGTTACCAACTTACTACGGCGCAGCAATCCAAACTGAGTCTTGGCTTCCGATACAAGATCACGCCACTCTTCCAGATTCTGGGCCACTTCCTACTTTCTACCATGACTGACCTTGGAGCGCTTACGGATCCCTTGCCACCTCATCCTTCTAGCGACCATAAAATGCTGTTTGGTTTTCTTTTGTTTTGGTTTAAACCCGAAACGTTGCTAAATACAATCATTTTTAGGGTTCCGTAGTCAACAAGGAACCCTTATAGTTTCGCTTTGTCCGTCCGTCCGTCCGTCCGTCTGTCTGTCCGCGGCATTGCGGAGAAACTATAAGTCCTAGAAAAGTGTAATTTTGTATACAGGTAAGTAATAATAAAGGTAAGAGAACGGTGACAAAAAATAATTTTTAATTAATTAATTTAGGCTACCTCCCGTACACGTAAGATGGGGATGATTTTTTTTTTCTGGCTGATGCCTTCGTGTGGGGTGTCGTTGAATAGGTATTTTAAAATGAAGGACGGTTTGCTAAGAAACTTTTTCGATTTCATGTTCTGTTTGAAAGATATTCAAGTTATAAAAAAAAAATTGAGCGTCCCCCCCTCTAAAATCTGAACTACTAGCTTTAAAATTCTGAAAAAAATCAGAGGTATGCTTTCAACCATGAACTTTCCAGGAAAACTATAGCGGTTAAGATAAAATTATTAGTTTCGGTAAAATCAGCAAAATAAGAATACCTAAAGCTAACCTAGCCTATAGTTTATTAATGCATAACTAGATGGCGCTAGTAGTAAAATTAGATCGCGCAAGCGAATTGTTCATGGTTGTATTGTTTACGAGTTATAGCTATCACAAATAAATCACCATATTACAGTGTTACTTAGCTCATAATTTCTAACTTAAGTTTTTTTTATTATAATTTGATATAGCATGGTCAAGGCTACTTGTGTGAATGATCCGGATATATTTTTTTTAATTTGCGGAGAATATTATGCTCAAAGAATTCCGTTTGAATGTGACAACGTTCTTTAGGCTTACAAAAATTACTTTGGATACTCCCTGGAAATTAACGACAAGCCTTGGATTCCCCAAAAGTTATGCAAAACGTGTGTTGAGTATCTACGTTTGTGGACAAATTAGAAAATAAATAGATTTTGATACGAAACCGCTATAATGTGGAAAGGACTCGAGAACCATCACGATGACTGTTATTTTTGCTTAGTGTAAACATAAAACTATTGTTTTGATTTTATTAAAAATTAAGTATGCGGAACATAACTGGCTCATAATGTGTTCATTTAAAAATGGTAAACTTTGTTTTAGGCCAATGGTGGTTATATTTTTTTTTTGTAAAGTAAGAATTATTTGGACTTTTCTCAACACGTCCAAAAACTAATGCGTCACTTTCAAAGGCTCGAATGTGACATAACCATCAAGTTACACTCTCTCCACGACCACCTAGACTATATTCATGACAATCTTGGGGTACTAAGTGAAGAATTGGGCAAGCAATTCCACCCGAACTTTTGTTCGATGAAGTAACGCTATCAAGGCTTCTGGAACGCACATATGATGGCTGAATATTGTTAGAGCATTTAGAATAGCCCTTAGAATAAGAATAGCATTTAGAATAGCTCTGCCTTCAGTTTCAGCAAGAAAATCAAATAACATAAAGAGTTTTTCAACTTAAACTTAAATTAATTAGGATCATCTCTACATTGACCACCCACAAGGTGGACAGACGACCTTATAAAGGTCGCTGGATGCAGGTCGCTTCCAACCGGTACATATGGAAGTCCAAAGGGGAGGCCTATGTTCAGCAGTGGACGTCTTACGGCTGAGATGATGATGATGATGATCTCTACATTTATAGCGTTTTATTACGAAAACAACATAATATGTGTCATATCTTTTTAACTAGAGCTGATACAGAAATTTCAGTCACAAATTTGAAATCGTCGTCAAAAATCATCCAAAATGCTGTTGTGTAGTGTATTCAATCTACTAGAACTACGGAACCATACATTGTGCGTGGCCCGACTCGCGCTTGGCCTATTTATTGAACATAGCTTTTGTCTTTGAGCGTAAGCTACACCTACTGCAAAAATACCAATAGGGATGTTGACTAATTTTTGGAATTGCTTTTATATGATAGATTGACCCATTTCATACACGAATATCATATTTTTATGCAAAATTATATGATATTTCAATATAAAAATACGTAAATAAAAATGTTTTTTTGAATTCTGGCTAAAACGTTCCGAACAGTCATCTGACAGCGCGTGACGTCACACCACTGGCATGTACTTACGCTTCCTAAGCAATGTTCCTGATTTCGACACATTTTAATTATTCATAACTTAAAAACCACTGAACCGATTTTGGTGTAACTTATACTGTGCCCTTAGTTGGTCAATATTTAAGCCAAAAATAAAGACAATAACTAAAATGTCTCTCTGAAAATATAAGATCCATTTTGGTTATTGACTTTTTTTTGCTTAAATTTAGACCAACTTAGAGCACAGTATAAGTTGCATCAAAATCGGTTCAGTAGTTTTTAAGTTATGAATAATTAAAATGTGTCGAAATCAGGAACATTGCTTAGGAAGCGTAAGTACAGGCCAATGGTGTGACGTCATGCGCCCTGATTGGCGTTCGCATTCGCGTAATAATAAGTAAAAATTGTTGAAATTAAAATTGATTTTATTTCATTTTGGCTTGTAAATAGATCCTTAAAATGTGATTGTAGGTTTTTAAATACTGTCTTTTATGTGAAAAACATAACTTTATATGAATTCGTAACATGTGTCAACATCCCTATTACCTACGGGTAAAAAAAAACAGTTTTATTTATTTTAGTTTAGGGAAACGCAAAGAAATATTTACACAAATTGATGAACTGGCGGCATATATTCTGTACATACTCGTAATGTCCATAGTTACTTGTCTAATGTCTGTTTACAGTTACCGTCCCAAATGCGCTTTAGTTACAAGCTTTATTATATTTATTTTGTACGTTTACTTTTGTGTCATAGATCAATAACCGGCAATGAGCGCGTTTGTGGCATACTTTTGAAATCTGTTCGGACGTGGGCGAAAGTTACGTTTTCTTGGGAGATTTCAATATCGTTAGTGCACCGGATTATCTATAAGGCCTCTATATTATAATGCACGACTTTTCATTACTTACGTATTTTCATATAAGTATGTATTGTATATTATCTCTATGAATTTATATAAAAGGTGCACTGTTATGAGTAAAATACCTCTTTAATTGTTTTTTTTTTTTTATTTTAACTTTTTATTAAAGAGAAAAATCTCACAACTTGCAGTAGGTACCTACCTAGTTTGTTGACGTGTGGATAGAATTGTGCAAATAGAATAAAGAATTATAAAAAAGAAAAGTAAAGTATTTTTAACGTATATAGGTAGGTACCTACCGAGTAAAAAATAAAATTATTATAATTTCAAGATTTTTAACAAAAAGATTGCGTAACAAAAGGTTATCTCCGTTGTGCTATAGAATATTTCGTAATGCGGAGTCAATGCAACAAGAGCTGTATTATGGCCCGAGTAGGGTGATCGACCGAGTATTGTCCACTTATCGCATCGGATCTTCGCTTTGTGCTGCGCATTGAAATGCGCTCGCCGCCCTCTTCGACGAACGGCCCAAAACGTATGCGAATATAGCAAATGGGACTCTACGCTAATTCATGTGTCATTTTATAATGTTAGCACTTGAAGTTTGTGAAAAACCCAATTTCATTGTTTAGTAATTGTGTGTAATAAATATATAATTATGTGGTATAAGTAGGTAATAATAGGAAATTAATATGATAGGTAATAAATACATTAATCGTCAATTTCTGTGTCAGAATTGTTTCATTTTTATTGTCTTTTATGGTAATTTGTGAAACGCGTATTTAGTGTTATTAGGTACTTCTTTTAAATAAAATTACGAGTATACTTAGTAACTATTAGATACATTGTAATAATATGTACCTACTGCTCTCCTTTTATTTACCTGTGAGGTAATGTTACTATTTTATACAACGAAGTAAGAAGACGAGCAAGACGCTCTTCTGATGGTAAGAGATAACGCTGCCTATAATTAGTACAGCGCTACCCAAGATGTTGTTAAAAATGTAAAAAAATCTGGGTATACTGCTCCGACGCTACTTACTTGAGACTCATAAGATGTTAAGACTCTTCAGCCCAGTAAATAATATATAATATAGTAATTTCTCTAGCTACAATGCCTTCCTACCGAAGCACAGTAATGTAGGTACCTAGGTACTTAAGTGTAGATATATGTTCTTCTATCCAGCTCATGCCACGGTCTCTCTAGCATTTTCTCCCCGGACTTAGGATTCAATAGCTGAGTCCATCCTAATTGGTGATTCTACCCTAGCCATCGGTTTGATTTATTCATGCATAGCTCAATAAAGCTCATTTTACACAGAATATGCGACGTCTTGATATGCTGATATGGCCGATGGCGCCGGCGCCTGCGACGCTTCTGTAAAACCTTCGCGTTATGGAAAACCCAAGTTGCTTAATCTATGCTAATAGCTATGGGTGAAGAAAAGTCCTGTCTCTGATATATTGTCATACTTTTTAAATAGCCCTAATAACTCCCATTCAAATAGCTGTACATGTCGTGTACCTGTATCACTAAACATTTACGTAGTTATAAAGCCGAGTATTGTAAACACACATTAAAAAAGAGTATCTATAAGTTTCTTGTTCGTTCTTCTCACAGTACGTCTTAACGGTAGAGGTATAATATAATGAATCACTGCGAAACATTAGAATTCCAAAAATGCTTTATTGTAGACTATTTTAATTAATACAAGGTTTAGGGATCAAGATCTAGGTCTTAAATATGAACTCTACACAAACACTGCATTGTATTAAGCTAAACCTAAGATAAATATTAGATTTGTGTCAGAACATCGCTTGTTATTTTTTTTATACTAACAAAACGAGGTGCTCATTAGGTGTACTGAGAATCAATCTTGAGTGTCAAAGATCGAGAATCGAGATCGGAAATACCGGATAACCGGTTTAGTTGAATAAGTTGTTATCTGTTATTATTTTAATTTAGTTCTCTATTAATAATAATAATAATACCGTGAAGCTTTGTTTCTTTTATTGTGGTTGGTTAAAAACAACGTAGAGTTCGTATTCATCGTCTGAGGAAGGCGAAAGTTAAATTAAATCGTAGAATCCATTGTAATTCCACAAAAGTAAAATGCATAAAAGTGATTCATTTTTTGAAGTAATTGTTATTTTATTACTATGGGTAGGTATTAGTCATTGCGACCGCAGGACATGTCGCTGTCCTTTCTCAAGAACTTGATAAGTTTATTGTCCAGACGTGGGATAGACGTGACACATGCTTCCGACTAGAATCATCCTAAATCACATTTTAACTATTATTCTTATAATAATAATTGTAAAGAATGTTTGTAATTGAACTCCTCCGAAACGGTTGACTGATGTTTATGATATTTTTTGTGTATGGTTTGGTAAAATCCAAATCAAAAAGCCTTTAAAAGCAAATGTGCTCCACTGCAACCTATTTGAAGGCTGCAGAGGAGCACTTTTGCAAGCTAATTTTTACAAGGTCTTTTTCTTTTAAGACTCTACCAACCATTTGTAGAGTACCTCTGTGAGAAATTTCTAGACCTACCTAGGTCTGAGAATAGGTCATAAAGCATTTTTCAACAGACGACAGACGTAGATGAAATTGCGCCGGTTATTTTGATATTATCATTATTAGTACAGTCGCACCATCTTCGTCAACGTCTTGATTATAAACGCGAAAGTTTATAAGAATCGAACTGTGTTTGTTACTCTTTCACGCCTAAACGACTGGTCTGATCAGACTGAAATTTGGTATGTAGTTAGCATCATATGGGCTACTTTGCAGTGCTGGTAGACCTACATAGTATGTTATACAGGGCGGGTTGCCAGTGCCTTTTCTTTGAACTTTGGACATGCTGCTGTCCAAAGTGCGTGTCTAGTGTCTAGATACTCATACGGGAACTTACCTACAATAAAAGATGTCATATTGTCATGTGTGCCTCTTTGTTCTTACAAAATAATCAACATGATGTACAGTCAGTTTAGATAAAATCGTGTATGTACCTTAAGCAGTTATTTCCTGCATCCCTTGCGTAGGCCTTCATCTGTACTTTATCTTACAAAAACGGGTTCTTACATCATAAAGGCGGCAGCTTCTTTGCATATAATGGTACTTCGCGCTAATCGGAACTCAACGCCAGAGATTTATCTCTTTTAGACATAAATGCACAGCGGCGCGTGAGAATAACAACGTCATTACTGATAAATTTGGAGAAATGGCTTCTTTGACACTTTCGTGGTCATTTACATTAAATAACGTTGTGGTCAGGAGTGCTTCACACCATTTATGCTTTGAGATGAAACATGTTTTTGATTAAAAAGCCACGGTTTCATTAGTTACGACTTATGACTTTGTTTACGATTTTTTTTTTATTTTGTTACAGCTCAGAAAAAGTAGAAACAAGAAGCTCAAAACTTTTCTGTGCTAACATTAACATTCTGGTTTTCAAAGGTGCTTTATAAAATTTATGTTTGTTACGGAACACAGTTACGGAAAATTGATTTAGTGGTTTTAATGTAGGTAAATAGATTTTGACCAATTTTACTGGGAAAAGAAATGATTATTGTGGGTAACCACCATTATAGCCATAAAACTGTAGGTACGATAATTGACTCATTGTGGTCTACTCGTATGTCGCTCGTGGTCGACAAAATATGAGTGAGCAAACTAGGTACTCGAGTCAAGGTGCGAACGGAAAACCCGTGCATATTGAGTAGGTAGTAACGCCCGGTGGTGTTACTCGGCGTAACCAAATATTATTTGATAAAAATGGAATAAAAACTATCATAAGTTTGGCGAAGGGCCAAGACTAACCAATTTTCATTTAAATCGGTTCTGTAGTTGAGGTGTGGAGAAATAACTGACAGAAAGCTGGAGCCACTGGAGTAGGCGTGTTCTAGAGTGGAAACAGCGTCTCGGGAAACAAAGTGTTTCGGCGTCCTTGGGTGAGATGGGGCGACGATATTAGGAGGATTGCTGGGAGTGGTTGGAGGAGGAAGACGGACGACCGAGTTGAGTGGCGTGTATTGGGGAGACCTATGTCCAGCTGTGAACAATTATGGACTGAAGATGATGAGACAGAAAGATACACTTTCGCATTTAGATGTAGGTAATATTAGTATTGATTAAATATGGCGATAGGTGGAAATCCGAGAAGGGGGCGTGTGAAAAAGATTTGGTTCAACTGTGTGAAAGAGTATTTGCGTACTAGGGGAGTGGATGAAGATAATATGACGAATGATAGAGTAGAATGGAGGAGAAAACGTGTTGTGCCGACCCTACCTAGTGTGGGATAAGGGCAGGAAGATGATGATGAATATTAGTATGAATTGAGTACATACCTATTTTTGTTATGAAGTGACTACCTATGAAAACAGTGTCGGGTGCGTGTTTGAACATTGTGGTAGTGGTCCGAAAGGCACAATGGGCTATGAATAATGCAGGCCCTCGGGTTGTTGACATTCGCCTGCAGGCTGCGCCGCGAACAATAGCTCCCGCTGAACATCTCTCTGGATTTGCATAAATATGTATTTGTACGTGTTTCATATCCTTAAAACGTACGATCAGTGTACATAAAAGAATTTGTCATCTACATATCTTTGTCGACAAATAACAATGATATTTCTTTCCTTGCCCTGTCCCGTTGTTATATTTTCCGGTTAGACTTTTCCAAGAGAAAAGAGTGCCAAGGGAAATTAAAGGGATTACAGAATATGAAACTATAGTAGAAAAGCGGACCTTGGCTATTAGCCGGGATTCGGGATAAACGGAAAGTAGAAAAAGATTGAATATGAAACTAACTCAAATCTTGTACTTTTCTTCTTTCCTTACTTTATTAGTTGCGCAAATTTTACCTCTTTTTATTATTAGTAGTTTTTATGTATTAAAAATTATCTTACGAATATTATAACCAAGAAAGTTTGTAATAATGGATGGATGTCTGGATGTATATTTGTTACTCTTTCACGCATAAACGGGTGGACCAATTAAGCTGAAATTTGGTATAGAGATAGCTTAGACCCTGGAATAATACATAGGCTACAGTACAGCGGGCAAAACCGCTGGGGGCAGCTAGTAGTAGATAATGTTACATGATGACTCTATTTAAAAACATTATAACTTGACCCCAAGTCCATAATACAAATATATTATCCTGTTTGTCTTAAAAAAGTAGCTGTGGTTAGTTTACAATGAGAGTGGATGTAATTATCGAGGCTTTTATCTGCAATCATGTCGTTAACTTCCATTGTTCCGCTTTCTTATATGTGTGCCATCAGCGACTGGTGACCCATCGTGCGGAAGATTATCTCTTCGATCGATGGGATAATTACGAATTATGCCATGAGATTAATTTCTGTTATTAAATTATCACCTTTGTACGTTTCTCTTTAGAAATGTTGTGCTGTTTTTTCAGGAACTTACATCTATAGTGTTGAAGGTAGTTAACTCGCGCAACTTTGTCTGTGTTGAAAAATACTTCTTTACCAGACAAAGATTATGTTAGAGATAAATATGAATAATGAATTGGTCAAGTCGTTTCGGGGGAGTTCTATAACAAAAACTGCGACACGGTTTTAACATAAAGTATTATAATATTAAATTTCTTGCTAGGGTGTTTCTTGTCTTCACTGTCACATAGATTAAATTCAACTAAACAATTTCTACGCAACTTTCCTGTCAGATGTTTTATTTTTCTAGTAATATTAAAAAATTAAAATTTTGTAAAAAACTTTAACTTAGTTTATTCTAATCTTACACATCTAATGTTTACATTCATAATCATAAGTAGCCGTGAAGTACAAAGAAAACAAAGTTAATAAACTGTGACAAATCCAATTCAATCCATTAAGAAATTGTTCTAACTCAGCGCCGAACGCCGCGTCACGTGCGATTTCAATGTGTCATGTCGAAATTAAAGCAAAGAAAGATTTCACTCATTTTATTTAACCGAAGGTGTATGTATTTCTAAATTATTGAAATGGAGCGGAAACATTTTGCAAGGTCGCATAATATTATTATGTTGGATGGAGCTGTTGCGATAGTTTTTGTATTGTTCCCAAATACAAACTGAGTAGGCCTTGTACGAATTTTAAATGTTATAACAATACATAAATTGTCACGATTTACGATTTTACCAATTGTTAATCTAGTGTCACTAAAAAAATACTTAAAAACGTAATATTATGATAATGAAAAATATTACATAACAGAATAAAAAAAATTCTGAAAACATAAATTGATATACCTATTTCAACCTAGTTGCGTCCTGTGGTTTTACAATAATGGAAAATCGGGATAAAAGACAGCCTATCTGTTCATTCTGGTTTTCAGCTATCTACCCGAGCTATACCGAGTTTTACCGCAATCGGTTCAGTCACGGTAAAGAGATATACAGGGGTTTTAACAGGAAAAGCAACATATTCATTTTTATGTGTATTTGCACTCACGTAGTGATAAACAAACTTTTACCTCTATAATAAGACGTATACCACTTGTTGACGGCATGTGTTCGCAACGAAGCCCAAAGACAAAACGTTCCCTTCATGAGTACTTGTAGCGTGGGTATGTGTAGCAGCGTCTTGGCTTCCCCAACATCGGAGGAGGCCATGATGCTGGTATATCTGTACTCATGCATTACTTTATAAAAAATGTGTATCTTGGTTGATTTTGACTGTTATATAAGTAGTAAGTTTATTTCTTTTCTGATTATTGATTATTGTATATATGTATATCTATGTAATTACGGGAGTGACATAGTCACGATGTGACAAAACTCCTTTAAATAAATAAAGATAATAATAAAAAAAACCTCTATAATATTAGTTTGATTCCATACCTCTACTATAGATAGATGAAATTTGGCATAAAATAAATATAGTAGCCTAGATTCTAGAATAAACATAGGCTATTTTTAGCGGGTAAAAACCGATGAGTAAGTCTAGTTACCTACTAATTCTTTTGTAAGAAACAATATCTATATTTTTTAGATTCCCACGACATGGTGCTGAGGTTTAACAATGCACCAACTGAAAATTACACTGAAGATGTCGGCTCCAAAACTACTATGAGAATACTTAATTCACAGGTACAGCACTTACAATGTATTAGGAATTTATAACTTACTAAATATATTATGTAGAGTTCACGATTTTACTAGATCAGACGTCATTATATAAGATCAGATCGTTTTTTTTCGTAGATCGCCAATTCAGGCATAAAAATAGCTTAATAATAATAATAAGGTCAGCGGATTCAGAAGAAAATATAAATAAGTACTATATAAAGTTTTAAGGAAATTAAACATAATGTTACCTTTTACCTATGTACGAATTTTTCCTGCAGTTTTGGCGGGAAGACGTGATAAACTTCCAAGAGCATATTTTATAATTTATTCTCTAGAAAAATTGCATGAAAATTTGTTAAACAAAGAATTTTAGTTAATTACTGATTATTCTGATTGTCTGACATACTTACCTACCTTCATTTTAATTTTTAGGTCGTAGCAAAGCCTGAATACAATTTTCTAGAGGATCTTCTGTATCATGGAATTTCAATTCTCATATGGGATCCGTCTAACTACTCATCTACTTTAGAGGAATGGTACCGACACCCTGATTATCCATTATTTCCTATTTATAAAAGGTGAGGTAAAAACTAGCATAAATAATTATAATCTGTGAATATAATTAATGAATAATTATTGTTTGCCTTAGAGATGATTTTATGAGAAAACATCACAGTTATCCTTACAGTGCAAGTCTATTGACACCAAAGATCTTTGATCCTTTTTCTAAGATTGACGCAAAGCGGAAAAGAGGGAGCCAGAATTTACCATTGCATATAAAATTTTTGCCGTCCGAGCAATGTGATTCGTGCTCTTTTCCTCTCGTACTCGTCACACAAAACAACCTGTTTTGTGGTTCTTCAAGACTTTATTTTCGATCAGTTCAGACGTTTGCACCTTAGTTTGACTACCAGCTTCTCAGGCTTTAAAAAATCACTCTGACGAAAATGGTAATAGGTAATTACATGTTTAAAATGTGATTTATTTCCAGACTGTTAGAATTAAGGCCCGGTGTGGACGCGCATCTTCTAAACCCGCAAGTACTGTGGAGGCTGTGGTCTGTTCTTCAGAATTCATCTCCGTATCGCTTAAGAAAGAACCCACCTTCTTCAGGATTTATTGGTAAGATTTCATTATTTGGATACATGTTGTTAAGCGAAAGCGTAATTTTGCTTCGTAGCAAAAGCGTAGCAACTCACGGTATAGTTACTGTTTTGGTCATGTTAATTCATTATTTCCAGGAGCTCTTATATATGTTGTTTTATAGTTATAATATAAAAATTCAATATTGAATTAACATGTTATATGATTTATGATACAAATAAAACTCAGCACGATCAAATTAATAATTAAACCTACACTTACGAGCGATCGATTTAGTTACCGAACTCTACATGTGCCTCTACGCAGATGAAATTTATTTTTTCTTCTAAAAATGTCGAATGTTTCAGGTCTCTGGCTATCACTCCACCGCTGTCGACTAGTACGTATGATAGAATACGTCCCATCTACACGAGCGTCTCGTCGCTGCCACTACTACCGTTCGCGTAATGATACCGCTTGTACTCTCGGCGCGTGGCATCCTCTAGCGCAAGAGAAGGCATTGGCCGAGAAACTGAGGGAGAATGCCGATGTTGACGTCTTCCAGAGAGGAGTTATTGAAATCCCCGGCTTTGTTAGCGTACAGTGCTAAGTTTTGTATTGGAAACCCTTGTTTGTGTCAATTTTATTAGCAAATCCTTTGTATTTATTAATATTAGATTTAATAAAAAATAAATATTGGTACCTATGTAAATTACGTCCCACCTACACGAGCGTCTCGCCGTTGCGATTGCTACCGATCGGTAAACTGCCTTTTTGTAATGGAAACTATTGAGTTAATTTCAAAATTAAATACTTAGAATATATATTATCTCAGGCGCAAGAGAAGGCAAGCAGAGAACCTGAGGGAGAATTCTGATGTTGAGAGTCTTTTAGAGTGGAGACTTTAGGAGAAGGATCTGGCTCATTATTCAGTGAAGCTTGGCTTTAAAACTCCTAGTGTGTACCGGCTCTTAAGATCAGGCGAGATAGTGGTCGTAACCTATACGGAATTAAAGTAATAGGATATTTATGAATTTGTCAATTTGGTTGATGTACAATTTCCTCGTTTCACAAAATGTTCAGATCTGTTAAACATTTGTTTCTTTTAAGTCCAGAACTATAATGTCTATTTAGCTTGCGTAAGATACCTTACTCCGACTTAGATATAATTTTCAGTGGGTAAAACATGGACCCTTAAACATAGGTTGTTATAAATTAATAAAAGGTATGTATTTTAAATCAGGGTATTAAAATATACATCTAAAAGGGCTATCAATGAGTTCGTATGCTTTAAATTCAAAGATTATATGTGTAGATAATAGATTTTTAAATTGCACAAATAAATTTGGCGAAAAAACTTCTTTAGATACTACCTACGAAGTTCTTCGTTAAATACTACGGAATACGGAATAATATTTAATTTTGTAGTCTTGAACTGTAGGTACATAGTACAACTAATAAATATTATTGAGGTACATATTATGTACCTTTAATTACTTACATGTCTTCCTATTATGTCAGCATAATGGTAAAAATAAATGAGACATTTATTTTCTTTTTCATACTTTTAGAGAATAAACATAATGTAATTTTAAGGGAAAATTAAGCGTGATTAAATTATAATTAGACGTCAATAAATTTTAATATTAAATACAAAATAGCCTTTTCATTTAGTCTGAGTATGGAACAAATAAATGGTTTCTTTCCTCACTCCATCGATAAAAAATCCCAAATTTCCTTTTCTGGTTCCGCGGTTTCGTTTTTCGCGACTTTCTATGAATATGTCTCTTTAAACCCTCAGTAGATACCTAAATAATAAATCTTAAAATATAGTAATCATGGAGGAGCTTAATATTTCTACTAGCTAAATACTTACGCACTCACATAGACACATATTTATAGGATACAAATTTTTACATTACGACTTTCGAATAGGTACTCGTATATTATGCGCGATAAGTCTCGATTCCCAATTAATAAAATTAACATTACAACTTTGTCTTGTAGGTTCACCCTTATTAAATTACCTACGATGTCTTGAAATACTTACTAAAACTCTAATCAATAAAACAAGTGTGCTCCATATTTTTATATAGCACATTCATAGGCGTACCCAGGGGGGGGGGGGGGGCAGGGGGGGGGCCTGGAATCGAATGTCCTATATTATATCTGTAGAACAAGAAATAAAATTTTCTTGGCGCTCGCAGTAAGGTGATCACACACGTCACTCTTTTCGTAGTCCAAAATATAAAATTTTCTCGGCGCGCGCAGTAAGCTGCTCGCGTTGTTTTAAATAAGAATAATTTAATTTTCCAACCGCTCGGAGCAAGTTAACCGCACTCTTTTCGTTGCCAAAAATATAAAATTTTCTCGACGCTCACAGGAAAGCTGCTCGCGCTATTTTAAGGAAGAATATTATAATTTTTCTACCGCTCGGAGCAAGTTAGCCGCACTTTTTTCCTTGCCAAAAATATAAAATTTTCTTGGCGCTCGCAGCAAGCTGCTCGCGCTTTTTAATGGAAGTATATTTGAATTTCATTACCGCTCGCAGCAAATTAACTGCAGTATTTTCGCTACCAAAAATATAAAATTTTCTCGGGGCTCGCAGCAAGCTGCTCACGCTATTTTATTTTTATTTATTTTATTTTACAATCGTAGGGAAACTTACATCTAGGTCTTAAATTAGGGTACTTAAATATGGTATTAAGGACATTTACAAGTTTCCACATATAGGCGACAGAATAATCAAGCATATTGTGGACAGAGAACTAAGAGCAAACTAAGATATTTAACATAAATACTGTATGGTTATTACATTGAATAGGTACATAGACAAATTTGTTAACACAAAAGTCTTCTGTGATTATTATTATTTATTAGGTAGGTACTACCTACCAAAAATATCACAGACGAGTATTCGTTTTACTTGACTAGCAGAAGTATTGAATACATCTAGATCAAGTCTGTTTAAAGGATGAATATTTTAATTTTCTTACACTATGTGCGAGCCAAAATCAAAGTTTGGCGTACCTTTAAATAGGTCCTACCTGCTCAACGTTAAAACATATAGGCACAAAATTCAAGTTTAGTAAATAAAAACTGAAACCGCCCTTGCCTGCCCCCCCCTAGACCAGAAGCTGGGTACGCCTATGAGCACATTGTTACCGCGATGAAAAATTGCATGATCTGATTAATAAAACTTCAGTGTAGCACTCTATTCATATATGCAAATGTACTGCTATCTACTTCTATATCGGCATCGGTCTATTTAGTTTTGTATGCACAAGGGGACGACATCATGATCTTGAGTCTTAGCAAATGAACCAGGTATTCACTTAGCTCCAATGTAGCGACTTTACCTTTACCAATAAGCGCATCCAAGAATATAAATGCGAAAGTAATATAAGTAGCATAGAGCCTGGAATAACATATATTTACCTATCCACTTTTTAGCGAGTAAAACCGTCGGGAACATCTAGTTTTATAACGACATCTTTCTTTTAAATTTTTTGTTAAGTCGTGTGAGCGCGTATCGAGACTACTTGCGACTTGTAGCTCATGCAACATAATATTTATTTAAAAAGAACCGAGGTTAAAAAAAGATACAAAGTATATAGAGCACGAAGTAAGTTGATGTTGTTAATCATGTTATTTTTTTCAATGTTTAGTTGAAATTTGATAGTAAAGGACATCTAGGCGATCTACGGGTTACTCGTCATTGACGAGGAGTCTTTTTTATTGTAATTACCCCGTTTGTCTTGTAAAATACTTACCAAATTTTAACATAGGTACACTTTAGCGAGCAAACCAAGGTGGGTGTCCCATCTTTTGGGTTTGTTATCTATAGCATGTGCTTAGACAAGTGCTAGCACGAAAACATCCTACAGAAGTGAGCAAGTGATTGTGATATATCATTTTATGTGTTTGAGGTAAGGTCATGAGGCGCCCTTGTATATTTTTAGCGGTTTACTCGTGCACAGAGAACAGTGGACGACATTGTCGCTTGAATACTGATGGTGTCGCCACGATACCATACCTAATTACTGATTCCGAGTGAGTGCACGGAATTAGCGCGACATCAGAGATGCCTGGAGAGCGGACAGCCCTACGCAATAATCAAACATCTTGGCGCTGTTCTTGATAACTTCTGAAAAACACTGGATCTAAGTGTCTTCGTAACCTTCCATAAATAGCCACTATAATTAGTAGAATAACTAGTAATAGTGACCTAGGGCACATAATGCGTAGTCCCAAATATGCATTATTTCTTCGTAATAAATATGAGCTATTACAGCCCATAATACAGGGAAAGATAAAGGTAAAAAGAAGTCCAGGAAGAAGAAGAACATCTTGGATTAAAAATCTGCGCCAATGGTACTAGAAAAAATTGTGAAAGAGCACGCGTATTTAGAGCTGCTGTGTCGAGGGTTCAAATTGCTATGATGATCGCCAACCTTCGTTAGATGATATCACTCAAAGAAGAAGAAAACTAGCGTATTAGCTCAATCCTATTTAGCTGATGTCCACATCACAATATTTACCTTTGTGCCAAATTTCAACTGAACCACTGAACTTTTCAGTGGTTTGAACTCTGCATTGATAGATCAGTCAGTCATGATTTCGTTTACTCAGATTATGTAGAGATCAATCGACCATATATTATGAGGTGTTTAAATTTTATGATAGGTATACCTACATACATATTTATAACGTTTATCGAGACCCAAGACAAAAGCACTTACAACCAATCTTTATTAAAGCAGGACCAGTAGCCATTCAGAGCTCTGCATCTGAATTAACTGATAACTTAGGCTTATTAGGCATGAAACAATATAATAAACATAACAATATAAGTGGAAATGTACTTGATTTAATTTTTGCATCTTTTAATGTAGATATTGAGCAGTGTGGCTTTCCAGTTGTCCCGGAGGACAAGTTTCACCCGGCTTTAGAAATAAATGCATCTGATATTTTATGTACTCCATTCAGCGAGCTACCTATTGTTAAAATAAAGTTTTTTAAAGGTGACTATACTGCTATTAATAACTTTTTAAAATCACAAAACTGGGAAATCCTACTTAGTAGTGACTCAATAGAGGTTGCCACTGAGAAATTCTATAACATAATTAATGAAAGCATTAATAATTTTATTCCAAAAGTTATAAATAAAAATAAATTAACTTATCCAATATGGTACACATCTGTCTTAAAAAAGATTATTAAAGAGAAATATAATTTACATTGCCGTTGGAAACTAACTAAAAACCCTAGAGATTATGATGAATTTTCATGTATTCGCAGACGCTATCACAGAATTAAAGAGAAATGCTATACAAGATATTTAGAAACAACTGGAAATTCAATGAAGAATAATCCTAAGCAATTTTGGAAATTTATCAAAAGTAAAAAAAACACCACCGGCTATCCTAAACACTTCACATATAGAAATAACACATATAACAACGGAGTAGATATATGTAATGGCTTTAGTGAGTTTTTTCAAAGTGTGTATGATAATCCCCATGATGATAATGATGACCACTTAACATCAACAGTTTCTCTAAACTCTCACAGTATATCAAAATTAATTATTAATGAAACTCAAGTTGCAAAGTATATAAAGAGCTGTAACCCTAACAAGGGTTCAGGAAGTGATTTAATTCACCCTATATATGTAATTAAATGTGCAGATTCTTTAGTGAAACCTCTATGCATTCTTTTTAATAGATCGTTAAAGGAACATTTATTTCCTAATATTTGGAAGGTAGCTCACATAATTCCCTTACACAAGAAAGGTTCCAAAATTAAAATTGAAAATTACAGGGGAATTTCTATACTCAATGTGTTTAGTAAGTTATTCGAAAAAATCGTATATGATTCGATTTATCCGATTATACATCAGAATGTAACTCAGGAACAACACGGTTTTTTACGTGGACGCTCCACAATTTCTAATCTTACAGTGTTCACAACTGACGTCTTGAAGGGTATGGAATTAGATGGTCAAGTAGATGTTATATATACCGATTTCGAAAAGGCTTTTGATCGTGTGGATCACTGTAACCTTATTAAAAAACTTTATAAAATGGGAATTCATGGGGATCTTTTACGCTGGGTTAAATCTTATTTACAAAATCGTTCACAAGCTGTTATTATAGGAGGGTACAAATCAGATTATTTTACAGTAAATTCGGGAGTGCCTCAAGGTTCACATCTGGGACCACTATTCTATGTGGCAACTCTTAGTGACATTAACTCATGTATCATACACTCAAAATTTCTAATGTATGCAGATGACAAAAAAGTTTATTATAACATCAAATCTGTAGAAGACTGTCACAAGCTACAAGATGACCTTAATCGTCTAGCAGAGTATTACATAGTCAACAAAATCTCAGTTAACTTTAAAAAATGTCAACAAATATCTTTCACTAGAAAAAATAAACCAATTCAATTCATTTATAAATTTAATAGTATTCCAATCGAAAAAACAACACTAGTTCGAGATTTGGGTATAATGCTTGACAACAAACTTCTAATGTCCTATCACATTGATCATATAACTAGCAGGGCATACCGTATGCTAGGCTTCGCTATACGCACTTGTAATGGTATTAAGGACATACACTGCGTAATCTCTGTATACCGCGCATATGTACGTAGTATATTGGAGTATGGTAGCCCTATCTGGTCACCTGCATACGCGACTTACAATGATCGTATAGAACGTATACAACGCATTTTCATAAGACATCTGAACTTCCGATCAAGACACGCAAGAACTACATATGAGGAGGACTGTATATTCCACAATCTATTAACACTCAAAGAACGCAGATGTCTCCTAGATATGTCACTCTTACATGATATTACAAATAACCGTTTAGACTGTCCAGATCTTGTTAGGAACTTGTATTATAGCACTCCCATTCGTAGAACCCGGCACACAAAACTTTTTCATATCCCATTTCACCGCACAAACTATGCTAAAAACAATTTCTTTGTACGCACTGCGGCTACCTACAACAATATATTCTCAGAAGCAGACATGTTTGCACATTCCAAAACCGCCTTTAAAGCCAAAGTAAAAGATATAATACACAAGAATAGGGAATAAAATTCTGAGCAGTGAGCAGTTCTGAGTAGGTAAGTAATAAAAAGATTTCTGTCTGTATTATTATAACTTAATAATATATTATAAAATAGAATATGTAATAACTTATAGTTAATTCTTCACCTAGTACCTATAACCATGGCAGGCACACACACACACTGACACACACATACACACACTGACACACATACACACACACATACACACACTGACTCATCTACTCATATTTTAGTTATTAAATTGTTTATGGTTACCATGCTTGCAAGAATATCACATAAATTTTATTTTTGGAGTTTGCTAAGCGTTAATGGATCGGATAGTATAAATAATAATATTTCGAGACCTGTAATTGGCGGTATTACTAATCAATGTATAATTTTTGATATTTTTGTAAAGCTGTTGGTCTTTAAATAAATAAAAAAAAAAAAAAAAAAAAAAAAAAAATAAGGGGAAAAATTAGTCCTAATCCACTAGACTCCTTTCAACGGATAATAAATTGATGAATTGGCTCCACGATGTTCTTCTTTAATGTTAATGTCCTTTCGATGTCCAGGTAAACATCTGGGCAGTGCATTGACTTACCGTGGAATCACCGGCCATTCTTCAAGATGATACGGTCATCTTTCCGCTTTTTATGTACAACACGTGTCGCAGTTTTCTCGCTTCCTTCTTAGTATCTCGTTCCTTCGCAGCTTCTTGCATATTAAGGTTATCGTTACTATGAATGAGTATTTTTCTCACGTCGCACGCCAATTTGTCACATAATTTGACTGCGCACTTACCGAGCGACACCTTGTACATTTAATTAGAATCTATCAAATTATAAGTTTTTATGAATGACAAGACGAGTAAATGATGTGTCTGATCGTAAGCATTATGATTACCCATATCGGACACAGCGCTACTTAGTGGTTTGAAATAAAAAAATCTGTATAATGGTGAAAACACATCTCTCCAAACCGCACATCATGACACCTCGCACACTTGCCGGAGTCGAATCGTTCGAATCGGAAGAAGATTTCCTATACAAAAATTCTTTCGGCGCGGTCGATGCGGATAGATGAGCGAACTCCATTAGGCACATTGCATCGCGCCTGTCACTCTAAGATATTAGTTGTTGAATTTCGTCATGCCAAGTAATTTCGCTGGTAAAATTGCCTTTCAGCCCGGACACAGTAACGCTTGCACTTAACTGCTTGGCGGATGAATAGCTGATAAAGATGTGGTACTTTCCCAGGCTTCTGCAATAGAATTATTATTATTTTATTTATATTTATTAATACAGCAGTGAAGAGCATTTGTGTATTAACCTCAGATCGGCCAAAACAACTCATATGTAAATTAAATAATACATGCAGAAGGTACTAACTGTACCTAAGCATTCCGCAAACACTCGAAGGTAATGCAGGCAGCGGTACCAGGAAACGTTGGATGTTTGCCTATTGCATCCCCTGGCTCCCGTCCAGATAATAAAGTGATAGGTACTCGCATATAGATGGATAGTCGCACGTCGTAGCACAATCTGATAAAATGGTATTTCAAGTAAAATCTATTGATTCTTTGAAAACATTAAGAAAATATCACAGATATAAAAAGGGGTAGAGCTTTCACACTGCATTCGAGGCCGAATACTTTATACTCAACATTTTGTGTGATAGCTTACGCACTACTGTAACAGTCCTCCTATTTCTGTGTATATGAATAAATAATACAGGTACATGGTTACTTTGTAATTAATTTTGCAGGCCAATATTTTTAGAATAATAATGTTTATACTCAAAATAACTCGAAAGTAGTGTTCTGAAGAGTTATTCGACCTGATTCCGGCCTCGCGCTTTTACCACCGCACGAGCCGTCACCGTTCGAAAGCCCATCCACACATTATTGACGCTTGGCATTCTCGCACTGTGCGATTCACTCGCTCCTTCTTGCCGTACACCTGCAAATTGTGGAATGAGCTTCCGTCCGCGGTATTTCCGATGAGCTATAACATGGGACTCTTCAAAAGGCAAGTGAATAGAGTCTTGAAAGGTAGGCAACGTACCAGCGGTACCCCTGGTATTGCAGGTATCCATAGGCGACGGTAGCCACTCACCATCAGGTGGGCCGTCTGCTTGTTTGTCACCTATTACATAAAAAAAAAAGTATAATAGTAAATTTGAACTACTCAAATCATAACAAGTGACTAGTGACCCCCTAAGGACTTATACGCCAATGTACTAAATTACCAATAACCCTGTACTGTATAGAATAGAATAATACTTTATTGTATCGAGAGATTGCTTTATGCGATAAGACCGCCGGTGGTTTACGTCTAGTTTTATGTTTGTTATATTATTATGTTCATAACTATTTCTTGTATTTTGGTATGCAATAAAGAGTCATTCTATTCTATTTCTATATAGTTCCTTTCCTAGGTTTCACACTGTAAGCCGTTTTAACAGATGTGCCTGCAACATGCAACCAGTGACAGTGACACAGTGAAGTGTGGCGAAGGCATAGATCATGCATAGATTTATACTGCAGGTACCTACCGTGCGGGTAATATTATGCACATGTGAGATCTCTTCCTCATGTTAATTGTTCTATGTATGCGTCGTGTGAAACTTTTTTACATGAAAACTAACAATATTGCAAATAATATTTTGTTCTTTACCTTAACATTATAAGTATTATATTTCTTATATGTTTTAATATAGTCCAGTAAAAGAAGAAATGTGGATTGAAAAGTCGAAAGCAGAAAAACTAACATAGTAACTTTGTTTGGACTAGTTAGGAGATAAACATACTAAAAGTCCCCACCCCTCCGAGGTGAGCTCGAGGGGGGGGAGGCCGAAGAAGGTCCCACTTTTAGGTTTTTTGCTTATATGTCAAAAACTGTGCGTTGTACGATATTTTGTTGGACTACATTATTAAACCTCATAAAATTTTCTACAACTTTGGCTTTGACACTTTTTATCTATCTCCAATCGTTGTCCAGCTATGAGCTTCCAAACATGATCTATTTTGAAGACCCTTAAATTAGTTTTCCATACAAAGTCGGTAAAAAAATCTTACAAATAAAATTTGACTAACTTCTGGTTGTCGTATCATAGTGAAACTTTGCAAATGTCTAGAAATCTGATGACAGTTTAATAATCTGGTACCACTGAGCTGATCTGATGATGGAGCCAGGAGGTGTCTACTGAAACTCTTCAATAGCTATTAGTAAAACCGGCAAGTTTAGGCTCATTACATTCGAATTGATGAGACGTAGGCACCTCCTGGTCCATTATCAGACCCTCGACAGCAATTGTTATGAAAAAGTCTCATCGATTCGAATGTAATGTACCCAAACACGATAGGTTACTAATAGCCATTGAAGAGTTTCATTAGACAACTCCTGGCTCCATCATCAGATCAGCTCAGTGGTACCAGATTATTGAAATGTCATCAGATTTCTAGACATATGCAAAATTTCATTATGATACGACAACCAGAAGTTGATGAAATTTTATTTGCAAGATTTTTTTACTGACTTTGTATAGAAAACTAATTTGAGCGGCATAAAAATAGACCATGTTTGGAAGCTCATAGCTGGACAACGATTAGAGATAGATAAAAAGTGTAAAGGCCAAAGTTGTAGAAAATTTTATTAAGTTTCATAATGTAGTACAACAAAATATCGTACAGCGCACAGTTTTTGACATATAAGCAAAAATCCTAAAAATGGGACCTTCTTCGGCCTCCCCCCCCTCGGGCTCACCTCGGAGGGGTGGGGACTTTTAGTATGTTTATCTCCTAACTAGTCCAAACAAAGTTCTTAAGTTGGTTTTTCTGCTTTCGACTTTTCGATCCACATACCCTTTTTGGGCACTCATTGACTGGGCTAATAGTAATGATTGCATTTCAAATTATCGATAAAGTACTGGACCGTCTCTATAGTCATCCTATGTACGAATACATTGCGCGTTATGAAAGTCATCCTACGACGGACATCAAAAGCCAGCCAGCATTTTATACGAGTGCGTGACCATTTTGAAAATAATTCAAAATACCAGAATTTTTGTCTTGCTGATGAAAAAAAAAATTTTAATTGCTTGCTTCTTATTTTACACGATATTATAGCACGATTCGGCATTATTATGTAGGTATCTATATATTTTTAATCGGTAAATATGCCGCCTATGGTTGACGTGCGACTGATGTGCCAAAAACTCCGTTTTGGGTTTTGTCAATTGTTTGTCCATCTGGACAAGTGACGAGTTACGCCGGCCCCGCCAACGAATTAGGGAAATAATAGAAATCGAACACAGCTCAAAAAGTGATTCAATGCAAAGTACAACTATATGGGCGGGGCGTAAAAAGTACAACTCATCCGCCGCTCAGTCACACAACGCGCTCAGCGACAGATGCACGCATCGTTTGATTTTTAAAAATATCCAAAATAATATAGATAACGGACAAAAATGACCTTTTGTGTGGTAAATTGGTGTAAAAATGGAAAGAAGGCAGTAAAAAGCAGGAAAAACTTATCACAGCTAACTAATATTATTTTAAACCAAATTATATAATTTCGATTTTAGTTGACATTAAATACATAAAAATATAGGGTAAACTAGGCATGGCTGAAACAATGTTATTTTGGTCGTTTATTGCATTCGCATTCGATTAGGTAACGTTATATTAATTTTGTATACTAGCTAAACCCACGGTTTCACCCCCGCTACAAAGGTGTTATTTTTGTACAATAAATAAAAGCATTTGTTTTTGAATTAAAACAATAATGACTTTTAATAAAAGTCTAAAGAAAGAAAGAAAAAACCTCTAAAGTGAAGAATTCACCTGACCACCCCGGCTCGGCCTGATTCGACCTGATTCTGGCATCGCGCTTTTATCACCGCACGAGCCGACACCGATCGAAAGCCCAGGTTTATACGACTAATGTCCAATTATGAAAAATGACAAATATTATATACGTCCAATCATAAAAATGCCTATTCGGAAAATAGTTCACTCATAAAAATGTCAAATCGTAAAAAGGTCCAATTTGAAAATTGTCCATTCTAAAACGTCCATTCGTAAAAATGTCCAATAAAATTTTATTTCATCCGTGGTTCTATCAATAGCTAATCCCGTAGTCCTATTAAAAGTGTCACGTAACTAGTGAGCAATATTTATTTCCAATGCAATGACAGCTGTCAAACTTGAAATGTCAATATCTCGGAAAATACTCGTCTTAGGCTGATGCTGTCATAGAAGAAATTAAAGGTCTTGGAGAGATCTTCATTTCAGATGACAACTGTCAAACTTGAAACGTCAATATCTCGGAAAATACTCGTCTTAGGCTGATGCTGTCATAGAAGAAATTAAAGGTCTTGGAGAGATCTTCATTTCAGATGACAGCTGTCAAACTTGAAACGTCAATATCTCGGAAAATACTCGTCTTAGGCTGATTCTGTCATAGAAGAAATTAAAGGTCTTTGAGAGATTGTCATTTCAGATGACAGCTGTCAAACTTGAAACATCAATATCTCGGTAAATACTCGTCTTAGGCTGATGTTGTCATAGAAGAAATTAAAGTTCTTGGAGAGATTGTCATTTCAGATGACAGCTGTCAAACTTGAAATGTCAATATCTCGGAAAATACTCGTCTTACGCTGATGCTTTCATAGAAGAAATTAAAGGTCTTGGAGAGATCTTCATTTCAAATGACAGCTGTCAAACTTGGAACGTCAATATCTCGGAAAATATTCGTCTTAGGCTGATGCTGTCATAAAAGAAATTAAAGGTCTTGGAGAGATTGTCATTTCAGATGACAGCTGTCAAACTTGAAACGTCAATATCTCGGAAAATACTCGTCTTAGGCTGATGCTGTCATAGAAGAAATTAAAGGTCTTGGAGAGATTGTCATTTCAGATGACAGCTGTCAAACTTGAAACGTCAATATCTCGGAAAATACTCGTCTTAGGCTGATGCTGTCATAGAAGAAATTAAAGGTCTTGGAGAGATTGTCATTTCAGATGACAGCTGTCAAACTTGAAACGTCAATATCTCGGAAAATACTCGTCTTAGGCTGATGCTGTCATAGAAGAAATTAAAGGTCTTGGAGAGATTGTCATTTCAGATGACAGCCGTCAAACTTGAAACGTCAATATCTCGAAAAATACTCGTCCTAAGCAGACGCTGTCATAGAAGAAATGAAAATTTTTGAAGAGAAGATTTTGACATTTCAAGTTTGACAGCTGTCATCTGAAAGGTAGATCTCCCCAAGACCTTTCATTTCTTCTATGACAGCGTCAGAAATAAACCAATTCGTGTTGGACATTATTCTTAATTGGACATATTTAATTTTGGACCAAATTCATGTTGGAAATTATTCGTGTTGTACATTTTTCCTAGTTGGACGTTAGCCATGTTGGACCAAATTAGTGTTTGACCAAATTAGTATTGGACATTAATATTAGTTGGACATTTTGGATTTTGGACATTTTTCGTACAAACCGATAAAACTTATTCCATATCCTTTTTGGGGATTCCAACTACCTCTGTACCAAATTTGGCAAATTTGCCATTACCTTGTCGAATGCTTCGTTCTATTGTTGTACTCCTCAGGACATCACGCATGGTTGATGAGATATTCGTTTTGTTTCAAGCATACCAAGGTTACCCTAGTCTGACATAAAAGAATATATATGAGTTACCCGTATGGCAATACCGAATTTAACTATAAACAATTTTGATACTTTAATTATTTAAAAAAAAATCGCCACTGTACTTGGTTGCTGACCTCTGTTTAATCAGATAAGTAGCTCTGGCGCGAAAAAGTTACACACATGCTTCACAAGACATGCGTCTAATAATGATACTTTTATAAAATGATAATAAAAGACGATGTGTTTGTTATATGACACAAATATAATATAAAAAATACTTAAAATAAAGTAATAAATCGTTTATATAGGGTTATCCAATTCTTTATATTTTGCGGTGGGGTGGTCTTTTCGATGTCTCGTAGGCGGGCATTTTCCTTTATTTTTAATACTTTCCAAAACAAATTTTCTGACTGATGATTTCGATTCGCCTAGAAAATACAAAATAAATAAGATTAATATCATCTTTTAAAAGTAAAAAAGGCGTACCAGTATGGTAACAGTAAAAAAGGTGCCATGAATATAATGTTAAAAGAAATTCCCAAATAAAGCAATTGTATTTGTACTTGTACGTAGGGACATCTAATAGACATTAAAACAAAATAAAAATGCCAAGTGCAAGTCGGACTCTTTTGAATTGAACTCTTTCTTGAAACATCTCATATATACAAAAACAAACGGAAAAAAGCACTTTGTTTTTTGGGAGCCCCTTTTTTATTTAATTCTATTTTTAGTATTGCAACAAAAATACATCCGTGAAAATTTCAACTTTTTAACTATCACGGTTCGTGAGATGACAGACAGACAGACGAACGGACAGCGAAGTCTTAGTTATATGGTCTCGTTTTCGCCTATGGGTACGGAACCCTAAAACGCAATTTTTCATACACATAATATCGTCATTAAACATGGACAATATGAAAAGTATCAAAAATGTTCAGTCATACTATAATGTATTTTATGACTTTAGTTGTAAACAAATATATAACACAAAATAGTTATTTATGGAAAAAATTACGATTATTTTACGTATTCAATGATGAGGTTCAATGAGCTTGATGATGTACTGTTAATCTAACTTAAACGTACCTGAGATATACGCTGTTCTCTTAGAAACACTTAGTCAAAGCAGCAACCACTTTTCTATTTGCAACTTCTGTATACGCCGTATATATACATTTTGTAATTCATTTGGCAAGCACCGCCACGGATTATTTTATTCATTTCATCAACATTATTGTGAAAAATCTTCGAAATAACTTATTAATCACTAAAAATACGAACAACATGTTGTTGTTTACATTTTTTTTGTCAAATTTGACAGAAGTATTTTGAAAGAAATAGGTAGAATGTTGCCATTTTTATTTTAGTTTTTTCTTATTAAATTTGTACTCCTTCGTTTTGTCCATCCCGTTTGCACATGTTGATTGAATATTTCTGTTTCACTCAACACTATCCGACTAAGTAAAATGACACCCCAAATGAATGAATGCGCGAGTTCATGTACAGAAAATATATTTAGCATGGTTATGCCTTATGAATGTCCGTGTGTCGCGTGAGTATTATAATTTAGTGGTGTGAGTTTGGGACCACGTTTTTGCGGAAAAAGTAAGGGAGTTACAGGGAGTTGGGCCCCGCCCATTAACATATCTATAGTATTCTTCTGATCTGTGTGCACGTATTCTTCGTATTTTCAAAGGTTTTAATCTGAATATTTTCTAAATATATAGATACCTAATTCAATTTTCTACTTCGTATGATACCGTTACACCACTTAGCCACACGTGAGCTAAAGTAAAAATAATCTAAATAGCATGTGAGATAAAAAGTTTGTTTGTTTTGACAGTTAAATCTGATTACCGCGAAACGCAAAGCCAAAACAGCCAAACACACAAAACAACGTAAAAAGATGGGTGCTAGAAATGAAAATACAAGCATCGTAGAAGAGGAGTGAATGCCTTATCCCTGCATAATATGAAGCGTAGGGTCTTGAGTCTTGAGCTACATGGGTCGACAATATACGTGGTGGTTGCAGGAGAAAGACGGAGGATTGCGTTGAATAGCGAGTAGCGAGTCATGGAGGAGGCCTATATACAACTGTGGACGAATGTAGGCTGATGATGATGATGATAGGCTCTCAAAGTAATAATGTACTGACTGTGTGACTTTAAAACTGACTTTAATTCGTATTATAATTGTATGGGCTGTATGGAAACACAATCACTCTAGAGGTCAGTTTCAAAGTTTTCGTATAATATTTAATATGAATAGTTATCATGTAACGTGTACATAAGTAATATACCTATTGCATTATTTTATTACAGGTTTACATTACATAACAACAGGTTTAATGACCAGTTCATGAGAATCGATAGAATATTTTACGACCTATTAATCTGTGAACAACTTGTAGTCATCAGTTAAGCAGACTATTCACAATGGATACTTGACAGTTTTAGCCTTTAGATCAAGCATTAATTGTTCAAAAATGAATAGAGATTCTATTTTCTGTTAGACCCATGAATTATTAGCTTTAATTAGCTGTCATGTTTGCTACGGCGATGCATCTACATTCCTAAAAATTAAGTGATCAACGATCAATAATGATAAGCATCGGTGGTGTTCTTTTCCAAGGTGAAAAATAAAAACAAGCAAAATGAATAAGAACAAGTTAAATAAAATCTTTTAAAAATAATACAAAGTTCAAGCTCATAGATATATTTTGTCTAACAGTTTATTATGATAAAACCTAGGTGGGTTTTAGTTTTAGCAGTTTGGCTGAAAACTTGACAAACCCATCTTTACGAACCTAGACCTTGCATAAAAACAATTGCAAATGTAGGTTCTATAAGGACATTTCACATTAAGTTGTTGTTATGGACATCCGATTTATCTACCAATTTTCAGCTCGATGTGATTAAATTATTGTAAGCTTATCTCCTTTTTTATTTGTTTTTTATGGCTGAGATATCACTGCGGCAATGGTTTACCTCTACACAGAGCTTCAATAACATAAGTGAGAACACCCCGTTGGGGCGGTGTGGTGTTATTCTTTATCACAAACCTTTCTAAGTAGTTTCTGCTTCCAGCTTTTAGGAGCTGCGGGATTTTCGAAGCTTAACGCTTCTTTTATAGGGTTATTTTGTCGGGCTGGGTGTTGTTTTAATAAAAAGTTAGCCATCCATACTTTACGGGTGTATAACCGGCTTTATACCTTAGACAATTGTAGATGCACTGCGGGTCGCGGAAATGACATTTATTATAATAATGCTCAACCTAAGGTTGTTCCTATCTGCCCTTGGCCAGTGTGTGAAGGTGTTCAGCTTTGTTTTCCATATCTCATCATATTTCAGCTGACTATTGGAGTTATTTACAATAAATAAATTTTTTGTAGGTACTGATTCTACGAAAGAAAGAAGAAAGTTGGGGAAGCGTAAGATGTGTGTCAGGATCGTACCAGGTGGAGGGAAATAGTCTCTGCCTGCCCCAACGGAAACCAGGCGTGATTATATTATGTACCTATGTATGTATGTATGTGATTCTACGAGTATACTTATTTATGAAGAGCTCCCTACGGCTGAATCTACTGTTTAGGTTAGGTAGAGCTGCTACGAACGTAAAGCAAAATCTTTAGATCTTACCTATTTATCTACCTATGATGGGTATTATCTCTAATTACTTCGCTTTGCTGTAAAAAGTAAATAAAAAATACATAGACTTCATGAAATGCGTGCTAAATCAATCGGCTTTACCAATTAAAAATATAGGCTTTAACGTAGACCTTCTAAGCTTATAAACCAAATATTAGCTCAAACGATTAAGCCGTCTAGGCGTGAAGAGGCATTAAACACAATATGTGCATTATACATACATTGATTCATATTTTTTCTTATAAAATTACTGATCAGTTAATTGGAATCCTTAATTTAGACGAGGTGATGATTTTGAGTTGGTACCAAGGCCACAAACACAGTACATTAAATACATTTCGTAGTATAATAGGTATAGTTAGTACCAACCTGCATTATGTACATAATTTACCTTAATTAAGTAGTGAGTAACTCAAAACCACAATAATTTGCATTATAGTCTGAAAATGCAAATCGATGCAGTTGTTTGGTGCATATGACAAATATTTATTCATAATTTTATTTGGTAATGGATTACTAAGCACGTAGACATTTACACCTCTTAGTTTAAGGGCAATGTACTTGACAATGATTCAAAACAATAAGATAAAAATAAAAACACGTGGTTACGTGCAGCGAGTGTTTGGCTAAGTTTAAACGAGCGCTAACTATGCACTCAGATTTCACCCATTATAAAGTTGGACCTGTTAGCCAAACAAAATATTACTGACGTCTATACTACGAGGTGTAATTTAAGCGTGGTTTAACTTTTCCTTTTCTGTGTAACCTATATAATATTATTATAATACCTAGAGATAACATATGACAATATTTATACACTGTAACCGTAGTACTTAAATCTAATTAAGTGCAATGTTAACCTTTATGAGTCACTTTGTTTTCTCTCTTTTCTTTTTGACCGCGCTTTTTGATAGCTGTAGCAATTGGGTTACGTCCCAATGAATCACAACTTTAATAATTATTGCCTGATTCATCCCAGTTGGTCAAGATGTCTGCATTGACGCAAGTAAGGAATACTAATACAATAATATTGACTCGTTTTGACCATGTGAGGGTGCTACACGTCGGCTTACGGCTTATTCATATTATTAATTAATTCTAGTTAACTTCAACCACAATGTTTATATTATATCCTAATTTATTTAACTAGTTTAGTTTTGTATATTAATTATTGGATTTTCCTGTAAATAAACAAACTGTGCTATTATTTATTTCCTGGTTGTATTTAACATAGAACTCGTCACTAGATGAATTAATTAAAAATAAAGTCATAATATTATATAATATCTAAAATATTTGAAATTTGTTAAAAAATGTTTTTGAAAAACTTTGTGGATTTTTTTTTTCTTCCTGCGACCCATTTATGATATTTTGTGTATGTTATTTGTGAACGCAAGTTCACCTTTTTTTACTTGACTATTTCTTTGTTCTAAGTTAATTTGATTAGATAACATTTAATGAACTGTCTTTGCCCCTAATAGTCTCGATAATTTAACCAACGATTAGAAATACTTAACAATAAACTAAACATAACAGACCATAAACCATTTGAAATTTAACTATACATATAATACACAAAATAAAACCGGTCAAGTACGAGTTGGACTCGAGCACCGAGGGTTCCGTACAAACCTACGGGTTTCTACGGAACCCTAAGGAAAAGTGGGTATAATATTATATACTGTGGGTTTTGATTCCCTTGCGAGTACTTGCGAGTTTGAAAATATGCGGCTAAAATTGCTGTTTCTTTTGATTGCGTTGACATAGATGTTTGATTTTTTTACAGCTTAAAGTTATTATAAAGCTGAGTATTTGGTATGAATTTCAATTTAATACCTGTACGCGTTCTTGAGGAAAGGGATAGTAAATACAAAATTATTAAAAATATTTTTTTTATATGATGTCACTAAAAATTTACAATTTTCGCAATTTTCCCTGTGCCTGTGATTTAAGACGTTGCTGCGTACCAAATTTCAAGATTCTGAGTTAACGGCAAGTACCCTGTAGGTTTTGATTCCCTTGAAAGTAGTCGCGAGTTAAAAAATACGGCTAAAATTGCTGTTTCTTTTGAATGCGTTGAGATAGAGGTTTGATTTTATTACAGTTTAAGGGTATAATAGACCTTAGTATTTGATATGAATTTCAGTTTAATACCTGCACGCGTTCATAAGAAATAAGGCAGTAAGTATGAAATTTTTAAAAATACTTTTTTATATGATGTAACTAAAAATGTACAATTATCGCAATTTTTCCTTTATCTGTGCTCTAAGGAGTTGCTTTGTGCCAAATTTCAAGATTCTAAGATCACGGGAAGTACCCTGTAGGTTTTGATTTTTTGAGAGTATTTGCGAGTTTAAAATTGCGACTAAAATTGCTGTTTCTTTTGAATTCGTTGACATAGAGGTTTGATTTTATTACAGTTTAAAGGTAGTATAGACTTGAGTATTTGATATGAATTTCAATTTAATACGTTTACGCGTTCATGAGAAAAGGGGTAGTAGATATAAAATTATTCAAAATATTTTTTTCATATGATGCAAATGAAAATTTATGGTTTTCGCAATTTTCCCTTTATTTGTGCTCTAAGGAATTACTTCGTGCCAAATTTCAAGATTCTGAGTTCACGGGAAGTGCCCCGTAGGTTTTGATTTATTTGGTAATGTCGAAAATTTGCTGAAATTTGCGACATATTCGACTATATCTTTTGATTGCGTTGGCCTAGAAGTTTGAAATTTTCACAGCTCTAAGAGGCAATGGACCTTAGTATTTCCTATAAATTTCAGCTTGTTACCTCCATGCGTTCCTGAGAAAAAGAGTCTTGACAGACAGACAGACAGACAGACAGACGGACGGACAACAAAGTGATCCTATAAGGGTTCCGTTTTTTCCTTTTGAGGTACGGAACCCTAAAAAATAGCAAAAAAACGTTATAGATGGTTATATTTTTTATCATTTATTTCTGGCTATTCTTAGTCTCCCCTGTCGGTAGTAATACATCAGTTCAAAATATTCAACACTTGTTCTCTATCAGAGCGTATCAGAGTTCGTAATAGCTAGCTCCCTTAACGGAAGTTATCTGCCGTCTGCCCAATTTAGGTTTCTGGGAGCACTTGACGATACGCTGAAGAACAGTTTTATGATTCATACGACGCTAGATTGAAGGGAAGCTGATATGACTCATTGTCGCCAAATATAACCTTAGACAAATGAATTTTTTTATGCAACTTCATTAAGAAGAAATGCTAATAATGAAGTTTTTAAAGACATGCTTAAAATTAAAATACATATAAGCATACTACTATTACTGCGAGTATATTAAACACATAACTCCAATTGAATTGGGTCAAGCATATTAAATGTAAAGCTTTAAAATAATAATAAAAAAAACCATATTTATTCAAAATTTACAGTTCTAAGGTAGAAAACAAAAACTACTAACGAATGTAAAACTTTTATAGATTTTTTGTATAAAAATGCTTTCAGATACTGAACGTTACGATGTTACTACACTTGTCAAACATCAAGATAAAATAAAGGAAAATCACCTTTAGTTTTCTTATGATTTGTAAATAAATTACGTACTCTTCAATAGGCTGCTGCTGTTATCTCAGGGAAGTCAATAAGAATTTTATTATTTTTTAGTGTGGGCAATAAAGTTCTTACTAAAAACGAGGTTAATATGGTGCCATCGACCCACCAATGAAGGTACTTTTAATGAGAAACAGTTGTCAAATCGCCTTTCTACAAAAATCCTCTGTTTACAAGAAAGGGATGCATATGTCACTTGGTGTTGGTTTACCATGGATTGGAGTGGTATCACTGGCTGTGGCTTCACTGAAAGGTTAAAAATGATTATAGGCCGTTCACCAACATTGTCCATTAGTCACCATAGTTAGTGTATGTTGGTTGAAATGGACACAGAACTAGCCATTGATTCTAGCAATGCAAAACAGTGCTGCTAACACAACTACAGAAATAGTTATGATGTAGGCATCGTAGTTGTCCGAAACCTAGGATCGGTCGAACCTAGGATCGACTTTTACTTCAAAAAACGTTTGCCTTCACTGGAAGTATAAGTCACCTGAAAGTTTACTACGTGGTTCCAACGAATAATTTCTCCCAAACTATGATGCATTGACTCCAACCGTAATTGGTAAAACCGTAATTGGTATTAGTCCAATATTGTACTATGTAGGCAAATTTACCAAAAGGAAATTTAATGTGATTAATTCAATTTGAATTTGACCATTGAACATTTAGTCACAATTTTTCCTTTTACATGTGGTTTGCGGAATCTTACATACGGGAGCTTGAACTTTGATTTCAACTTACCCAGGATTTCCCCTTCATGGTATGTTTACCATGAACTATGAGTTCCTTTAATGACATTCCAATAGTATCAAATTCAGGAAACATATTATTACGCATATCTATCGTAAATTAGGGCACAATATGAATCATAATATTAAGAAGCGTAGGCAGTTGGCGCACGTGGTTCTACCCACACGTGATATGACTATTCTAAGGCTCTAAAAGAAGGCGTTGCCAGAATCTGAACGAGGTTTAGCTCGTGAATACAAGACAAAGATAAGTCTGCGCCAGAACAGTGAGCAGGTTTAGTTACAAAATTAAAAATACGCGATAGACCATTTTACAAAACAGTCCAGCTGTTGCCCAGATTTGCGTAAAGAAAATCAGAAAGTTTACTCGTGATGGCGCGACACTTCAGCTGAGCTGAGAAATACTTATAGTATTCAAAATACTAATACTAGTATAAGTATTAATAAATCTTATAACATTTTTTCACACGCTGAGAACACTCGGTTTTACTTTAAAATTATCGTACTTGCATGTAGGTAAATCTTGCGTAGACAGCTACATAAAATCATACGGTCCACCCGTTTAGGCATTAAAGAGTAACAAACATCTAGTCATCCATTTTTATAAACTTTCACGTTTATAATATTAGTTGGATTTACATACATTATAATGACATTTTGCGTGATCGAGTATGCATGTTGTCTTGTGCATCTTAGCTTTGCAGAAAACCAGTCTGCATACGATACACGACGAAATCATATACATTTTGTGCTTTTATGCATTAGTTTTTCTGTGAAGAGATTTTTTTTTATTTGTGTAAATTGTTGGCGATTTTGTCTTATAAGTTACCTACCTACCATGCCGTTTAAGATTCTTAAAGCATGCTCGTTTAACATCCACGAAGCTTCTAAATGCTTGGAGATGACCCTGAAGATAGGGGAGGGCATAAAATTATGATCACATTATTGATAACGATTCTTAAAATATCTTTATATCGTCATGAAGATCCCACCATCATAACTTTTAGCTGGTTATACACCATGGTGAGTCATATCATACGCCCACACAGAGGATTAAGACACGATTTCTTTAAAATCATCACTTATATATCAATAACGTTTCGGACAGGAAACTCAAGGGCATACTTAACGTCACCCAATTTCCAAAATGACTAGTTCAGTTTTTCAGGCAATGTGGCCAGCTTTTTAATGTCGGTTTTAAGTGACTGATTTTAGTGAAACTAAAATCGTCTTTGTCTGATTCGTAATTGGGTGCCTTTAGGTAGGTACCTACTTTGTACCACCTGGTGAAACTACGTTATACATAATTTATTACAATGTATTGCTGTGTTTTTTATGAACTCCTATAACTACAAAGGAGACATTTGTCTAAGGTGTATATTTAATAAATATACATATAGGTATGTTTAGCATGAGCTAATTTATGTATATGACCGTAACCGCTCACCATCGCTCATCATCAGTCTGTAACTTACATAAAACCAAATAGCCTGAACTTCTCAGTAAGGCTGAAGTTTTTTGTTACGAGTGCAATACGTGTATGCTTGATGTGACGTGACTGGGAATCTTTTTTTTTTTTTTTTTTTTTATCTTATTTATTTTTGGGACTTTTACCCTTAAGGGCATGCCAGTCCCATCATACCCTAAACTTGTACTATCAAAAATAATATTATACAACATCCATCCTTCTCCCAACTGCAAAGCGACTCGCAACCCGCACACATTGATGCAGACATCAATGGAATATACACATCACTACATAAACACCTGTAAGAGTGCACGACCCGCTTCACAATTAGGATCGGAAAGAATGCTTACAAATACACCCATATCATTCCTATTCAGACCAAATCTAAGCATAAACTGTTCCCTTTTACTTTGATATTTGTTACAATTCATTAGGACATGATATATATCATCAGTTGTACCACAAACATCACAATTAGGTGAGTCAGCTTTTTTAACTAAATACGCAAACTGACGTGACGGATAGTGCCCTGAGCGCAACCTGTGTGCCATCACTATGGCTTGCCTACTGAGGTCACTCCCAGCAAACCACGGCATCCGAGGAGGCTGACCTTGAATAATTTTATACCAAATACCTTTTTCCCGACTTCTTTCATCAAAATATTCTTTGAGCAGATCAAAACAATGTTTTTTAAAACTAAATAATTTTTCTGAATAATTTGGCCGAACAAAAAACGATACTCCCTCTGTGACACTCAATTTAGCTAATTGGTCAGCCTCCTCGTTACCTCTCAAACCTATATGACCTGGAACCCACTGTAATTTTAAATCTACATTTTTGAGTGAAAGATTATGAATTTTATTTAAAACCGCATAAGCAATCGAATTACCTCTGATACCAGAGGCACACCGGGCTACATGCTCCAGAGCACTCTTGCTGTCTGTAAGTATAACTACCCTTCGGTTCGTGTCGCTGTTTATATATTTCAAAGCTTCCAATATTGCAATGAGTTCCAAGGTCATTATACAAACATCATTACTAATCTTAAACATGCCGTGCCTGCCAGAGCTTATGTCATAGTATGCAGCCCCTTGCCCCGATTCGCTCTTCGACCCATCTGTATAAATAGTTAACCGGTCATTATACTTTTCCTGCAATTCTTTAATTATATCAAATTTTAAAGATGTTACTTCGTGACTTCGTTTTGACCCCTTTACGCTTTCAAGCTGACAATTTATAATATCTTGTATTTGAATATAAGTAAGCCAGGTATCTAACGAAAACATTTCCAGAGGATTCGACGAGTGAATATCAAGATTTCTACATTTATCATATACAGACATAAATATTGGTTTTTTCTTATTTTGCCAATAAGCGAACTCTCGATAAGTGTACAATTCATCAATCAGCTGTATAGTTATGCTACCTTCCCACGACATACTTTTAATGCAGAACTTAAACGCCAGATATAACCTTCTTAAATGTAAGGGCGGAATACATGTTTCACTTTCCATAACGTGTATAGGAGTTGTTCTAATGAAACCGCCAATAATTCTCATTGCCTGATTCTGAATCTTTTCTAATTTATACAAATGTGTATTAGCACTAGAGTCGTACAAAAAGCAACCATAATCAATTTTACTTCTTATCACAGATATATACAATGTTCGTAGGTACTTAGGATGAACTCCCCACGTAGATCCAGCTAGAACTTTCAGCATATTTAAATATTTAGATGTTTTTTCGCTAATATCCGATATGTGTCTACCCCATGACAATGACCTATCTAGATACAAACCTAAATACCTGACACTCTCGACTTGTTTTAATGTACAGTCATTTACCTTTATTTCAATAGTGTTTTTCCTTCGTCCTCTACTAAAAATACAAATAACTGTTTTATTACTGGAAAGCTCTAGTCCCATTTCGCGTAAACTGTTAACCATGATACTTAATGAATTTTGAATAGAATATTCACAAAAACCCAAACTTTCATCACTTATATATAAAGCAAAATCGTCGGCATATTGACATACACTAATTGTTTCTTCAAGTTCTTTGCATATTTTATAGGTAATCAAGTTAAATAACAATGGCGAACTAGGATCGCCCTGAGCTAAACCTCTAGTAGTCCATCTTGAATAAATTCTACCATCATTACCCCTTATCGATAAACATCTTGTACTCAAAAACGACCACAAATACCTACACATGTTCTGCCCAACGTTGATGCCATCCAGTGTACTTATCACCTTCTCGACTAAGACATTATTATAGGCATTTTCAATGTCAACAAAACACGCGACTGTGGGACTATTGAATGATAACCCTATTTGAATATAAGTAACGAGCCTGGAAAGACAGTCTAAACAAGACTGACCTTTTCTAAAACCAGCAGTATGAGTCGATAAAATATTATTTTTTTCAACATACCATTCTAGCCTTTTAACAATCATATTATGAAGAATTTTACAGATGCATGATATTAGGGATATGGGACGTAATTTTTGTTCTAATTGAGTGGAACCTGCTTTAGGTATCGGGACAACATATATTGAGCGCCACTGAGTAGGTACATAACCTGAACTGTAAATGTCATTGAATAGGTGCAACAGTATTGTTTTAACTTCTATAGGCAAGTTAAATATCATCGAGTACGTTATTTCATCTATACCCGGGGCAGTGTCTTTTTTCTTAATACATGGTAAAAGCTCTTGTATCGTAAAAGGCATTTCTAATAAATAATTCCGAGATTCGATTATAGGCGGTCGATTACTAACAGAGTCCGGCGTTAACGAATGCAAAAGTTGACTAATTTTGTCATCAGATGGAGAAAAACTAGCCGTACGATAACCTTTATACCATCGCATTTTTTTCCACATCTCTGATACCGATATAGACTCATTAATACCACTACAAAACTTTTTAAAACTACTTGACCTAGCTCTTTTAATTAACAGACTTGATTCATTAATTTTTTCTTCTAGTTTCTTAAGATTATCCGGAGTAGGATTTTTTCTAAACAATGATAATGCGAGCCTACGTTCTCCTACAATTTTTGATAACTCAGGTGACCAATAATCCTTTGGTTTGAATTTAGAAGAAGGGCTATTACAAATTTTAATAAAAGGAATGTTCTTATCAGCCGCTGCTACAATATTTTCTATGAATAAATTGTACCGTTCTTGAATGTAGCCTAAGCTCGTATTAATTATATTATTAGAAAAATAATTTAAGAGATCCTGCCTATAATTCGTCCAATTTGCTTTTTTGAAGTTACGTTTTCTAATAAATACTTCGTCATCATTGAAATTAAAGGAGACTTTAATGAAAAGATGGTCACTTCCCAGATTCTCACTAATAACTTTCCAGGTACATTTAACTGCTATATCAGTCGAAGCAAATGTTATATCAGGTGATGAATTTCGGAGGCTACCATTGACAAGTTTCACACGTGTACACTCACCATTATTAAGGGATATGAAATTATGGTCCAAAGAAGAATCTAACAGCTGAGTGCCTCTATGGTCAGTCTTATATGACCAATTTGAATGATGACCATTAAAATCGCCAGCAATTAATGTTTTACTAGAAAATAATGAAAAAAGAGAGTCCCAATCCGATTGCCGTGTATTTATGGATGAGGGACAGTAAATAGAAATAATATTTTCTAAATCAGCACAATTAAGTAATCTAACTTGGATAGCCTCTATACCAGAATTTGATAAGCTTATTAGACATGAATATGAGCGTAAGGATTTATGAACTATAATCGCTACCCCTCCATACGAGTCACCTCTATCTTGTCTGTAAATATTATAGCCGCTTATACTTAAAGATGTGTCACTACCTAACCAGGTTTCACTCAAAATAGCTACATGAATATTCTCTTGAAATAATAAACTCTCAAAACTACATATTTTAGGACATAAACTCTGGCAATTCCACTGAAATATATTGATACCAATTTTCCTAAACGTGCCCTCTGCTATCGACTCTGAAACGTATGAAACATACGTTTCAGTATTTCTCCTTCAGCAAATAATTGTACTACATATGAACTAATTTCTTCAAATAACAATTTAACTACGCTTATTACTTTATCTCCTAACGTCTCATTGCTAAAAATAATACTTTTAATACTTTCAAATATCCTTTTCCATTCAAATCTCCATTCGTTCTTAACCTTTTTGCCATCTCCTTCTCTTCTACGTCTTTCTTTTTCAACTTCAATCGGACCGCGTGCACTTCCGGTACTCTCTAATTGTTCCCTCTGTATTTGAATATCTATCTTTTCATTTTCCAAAGCTAACATCCGTGTGTCACGTTGTTTCTTCTTATTCCTATTTTTATTTTCCTTCCTTTCATTGCTTATTACCTCTTCTTCACTATTACTTTTGCCATTTTCTTCACAAGTGTCATGCTGTTCAAACACCTGTTCCATAACACGCTGATGGTTAGATAGTGTTGTGGTGGGCCAAAATGTCGTGGCTCTAAGTGGGGGTCTCAACGGTGGGAATTCTCTTTGATACTCGCAGACCTTCTCAAATTTTTTCTCCTCTTCCTTCTTTAAGTAAATTTCTAAGGCATTCTTATAAGTTATATTTTCCTCACTCATTATATTCCGAACACGTTTCTCTTTCGTAAAAAACGGACAAATCTTCTCAATAGCCATATGAGGTCCATTGCAATTCGGACATTTATAAAATTCTGTTTCGCAATTCTCGTGAGGCTGTCCACATTTCGGGCATATACTTGTACTCAAAGGACAGAACTTTTTGGAATGCCCAAACTTCCAGCAGTTTGAGCACTGCGTAACGGGGAAAACATAACGTTCTACGGCAAATCTACACCCATATGCAGAAACAAAAGGTGGGCATGTAGGACTCTTGAAGCATATCCTAACCGTTTCACTATCCACCCATTTTCCATCAATGTCCACTCGTCTCAGCCTTTTAATAGAAATAATAGGGACAGAAGTGTCTAGTAATGATCGAACCTCTTCTTCAGATAGATCTAGATCAACTCCTTTTATCATCCCATAAGACATGTTGTCTTTGTCGGTGAGGTGCGCTCTCACATCTAGCTCTGACCACTTGGTACACTTAATCAATTTGTCAGCCTGAATCTGGCAGTCAAGTTGGACAAAGACTTTATAGGGGCTTCTATATTTAATATTAATAATGTTTGTAATATTTGAATCCCGTAAAAGACGTGCTAGCGCCATTTGCTTTGGCAAAACCTTCAAGGACGTCAGACAAACCTCGAAATCATCTTTTTTCCTTTGTTGTAAAATGGGGCTTTTACTAGACTCTTCCATCGAGGCAACTTTGGAGCGTCGCTTCCTCGTGACCTTAGTAAATCCGTCCTCACCACTCCCGCTCGTGTCACTGGTATCTAAAGGCCTCTTCTCTGCCAACTTGGGTGGTGCCGCAGTGGTAGAAATAAGAGTTGGTAAGCAATCATCATTATTGACACCTTCTTCCATCGCACTTTTGTCGGACCACTCATCGCTCGGTAGACTCGTGTACACAGACATTGCTGTGGGCGCGCGGAGCGCCCGAAATAATACGTTACGACACTTCCTATGTATAGGGGGCAATGAACATTATGTTGAAACAGCCGAATTCAACCCGATTTATATTAAATCTAGTTAATTTATTCAGAATGTTTCAGAAAAAAGTCCATCAAACTTGACGTGACATTGACGTATGACTGGGAATCTTAATTTTGTTTTCACAAGAAAAGTCCTTATATCACTTCCCTGCGGAATTGACATAATTTTTCCTCGATATTTTCTTAGAAGTTGAGCTTTTAAGGAAAATAGTATGATAAACTCTTGCAATTGTGCATTGCACATCTGCATTTCGCTTCCTTTGTTGTCGCAAATAAAGAATATACTTCTCATTGCCTAATTATTTTTTTAATTATTTTTTACACCTAATATACAAATTAATTGTTTTATATCGTTACGTGATTTGTGTCATGTCAGCCGATAGTCAACGATAAGTCTCATAATTTCATGGGGTACGTATTTTTGGCTTAGCTGGTTTCTGTTCAGGTTTTTCATGCGATCTGTACAATGTCTTTGATTCATCGATTCATCAGGTTTTCTTGTGTTAGACTCCGTCGCACTCGCCAACGGCTAGTGCATATTTAATTTTTAAAATTTTTTAAGACCGTTACCAAAATAATTAAAACTTTAGGCAATTCTGAAACCCTCATTGTATTCAGGGCATAATGGGTTAACAACTTTTTCAGAAAACTACGAAATGCCGCGTCATATTAATGGATATATTAGCAGCAAGTACATTTGTACTAGTACTGTACTACTATTAAGTGGACGTCAGTCCTCGCTGGGAATATATGCTTATGACGAATTCCATATTTTCCATGAGATTTTTCGTAACATTTACCCTTATATGGTCAATGGTCCCATGGATTTACGTTCCTGTTTGGTCAGTTATCCCTTCCGCTTACGTATGGGTTTACGTTCAAAATGTATATTTAACACAACAAAAACAATATTTTTACAGGAAGTCTGTAAAAGGTGAATATTATCTATATATAAAACAGAAAGATGATAAAATTTAGAATAATTAAAACAGTTTTATTATTAACTAATTTATAATAAAGTTTTGTTTTAATTGTTGAATATAATTACAAGCTTAATAAATAAGCGTTTTACTGATATTTTTCACAATAATACCTGAAGGGCATAATAAAATGTGTCCTTTGTATCATTAATTGATGAAAAAACAACACATATTATAATAAAAGTATCACGTAGAATATGCAGGTGGTAAAAAGTAAGTACCTACCTAAAGGTACGTAATTACGAATCAGACCACAAAGACATTATATTTTCACTATACAATAGCAATAAATAACCAAGAATAATTGACCAAAAACCTACTGGAATTAGTGCTACAAAAATTGAGGCACCTACAGTAAGCCTACTTTGACCTTCAGTCACTTTCACATTACACTCACTGGTAGAAAACATAAGATAAGATAAGAATTTATTTATTAAAATACAACTCAAGTCAATTAATAACAATTACAAATAATAATACAAAACTTAAAAATTAAGTTAACCTAAAAAGGCACGTCAGGGAAGCTCACGTGCACACCCCGACCCGAAAGTGCCCATTACCCCGCTGTATAGCCAACGACACCTGCTGCGTGAGGTAGGAAGCAGAGCGAGGGTCCTTACCAACTCCACGGAGTCGCCTTCCAGATAAGAATACTTTTAATTGTGACCAAAGAAAAATACAGTTTTACTGAACATATTAGGTTATTGTTCTCCTATTCTTCATTAAATGATAATAAAATTAATGACTACTTTTTATGTGGGGGTTTGTAATTTATCTGTGCTTCAATCAGTTATCTCATACACTACGGGTTTTGTACGAGTATGTTTGTGTGCGTGTGGTCTTACTATAGGTGCCTCATTTCTTTACAACTTCTGTTTTTTGTATTCTTTATCCAACACGTGCCTCAGAAAAAAAGTGTCGCGCAAGTGATTACCAGGTTATGTTAACAGAATAATTGCAGTGGAAATTCTTTGATTGGTGGAAGAATTGAACGCATGTTGTTTATTTACTACTCTTTTATTTAATTATCTAATTGCTTGTATTAGACAATAATTTATATAGACAATGACTACAACAACAACGTAATTTACTTTAATTATATTTTTTATTTTATTTGTATTTTTACCAACATTAAATATATAATTAAATATATATTATAATTATACCGTTAAAAAGGGATTTATTTACATTATTTCTTCGTAGGGTTTTTTTTATAGAGATACTATTGATAATTAACTACTGTTCATGGTTTTAATTGTCACAAGTTATAATAACATTAGCATTAGAAGGTATCAATTATGTATTAAGATTTAATTACCGTAACGATTATGATTATAATCCTCGTTGTTGCGAAAGCTCAGCGACAATAAAAGTACGTCTCAGGTTAATAAGTATCATCTGATTCAACTAAATATTAGATAGGAATTTAGAACATCGAAGTTGGCCCGGTCCGTCGTTCGTTTGTTATCCACCATGACCTTGAAAAAGGGCAATTTATCAAGAATTTTCGCTGGCCCTTAAAGATACTTTTAATATACGAGTAAAGGACCCCGAAATTTTAAGATCTCCCGTATGAATCATTCATAGAGATTTATTCCACCTTCAAGTAAGATTGGTCTCCTTCGATCTTCTGCAAAAAAAAAATTCTTAGCTAAGATTGCATAATCAGGCGAAATGAAAATGAATAGTCTGCCCTTATTGTTGAAATTACATTATTGTGCATTTGCTATGTTATAATGTTTTTTTTATGGATCGTATGCTGTCATCATTTGTGCTGAGTAATACCAATACAAAGCCAGTTGTGAATGTAAGGGTAGAAAGGGTAACTATCGACCTTCACCTAATAAAGGCTGCCATAGCTGGGTCGATGCCATGACCCTATGGTTTCGGTGAAAAATCCACTCCAATACACTTTAGTGCTCCGCTTGTCGGAATGTTTGTGTTTAACGATTATTACTATTAGTCATTGTATTAGTTTCCGTTGAATTAGATATTGATCAATCAGAAATGTTAGGTAATTGGTTACTGGAACCTACTGCCTACTTGTTACTTTGATAAGTGGGTTTGTTTTATTGAATTTTCATGTTCTACAAACTGCTACGATATATCGTCGTTAGTAACTAATCTGTCATACTGTCATATTTGTGTACTACGTACTTACTAGGTTTTAGTTTACCTCTCGTAGACGATAAATTAGTTAAGAGCTATGCCCGGTAGTTATAATTTTTGAAATGGCCTATGACCTATTTACATATGTCTCGTCCTACATTACCAAATATGTAATTTTATGTCATATTTGTGTACTACGTACTTACTAGGTTTTAGTTTACCTCTCGTAGACGATAAATTAGTTAAGAGCTATGCCCGGTAGTTATAATTTTTGAAATGGCCTATGACCTATTTTATGTCTCGTCCTACATTACCAAATACATTGTAATTTTATAAGTCAATAAATTAACATTAACTTTACTTTTTAATTATAGTACGTAATCAGTTGAAAATTTTTTAGCGATATGGGATAAGTTAAAGTTAAATTATAAAATTTGGGACGACCACAATGTCTGACCAATATTTAGCTGGTATGTTATGTATGTCTTTGGATGACGAGTACAGCACAGTGTTGGAGAGGACTTCGTATCTGATGAAGATATCGCTTAACACATCAGGCGAGCGTGGGGCTTGTCTTGTTGCTTCATTTTAACGCATAAATAAGAAAAGTGGTATCAAATCACCTTTAATTTACCACATTTCTCAACAACAGCAAAAAAACTAAATAGCGGTTAGAAATGTTATAAGACTTTAAACCTAGGTTTTATAAGGCGTGATTGTTCTTTCCGTGTTAGGGACTTATTTGAATATACATTCTTAAAAGCCGGCAGTAAGAAAAGTTGGCATACCATCAACGTACGGTATAGGTGGTCGATCCCGCGAAGGGCAGACGACTCATAAGCATAATACAAGTGACCTCGACCTCGTGGTGACCTCACCACCTGCCTCCACTTGCCTGCAGGGAAACCTCCCTGGTTTAGTCACTTGCTTCAAACAATGGCTTTGTCATCCGTGTTTCTGTGAAGGTTATAATGACATGCTTCAATTACAACGCACCGCACTGCCAACTGCGGTGTCTTGAAGACATCGATAAAGATTTGATGGCGATTCGAGACTTCGAGGAAAGGGTGAGCATATGTGGGATTTTTGCATGCAGTATTAGTTAGTAGAAAAGTGGCGATTTTACTTCGTTTTGGAAAAGATAACTTCCCTTGCCACCCAGTGACTAAGGAGGCTTAACATTTGGTTATAGGTTATCTGGTCTAGCGCAGTTTTAGATAGATAGATAACCCTTTATTGAAACACAAAAGAAAATGTACAAAAACAACTACCTAGTAGTACTAGTAGTATTGGATAGGACGTAGATCGATAGTCTAGGTAACGCTTTAACTCAAGCAGGCGCTGTCATTTAAGAACAGGCAAGCTTGGGTATCTACTTGTTAAAAAATAACTTTTTTTGTTAATAAACTTTAATAGGAACTTGATACACATATAACGAACAGTCATTAAATTATTATTAACATATGTATCTAGTACATAAGAAATAATATAAACTATGCAAAATTATTGCAACGTTAATAAAAGTACGTAACAAAACGTATCTCTTTCATCACACACATGCACATCAACTATTGCGCGTTACCAATGACTTCGATGTCTTAGGACAATCAGTTTAATTAAAAATGACACGTGTAGTACTTCAAATAATAAATATGCATGCGAATTCATTCACACCTGTTATATTAAATAGGTACCTATGTTCTTTTAAGGCTTTTGCCCTGTGTGATTGGCAGACAATGGAAAGCTTTTACACAATTTGACGGAGATGTCTCTTATTTTCCGGGTGTATAATTAATTTCTAAGATGTAATAGCGAATTATCAACAAAAGTTAACTGTTAATGACGTCTTCGAAAAGACATACAGATTATGTTATTGTGAGAAAAAATCTCAAATATTATTGTTTTTGAGTTTTTTTTCTATACAACGAAGTAAGAAGACAAGCAAGACGCTCTCTTGATGGTAAGAGATAACGCTGCCCATATTTAGTACAGTGCTACTCAGGATTTTATATATGTAAAATTCTGGGTGCACTGCGCCAACGCTCCTTACTTTCATAAGATGTTATTTTGTTTGAGTATTTTAATGTAATTTTAAACGATAGGGATTGTTTCCTTTATGGTTGTTTTCTTAAAAGGTTGAACGCATAAATTTACACTTCTAGATACGAAAGTATCTCACTCAATATAGAAGAAAAAATATTACACCAAAGTTATAAATAATTTTGCTTTTATATATTTTACTATCCATATCCATATCCATATCCATCCATATCCATACATATAATAAGAATGGAAATTTCTCCCCATTCATTGTGATCCTTTACTAAGGTGAACTGTGAAAATACGCATATGAACAAAACGACGCGAAAAAGTCGCTTGCGCGATCTAATTCGTAAAACATTTTGTCAATTTTTCCTAGGGAAACGTAAAATAAAATAATAAAATAAATAATAATCATTTATATCAGACACATCGCCCCTAATTTACATCAAAAATTCGAAATAAAAGTAATAGAATATAAAGTAAATTCAATTCAAAAAAAAATAGTGCCAAAAACGCTACAGACGCCATCTATCGGTGTGGGTGTAAACTTGTGGTTGACCTTTAGTTTAATTTGGGCTAAATTTGTAAATAGTTTGTGTCACTGGTGTGGTTAAACAACACCACCGATTTGAATAAAATTTTCACTAATACGTTGCAGTTTTCTCTACTTGAACCTTAGTCTTGGTTTTAGTCAAATCGGTTCATAAATAAAAGAGTTATATCAATCTAAAGATTCGCATATAAAATGCTAATAAACAAGAAAGGTAGTCATAGGAACCGCGTAATCAAAAGACAAAACCTCATCGAGTTTGGGCTCATTTGATTCGTCTTGACGAGTACTTTGATACTATATAGTAACCAGGGTCCGAAACGGAGCTGGAAGGTGGCCATAGGAACTCCGTGATTAAAAGAAAAAACCCCATCGAGTTTGGGCTCATTTGATTCGTCTTGACGAGTACTTTGATGCTATATAGTAGCCAAACAAATTAGAATTCATTTAAATTAGTAAATGTAACTTATTTCTCAAATGAATCAGCGCCAGCGGAAAATAATCTAATGTGCGCATGATGCGTGTAAATATCAGTAATAAATATCTTTTTGCTGCTTATTTTTAATTTCTAAAACATGTAAAATCATCTGAAGATAAATAGAAAAATTCATTTACAGTTCATTGTAAAAGTAAATTATTTTTCATACAAGCTAGCGCCACGGAAAATAATGGAACTAATGTCCTAAGAAAAAGAAATATCGTTTATTCTGCAAACAGTTTTAGAAAAGAAGTCCCGCGTAACCTAGCGGAACTAAATAATAGATTTATAATTACTGTGAATACTTCATTTATTATATATTTTTTATTTGTTAGATTAATTAAATATTATGTACCTATTTAATTGAGAAATTAAATATGAGAAATTATGAATTGTTAAAAATCTGTAGATATTTTAACTTAAAATCACGCGATTGTGGCGCTCCATCTAGGGGGATCTTTTGTAAAAATCACTGGTTATCCGGAGACACACAGACATAAAATCTGTTCACACCCATTTAGGCATACATCCAGACACAAACTGTCACGTTTATAATGTTAGTAAAATTTTGCAATGATTATTATAGAACCTTTTATCTGTGTTATAGATAATCATAGGCGGATTTAGGGAGGGGGGGCAAGGGGCCAAGCCGCCCCCCCCCCCGAGTCATTAAGCAAGCTGCTCGCGCACATATTATAAAGGATGTTTAAGCTTTAGGGGGGGGCAGGGGGCCAAGGTACCCCCAGAAGCATTGTAGAGTTACGAATTTCGCACATATTTCTGAAATAAAATTTTTTTTTCGGCGCTCGCAGTTAGCTGCTCGCGCACTTATTGTAATGGATGTTTAAACTTCCTAACCGCTCAGAGCGAGCTAAACATACACTTTTCGTAATAAAAATTATAATATTTTTGCCCGTCTGCACCTTGCCCCCCCCCCCCCCCCCCCCCCAAACCAAATCCTGGATCCGCCTATGATTTTAGGTATACACCTCAGTGGTAGAGTCCTTCTCACGAATGAGGTCCCGCGGAATTTTGCGGAACTAAATTACATTTTTTCGATAAATTCTGGACTTCATGCCATAAATAATTTTTCACCACTCTCGCACGAAAATAGTGTCTTTGGTCATCGATTTCAGTGAGCAAAAGCCGTTTTTGCTCTCTAGAGAGTAGAGAGGCAAAGTGATTTGAATTTCGAACACAATTTTATTGGCTATGAAGAAGTTGGTGTGTTCTGAAACTTATTTGTGTACAATTTTTATTTAACTGAGATGCACATAATTTTTAATGTTATTTATTGAATTTTAACTTTATAAATTGTATTTTTTCAATAATATTTTAAATAAAATACTATTATAGAATAATAAGTCGTAAGTGAGTTTTTTTTTTTAAATATTATTACAATTTGTTTTTCATAAATATGTCACACACACAAATTTCGAACGCAACTCTTTTAATAAAAAAAAAAAATACAAAATGGCGGGATGTAGAAGTTTAGAGTTTACAGTCAAATGGAGAATTCGTTGTGACGTCATCGATAAATGCCATCTTTGTCTCTCTCTTTTGTATGAGGTAAGTGAGATGGCACTTATAGTTGTCATTTTTCTTGCGACAGTGGTGTTCACAACACATTTTCCATTTGGTTCTAAACCTCTTGGTAAAGATTCAACTAAATATTTTCAACTTAAGTTGTAAACTTTTGCAAATTTCTATTTGTGATCTAATAGTCTGTTTAATTACAAAGAAATGAGTGACCCCAGTGATGAAGGTAGTTGTCTTACGCCAAAAAAGTTGAAAGAACAAGTTTCGAATGCCGAGTTCAGCTATTTGCCTGAAAAATCTAAAGTGAAATATGTAAAGGCGTACGAATCCTTCAATAATTGGCGCCTCTCAAAAAATGCAAAAACATATTCCGAGACCGTGATACTATCATATTTCATGGAACTATCTAAAACAAGAAAATCCAGTACATTATGGAGCATTTTTTCTATGATAAAAGCTGTCTTGAAAACGAAACGTGACCTTGAAATAGAAAAATTTCTGAATGAAGCACCAGACAGTAAATACCTCGCTTTAAAAGTAAGTAAATTGATACAAAAGCTAATTTATTTCAAAGAAAACCTATCTAACTGTACCTATCTAAAAATAAGTAAACTAAATTATTGTTATTTTTTACAGGTTGTATTAATTATTGGCATAAATGGTGCGTGCCGCTCAAATGAATTGTTGAATCTTAAGGTAAACGACGTTGAAAAGCATTCGGACAAATTAATATTAGTAAAATTATTGAATACAAAGACTAAAATCGACAGATCATTCGTCATTAGTGAAGAATATGTGAATGTGGTGGACAAGTATATGGCATTACGACCCGCTAATACAAAAACTTCAAGATTTTTCTTACATTATGATAATGGAAAAAGTAAAAAACAGCCCATAGGCATCAATAAAATCGGTGATATGCCAAAAACGATTGCTAAATTTCTTCAGCTTCCGGACTCCCATCTTTACACTGGGCATTGCCTGAGGCGGACGTCAGCAACACTCTTAGCTGACTCAGGCGCTGATATTACAGTTCTTAAACGCCATGGTGGCTAGAAGTGTAACAAGATTGCAGAAGGATACATCGAAGATTCTAAAGTTATTTAATATGCTAACTTTTAAAATTTGCGATAGTGGCGCCCCGCAAAAAGAACTCCTTTTGTGAAAAGCACTCTACCTATCAGTCACAGTTCCCGATTGAGCAGAAATTTTGCATACCGGGAATCGGATGACAATGCAATAATTTTATGACATGGAAGTGATCTGAAGTCTGATGATGGAGCTGAAAGGTGAAATTTGATAGATATATTATAATAAATAGTTTGAGTACGTAGGTATATGATAGTTTCATTTCAGAAAATTTCATTTTAGTTTTTTTTATACAACGATGTAAGAAGATGAGCAAGATGCTCTCCTGATGGTAAGAGATAACGCTGGGATTTAACGAAGGTTAAATTCTGGGTGCACTGCTGAGTCATAAAATGTTAAGATTCTTCAGCCCAGTAATTTCACTAGCCACAGTGCCCTCCTACCGAAGCACAGTAATGTCTGCACATCACTGTTCAGGCGGCAGAATAACTGACACTGTTGGGGTACTAGCCGATCTCCTGCAGAGGAAGTCTACCCACGGTAAAGAGATCACCATTAAATGACGCGGAAAAAAGTCAAGAGTAACTGTACGGAATCAAGCTGTTATTATTCCGTATTTTTATTAGTTTTTCTGATTTAAATGATAATTTGATATATTTTTGTTTACTGTATTTAATCTTGATGTACTATATGTGTAAGTGGTAATTTATTGCCGTTCTAATTTGTACTGTGGTATAGGTATAACGATAGTTCTGGGACTTATCCCAGGACGTCTCTGAAATCTAAGTATTATTCACAAAAAATGTTTCATAATATTATTTACTAGCTTATGCTCGCGGCTTTGCCCGCACGGCAAAATCCTTTCTTAGCAGTGGTCTACGTCATGAAACCTTTCTATGTTCCAAATTTCAACCCAATCCATCTAGCGGTTGAGGCTGTACGTTATACAGATACATCAGTCACTAGCTTATTCTCATGGCTTTGCCCGCATGGACGGGTTACGTTTCATAATACCTACGGTCGTTTCAACTACGGTCGATATAACTACGGTCGATTCGCATAAGTTCATTTCACATATTGGACGACTCGCTTACAGTGCAACTCGCCTGCGGTTGATTAAACTATGGGCATGTGAACTAATGGGCGATTCGGCCAATGTTCATTTGATATATTGGTTAATTCAACTATGGACGACTCACCTACGGTTTATAAATTCTTTGCTACGCGTGTTTTTAGTACAGTATTCAGGGCAAACCGAAATCTGTTGGTTAGGTTAAGTTTGAACAGTGACCACAATGCGCGAGCCGAGCGAGCGAAGCGAGCGTGCCGCGGCAGCGGCCGGCGAAGCGCCAGATATTTTTCTTATTACTGAATTATTTATCCTGTGTCATGGCATCTTCAGGCATTTTGGCATCTTCTTTCATCTACCTCATCATGGCAAAGTGGCATAATAAAAACAACACGTTTCTGAATTCTGTACTATAAACAAGTATTTTTTAGCTGTCATACCTGACTAGCAGCCGGAAACGTGGTCTAAAAATACGTGAACGGTCCGTTAGTTCGGTCAAAAATAGGCAAATCGTCCAATAGTTTAATCAACCATAGCTCAATCGACCGTAGCTGAGTTAACCGTAGGCGAATCGTCCAATATTGATTTCAACCAATAGTTATTATGAACGTAGGCGAAACGTCCAATAGACATTTTGAATAGTAGGTGATTCGATCGTAGTTACATATTGGCAAGGTTTGCCAGCCTTTACTAATTCTACGCCCATTAAGTCGCAGAAAACCCGTGAATTGAATCCCTCTTTTCCGTGGAATTGGAAATCGAATTAAATGGTCTGTATCAAATTCATTAATATATGAATAATTTACTGTCACGCGCTACGAAGTGCGCGCGGGTCAGCTAGTAGAATAATAATATCTCAAATAGTCGGCGTTTAAATAAGTCTTAGTTTCTGTTGGTAAAATAAACTCAGTTCTGTTTTGTTATATCTATTTGCATATAGGCGCAATGGAAACAGGAAAGAATGACTGGCATTATCCTATCATAGCCATGGAACAAAATACTCTACGAGATCATAGCTAATTATTTAGGTATTATAGGTAAAATCTTGCCATGATACTGAGAAGCATAAATTGTTTTACCCACATAAATAATAGCTTTGACGGCCTCATATTGATCGTCATAAGGAATTTTGAGAAAACCATTAGATGAGTTTATTTCACGGGAGGTAATGTTATATTGGCCCATTATATTATTTTCCATATGGAAAATAAGATGTTAATGTTTAAGGAAATTACACATGGAACTGTTGCAACGTAGAATGAATGAATTACATGCGTACTGCGTAGGTATGTATACAGCAATAATATTAATGTTAAATGAGATTGTATAATTATAATTTTATATTTTAATTTTATATTTAAATATTACAATAGTATTGTCCATACAAAGCTATTTTTGCGCACCACCGCTGTACATGTTCGCATATTTTCCTTTCAACCGGGTTGTCTGTAAGCTTTATACGATAAGACTGCCATTAAAATTTGTTTACCTCTAATTTAAGGCTTGTTTTGAAGTTATAAATATTTCTTGCAAATTGGTATAAAATAGTGTTTTTCTATTATATTCTATTCTTTTTCATTTATTACCTCAGAGCACTGTTTTTTATAAAAATATAATTACAGGGTTTACCTGCTTTTCCTATATTTATGGTATAGATACAAATTTTCATCTCTATCGGTTCAGCGGCTTAGGAGTGAATGTGTTATAGTTATAATATTAGTGTACAGATCTGCCGCCATTGTTACTTAATTTGGTAATGATAATACTCGTATTAAATATGAATCAATTAGATAGGTAAATAAGTTGACTAATTTTGGGTTTTCTATATGTACTTTCCAACCAGTCATGAAAGGTAAAGGATTCGATAAACTTTAATGACAAAAGGAATTTTTAATTTAAATTACATCAACTAATATAATTTGTGATTTACGTATGTCGTCATATGAAATTATGTTTATCATAACTATACATAATATAATTTATAGATGGGTTTTTTTTTTAAGCGAAGAAGTAAGAAGACGAGCAAGACGCTCTCCTGATGTTAAGAGATAACACTGCCCATAATTAGTAGATACAGTGCTACCCAGGATTTCACAATGATGAGAAATTCTAGGTGCACTGCACCATCGCTTCTTACTCTACGTAGAACTTTAAATCGCAACTTGTATCAAATAGCAAGGAAGCGAACAAATTTTACTGCTCAAACTAAAATACAACATAATATCACTTAGATGAAGAAAACCAACAGACTTTGTTACAAAATTTATTAAAAAAAAAAAAAAAAAAGAGTCATAACATGTTAAAACCTTTTAGCCCAGTAATTTTACTAGCTACAGTGCCCTCCTACCGAAGCACAGTAATGTTTTCAGGTCACTGCACAGGCGGATAGGTATTAACGGGGGATTATACATAGATAGGTAAAAAGTAATAATAATTAAAAATTTAAATAATTGTTACAGTGCAATATCGACCACTGTAACTTCCTACTTATATGAGTTTATTTATGTATATAGTATACTTCTATATATTAATCAATTGTGGTTTAGGGATAATACATAGGTGCTGGTAGGTACCTATATGGTATAGGTATATTTGGCTAACTATGGTGGTTAAGAACCATATTCAGGATATTTTTAAAATATTATATATATATATATATATATATATATATATATATATATATATATATATATATATATATATAGTTGGTGTAAACCTATAAATAGTAAAATAAATAAATATATGTATTAACTTACTATACCTACCTACATATTATGTTATACAAAATCAAATGCATTTAGATTTCTATAAAAATATACATATTTATTGTAAGGAACATGGTAACTTAGAACTATGTGTATAGATTGCCTTGACCAAATTTGCGACGTCTAATGAACAATAATTCCACCTTCTATTCGATGTTCCGAGTACGATAAAGTTTAATAAGCTCAAACGTTATCAGTTTCGGCGAAAGCGCGTAAAGTTTTCCTGCGAGTACGATGAGCCGGGCGGGCGGAGGCTTCAAACCGGCGACGCTAGGACCGCAGTGGGGCGATACTAATATAAGCCGATGCGGTCGGCGCGGCGCACACTCCTCAAACACACGCGCACTGCGATAGGTCGCGCCGCCCGCAGGCGCCACGATCGCAGTCCTTCCCGCCACGCGTAACATTTTCTTTGAAATTTCGAACAATTGCAAAGAAAAGTGAACCCGCGGGATCCGTGACATAAGTGACTGTGATATTGGAACTCTATTTTTTATCGATTTTTATACATATCGGTAGTTTTTAGAGATTCGAACGTGATCGCTAGTGAGACGAATAAACAACGTTTCAAGTAGCAAGGATTGCGTAAACTGCTGACTGGAAAAATTCAACAAGTGAGTTTTTATTATATTCTAACTCTACTATAATTTTACTTAACCTTAGAAACTGATATTTCCATGATAATGCCTTCATTGAAATGAAATGTCTATTTAATTTTAGTCATAATAAAATTGTTATACCCGTAAATGGTCGCGATCGGCACATACGACGTATTATGGAAAAAAAACACTCATAAAATATACGTAATCTAGAAATAACTCTAGATACACTTTATTAAAATAAGCTACAAAAGGTGTATTAAAAAACCGTTTTCCTGTTTATTGCACATATCGATGCAGGAAAATAACATGTAATTTAACTACAATCATCTCTACAACAATCTTCTACAAAAAGTTACGATATAATTTATCTGTGACATCACTACGTCATGTTTTTATACAACAGATTAACTACACTACTATATACAGTAGGTATGTATATACAGGTACCTGCTACTACAGGTATGTATATGTTGTAATAAGTATTGACAGGAACACATAGCTTTCGTTTACACGCAATGAAACCACCCGAATCTTGTAGTATTATTTCTGTAACCAAATGTTGCTCAAAAAATACTATCAAGTGAAAATGCACCAGCATCTAATGACGTTAAAAAACCTGTGCAACAAATTGAAATCTGTCGGAGTCAATTATTGCTGGTTTGGTGTCATGGTCGCACCGAATCTGACATTGTCGTAACCCGCCACGGTACACTAATTTTGCGTACTATGAGACTAACCTCTGGCCCTACTACGTTTTGACTATTGAAATCGTATCGAATTTAAATCGCCACTTAACATTAGGTTTGATGGTAGGTAAATCAGCACTTAATAATACGCAAGTAGATGGACAAAGACATCATTTTAATAAGCCCTCACTTGCCGCTTCTTGCGAAGTGTTTGGATTCTCAAACAAGACGAAATGTCAAAAGCACTTGATGTTTGAGAAAATTGCTAACTGCGCGAAAATTTTCGCCACGTGAAGCGCCGGTTTGAGACATGTATCATGTACAAAAACATTATCAATCATTTATGAAGGTTTCCGATAGAATTTGGTACATAAATGATTGTCAAAATCGTGCTGCACTGTCCTATTCACCTGTTCCATTGAAATAATAGTATTGTCAAAGAAAAACGCGATAAGAAGGCATCGCGCGCCCCTTATCAGATAACGTTGGATAAGTCCTATACGCTATCTAGTTGATAGCGGGCAATCTAAGTGAACTCATTCTTAGTGAATTCTTTCAAATATTATCTAGTGTATTGTGTGCTATAATATCGAGCCATTTGTGACTTGTTTACGGATTTCCTTACGGAACTAGCGATATGTAATCATCGCTACAAACACATGCTTCAAGGTAGGCAAAAGGAAATGCTAAAAGCCTTAAGGTTTCAGCAGATTTGTTACTTTTCGTCATATTTATCTTCTGTGTTCAATTGTGATATTCAAATTCGTGTTTAATTATAAATTTCGTTCGCGTCTTAGAAAATTCAAGCCCAAATATAGGCACTAAGTTGAAATGATGTACAGAATGTAGTGTTACATTACTAAGCATTCTGAAAGATTACGGGCCTAGATGTTGGTATAGTGCGCGCCGAAGAACTAAAACCATACGAAATGATATACCAATTCTAGGTTCCTAACTATTAACTGGTGCCAGTGTAGAGCACGGTCATTTTAGATCAAGTTCTTTGATGGCGATATTATGTATTAAAATTGACTGAATCACCCACAGTAGATGCTGTGTAGACGAGTGTTTGCATTGACCCTTAATAATAATGTAAATGACAGTCATGTCATAAGTAATAACGTAAATAAACAAGTATAAGTAGGCATCACTTCATGAGTCACAATTTGTCGAGAACCAAGAACTAAACAATTTAGAGTAGGTAACTATGAGTGTATGTTCTAGCATTTACAGTTAAGCTTTAAACTTTAAAGCATTAACACCTTATTGTAAATACACCTACACGACCGCAGTCTGATGCCACTGATAAGATTTCACCTCTAGACAAAAGTAGGTCGATCTATTTTTGTGAACTAGATACCTCCTCCCCTCCTCTTTTTAGATACCTCTGTCAGTTTATTCTTTAAAAATACCAATAACAGTTTGGAAGAGTAAGTGGACAGAACTATAGCTCTGTCACTGCCCTCAGTGAGATCCTGCATTGTACCTATATGACATGCAAACTGAGAAGGTGATCCATCGCTACAATGGCTTTACAGTCGCATTTATCGTTTGCAGATAAACTTCATCTTACTCATCACTTTGTCAAATCATTTAGACTTTTCGATTTTAAAACCTACCTACTAATGAGTCTTATCCTTTTTCAAAACTCTCGTATTGTTGAAAATAAAAAAGGAGAGTGATAAAAGAGGAGTTCGATAACAAACACTGACACGAGAGTTTTTAATATAATGGATAAAACATTCCTTTCTAGTCACGAAGAGTATAAAGCATTGCTAATACAAGAATATATCTTAGACTTAAATTTAAATACAATAGAAAATGACGATAAATTATAACATTACATGCAATTTCCTTTCCGGTAAACTGTGTATGCGTTATAATGTCAGTAACAAGTTAATCAGTATCTGATAAGTCGATAATGGCGAGTGATTAGTATTGCCCGCGAGGATCCGGAAGGAGGAAGGGCACCCAGGGCCGTCCACGTAGCCCTCGCGAGAGCAGACGCTTCATTGGGATGCCACTCACACCGTCGCACATTGTATGATGTCAATCGCGAAGTTTAAGGGCACATCTCATGAATCATTTTAAACGTACGGTGTAAATTCTATTGTTTCATTTAATTACGTTTTCTTTCTGAAGCTGATCCACTTTCCTTTAATGTTAGTAGGTATACTAATGCTACTTAGATAAACTTCTACAACTTTGGAAATACCAGTACCTAAATAAATGGATTTAATAGCGTATATTCAACAAAAACCTAATAACCTATTTTTACAATTTATCAAGATTTTCATTTTTAACTCGTAGATAAATACGAAATTTGCATATGGTGAGAAAAATGCTCAAATTAGTAACTTTGGTTAAACATTTAATTTGGCTGTTTATACAAATTATGATATGAATCTATTGTATTGTCTTATAATAGAATAAGTAGTTAAATATTGTCTGACTTTGATTTGGTTCAACTGTAACCTTCTCAAGGTAATCGAGTTCAACGAAGTAATTATTGATAGCTCGTAAATAATGGGATATACATACATATGTATAAATAGTTATTATACTCGTAACACAGGAGGTACCAACGTAATTTTGTAGAGCAAAAGAGTATCCAGTATTTCTTAAATAATCTACTTGAGTTCAACATTTTTTTAAATGTTCCTAACGTCTTTGAAATCGACTTGCAATCCAACCGACTTGGTGGGTACCTCAACATTGCCAGTTATTCTACCGCCTGAGCAGTAATGTGCAAACATGCTTTGGTAGGAGGGAACTGTTATATCTTACCATCAGAAGAGCGTCGTGCGCGTCTTCTTACTTCGTTGTATATAAAAAAAAAACTGGGACGAACTACAGTTTTAATTTTCAAATATGGGAGAAGTCACTATTTCGCTAAACATAGTGGTAGCACTTCTGAAAACAAAAAAAATTATAAAACTATTGTACCAAATTTATTTCGAACATCATATTTGAGTATTTAATTTAAAAGACTCAGGGCGATCTCAAAATTTACCACACAATTTTTAAGGAAAAATATACCCGTACAAATACCAATAGGTACCTGGGTCATTTTCAAAAAAACTGTACACAGCGGAAAAATTGATGAAAATATGTAAGATCGTGGCAAAGCATTTATTGTGGCCAATATATATTAATTAGTCATTTAATTATTAGAAATTGGTATTAAAATGAATAAATTTAATTTATTTACTGAAATATTAAGATTTTACTACACTCAGGTATCACAATATATTCCACTCCGAAACTTTTTACTAATGTTGATAAATAATATAAATAAAGCAAGTTTTGCAATAAAAAGTTGTTCAATCGGTGTAATGTACCTTAAAGTTCATAAATAATAAATAGGAAAATAAAATCAACTTAACAAACTCAAGGAATCGTATATTAAGTTTCCATTACGTTACTCTTTGGATAAAAATGAGGAATAAATTTACTTTTTTTTTATTATTGCAGCACTTAAGAGCTATATAACTCAATTATTATTGAGAGACCAAAAATATTAAACCATAAAAATAAACGCACCATAAAAATCACATAGCACTTCGTTAATTATTAAAACTTAGACAAAATTATAAATGGGACAGTTACGGAACGGAGTGCATTGGTAATGGAAAAGATTTCTTAAGCCTAAGACATACTGACAGTAAAAATCATCAAGCAATGAATTTAATTATTACAATCAATAATATCTTCACCAAAACATTTTCAAAATAAAAAAAAAATTCAAATCATAATTATTATTGCCTTCATTGCACGTATGTAACAAAAACCAATTTAATGTAACAAAAACCATTTTGCTAAATAAACAGATCTGAAAGCTATATTTTTCTTACATGCAAAACATAGAATATTTTGATATATTGCCGACCTAATAGAAGGGTTTTTATTTTGATGGCTGTTTCGGTTTATGTCAGTAATACAACATTTTAAAACTATGCTTAACTTCAATTGGATTTTTTGTAGGCAACGGTGTTAAAAACCATTTAAAATGACTAAATAAAACCAAAGCGTACATACATGACAGAAGACAGCTGTCAACCTTAAAATGTCAATATCTCGAAAAGTTATCATCCTAGAGTGACGCTGTCATGGAAGAAATGAAAGGTCTTGAGGAGATCTTTTTTTCAGATGAGTCAGACTTAAAATGTCAATATCTCGGAATGTACACGTCCTAGGGTGACGCTATCATGGAAGAAACTTGAGATCTTCATTTCAAATGACAGCTGTCATCGGGACCGAGATCAGCCTAAGACCAGCGCTTTCCGAAATTGACAGCTGTCATCTGAAAAGAAGATCTCCTCAAGACATTTCATTTCTTCCATGACAGCGTCACTCTAGGACGAGAACATTCCGAGATATTGACATTTTAAGTTTGACAGCTGTCATCTGATTTGAAGATTTCCTTAAGACCTTTCATTTCTTCCATGACAGCGTCACTCCAGGACGATTACTTTTCGAGATATTGACATTTTAAGTCTGACAGCTGTCATCTGAAAAGAAGATCTCCTCAAGACCTTTCATTTCTTCCATGACAGCGTCACTCTAGGACGAGAACATTCCGAGATATTGACATTTTAAGTTTGACAGCTGTCATCTGATTTGAAGATTTCCTTAAGACCTTTCATTTCTTCCATGACAGCGTCACTCCAGGACTTTTCGAGATATTGACATTTTAAGTCTGACAGCTGTCATCTGAAAAAAAGATCTCCTCAAGACCTTTCATTTCTTCCATGACAGCATCACTCTAGGACGAGAACATTCCGAGATATTGACATTTTAAGTTTGACAGCTGTCATCTGATTTGAAGATTTCCTTAAGACCTTTAATTTCTTCCATGCATTCAGATGACAGCTGTCATCTGAAATGTAGATTTCCTCAAGATCTTTAATTTCTTCCATGACAGTGTCACTCTAGGACGAGTAATTTCCGAGATATTGACATATCAAGTTCGACAGCTGTCATCTGAAATGCTTAGCCTAGGACGAGTACTTTCCGCGATATTGGTATTTCAAGTTTGATATATTATGTGTTTAAAAATATATCTTATGGACCAACTAAATAGTTGTTTAGTTGAGAAAGAATACAGTTGATCCGTTTTGATTAACAATTTTAGTTGGTCCGAACGGAAATTTTTTGTTATAAATAAAATATCCGATCAACTGGTTGGTCCGATTGGAACAAATTGATTAATCGAGTCCATTCTGACCAACTAGTTGATTGGTTCAGTTGGTCGGAATGGCAGTCTCGAATTAAATAATAAAAACCATTCAAGTACGAGTCGGATTCGAGCACCGAGGGTTCCGTATCAGCCCGTAGGTATACCAAATTTCAAAATTCTAAGCTCAACGGAGTGTACCCTGTAGGTTTTGATTCCCTTGCAAGTAGTTGCGAGTATGAAAATGTGTGGCTAAAAATTTATTTTGTGGACATAGAATTTGATTTTATTCCAGTTTAAGGCTATTATAGACTCGAGTATTTGATATGAATTTCAATTTAATACCTCTACGCGTTCATGGGGAAACTGAAAGTATAAAATTATCAAAATGTAATTTTGTCAAAAAACTCATTTGTTATTAAAGAACATTCGAGTGGTGCCATCTTTATGTCACTCACTTTTGCCAAAATGTACAGTATGCATTAAGCTTTATGATTCCATTCCGAATTTTTTTACTTCCACTTCTACGTTACCTGTGTTTTGGTTTCGGAAAAGAAGTAACGGATACCGAGATCTCAACAACATTAATTCGTTAAAAATATATTAATGTAGTATATATTAAAAATTGAATATTATACACGATTCCATGATATTTATAGAATTCATCAATACATTTTGTAGAAAATTTACTATTTTCCTTAGCTTTCTTTTTGGTTTCGGTTTAGGAAAATCAAAAATGGACCATTGGTCACTTTCACTGTTTTGCTGTTGCAATCGCCATCCAAATGAACTAATCGAATATTGCTGCTGTTTGAGTGATAGACTTAATGTTGTTCTTGATATATAAGCATTAAATTTGGTAAACTAATAAATATATATATCTAAAAAGGTGGTTTCAGAATGGAATTTTCCACATTTCATGAATTACGTCCTCGATTAAATTTATTTATTAAATATAATAATAATGAACTTAAAAATATAGCGTTATTTTAAACTAAAGCAATAATATCTGTATTTTCCGAAAAAATAAACATAATAAACATATATTTGATAAAATCTGAGATTTTAAAGTTTTATTGCGTAACTTGTAGTGTGGGACATTGTAATTTTTAATGCTTTGCTACTAAAATATTTTAATATCTTTTTTGGTACCTGTGTTATTTATGAAAATAATACATAAAATACTTTAAAAAATACCGATAATTATATTTTTTGTACTAATTCTACTTAGACTTTACAAATATTAATTAAAATTACAGCTCAAGTAATGGGACAACCACAAAAATGAATGTACAATTTTTTTGAAAATGACCCACCTTCGAGTATTTAACTTATCTCCCCAATTAGCTACACCAATTTTACGGCACTGAAATTTAATCATCAAGTTTGTCAATTGTTTTTGTTTAATTAGACAGAGACTAGTGTCAAGGGTACACAATAAATTGCTAATTACATCATAATAAATTTAATTAATGACAAAACCAGTGTTATGGGTGTTAATAGCTTTAATTAATTTAACAAAATGATAAATCAAAACATCTACAATTATAAATAGTATTATTAGTTTTATTTAACGTAAAAAACAATTTTAAAAATTATACCAACCCGGTGGCCAACCAGGTGGCATTCTGTGTGTGACCTGAAACCGCTATACGGATTTAGACAATATTTAGTTTAAACGTAGTTAAAATCTTGGAAGAGGATATGGGATAGTTTTTAACCCATTTTTTGCGGGCATAACTAGTACTCTATTAACGATCATTAAATATCTAAATTTGAAAATACTTTTTTATTTCCTTACAGATTATTTTACTATAAATATTAATATGACATGTAATATTCACATAATAAATTAAAATGAACGTGTAATTAATGAAATCATTACATAAATGGCAATAAATTATAAAAGCCATTAAGCTTTAAAAGATATGCAGATTTCTGTAATAATTTGAGAATGATCTTTCCAAAATTCTCATAGTAAATAAATACTACTTCCTACTAATATAATAAATGCTAAAGTATGTACGTTTAGATGTAATTGTGTGTGAGGGTGTGAGTTCATGCGTAGCTTCTAAGTTGCTTAGATCCTGGAAGAACATATGAGCTATTTTTAAATAGGCCTACGAAATATAGTTTTCCGAGCGATTCATCGAATGGGGAACTTGGGGAAGATAAAATAATATTTTTATGTAGATACCTACTTGGGAATCTTCAAGGCACGAGTGAATAGGCTAACTACTTCGGCGGGGTAAAACCACCAAATTTATTATTAGTTGTTCACTAATTATAAAAAAATTATAATCTTACTAATATTATAAACGTTAAAGTTTGTATGAATGTATGTTTGCTACTCTTTCACGGCCTAAACTGGTGGACCGATTGAGCTGAAATTTTGTATAGTGATAGCGGGGTCTGGAATAATACATAGGCTACAGTAAAGCGGGTAAAACCGCTGGTACCACAGCAAGTAAGGGATAATCCAACTAAATGGAATATAAATATTCAACCTCTTTCGGTCAATAGATTTTAAAGAAAATATTTAACCAAATGAAGTGAAGTAAGAGAACAACCACATCCAATGCCGCTGGTCAGAGAAACTGGTTAAGTTCAACCATTTTTCAATTACACCTGTTAACTAAAGAAAATGTTTGTGTTGTCTATTAGAACGACCTGTAATATTAAAATGGTTAAAAACCACGCTACGGTTGAGAGAGCAGAAAATTCGGTGGCGACTCGCGACTCTTTGAAATAATTTGATTTGCGCTTTCGTTTTTTTAAATTGGTATTTAGTAAAACAAACAATCGATTATTTGTGGTAAATTTACTATTTACCTGTTTTAAGTTAGACAATAAATAATTACTATTTGAAATACATAGTAAATGACTATTATTGATAGGTAAAGTTAGCCAACCTGCTTCTTTGTAAGGATTTTAAAATTAGGTTAACTTTTTACTCAGTATTTGTAAAGATAATGAATGGGATATAAACATCCTTTCTCAAGAGAGGATTTGGGATAGTTTGTACTATCTCTATAACAAATTTCATCGGTTCAGCGGTTGGAACGTGGAAATTCAGACAGACATCGCGTTTATAATTTTAATATGAAATAGGAAAAGACTTTTAGAAATATCCATAGAAAGTACGAGAAGTTGAGAACAACTGCTATTAAAACAACTGGACTATGTCATATTGTGTATTACGTACATAATATTATTATGCGTAAACCGTAGTCTCGTAATAAAGGAAATATAAAAACGCATTACCTATAACAAATGCAAAGTGCAGATGACTCAAGAAATACACATAATATGTAGGTTACTTAAGACAATGGATGCAGAAGACAGCAAATTTATAATTCTACTAATATTATGTGAAAGCGTGTATGTATGTTTGTTATCTCTTCACACCTAAACAGCTAAGCGATTGAGCTTAAATTTGTAAATAGGGAACTTAGATCCTGGCACATTACATATTAGTACTTCTCTTCAGCGGGTAAAGCCCAATAATTTTTTTACTGGCTTCAAAAAAAGGGAGAAATTATTTACAACTAGAGAGATCGGAATGTTTTATAACCAGTATTTTTAATTATGCTGACCCTCTACTCGTCTCTTTCCTTTTATGAGGGAAAGGGTATTACTAAATCCAAGAAATAGCGTCTTTTCGACCATTTTAAAGGTAGGAAACGTGCCAGCGCTGCCCCCGGTATTGCAGGTATATAGATAGATACCACCGTCGTCGTCGTAGTCGCCGTCGTCGGTCGTATATAGAAACGACGGTAACCACTTACCACCAGGTGGGCCGACAGCTTTTTTTTTATTAGCTATGGCTATGCCATAAAAAAGCGATCAGGTGCCATTTTCCTCTTGTTGAGTAAAGTAGAGTTGAGAGCGAGGAGCCACTAAAAATACTGGTGTTAGTATTACAGTACGTGCTTTATCCAATCGCTGACTGTTCGTATGGCACAGGACTATGATTAGTATATATATTTATCATCAAGCGATAGCGCCTGTTGTCATGTTTGCGAGGTGTAGTTTCAAATATGTAGGTCACGCCTATTTGTTTATCATGCTTTGCGGTTATCCGCAGTTTCATTGATTTTTATGTTTGTATATTTACTTAAAGTGATAAATACCATCACAGGGAAAATTAAAGCACACATTTGTTTAGCTTTTTTTAATACAACCAAAAATAAAAATATGCCGCCTGTAAGCTTGCTTTCAATGAGCAAGAGCATGACACAGTTTTCACTCTCAACTTGAACACTCGATCGATTTCCAATTAAATTTAAGTAGGTAGGTGCTCTTGGAAAATGCATTTGAAGCAAAGAATAAAATCCAAACGGTTCAAGCGTCTTCGAGAGTATTCGAGTATTCAGAGAACATATTATTACGTCCAAAAAACAAAAGTATCCTTTTTGTAGCCGGTTACAAAAGGGTTACAAGGGGCACAAATCTAGAATGTATCAAGATACACCTGCTTAAAGTCCTATTATTTGTTTTAGTTTCAACTCGAAAATTGGACTAATCCAATCAATATATTCATGTACACGTGTAACGTAGATGTACTATGTTAGTAGGAAGACACAAGAGTTATGAAACCAATTTGAAGTTATCACGACCGCCTGAGGATCCGCAGGCGCCGGCGGTAGTATTAATCTGCGTGACTCATGACTAATCTTAATAAATGATATCGCGGATGCAAGATGACTCGTCCACGATGACCCCTTGTATATATTGACCTTACTATGTTCATTATTATTTAATATCTGTTACATAGATAAGAGGTCTGAAGGAGGTTTTTCAACTGGACTAGTCCTACAAATCCAAATTGTTACTATTCTACTAGAATTAGAGATATAAATGCGAAATTAGTATGTATTTGTGTGTCTGGAATACTTGTATATCTTAACGTCTTAACGGCGGAACAGATCGAAGTAAAGTTTGAAGGGAAAACCTCTAAATATAGCTAATTGTTCATTTTCACTCAGTTTTGTCAATAATATTTATTTAGCAAGGAAATAAAAATATTAGACGAGATCGCTATTAAATTTAGCAATGTAAAATATTTTTTTAGTCTCTTTTCTAATTAATTTAAATTCTAGAAGACAAGTCTAGTAGTCGAGAATTATGTTATCTTCCAATTATTTACCTTAAAGACAGCAATTCAGCTCAAACTGACTAGGAAAGCACTAGGTCGTACCCTGCAGCCTGCAGAACTGAGATTTATGAATTCTGTCTTTACGAATACATACATATCTTACATACCTATGATATGGAAGCTATTTATAGAATTTCGAGGACATTTAAGTTAGGTAGTGTCAGGTACATTTTTAACATTATTTCCCAAACACGTAGAATATCACACTAACGTGATAAAATTCTATTAGGTTAATACTTCGCATACTTTAAAATGTTTATATTGCTTGTTTACAATATTCTACCATTACAACGTGTTCCAATGTAAGTACGAGTAGAAGCTAGATGGGTAGGGATCGTCTAGTTTAATAGTGTCTTGTCTTTGAAGTTGCGAACATACTGGGCTGTGGCTTTGGTTTTCCGGCTTCGTGGCCGGCGTCCTACCAGAAAAATCGTGTCAACAAGTGGTCATTATGGATGCGTGTTTGTCCTTTGGTAATGTCAGGGTGTAAATTGCCCTGCGTACTTGATCGGCAACGGGTCGGCAATGACCCACACTGCTTCGGCAATACCATTGATGTTGCAGACGTGTGCTTACCATCAGTCGAGCCGTCTATTTATGTGTCTTTATCTGCCATAAAATATATGTACTCGTATTTTATTTTATTTTTATTTATTTATTGAACGACAACGCAATATACATTATTACATGCAAAATCATTTATAGGTAGGTACATAAATTATCGAGCTTAATGCTATTGTACTTAAAGTCGAAGACAACATTCAAATAATGCGAGTAACAGGTAAAAACGATAAATTTAAATTATATGTAATATTACAACAATATCATATTAGCTCTATAATATGTAGGACATTCAGAAACTGGGTTAAAATGGCAATAAAAAATAATTCTATGTTTTTCTTTGTTTCAGATCGATCGCCATCGTTGGTTGTACTCGAACATATCACAAAAATCAATGTTTATCCATTTACCAAGATAATCTAGGCAAAGTATTCACTCTCCCTATATTAGGTAGAGAGTAATGACTCATCCGTCCTCTAAATATTTTGATATAATCTATTGAGATATTATAATATCTAGAATAAATGAGCTTAGTAAGAAATACAGTCATATCACCGAGAAACATGGCGACACTCAGCTTTAGAAGTACATTAAGGATATTGTGGACGACGGTGGTTGCGTTGGTGATGCTGACTAGAAGTAGTGCCGCGCCGACCTTCGGTGGAACTGATAAAGCTATGGTGAGTGACTATTCAGTATAACATAATATAGGTACATAATTTAGCTTTAAGAGGTGATCCACATAGGGTGGATTGAACAAGAAAGCGAGCGCTTGACTGTGTATGATCAGACCATTATAATCTTAAGCGTCATCAAAAACAACCGCTCGAAAGCCCATCCACACATAATTATTATTGATGCTTGGCATTCTCGCACTGTGCGATTCACTCGCTCCTTCTTGCCGTACACCTGCAAAATGTGGAATGAGCTTCCGCCCGCGGTATTTTCGATGAGCTTTAATATGGGACTCTTCAAAAGGCAAGTGAATAGAGCCTTGAAAGGTAGGCAACGTACCAGCGGTACCCCTGGTATTGCAGGTATCCATAGGCGACGGTAGCCACTCACTATCAGGTGGGCCGTCTGCTTGTTTGTCACCAATTACATAAAAAAAACGCCCCTAATGTGTATCAGCTCTAAATGCCTATTGTATGCAGCTTAATAAATAACTTGACGAAGATGTTGTTATAAACGCACACTTTACATTTTGGTTAAAGCCAGCAACTAAGAACACAACAATTTGGCTAAGGATATTACTGGTCTAAATAAAATTTTGCATTTATGTTATTTCCTTTGTATTACAGTAAAAATAATATCATACTAATCATAAATTAAATTAATCTTAGTATTTACTCATTCATTAACAGAGAAATGGATTTTCATTATTTACACGACCGATAAGAAATCGAGTTAGTTGCGAAAACTTCTCAGATAAATATTGCATTTATTCAGATAGGTCGTATCGGAAATGACTCGTAAAAGGTGACTCAATTTCTGAGAACTCGAAAACGGAACCGAATCACTGATCAAGTCGGATTGTATCCGTAGTACATTCACTTCTAGAGGTAGATATAATATACAAGTAGGTATACAGTTCATTCATAAAATAAGATAACCGACTAAAATAAAAGAGTCTATTAACCAGCCAATAAAGAACATTTTGGCTGCGTTCTCTCTTAAGTCGTATTACCATGAGTCACTCTATGAATACATGTGTTAAGGTGAATAGGTAGTATACATATTGGTCATTAGGTTTTTCAATGGTCGTTACGTCATTTCAGTTGTAATTATAATAGCATCTGGTTGTAAATTTATTGTTAGTGAGTCAGTAGGTTTGTTATGCCTAGCCTATAGATAACAAATTAATTTTATCAATACTTAATACATACCCACATAAATAAGTAACGTTATCAGTTAGAAAATGTCTGTTTAGAAACAGGAATTATGTTTTGTACTGTATTTCGCCTATAGATGTCTGCAACACTAATGTAATTGTGGTCGCGGTGTTGTTCTTCAGGATTCATCAATTATTTTGTTTCGTTAACGACTGCTCTTACGATACGCTGATCCTAATATTTTATGCGGTTATAATAAAGATTAACAATAACACGAACCAAAATAATTAACATTTAAAATTAATTTATTTTATAATGTAGGTAAGGTATCTCTATTAAAATTAAACGAATGTGTTTCTCCGTAGTATGACGCACAATTTATATAGGTAAAAAGCAATTTAACATAAAATAATATAACGAACAGCATTTTATGGGCATGACATTTGCTAAAATAACAAAAAATCAACGAATTAGGGAAATAACAAAAAATACTATAAATTTTTTTACATATTTAATTCAAAATTGGTTCCGATTTCCGAAATTCATGAGTCACACGCACACCCAGCGATTATCTTGACATTAGTCCGTGTTTTCGAAAGGAAGCGCTGGCAATAAAATCTCATAGTTTCTTGGTACGACACTGACTCACAAACCCGTCGGTTAGGTTGTGAAGTTCTAGGTCATAGAGCACTCGTTGACTCTAGACTGCGGGTAAATCATGCACAACGGTACTTGTAATCTTTCTTTATAAGAGGCAGACTACAATGATGTTTGTTATGAAATGTGTTAAGTATACGAGTAGTATTAGGTAAATATAGGTATGTATGAATAATATAGACTTATAATTAGTATTTGGTTTTGGCACGATTTTCAGCGAAGGCGCGAAGGGATTCATCCAGCCTCCTAAGGTCTCTAGGTATAGTCTGCTAACATCTTTCACTGCATTGTAGCTTAATACCACGGACAAAGGCCGTTAAAAATGAACCGATTGATAAGAAAATCGGTATGTTGATGGCTGGAATAGCCAAATCTAAAATTTGTTTTTATTACATAAATATTTTTTACAGACGAAAAACTCTGATGTATAAAGTAAAAGCTTTTTACCATGTGTTGAAGTAGACTACAGAACTTGAAGACTATTTTATGTCACGTTTCAATCAAGGTCGTTAAAGGTGTGATATAAATCCGTGACAAAAACTAGTCACAGCGGAATTACCACAATTAATTGATAAGCACAGGGACCGGTTCATGTTAATTATGACACCCAAGCGTTAATCCGGTTATAACTTTTTAGTATATTACAGTCCAATCGTTGGGAAAACACATAAACTTGCCGACAAAAACTAATGATGTAGGCATTATTTATATATTCTTGGATACTTAAATTAAAATAAATGTACTGAATGAAATTTAATGGAACCTAATGAAGAAACATCCTAGACTTCATTTGTAACAAGCTCTAACAGCTAATTTGTTTAAATTTGCTACACTTTAAATTGTTAGAATATTTTGTAACATCTTGTACTTAATAGCATCGGAACGCTCACTTTTTAAGAGTGGAAAATACTTTTAGTTCAAAAAGTTACCTATTGAAGAGCAAAATGACTCTACACAACAACTATACACCTGTCGTAATGAGTGTTCCTGAATATATAACATTTTACAATAAACAAGGCAATTTTTTTTATTTACAAGACTAAATTTTAACTTAAATCTGTTTGTTTTTCTTTCAAACCTATATTCGTTTCCTGCTGTAAATCATTTCTTCAAGTATTGAAATGCTGAAACCGTTACTAGGATACGCTTCGATGCAGACGAGTGTCGTGCGTGGCCGATTGACTACAATCACGATATCTTTCTTGTACTCATAAAATGCAGCATAACGAACCACTTTGTTGATTTTTGTGGGTCATTGCACTTTAAAGGCACGTGACTAACACGTGTACATTGTCACCAAGCTAGACATTTCCTGGATTCGAAGCCACTGTTATGTTATGATTAACACACCCTTTTATGTAAGGTCATTCTCCTCACAAATATCCGAAGAACAATAGCCAAGAAAGCCAAAGCTCTTTGTTGTCATCAGGTACTCGATAAGTGCGATATAAAAATTCGAATCATGTCCCACCGAGCGGACATCTCTCGTTAAATTTCCTAGAAGAACAATGAACTCGTGGTTCAACGTGTTTGAAGTAAAATAATAATTCAAATATTTGCGCAAGACCTCTGTTCGTCATGATTTTTCAATAACACAGGGTTGTTAACTTTTCTGAATAAACTTTACCTTACTCTCTACTAACCTACTTCAGTAAACTCAGGCTTTTAATCTTTTTTGTTTCAATTGAACACCTTTTATTAATATTTACAAAAAGCTTTTTAATATATATATATATGTCCGTAAACATTTTACGTCATTAAACTAAGTCAACAAAACTTAAGGTGATTCATGTCCAAGTATCTACGAATACAAGCACAAGCATGGCTTTTTACAACTGTTTTCGGGAAACTTAATAAATTCTCCCGATAGCATCAGCCAAGGCCTGTCGCCGTGAGCTTGAGAGATAAACGTGATGAAAAACAAAATATTTTACCGCACAATGCTCGCGAGTCTTGAACCCTAGTCACGCCTCATGATCCTGGAAAACAACTTTTGTGTTTCTCGGAAGATCCAAAAAGGTGCGTTGACAGCATTAGTCATGCGAAAGAAATAACAAACAGCCAAGTTTTATAGCAGTCCTATAACGGCTGCAGAACTGGATTTAATCTAAAATAGAAATTGTTACGGTAACTACCGGGTTCAGTTAAATACCTTGTTTATCATGTGAAAAGTAGTAGATATCCCGTTTTGTCAAGTAAACATAGACATTTAACCAGCTATAGATGATTCTAAATTGACTTCAACATCAACTAGGCCGAGTTGACCTTGCAAAAAACGCTACAAATTTCGTTTTATCATTTCACATCAAGGCCTAATAGATAATGTGAACAAGACCGTCAATATTGGATTTAGCTTTGTTTGAAAATGACCAAAAGCTATTCAGATAAGCCGACGTGGAATGCGTGGTGTGTTTTAAGTAAACATGTAGAGGTATCATATTATCGGTGCATCAATTTATATGAAAACCAATAGAAACAAAAAAAATACCACAGCATCAGAAATGCTATTTTAGTTCAGGGATAAGAGTCCACTATTTTTTCTTATCCCTGAACTATAAAACCAAAATCAAAATCACAAATCTGTTCGTGTTATAGACCACAGTGGAGCATTATTTCTAGTCGATTATTACTACAAAGTCTCTTTTAGGACTCTACCTTTGCGGAACAAAGTCAACTACAGTTGCAGAGTTCTTTTTTGTTATGTAAAAATGCGTAAAGCAAAATTAAGTGTTGTATGGAACATTGCTCCGCTCTAGACACGAAAATTAACTTGTAACTAGCGGCATCTACATCAGTGGATAGAACAGTGTAGTGGTGTTACGTCGCTAGGCTTGGCATGCGCGTCACGCACGCAGGAAGCACGGCGCGACCTTCATCAGGCCGCCACGGCCGCCAGTCGTCGCTGCCCTGCGGCGATCATTGTTCACCACGCTTACATCTGACCGCTGCGCTGTTGCAATGCTCTCACGTGTTCGTTTTTCTCGTATAGAAAAAGAAGAGTTACGTTGTGACGAGCGGTGTGCAGTGTTCTGACGGAGCAACTAATGCAGGAACTGAGACTGGCCACTTTTACACAAGTTTTGCATAGTCACTGAGAATGGCAACTTAGCTGCTACTTTCTGGCAACTAGTTGTTTATAAATCTATGATTGCTGCAGAACTTTAATTGGTGCAACTTGATGTTGCTATTGCATTAAGATATGTGAAACTGGTTGTCAAAAAGCTGCCAGTGTTAGTTGCTGAAATTGTTGGTCTGTTTACAAAGTACCCAAAAGTTAAATAGGTGAAGTCGTGACTTTGTTGTACATTATAAAGAATAAGTTGACGATCGGCAAGCCCATCATGTTTCATTTACTTACAATGTAATGTTCAAGTAGTCCGTTTAAATCATTATACAGTATCATAATATAGTGATCTATTTCAGTATTTAGCTGATTTCGCAACAGTATTTATGTAATTCCACAAGCTAAGTATAATCATCATTATAATACATGATGCAGAGCAATTTGTTACAATGTGAATGAAGTCCATCCAATGTGGCTGATTATGTTTATAGGTGGAGTTAAGCTGCATACTCATTAGGTGCTAAATGTTGACACGTGTCGCAGATGACATAGGGCGACGCAATGTTGACCGTCTCACCAAATATTTTTCGTGTTACCTGTTTCATAAATCTATGACCGCCGATAAATAATTGGTGCTTGCCAGTGTAGGTAAGACCTGTTCGATGTAGCTATTGCATTCAGATATAGAAAGAGCTAGTTGCTGAAGGTTGTGTGGTTTTTTTCACTCGCTATATAATTATGTAGAGTTATAGTGGTGGTAAGCTTCGGCCGTGGCTAGTTACCACCCATTGGGCAAAACCATGTCGCCAAGCGGTCATTATGACCGTGTTCCGGCATGATGTTCAGTGAAGGGATTTATAGAAGGCTTCTAGGTTCATTCGGCTATCATCTACGGCCGTATCGTCGCTTAGCGGTCAAAGGCTAACCTATAATAAATAAATAAAAGTTGCACTGTCCACAAAGCACCTTAGTAGGTCGCGGCTTAAGTCTGTATTGACAGATAATAAATCCAAGATTAAGAGGCACGACTGTGTACACGTGTTCGGATGATTGGCAAGCGATCAAGCAGGCGATCAGATCAACCCATTATCTGAAAGGTGGACAGTGCACGTGACAAACGTGAGATCATGGACAAAGGGCGACTAACCCAACTATAAAAAACATTTTCCACATTCTACTGTGGAAAAGTGGGGCTTCACACGCGATACATTCTATTTTAATGTTTTGACAATCACTACGTAATTAAACTAATCACTTGTTTAATTAACGGTAGATGAATAAGCGAGCGATTGTGGTATTGGAGATTTATTTATTTTTACTTATTGTGAAAATACTATGCTAAATTTATCTTCAAACTAATTTACTTATTACTTTATCTTAGTTCTAGCTCAACTTCATGTGCGCTTTATGATAACTTCTTATACTAACTAAATATTAAATATTATTTTAAAAATTAGCATAAAAATCAGTCGAGCCATTCGAGGTGTACGATGGCAACCACCGTTACCCATTTTTTAAATGTAATATGTATATACCTAATCATCTCCGATTATTCCGAAAAATGTTCTATACTTTTCAAGCAGGCACACGTCAATCTACGAATGTAAAAATATTAAACTAAATAGTTTTGAACTAGAGGTAGATAACTTTTCAGAAGCACTGTTATTGACTAACAAACTCAGCTCCCATTTCCTTATTTAAATAGGGCATTGATCAATTATATTTTGAGAGACTTATAGACTATATTCATAAGGTTTTATTTTTAATAAACATGTCATATAAACAACTTTAGTACAATAAACCGCGTAACAAATTCCAAAGAGAGTTCATTAGTTTAATTGAAACTGGTACAGAATGTCAATCGGGATGATTACCATAATAAAATGGTAACAAGGAGCACTCAGATAAACATGTTGATTGCTCAATAATTATATAATAGACGCCAATGGCAATTAGATATTCGGTCTGTGTATAGTTATTTACGACAAGACTGAATATGTTATAATGCGCACGTGGATAAGGGCTTGCGTTCCATCTTTACTCGTATTTTTTCTCATAAAGAGTTTCTACAAAGATCGATTCTTGTGTTTGGTTTACTTACAACTAGATATTATCTTTTTCTAGTAAGTAAAATCGTACATTTTCAAAACTAGGGGGGTTTATGACTAAGAACAGTTTTTAAGCTTTATGTACACATAATTAGAATTTGTCATATTTTTCAATATAAATAAGTATCTTTCGTTATTTGTAAGAAACAACACACTTGACTTTAAGTTATCAATTATAAAAATATCATTAAAATATAAAATGAAATGGTTCATATTACATGCACATTAGGTATTTTCTTGTGCCTTATAACTTTGAAAATAAGAGCTACATAATATTATTAATTACTAATAATTTAAATGTTTTAATTTATTATACCAAATAATTATAAAATATCCTATCATCTAATAGAACCTTCTACAATAACAAACGCCAGCCCTATAAATCGATGTCATCCGATCGCATTCCAAAACCATTGACGTTCTAAACATGTGGACTAATTACAATAGTAACATCGCGGGATGTAAACCACCGCCCTATTACCGTGCTCATACATACCACACAAACAACCTTACATAATACTTGTAGAATATGTGCAATTTAAGAAGAGTCGTGACATTTGTTATTATGTGTTCTAAATTAAGGCGTTTTTGTCGCTTGAACTATTAGTGATCTATTGCGAAGCCTTCTTGAGCTATATTTCACTCCCTAAATCCGAAGCTTCTAGGAACTACCAGATCTTTAAGGGTGATTTGTTCATTTGTCGTCCTAGATGGATACTTCTGTAAGAGCATGAGTGGCCCGCAGGTTTAGAGAATGGGCATAAAGTAGTTTTATACATTTTTTTGGTCATCCATAAAAGGTTCTAATCTATATATTGCAGTCATCTCATCTTCAATTAATTAAATCTCTTGATAAAATTATCTACTGGATGCGTAGGCATTATTGCAAAAGTCCAAAATATTTTCTCGCCTATAGATTTTCAACAAATTGTTGGTTCATATTGTGTTATGCTGAAAGCAGAATAAAATGCTATACTCAGTGAATAAGAACCGACGTTCCTTCCCTTTTTGCTCAGTCTCCCCACGTGCATTTTACGAAAACAAATCAATTTACAGATCGTGACTCTCCGTCGCATCTTGATTTATATGTGTACAGTATTTGTTCTACATTATTGCCTTTTTATTTATCCCACAGTATTTATTACATTACTTGTTTTATTAAATCATAGTAAACAAACACAGTTGCGTAATCCGCGATTTTTTAAAAATATTTTGTAACAATACTTTAATACTAAATTTAAAATTTAAGTCCCGTGATCGCGATATTTTTTAAAACATTTAAAAGAACTATATCACTTCTTTTAAAGTGCAAAGGATCTGCTCTTAAGCCGTTTCGGAGGAATTTCAAAGCATGAAAACTGTGACACGAGATTTTTACATAATATGTCGCTCTTAAACACGGGCTAAACCCGGGCTTTTACGGGCATACACAGTACTCGGTGAAATTCTTACGTACAGAGGCCCTTTTGAGATTTTAATTTAAAGGATGACACTTATCGAAGTATATGTCTAAGTCTATCAATAGAAAATGAACTCAAAGACGACTGTCTTTGAGTACGAGACACATTTTTGTGACATTGATTTTTTTTATTAATTAATGTAAGCATTTATGAATTAAGTAAATTCATACCACGAGTTGTAAGTGGCGCAGTCGCCAAATTTATGGCATCTATTAAACTATCCTACATGTGTAGGTACGTACCTGGTACTTTAGATATAGTATATTTATATATGTATATGCTATAATATATTATATAGTAATAAGATCTAGTCATCAAATCACCTGCATATCGAAAACGTGTCAATATTACGTATATTGTTTATGGTTTCACAATTACGTTTATTATTACGTTTTATGACCTAGAACTTGGTATAATTTATAGATTTCTAGAATCTTGAACTTCCAGACAATGATTGCCTTTTTTATTCTAGATTTCTATAATCATGAACTGTTGCATAATATTTTTTAATCTTTTTATTAAATTAATAAATAGAGTTGTGCTAATAGATTTCTAGAATCTTTAACTTTCAAGTATCGACCTTACCAGACATTCTTGTTAATAATTCTTAATGAAAACCAAATTAACAATTTTTTTCAAGTTATTAGTTGAAAAGTCCTCTTGCCCTCTCTTAGTGAAAGAGAGCTTTTAAAGGGTTTACTATTTTTTGATTCACTTGCATATTTTTGAGTTCCTAGTACTCATACCTGGACCAAAAAGATATGCCACTGGGAATATCTGCACGTGCGCAACAGTCAAGTTCCTAGTACGGCGTACCTATCAGAGGCATCGAGAGTGCTTCCTGGAACATAGCGTGACTCCTACAATCATACACTTGTTTACATTTAATAAGCAACAATTCACTCTATCGTAGGATAATAGAAGACTACTTGAATAGACGATTTTTGGTAGGTAACATTATAATTTGATAACTATTTTCTATGTAAAATTCGAGTAATAAATGTTTTTTGATGGAAAATGTAAAGCGGTTTTGGAGAGTTAATGTTTTTACATGAATTTTAGATTTATCTTTTGTCATAAATTGTTTAGTCTTCGACTATCGACCACTATCGTTGCCTATATATAATAAATAGACCAGATCGTGGACGATGGCTAACCTACATATAATGAATAGAAAAACTGTATGCTTGTATTAGATATAATTTTACAGTATTTTGCAGCTTTCGTTTATTGTTTTTTTTGTAGTTGACAAAAATATCCCAGATACACAGTACCTAGGTACATTTTAGTGTTTTAATTTAATATAGGTGAATCAAAAAATGGTTATAAAACTTACTAGCTTGTGCTCGCGGCTTTGTCCGCGTGGTGAAATTCTTTCTTAGCGGAGTCTAAGTGCTTGTTCACGCTATAACACGCGGGAACGGGCGCGGGCGCGGGCGCGGCAGACTATGCTTACACCGCACGTGCGTTGTACGTGAACACTTTCATAGCGCGTCGTATGTTTGATATTTTTCGCCCGCGCCCGCGCCCGCACCCGCGGGTACACGTGAACAAGCCCTTAAACCTATCTCTATCCAAATTTCAAGCGAATCCGTTCAGCAGTTTGAGCTGTGGGTTGATAGATCAGTCAGTCAATCTGTTACTCTTACCTTTTATATATTTAGGATACTGGACGATTGATGGACAATTTGTGTCAGATCAAAGTCTATACTTTGTTACAATGACAATGAGCGATGTACGCAACCATTAGGTACGAGTATCAAGGAGTCATTAAATGCCCGCATAACATACAATGTAACATAATATTATAATAGCTCTACCATTGGTAATAATCCCATCACATAATGCTGCACATGTGGATATATTGCGCGTTTTTTGTGCGCGTGGATGAATAAATTACTATGGAAAATTGTTACCATAAATACGAAGGCTATGTTACGCAATTTAATTATTGTGACATGTAAATATTAAACATTCTAGCAGTGCCTAGCGCTTTTGCCCGATGAAAAGTGTAAATATGTAACTAAAGGGTCTAAGCTACCAACAAATTTAATTTCACATACATAATAGGTAACACATCCATAATATAATATTAGTATGTCTATACTTTTTAGTAGGGTTACGTAATCTAATTATTATGACATGCAAACCATAAAAATACGTCATTGATTGACATTGATGTTCAATTGTTTAAATTGAATTATGAACTTGGCTACATAACGTCATTAGGAGGTTTGAATAGTTAAAATTAATAATAAAAGTACTCGTATAAGTAACGGTTGAAAGGGTGCAATCCGCGTTTCCAAAAACTGAAGTTTTGATTTTTGTTTATTTTCTTTGTTCTGTGCATATTGCATATTGTAGCTTGACAAAATATACTAACCAGCACAAACTGTTTAAGGGATTAAATCTAAATTTTGCAAAAAGATAAATATTATGTAGACATCTCATTACTGTAACACCATATATATTACTTATAAATAAAACAACCAATGGTATAAAAATGTTATAATTTGCTGTTTTACCACTAAAGCGATCTCTGCCAGGTTGTTTAGGTGTATTATACCAAGCGTATGTTAAATCTAAGCTATTGATTCACTTAGGTAAATTTATACCCACCTACCTATATAGGTATACCTACTTCTATATGAATCTAATGCTGGCCCTGAAAGTGCTAGTTCATTGACAGGATAGTTTCCGTTACTACGTGGTAATGGAGGACTGAATCAGCGGTTACGCACTGAGTACACAGTCCAGGTACTCTTGAACAAAGCAAGGTAATGCCTAACTTTGAGCGTGTAACATATCCATTGATTTTACTGGTAGATGGCTGGTCAATTAGTTTCTAATTTTCAATGACGAGGTATTTTTTTTCATTGACCTACGCTGTTGGTCTCCTACTAAGACCTCTACAGCTTTCTTGGACGTGTGGTGAGCGTGGGTGGCACTCCTTTTTTTATCCCAGGGAAAATGCACTCCTCACTCGACGCAAAGTTAGAGTAAATTTTATAACGAGTTCAATATTTATAGTAAGAGAAGGACAACGTCTGTGAGGTCAGCTAAAATAATGTAATTATAATAATAATAATGTCCAGCAATTTAATTTTTTCATAGTTGGTACCTAGTGGAAATTATATAAGTGCCATTTGTTTTGTATGAATTATTCCTGTTACTTCAAAAACATCAAAATCTTTTTGATCTCGTATTCTAGTAACCCGCCAGTGAATCATCGCATGTTGTTTTGACCACAGCCAGTAAGGCTAGGTTCTAAAAATACAAGATCTCGAAAACACGCAATAATGTCTACTAGTCTTTCCTTATGTTATACTTATTTAACCTTATGTTATGCTTATTTAACTTATTTAGCGCTTACAAAAAAACCTGGTTGGTTGGCCACACCAATTTGCGTGAGAATCAGCGTTGAAAAAAAAGGTATTATGAACTCATCTTTCAAAACTTGTCTTGGTTCTACTTTCCCTTTTGTTTGCAGATGCAGGTATGTTTGACTCGATAATTGGCATGGAGCAAGGATATTTTTTCCAATTAGCATTGTTGGTTCTCAATGATGCGTGATAATACGTGCCGTTGTCCCTCGAGGCGGTAAAATTTGCATGAGACAAGTAGGTCTGTGGAGCATATCTCGACGAACCGCCCGCGACTCTGACAGACGTCCGTTACTTACGGGGCACACTGACCCCGATACCTCTGCGCGAATTTATCACCTATCGCCCGACCCACCGCAACGTTTGCCTTCATTTCTTTAAGCTCGGTAAACATCAATCGATCTATCTGTAGAACAAAGCCACATCTGAAGAACAATCCTTAAAGAAATCCCTTCTTTACAGGATAGCGATTTGAAGTCTGACTTGGTACAGATTTTGCCCTCTATCTTACTCTAGGTTCAAAGCACGAATTACTGCTCTCCCTTAAAACAGGGAACTTTTAGTACATTACATTTTGCGATCCACATAACATAGTCACACACAATTTGTGATTTGTGTACAGTGTACCGTCTGACAAAGTAGTCTTCAATATTCTTAGTATGACACGTTTATGAGGAAACAAGTTAATGGTTTCAACAGACATCCCGACCGGAGCGCTCCTATGTCTGAATTAATAAGTAGTTGCCTATATTATGCGTGTTACTTCCTAAAGTTAAGGCCGTTTTATTGTTGCGAACAATGGCCGCAGCGTGCGAAGAGTCAACGGCCTGGCTCTCGGTGTCCAGCCTTAATATCGAACACGCCCAAATGTGGACGTTACTCTCCAGTTACTCATTATATTGGAATTCCGAGTTTGTTTATTTGTATTCATGTAACGCTTACCAAAACGTGCACATTTCGTCGACACGAGTTAATACACTTTTCGAGCAATAAAGTTCACAAAACAATGAATTTCAAGTTAAAGAGAAAAAATATAAAAGTCGTAAAATTTGCATGTGGTAGGAGTCAATATTTATTGAGCGCGAGACTCGGAGAGACATTGTAAATATTGGCTTTGAGTATATTGATCATGTAACATTTCCCGGGGCTGTTACACATGTAGAGGGAACAAAGGAGGTAGTGGTGCCAGCCGGAGACCTGCGCCCGCGCATTAAGATGCCGGCCACGGCACGTGACATGACTCCACCGAAGGTCGCCTATGTATATTTGTCTACTTGCTGTCTCTTATAAACTTTTAACTTAGCTTCTAACGGTATTTTTTAAAGCTACGAACTTTTGGGGGAAAATTGCACAAAGCAAAATATACTGCGCTTATCGTAAACGCAGTATAATACAAATAACAAATATTTTCTGAGAATTCATTTTAATCTTTATTTGTCATTATAGGTGTCGTCTATTTTTTAAATTTTCACTTAAGTACATATATAGGCACTAACTGCACTAATGATTTGCGCAGTAGCATAGCGATATCTACGTCATCGTTTCTTAATTTCGAAGTTTAATTAGATTTCCCCGCGCATTGTGCTTCAGTTTTGATTGTTGTCAGTTCCACATCCTTATCAAGTGGGTGACAATAAACAATGGATGAGTAACCTTGTCGTGACGCGAGATAATATAACGTTAGTCGACTCTTATACGAGATAACGAGCCTTCTAATACGCGAATAAACGTCTTAATTAATCTCACTTAGTCTTTTAAATATCTGCAAATAGGCATTTATGTCATAAAGGACTTAAAAATTACAGAATAATATCAAGTTGAAGCATACTTTTTAAATTTAAAACGTTTTCTTCGAGTTATTCTTAGAATGTTAAATTAATTCACGAGTAAACACCTGATAACATTGTTTTATTAGGAAAATCCATATCTCTGTCAATACAATATTTTAAGTCTAGATAAATTAACATAACCTAGATTAAACGCTCAACTAACAACATTGTCTACGATCTTAATGAATGTGGCTGGAATTGGAACTAGTTTTACAAAGCTATTAATTGGCAAATCATTGAGACACTAGCGCCCATGTCACATTCATTAAAATTGTAGACACATTAAACAAGCAAGCTGTAGTATGTTGAAAGTATTGCACCTTAAATCACCGAAGTACATTGAACAGCACTTAAAGTTTAAGAAGTAATTTCAGTAGTTAGACAAATTGGTCAGGAACTTTTCAAATTTTGTAGTTTGAAAGTACATGAACTTGGTCAAGAACATTTTGAAATTTGTAGTTAGACAGTACAAGAACGTTTTAAGCTTTGTAGTTAGTCAATACATCAACATACTACAGGAGCCCAAATCCATGATTGGATGCGGCAGTCTGATGGCGAGGTGTACTTCCAGATGTATTTGGCGCAGTATGGGTACCTCAGCCCTTCAGTACGGAACCCCTCAAGTGGACATATCATGGATGAGAGCTCCTGGAGACGCGCTATTGCTGAGTTCCAGAGCTTTGCCGGACTGAATGCTACAGGTTGGTTTAAATTGTACAATACATTAATCTTTATTAGGTATCTATAACATTTTATAAGATACATATTACACGAATGTTACCTAATATATTTACAAAAAAAAAAACCAAGAGTAGTCTATGTGCTATTCATAGGTTTTAGCTGTCCTAGCTACCTACAATACAAAACTTCAGCTTTATCGATATCACCATTTAGGCGTTAAAAGGGGATAAAACACATCTTTAAATATATAAAAGGAAAGAGTGAGTGACTGATCTATCAACCCACAGGTCAAATCCGCTGAACGGATTCGCTTGAAATTTGGTATGAAGATATGTTTTATGATATAGACCTCCGCTAAGAAAGGATTTTACCACATGAGCAAAGCCGCGAGCACAAGCTAGTATATAATAAAAGGAAAAAGTGACTGACTGATTGATCTATCAACGCGCAGCTCAAACCGTTGAACGGATTGGGTTAAAATTTGGAATACAGATAGTATTTATGACGTAGACCTCCGCTAAGAAAGGGGGTTAGGTCATGTGGGTAAAACCGCGAGCATGAGCTAGTTTATGATAATATAATATTAGACAGTATTAAATATTTTTAAAATAAGTACACTCATGTAATCGAATTTATAATATGTAAGTGCGTACCTACATGTATTATTCATTACGTAGAAATATTAATTATCTCTTTACTTAATCAATACAATCGGTCATTTGATAAATTCGTAATAAACAGAAACAATTTCTTACAATCTTATTGATTAATCTTAATGACCACGTTTTATATTTATTTAACGTTGGCTTTAGCTCCCAAGTTAGAAGAAATCGGTAGCGGTGAGTGAAAGTTATTGCAATTGGTTTAGTGGTCTACGCAATTTTATTTTACTGTTTGTTACCTAATGATAATTCTCACAGGAATTTGTGAGCTTAAAATCAGGTCAAATGAAACTGAAAAATGAAGTATCTAGATATAGTATGATTAAAGAGCCATAGTGGCACGTGAAAGGGCTGAAACGTATAAAAACGTGTCGCACACCCATTGATTTACGAGTTTGTCTATGACAAACTACGTCAATGGTCGCACAGCCGAAGTTAACGGCGCCGTTATGTATTTTGTCGAAGAGTTTTCTCCTTCGGCAGTTTTGCGCCGGAGCAAAGTCATGTTTCTGTGGCTAATTCACAATCACTATAAACTTAAAAATGCTGCTGTTGTAGACATAGAACGATTATATTATATACCTAACCTATGTATCATACACTATACAGACTTAAGAAACGACTTGGAACTTTTCGATTTTATTTTTGATAAAACATTTTATTTTTGTTGGTTTATAGTAATTCAGTGTAAATTAGCTAATACTGCCTCAGCTCTTAGTCTCTTAACGTAATAAAAACGAACGTGTGTCCTCTCAATGAGTCGCACAAATGATAGTGCATTTCTGAGATTACAAGGGTTGACGTAATCAGCAATGTCTTGTAACCCACATCCTGCCATGTCGGCCTTGCATGTCCGCCGGTAAGCCGGTCAACCTATATGCTGCTATTAAGCTATTAAGTAGGCATAACCATCGTTCTCTATAGCTTCTTTATAATTATCGTTACTGGCTCACCCCACAGATTACTTAATATCAGCTTAAGGTAATTTTGCTTTTGTTTGTTTTGAGCCAGCGCTCCACTTAATTAAAATGTTTGAGCGGAGTGTCATATTCTCATTTTTTTTATTTTGGCAACAACGTGCATTTTGCCAGTGACGAGTAAAACAGGAGACAACAGTTTACGCAAAACATATTCTCATTCTAAAAGTGCTTTTGACATTATGTTTTGCTTGAGAATTTGATACTTAGCCACTTAAATTTGCACGACATAAGGCTGTTAGTAGACTGTTTATTTGTTTTTGAGTCAAGGAGTTTCCTTCCTGTCGCATTTGCAGGCCCTTATCTTTGTTGAGTTGTACTTTACCTGATGATATAATTCTTGCATCCGGCAGTATGATTCAATGAATTTAATAGGCGTTGGACCGGTGACCGGTAGTTAGCTGATCCACGCTCTACAATTCAGTAGCCTTGATGATTCTCACAGTGGTTATAATAAGCCACATCGACATAATGTGTGCACGATCAGCGCTGGCACTCGAGTCCACTGGAATTATGTGGGCAGAGCCTGAATGTTCGTGCTCGTACGTGCCTTGACACGAGAAGTAGTTTATTGGTCCCTAGTTCGAACGCAGTGATATTATGTAAGCAAATAACGCATCCACACGCACGTTATACATAATTCATTGTCGGTCAGTGCACGAGTTCGGTCCCACTAGCTGCCACATCATCTTACGACTCGATTAAGCTTTAATGATGGCATTAACATCGCTTATATTTTCATCACGTATTCCGTTTGCAGTTTGGCTACAGATAAAGTGGAAAACTTTATCACATCTGTGTCCCTTCCTGATAAACCACCACAGATTCATGATCGAGTTTTCCTTATTGCCATTGACTTTACATCAACGTTTTTATGATTCTCCGTTAGTGTGAATATTAATGTTCCGATCCGCCACGATTGAATTTTAACCGGGTGGTTGACCATTGCTCGCCATTGGTTTGGTTAAACCGTTGTTCCTGTTTATTCAGAGTTTTCCGCGTGCGGTTTTGGTCGGCGTGATTGTGTAATTACTTCCTCGTCATCAGTCGTCACAAAAAGCGTTTATTGTCGTTTGAATCTCAGGTGTGTTTAGCCACCGTGAAAAGAAACAATATGTCCTTTAATAACCAGTTTTGATATCTAAGTTTTGTACTATGTTCATGACCCATGTTATTTTACACCTTGTATGTAGAGAATATTACTCTATAACATTTTATAATCTTAAAATCAAATTTAAAATGCTTACCCAAAAACAGCCAAACTTACGATATTTTATATTTCTTTTCAGGTGAACTGGACGAGGAAACTACAAAAGTAATGTCATTGCCAAGATGTGGAGTGCGAGACAAAGTCGGCTTCGGAGAGAGCCGCGCCAAGAGATACGCGCTGCAGGGTAAGTGAAACCTATTATTTACTTGTTGAAACACTTTATCATCAAGTTCAGCTAAAATTGTTGGAGAATCTGAACTTTCGCACGTTCCAATTTTATTTTATGCCAGTGGGTAAATAGGTCGGGGGACTGGATGCCAAGGCTCTGCCGATTCCCAGTCCTCCGTCACTTAGACGATGCGGGAGTGCCGCCGGGTCGTTTTAGTGGGTAAACCGTGCAGCTGTCCTGCACGGGAGTCCCACATAACCCTCCCGTTCCCTCGATGGGAGGGTATGCGTAATGCATTTTTTCCCGGCGAAAACAAAAAAAAAGTGGGTAAATAGGACGAGCACTATATTCGCTTTCTTCATGTTTAACGATACCACAGATAAAAGAATACTAGACGATACTCAGGCCCATCTTAGTCCGCATTTCGATGATTTCGACACAAATCAAGCTACCATAACACAAGCACTGAGTTGCTTAGCTTGGGGTTAAACAGCGCTGTATGAAATGTTCTACAATGTTTATCTTATTTTAGGATCAAGATGGCGCGTGAAGAACTTAACCTACAAGATCTCCAAGTACCCCGCAAGACTGAACTCCGCGGAGGTGGACGCCGAGCTTGCCAAAGCATTCTCAGTATGGTCTGACTATACCGACCTCACCTTCACGCAGAAGAGGGCTGGACAAGTCCATATTGAAATCAGGTACGAAATAAACAAAGAAACTTATCTTATACATGCACATAATAAAGCCATTAGTCATAATATACCCTAGTTCCCGTTGGCGCTATTAGGGAGACTATATCTCTCCACTTGGTAAGATCTTGAAACATCTCTTTCTCTTCTTCAACTTTCATACAATGCTCGACAATTGTGGATACTCTTTACCTGGCCTTTACTCAGAACGTTTAATAACACACTTAGGTTTTATGGCAGGTCTACATGTAATATCACTTGTGTGTTTAAAGCAAAAGTAAGACTGACTACCTTTATTATCAACATTGTCAACACATATCGGCCCACTGCTGGGCTCTCCTCTGGCCTGATTTAATACCAGGCCACGCATTTTGCATTTAGGTCTTCCAGGAAATTATTTAGAATAAATTAGCACGACCTAAATTTACGTACTAGGTGTACGACCAAAAATAAAATAATCTATCAACATTAATCATTTGACACAAAATGTGTAGATTTGAATTAAAGATTAGGAGCAATAAGTGTGCAGCGGCAACACCGAAACGCTATTGTGCGAGATAATTCAACTCGATGATAATAGGGGCTTTTCGTCACAATTTGTGTTGCGTAATACGAGCTCAATACTGTTCTGGTCAGGGTATACCAAGTTTAATGAAATCGACTAGGGCGTCCATATTTGCTAATTTTTTTTTTGCATAAGTGAAACGGCAGGCGAGTTTCTAGATCATCTCGTTCATCTGCCAAAAAGAACTCATGTTTAACCCATATAAAAATATGGTATAATAGTATATATGGGTAAGCTCCACTATTTAAATGTAGGAGGCACAGATTGAAAGCAACAGTTTATTACACAGCACAAGAAGATGCTTGGAGCAATATGTTTAAGCCGCTGAAAAGTAGCTCATATACTTAGTATTCCAGGATCTAAGCTATCTATTGTACCTACATACCAAATTTAAACTTAATCGATTAAGTCGTTTGTGGGGAAGAGGTAACAAACAAAATTACTAGGATTAGCTGCACCAAGCGGTTTAAAAAATAAAATAAAAATATTTAAATATTTCAGGACATTTCACACAGCGCCACCTAAACCCAAGCTAAGCAACTTAATGCTTATGTTATGGTGGTTAGGATAACGGATATAATACTTATATAGTTTTAACGTAAGTTTATTGGGATAGGAAGGTACAATAATTGAATAATACTTTATGCCTAATGTAAATCGATATGATAGCCTTATACAGTTGCAAAAATAAAATCACAGAATGCTCAGTTAGCCAGTTTATTTCAGTCACTATTTGTCATTGAAATCGTTTCATTTGAATCATGGTATTACAAGATTGCATGCACAATCTGCCTATATTGTATACATAAGTGCATATAAACATGGTAACTATGGAAGATACTTATTGTCATGCATTATGCATGCGCTTTGTCCGCTGCCACTACGGTCATACTGTTAATAAAAATCAGTTTAATACATGATCTGAATAACTTGTCAATACGAGTACCTATACATTATATATTATGTAGATATTACTGAAGTCACATGTAAGATTATATTTTACTAGGTGCGCCCAGCGGATTGACCCGCTGTTCTATAGCCTATGTGTTACTCCAGGGCCCTCTATACCAAATTTCAGCACAATCGATCCACCCTTTTAGGCGTAAAAGAGTAACAAACATACATCCATACATTCTTACAAACTTTCACGTTTATAATATTAATAAGATTTCAAATTTAATGCAGTATTAAATTTTATTTATGGTACAATTATTATGTCCTGAAGATATAAATAGTATAGGTACTAGGCATATAAAATTATTAATCGAAAACGCAAAAATTTATTGTAAAATTTTACAACGGGAATCTAATAATAGGCCTCCAAAATATGTATATAATATTAGTAAAATATGATTAATATCCTGCTAATTATAATATAAATATGCCCAAGTATGTATGTACCTACATATGTGGGAATAACGCATAATCATAAGTAGGGGAAAACCGCGCAGTATAACCAAAGTTTTAAAATAGAGGCATTGAAATGTTTCCATAATAAATTGGACGTGCCCAGCGGTTTTATCCTCTGAAAGAACCCTTTTGTAATATTAAAGGGTTATTAACTACCTATTTGACAAATAGCTCGATGGATTCACCTATTTAGGCAACGTCCACATATCTGACATCCACAGTTACGTTTTTAAGAAGATATTAATTTAACTACTCGTTGATTCGCACAACTTTATCTGTGTCCGTTGAAATATACTTGACGATTTCTCTCAGACCAACCAAACATTAAGTATAATAAAAAAAAACAGACATCAGTTGCTGTTCCAGAGGAGTTCTCTAAAAAATTCTGACAAAAGATTTTTATTGCAAAAGTAAGGTTCTTCTCTACTAACGATAAGTGCGATTATGCAGCTTTTTAATCAATAGACCACCTTCTCCAATTTCCCAGCTGCTCTGTCACTGTCATAGGCCATAGGTACGGCGCAGGACCTCATGGATGTCAATGATAGAGCTATAATATACCTCTGTCCACTTACTGGTCCAATCAGCTATAGATATAAAAAAAAACATACGACTCAAAAAGAAGAAGAAAAATCACAAACGTGCTTTTTGGTGCCTCTTTAAATAAACGTTTAGTTTATTTATTAGATAGCAGATAAGATGGACAACGTAATAAAATTATTATATATTTTTAGATTCGAGAAAGGCGAGCACGGAGATGGCGATCCCTTCGACGGTCCCGGAGGCACTCTTGCCCACGCCTACTTCCCTGTAAGTACCACTTCACTTCCTATAAATATTATAATGAGGCCTTTTTAATTGAGGAACTTTTTGACTTTACCTTTTGACTATGAGAGTACATGTTTAGAAAGTTGAAAAACTTACAAACGGCACGTAAAAGTGTGTCCTGGCTGTTTACTAAATGACATGTGGACAATCGCTAGATCTTGTTGCAAAGCCATGTAGAAATCTTGCGACCTGCAACTGCTTCATAAAGATTTGTAATTTGACAATGTAGTAGTTTTGTTGGAGTACGAACATCAAAAAATAATTTTTATTATTATTCTCGTAGAGTAACGTTTAAGAAAATCTTGAGCATACCTTAAAAATATGTTTTATATTATATTTTTATTTATAGCAGACTAAACAAGCGTTTGACCGCAATCTCATCTGTTGGTAAATGACGATGCAGTCGAAGTTGTAGCACGCTTGTTCAGTAAGAACCTATTCACTCTTGATTTGAACAAACCCACGTTATAGCATTCGGGAAACACTGAGAGTGGTAGCGAGTTCCATAGCTTCGCTGTTCTCATAATGAAATACGAAGCAAATCGCTTCGTCCGAGTTGTTGGTATATTCAGCAGTGCCGTTTGCCTAGACGTTCGGTTATAAAAGGGTGATGGTGGAACTAACCTGTGGAGTGCGGTTATATGGGAATTACTATCTGTTTATTACTATTTGTTATGTATATTTAAGAAATGTTATATTCCTTATTTAGGTTAATTAATAAATCTTTAAACTCTCGATGGAAAAACCAATGTACAATATTATTAGTTCAAAGTAATACATATGACCACTCCCTGCCTTTAGCTAAATAAGCATACATTCAGTCTTACTTCACTCATATTTACTATTACATAAATTCCACGGTTGTTACTATTGTATTACAAAATATTTATCTAAAGTATAATAACGGAAGTAACCCATTCACAGTGTAAATAGTAAAAGCATAGCTGCAGCCGTAATTCGATAATCGGATACTTCATGGCGAATTGCGTTACAATATTGTTCTATCTAAATTTATTTATTTGCAAATGTTTGTAAGTTCTTTTGTGATCTTAAATTTCAAAATTAAGTAAGTGTATTTCGCCTATTATATATAAAAAAAATTAAACAAAATAAATTTTATATAAATTCTTTTTGATAAATTAATCACTTATATTGAAATACTTATAAGTATATTTGAGTTGATTGAATGAGAGGTAAAATGCGGTTTACGATTTATAACGTATTAAAAAAAAACTAATGATTAGATCTCGTTCAACCCAATTTTCGGTGGAAGTTTGCATGGTAATAATGTACATCATAATATATTAGAGACCACAGACGTATGGGTTTGTAAATTTTTTTTTTTGAGTTTCAGTTCTATTTATGGGGAGCCCCAAAAATTTATTAGGTTCACCAAATATACATCCACTTACCAAGTTTCAACAGTATAGTTTTTATAGTTTTAGAAAAAAGTGGCTATGATATACGGACGGACGGACAGATATGACGAATCCATAAGGGTTCCGTTTTTTGCCATTTGGCTACGGAACCCTAACTAGCTTATGCTCGCGGCTTTGCCCGCATGGCAAAATCCTTTCTTAGCCGAGGTCGACGTCATAGTTCTGTGTTCCAAATTTTAACCCAATCCGTCTAGTGCTTTAGACTCTTTCCTTTTACATTTTTAGCCTTCTCTTCAAGTTTATGGACGCCTAGTACTTCACAAGCTAAAACTAATTAAGGTAAAATTGTACATAAATGTAAGTTGTGTAGCTCCTTGATGAGCTTGATAACCCCGTGTTAATTTTTTAAACGTAATTCTAATGTAATTGTGCTTAATGTATAAGATTAATTGTAAATTTGTTTGAGAAAATGTAACGATAAATTTATTAATACTATTATTAAAGGAAAATATATTTTGAGTGTTTATATCATAAATCTTTTTATTTATATATTTTTTATAATATAATTTAACAACTACAACATGGGACGGTTAAAACTCTTTTTTATTCGTCCCCCCTTTTACCGTTAGGGGGACGAATGAAATTTTTTCCCTATCTGTCCCCCTAAGAAACGGTAGGGGGGTGGATGGGAAAAATTAGTTTCATCTGTCCCCTCCTTGCCGTTAGGGGGCCAGATGAATTTTTTTTGGGACAAATTGGGGGGACGGATGGGAATATTCCACTTACCGCTTAAAAGAATTAAAAAAAACTTAAGAATTTTTTTGTTTTACCATATAAAATTTCAAAATGAATCAGCGTAGGTAGAGTTCAGGTATAATAGTAATATTATAACATAGTAAATATGATTTAATTACTACAATTAAATCCTATATTGATTTGATTCATAATTAATTATAACTTAGAGGTAGAATAAGTTTTCCTTGTAGGCTGTAGGTAATTTAGTTTTTAATTTTGTGTATGTACTCATATAATATATAATACATATAATATACTCGTATTATAATTCATAGTTTTTAATTTTGCGTTATTTTGTGCTTTTGTGTTATTTTGTGTTTGTATTTTGTGTTTTGATTTTATTGTTGCAAGAATCTACTCTTGTTATTCAGTTCTCAAAATAGTAATATCAAAATCGTACGAGTATATAATCCGAATTATCATCATTATCATCTGAATTATTTTTCTTAAAAGCAGCAACAATTCTCTAATAAAATATATTTTTTTAAAGACTAACTCTGCCTTTTCGAAGTATTTTTCTTTAAAGGCAATATCACCATACAAAGATGAATACTAAAGAGAATACGAAAACGCTTTCTCAAAGCTAAAATTAATGTTTTCCTTTAAAGTTGCATAGAAATAGGCAAATATCATATTTCAATGACAAGCTGAACTTGGTTCCTTTGTCCGAGGACATTTCCTATAATAATGCTGCTCTAACATAGTGAATAGACACGCAAGGTTGACGTGAATGTTTCTTTATTGTTATTGCTTCTCTAGAGGATCATTTTATATTTTGAACCTTTATTTATTCAATTTTGTTTGAAAATACTGGTATATCCTTAAGAAAATGCACTCTGCAATTTTAACTGCAGAAAAGTGCCTATTGTTTGTTATTTTCGTGGTGCTTAGTGCTCGTATTTTACGAGTAATTATTTAAACAATTCAGGAGTAGGTATTAGTGTAAAAAGAAAATTTAATTATTTTTTAACAGAATTACTGGCAAGTGACTAGAGTGGCCATAGTACCTACTTAGTCAATAGTCAGTAGGCCATACAAAAACTACTATTATAATCTACCTCGATACGTCATTTGACGCATTCGAATCCGTTTAATGCGGAAGCGCTCTCTACATGTTATTTCTATGAAAAATTCTGATTTAAAATTGTTTTTTTAGGTGTACGGAGGTGATGCCCACTTTGATGACGCCGAGCAATGGTCGATCAACTCACGGCGAGGGACCAATCTGTTCCAGGTAACGCAACCGAACCTAATTAATTAGTCTCTTTTAGTGTTTACTAATTAGAAAAAGTTTGTTGACCCTGCTAGATAGAAGGACAAGAATAGGAAACATTTTCGTTTTTTTTTTATTATGATGTAATAAAAAAATAACTTCCTCTTCTTCTGCTTTTTTGAATTATTTTTTTATATATCCTCTTAATTACTTATTATTTTAAGCCACGGGTGTGCGCACATGGTGCAAATTTTCGTAATCCAATTTTCATAAAATATTTTCTTATTTGCACACTGCATGCGTATATTTTTACAAAATCTGACTGTCTTATTACGATTAGTACTTAGCGGGTCTGTTTCTCAAATTGCGAAAAATATGGAGCAGAAACTGTACGCTTCCTGATTCCTGTGTAGTCCTAACTTGAACCAGTTTATAATTGTGTCTTACTATCTAAGTGGTTCGAAGAAAAGAGACAATACTATTGAATCTTTGTTCGCAGGTGGCAGCTCATGAATTCGGTCACTCGCTAGGGTTGTCCCACAGTGACGTACGCTCGGCGCTTATGGCTCCTTTCTACCGAGGGTATGACCCCGCCTTCCAGCTTGACCAGGATGATATACAGGGAATACAGGTATAGAATAGAATTTTTTTTGTTGCACACACAAATACAATAATATAGCATAGAACTAAGATCACACAGAAAGAAGTGTTACAATTGGTCAGTCTTATCGCTAATAGCGACCTCTTTCAGACAACCAAGCAGGGAAAGGAAATACATAAAATAGAGCGACGGTGTTTTATACTTTATACTGGTGGTAGGCTTCAGCCGTCGCTAGTTACCTACTAACTGGACAAGACCGTGTCGCCAATTGGCAATCAGATAGGTTTGAGGAAATTAAAGAACAGAATTATATCGAACTAAATATTATGTAACATTGCTATGTAAATTGCCCGCATCTCGTACACACGACTGTACAGATTAGTATGGCACATAAAAAACTTGCTTAATTTTTTTTTCAATGTGATTATTAAGAAAGAAACTTAGAATAGAATAGAATGCTCTTTATTCCAACCAAAGAAAATTACAGTTTTACTGTTTGCATACCAGTCTAATAACTTGTTTATAGATGAGGTAGATTTTAGCATATTAGTGTTTACTATAGCTACAGCAGTCAACTAGATCAGAATCCGATTCCAGCCCAAATGAACCCATGAGACTGGCCCCACACACATCTAAACTTGCAATGTCGAATCAATGTTTTTTTCTTATATTTTTGGTTAAAGTTTTAATTCTTGATTGATAAAAAATTTAATATTAATCAGTTATTCTCTCAAAAATTTCAGGCGTTATACGGCCACAAGACTCAAACAGACATCGGCGGCGGAAGCGGGCTGGTACCAACCGTGCCTCGTGTCACCACCAAGGCTCCATCGGCTGAAGACGCCGCTCTCTGCGCCGATCCAAGGATAGACACCATCTTCAACTCTGCTGACGGCGGCACTTTCATCTTCAAAGGTAACTTAGATGAGGATTTGAACTGCTAATCATGTTAATAATATAGATCAGCGGCATCAACAGCTTACACCCGTCTACTGCTTTATAAAAAAGATAAATTTACCATGTTTTCAACATTTTTTTAAAGTATATAGGGAATCGGGAGTCGTCATTATTCATACGTCTGGAAATGACAGGTTTCGGCAGAACTATGCATTACATTAAGATCCGTTATTATGTACTTGAAATCTATGAATAAACAAATTCTTAGTCTTATTCTTTTCAATCTGATTTATTATACAACATTTACGAAACGAGTCGACCGATTTTAATGCATTTTTTGTATACAATTTTGGTGAGTATGAGATAGATAAAGGTCTGCAAAACCCGTTAACATCGTCCGTTTATACTCGTATCATCTGTCGTATCTTCATTCACATTGCCGTCATACGAGTTTCCCGAGCGTTACAACTTGGGCATCTTCGGGACACGAGTGAATAGGTAGGTTTGTCTACTGCATCTGCACTTTCCATCAGGTGGGATGTGGTCAAACGTAGGCTATAAGAAAAACGTGATGATAATGAGTTGTATTATATTTTTTCTTCAGGTGAACATTACTGGAGGTTGACTGAAGACGGTGTAGCATCAGGCTACCCCAAGCTGATCTCCCGCGCGTGGCCCGGCCTGCCTGGCAACATCGACGCTGCCTTCACTTACAAGAACGGCAAGACATACTTCTTCAAGGGCTCCAAGTACTGGCGGTACAACGGACAGAAGATGGACGGAGATTATCCTAAGGAAATTAGTGAAGGTACAAAATATAACAGTTATAAAATTAATTTTGGAATATTATAATGCAAAATTAAATAAAACAAGTGAATTAAAAAAATATGAAACCGACGATTAAAACCCCAATATATTTAGCAATCTTATTTTAATGGCAATTTTAAGAGTTAAACTGTTAAGGGTATATAAAAGTGACTGGTATAATAATTGTTGGACTCTGCGGAATTCCATGATAATTATTAATTAAATATCAATATTCCGTGACAAGCATATCTACGATTTTTAAACACCTCATGATAAAATCCCTCATAAAAATAACTTGTAAGAATTGAATTGGATTTGATCATAATAGATCATCTATGGGTTCTATAGATTCTCCCAAAGTCCGTTGTGCGTTAACATATTAGCTCTTTTCTTTGTAGGTGTGTGTTTACATATAAAATGGAAATGTTTGCACGGTCGATTGTTGATACCTGCTTACTTTTACACTAAATTCAAAACTCGTTTCTTCCAGGTTTTACCGGCATTCCCGACAACATCGACGCCGCTCTAGTCTGGTCGGGCAACGGCAAGATCTACTTCTACAAGGGCTCCAAGTTCTGGCGGTTCGACCCGGCGCAGCGTCCCCCAGTAAAGGCCACCTACCCTAAACCTGTGTCCAACTGGGAGGGAGTGCCGGACAGTATAGACGCTGCCTTACAGTACACTAATGGGTACACGTACTTCTTCAAGGGCGGATCTTACTGGCGGTTTAATGACAGAACGTTCAGTGTAAGTAGAGATTTAACGTGATCTATAAGCATATTTAGTTGGTTCCTATGCTGAAACGTTACTTTTTTTTTTTTTATGTGATGAAGTAGAAGACGAGCAAGACGCTCTCCTGATGTTAAGAGATAACGGCTGCCCATAATCAGTACAGTGTTACCTAGGATTTCACAATTATGTGAAATTCTAGGAGCACTGCACCAACGCTTCTTACTCAAGAGTCATAAGATGTTAAGACTCTTTAGCCCAGTAATTTCACTAGCTACAGTGCCCTCCTACCGAAGCACAGTAATGTTTGCACATAACTGCTCAGGCGGTAGAATAACTGGCACTGTTGGGGTACCCACCTAGACGACCTCCTGCAAAGGAAGTCTACCCCCGGTAAAACTACTTATATGCTGAATAAAAAAGTTCAAACTTCAGATGTGTATTAAAACTGTTCACAGTGGTTTAGTTTAATAATAAATACCTAAGTGCTTCATCTACAAATTTCACTGTAATAACTTAAGTTATTTTAATGTGAAGTGGTAGCAACATTTTTCAAAACAAAATCAGCACGAAAGCAGCCTATAACTAGCAATACGAATGGTCATGGATAAATTTACCTTAAAATGGTCAGCCCAGCATTCTGAGGAGGTTAAAACATTCCTTGTTAAAACCTCCACATTGAAATGAGTAAAATAACAAACGCAGCAGTTGAAGTTGTCATCAATCGTAGTGGGTGTGAATTAGCCAATAGCCCTGCTGGTGTAATATCCTGCAACCTGCAATAACAAGTAGTGTAGTGTGTGTGTAGTGTGTAGTAGTGTATAGTTGTGTGTAGTAGTCGTGTATTTTTTATACAACGAAGTAAAACGAGCAAGACTATCTCCTCATGATAGGAGATAACGCTGCCCATAATTCGTACAGTGCTACCCAGTGCACTGCGCCAACGCTTCTTACTTGAGAGTCATAAGATGTTAAGACTCTTCAGCCCAGTAATTTCATTAGCTACAGTGCCCTCCTACCGAAGCACAGTAATGTTTGCACATTACTGCTTAGATTAACTGCAATAACTGCTAATTATTTGCTTACAATTTTACTTAATATTCTTCTTCATCCAGGTGGACACAGACACGCCAGCCTTCCCCCGATCGCTAGCGTACTGGTGGCTCGGCTGCAGCACCGCGCCGCGCGGCACCCTCGGAGGTAACGAGCGCCTCTCCGCCCCTGAAGACGCACCCGATGATGACGTCGGAGATATACTCTTCGACGCAGGTATGTCCGGCGCCTAAACACTGCTAGGAGTTCAGGTGGTAACAAGGCTGGTTAGAGACTAATAGGAACCATTTATTCAGTCAGTTCAGTTTTTTTTAAGACTGGTAAATTGTGAAAATCAGCATAAAAGAAAAGCATAGAAAACTAAGACCTTATGTACCTAATTTATTAAGGAGGCAAATAAATAACTATTGAGTATTGTATCTATGTAGAAATGAGATAAATGAAAATGCATTATAATACAATTTTTTTAATGCAATATACTAGTATTACCAAAATATTTGATAGATCAAATTAGATCTACTAGATATACTTTTTTACTCGTAGTAACAAAAATATTTTATCTATTCGTCAGACTGATAAATTCCTTTAAAATTACGTTTGTTCTGATTAAAATTGTATTTAAAAAATGCTAGTGTACAAAACATACTAGCTAATTTATACCAATTGATAAACAAAATTTGTCCTTTAATTTCAATATTTGCCTTTACCACCTGAACATTGGGGAGCTCTCCTTCTAAAATGGGAAACAATTTCCTTAATAATAATCCCGTTTATATACTCTGTACTTATTTGGCAAACATAAATCAATTAAGAGAGCTCACCCATTTCATCAGACCAAAAGGGATTCACCACCTGTCGGCGGCTCTACGTAGATGTTCTTATGTTTGTGAGCTATTAGTTGTGTTCTGTTATTCTGTTCTTATTTGTTTTTGTTCCTTCTGATCGTCAACTGTTTAAAACTATTAGATTAGAACTGACTTTTCCATACATTACTACATTACTTGTTTATTTTATCTTGTTTTTTTAAACGGTTTTAGATAAAGGCACACGCTTTCTTTGTTCAAACGTTTTCGCTCTGAACTGTACTGCAATGACAAGTCTACACGTACTTTCGGTAATACAGGAGCAAAGTTGTAAACAATCCTAAGATCAGCATATTATAAGCAAGAAAACACGATATCATTCTATAGAAATCTCAAAATGTCTATGAAAATATGCAAATTCGGCCTTTCAAATATGCAACTACGGCCTTGTCTTACCGAAGCTACGAAGCGTTGTTCTGTTTTTCAGTACATTTTCTAGCGTCAGCGTTTGTTGAAAGTTTGCGTGTGTACATCCAAAACCGCCTGTGTTTGTTATATTTTTGTATTCTTCATTTTAACGCGATCAAAATTTTCATTGACTAACGAATTAAACAATATTAAACAAAAACTAATTTACTAACTTTACGAATTTTAGTGCAACTAACCCTAAATAACATATTTAGCTATGCTAATAAATTTAACTTGGATATGGCTGGTGAACTGCTTGTTGTGCAAGCGCGAGGAGTTGATGCTTATTGGTGATGAGCGTTAACGGCTGATGGTGGTCGGTCCCTGAGGACGTTGCTGCTTTGGGCGCCAGGACCTGCCTGCGTTGATGAAAGATGTGACACTTTTTAAATTCTATTAAAGAAAACCGAAAAAATCCATAATTTCGCCTTACTTTGAACATCTCGGTCTTTTCGGTTCTTACTGAACAAGCGTACTTCAACTTAGACTGCATCATCACTTACCAGCTGGTGAGATTGCGGTCAAACGCTTGTTTAGTCTGCTATAAAAATATTTTTTTTATAGTACATACCATGCCATACCTGTGTCACATTTTTACGATTATACGAGTAACAACACAGTTTTCTAGAAACATTTTTGAATATAGAATACTTAGTATTTGGCACTTTTTTGATGTAAAGCACCAAAAGCACTGTTGATTTTGAACACTTAGTGCTAATTTGAAGAAACAAAAATTTTGGTTACATTATGAATAAAAAATATATAGGAAAACTTATTAATGATCAAAACCAAAACTTTTGTTAGGAAGTTTTATGCGTTACATAAAAATGTAACATTCACTTGTTTGTTCAATGTTGCACACAAAGTTGCTAAATTATGACATAGAGTGTTTTATATATGTACTGTGACGTCACACTGTCGCGTGGTTGGTGCCTGGGACTATAACATCAGGATGTGTTTGTGTTTTGTTTCTAGGTGTAAAATCATCCGCACCCAGATCATTCTTCTGGTTCAGGAAATAGCCTTCGCGGAGTTCCTGAACGTTGTACATAGATCAATTAAAGAACAAAGACTCAATTAGTTACATAATTTAAGAGAATACCAGTGAGATTATAAGCATAAGCGGTGATTTTAGTACCGGCGAGCTTGAAACACGCTGCCTGTACGTTTTACTTTATTTCACTTTTGCATGTTGCATGTTGCGATACGCTTTTTTCTTAAAGGTTGAGGTCTGCTTGCTTTACTTCGCATGCTTGGTTCTTTAAACAAATCAACACACTATTTAGACGTAAATTGTAGATAGTATTGCGTTTAATTGCGTATTAAAAGGCAAGCTTTCAGCTACAATTAATTAAATGAAATTTCTAAATATTGATAAATTTTGATATCTTAAACTAAGAGACTTTACATCTCTTTCTTTTGTTCATCGACGAGCACAGCGCAGTTTTACTTAGGACTTAGTACCTATCTTATTGAATACCTTTGTAAACCTGCGATTGAGTTGAGCAGCCGTGGCTTTAAATCAAGTTAGCGTCGTACTCGTCTCATTCATTTTCTTGCATAATAAACTAAATATTTTTATTTTTACCTTTTATTAAAAATAAGCTTGCGTTTAAATACGTAACGTACGAGAAGAATTATCTATATCATTTTTATATACCACCATTCACCATACAATAGTTGTACAGTTTAGTTTAAGTGGATTAGGTATATTATTCATTTTATTTTAATGGAGGTAGTTTATTATAGTTTTAAAATCATGGCACTTTCCCTTGGCGTTGGTTCACTGACCAAAAGTAATACAAATTGCCCCGATTTGTAGGTAAGCTGAAGCATAAAATAAGAGTTGTCCTGATGAATATTTAACACTCCCCGACTACAGCTTTGTAAATTAGTCGTCGTGTCTCAACGTAAGCTTCAAACATTTAAATATTGCACGGTTTTTTGATTTCATGAATCACAGTTTTAGTTTTTATAGGTGGAAGTTTATTTTAATTTTAAAATTGAGGTTAAAATTTGTAGAAATATTTCAGTTGAAATTGTGTGACTAACATTTGCCGCATGCATTAATTTAAGCATTTTTTAACTCACAAATTCCGTAACATTAAATAGCGTGATTCATTTAACAACACGAAGAAAAATAACGTTGATGCATGTGGATTTCGCGTGTATTGTATAATATACTACATACGTATTATAGTATATATTATAGAGTAACTGTAGTTAGATGCACATGGTTCGGTTGCGGTGTTGTAGAGGAGTGGAAGTTAAAGACAAGTTAATGTTTCAGTGGTCAACGTTCAGTCAGACGGAGCTAGACTGTAGAGTAATCAGTGGCTCCGAGCCGCTTCGTTCGTTAGGAGGCTGTGCTCCTCCGCCGCGTCACCTCTCACCCGCATCTGTAGGTTTATTTTCAATTCATTTATTGTTTGCCAGCGTGAATTTCATCATCTCATACATACTATTTAAGTACTCGTACACACTACAGGTGAAGAAGTTCACGATGTTCGTTTCGTTGATTTACGCTTTTTTGTCATTTTCATTGGTCATTAAATTTATGGTTCACGCACTTTTAATATACGTATAAGCGGAAACACGGGCATATTAAGCAGAGTGTGAAAAAGGTCATGGAATGGAGAGTGAATTAATTGTTGATTAAATTTAAATATAAACAATAGATGGCATGCAATATTGATTTATTGCAATTAACATTAAAAGAGGACCAAAAACTCCGAAATGACTGAATATTTTTAACCTTTTAATTCGACACTCTTTTTTGCACACATGCTCTACAAACGTGTTTCTGTTTGTGCGTTAGACGATGTCGTGCATGTTAGTAGCACAACGCACTATGTACTGAGCACTGAGTTCATATAAGGAGTGGTGTTTGTATGTGTCTACAGATGGCGGTGAATCATCGGGCCGAGGTGCGGGCAGCGATGCGCCAAAAACGCGGGTCTCACATGCGGTGACTCTGCTCGCTATAGCCACGACGCTACTCCAAGCAACCCTCTAGCCTCAACTCCTGACTCTAGTGACTAGTGTTGTCTGACTCTAGTGTTGTGTGTGAATACGCCGCTACGCCTATCAATCCAGTGTGTGCGTACGCATCTGTGATCACGACTTTTTTACTGTTGCGAGAACGATAATAATTTAAATCGAAGTCATAGTTTTTATACTTAATATAAATAGATGATGTAAGTTCGAGTGTGATATTGACGTAAGCGACGATTTTTGTATTAAATATTTAAAGAGATTAAGTTATTTTATTTCTACCCTGTATCATTAGGTAAGGTCATTAGTACTTATTATAGGATCATTAATGTGCATTATATCTGTCTGAGTTTTCAGAGTTTATAATTGATTCTTTTCCTCGAGCCGAGTGGGTAAAATGATGAGGGAAAAATGATACTCACACTTTATTTTTTATCGGTTTATTCAACGTCTTTTTTGTTCTCCAATAATTCTTCTTAAGTTAATTACATGTTTATAAGACAATATTTTTCGCTTTTATTTCATTTTCATAAACGTATTTTTAATAAACATCTCCACAATTCATCATAACATGGTCGTGCGACCTACTTACTGTCTCAATCGTTCTAACTCTTAGGAAAATGCAAATAATATTAAACTTCAAAATCTGTCTACGAATATTCGAACGTGATTATTCTTACTCGGAGTGTAGAACGACGTCTACCGCCCGGCGAGACGCTGCGCGCGCTACGACACCACTACACCGCATCTCCACTGCGTCGTGGCGAGCGTGACGTAGCGTGCGGGACTCGAGAGGGAGTCGCGTCACCACCGGCACCGCACTAACAGTTTATCGTTTAGAAGGCGTAACATAAGACTTATTACACGATCACTACTGGAGAAACACCTACGACACATCCTAGATCATATCAATATATAAGGTATATGCGCTGGATGACCAGTGACCAGTGAACGTGGCGCGGCGCAGCGTGAGCCTCGCGCTCGCCGACTGCTGCGCTCACTCGTAATTATCTGATTACACTTTACACTACACTACCTCTCTCACTATCAAATAGGCATTTTAATGATATTATTTTAAGTATATTAAAATTTATCAAGCGAACCTGTACACAGGCCGAAAATTATTTTATTAATTCTTCCGACGGTGCCGTAACTATATAATTTATCGCAACGATATTTATTAAAATATAAAATACGTCAACTTCAGACAGTGCTTTCGAATTCGTAATTATATAAATATATTTATATGATCTAGAACTTATTAGGAATAATGAATCGACGCGACGTTTTAGAAAATGTACCTAGATACGAATTTAAACCGTTCGAGATGACACATCACTTGCGTGGAGCACTATCGACTCTTCGACTATCGAGCTCTTGTCAAACAATTTATATTGAGTAAACAAAGTGATCTACATCTCGACTCTAACAACATAATTCTATCAAAACACAAACATTTACATTTTAATGGAAAAACACTAATTACATACATTATATTTAAGCTAATCCATGAAAATTCAAAAGTAAATTAAAATACATGCTCTTCAATACGGGGTATGAAAATTAACCGTCCGATTTATAAAAAAGATTTAGTACATCGAATTCTAAAGAAGCTGAGTTCATTCAAATGCAACCGCTGTATAAACGAACAGATATAAATACCTATATTATGCATTCAAGGAACACATTAATGAGCCGTCTCATCAACAGGCAATCATTTAACAGAACATTGTAACGATGGGTAAAGATGTGATATACCTATCTACCTTTAAGAAAAGTGCAGAGATCTTTCGAATTTTCAAGCTCCGAGCAGTTGGGACTAGAGAAGAGCACGTGTACGTTCATGAGAAACGAAATGCTTTTAATCTATGCATAGTTTATAACTTCATTCGTCATTTTCTTTGTTTCCAATGAAGAACTAGAGTGTGCACTTCTCTAGACCCACTGAACCCATTGGAATCAGGGTTGGAGTGTTTTTCACCGGAACTCTGCACTATATAGTTTCTTTACATCCACAAGAATGACTCTTCCTAGCTTTCCTTATGATATATAAACTTTCGGGTAGCAAACGAACGTGGATCATACAATACACATAACATGGCGTGTTGAATAACGTACAAATTAGTACAAATCTAGTAATTATATTTTAATTCTTCATAAGATTTTTATTAATATCAATTGTATTCTTAACGTTTCTAACTTGTTCGTCTATAAAAATTGAAGGCCATTACGCACTCGTACCGTACGTATCTAATCTCAAACGAAAGGTAATAGAACTTACTAGAGAATGTGAACCGTACTTTAGCGAACCGACTTGTTTCAACCACTCGCCTGTTATAATATGGACACTGATATATTCAATATACTGAATATCAATTGGCTGTTGCTGTTAGTAAATAATATATATTTTTATTGGTCTAAGATGCGCACCTTACGTATGTTGAAAGAGCGTATGAAAGAGTCAACCGTGCTTAAAGGTTACCGATCACATTGACTATCACATAATTCGATATCTCTTTAGAAAAGTGCACATCTTAAACGTATAAAAAAACGTGCAGTATATACATAAGAGGGATTATCTCCCTAAAAGAAGCACAATTAGTCTATTCTATCTATTACCGTAAAGAAAAAAATACACAAAAAAATAATTCAATGTCATGTTTTATTGGTAAATTTGTTTGATAGCAAAGTTTATTTTTTAGTTTCAAGGATATAACTTCCCTTATGTATTACTACAGATTTCTGTTAAACCTGAAAAGAACGGAATATACATAAGTGAATGTAATTTTCGTTGTAATTTTGGCGTTTGCAATTACGATGAATAGCTAAGCGTCAGTTTGCAGCGCTATTCTGTGATATTTATTGTATTTCACTTTAACCACGCTAATAGTGAATAATTTTAGTGCACGAACAATATATTTGGAACACCGAATTTGACTACAGCAAGGTTAGGATGCGCATCTTTATGATGTCAAGAAAACAAAGAACACATTAGGCAGAAGACAGCAGAAGACATTAGGTGGTTAATCCAACTGATTTTTGAATAAAATTTTACTGTGAATATATTTTTGATAACTTTAATATTTATTTTTTAAGTTCACAATCTAGTGTACTAGAGATTAAGATTGAAAGTATAATATTTTTGTAAACCAAAGAATTTTTTTCAGGATAGTTGTTATCTTGGACTCTGATCGCATTTTTTGTTATGTCGTATATACCTAAAAATAATTGTCATAGTAATTTCACTCTAGCTGTGGTACCTTGTTGGGAAACCTGTTATGTTAGCCATCCTACGCACTAGTGATAACCGCGGGGGCGGCTGACCGTGCTTTTTTGGTTTAATGTGCAACCGCCTGTAGGCCGCGTTTTAGCCGCCTAGGCGATTTCATATTGAACCATAAACGCGCGGTTAGCCGCCCCCGCGGTTTACCGCTAGTGCGTTCCTACGCTTAGAATATTTAACCTAATCCATAATCAAACCAGAAATTTATTTAACCTAGTGATCTTTTTCTGCATAAAAACAAGGCACCTACAGTTTTCTTTGCATATCTCACATCTCCAAATGATGCGCATTCTAGCCCACTGTAGTCAGAAGAATTATTACGAATATCTATTGATTTAAATTAATTTATTATTTCACTAATGAGTCGCATCCTTACATTAATACTTGTACACCTAAACATAAGAACTCTATTGGCAATGACGTGTAAATTAATTACCTGATCTTATAAAACCGTTCATACAAAATGATCACAAACATATATCTCTATAATTAGATATAATTTATGCTTAGATGGATGACAATATACCAACTGCTTATGAATAAAAAACCTCCATTAAAAATAAAACCTATGTATCATATAATAACCTATAACATTTATTGAAAATATTTTAAAAAAATTGATTTGATTTCATAATAAGTAAACCTTTATGACACCTTATATTCATTCCTAGCTTTTTAAAAAATATTAACTATCAACTATGACTATGATACAAGTTATTATAAAAAACTGTAATTAATATTATGGTTAGGTAATTATCGAATTAGTAAAGAACCTGTTAAGATATGGTAGCTTTTAAGTATATAAAAAACCGTTGAGTTTTTTACGTACTTATCCATTATTTTCTACGATTAAGGGATATTCGTAGGTGATTTCCATTGCATTACCATATGACCAAGTAGGTCAACCGAAAGCTCCTGTTAGAATTTCAACGAACATGTTTCATTAACAACTTTTTTATTGCAGTGGTATATTCTCATCCATTATTGTATGTACGTCGTACGTAGTATTGTAAAGGCTACATATTGGTGTATTGCTTACATTATTCTATTCTGAAACATAAGTGAACAGACGTACCATATTGACTGCGCATTTGTGAATGACCCGAACTAAATATCTATTTTATTTTGTGCGTGTGTGACAGTCGTGTGTCGCGATATTATTTTAATGCTAGTTGTTGTGTCCCACACAAACAGTTCTTAAATTAAAATTTAAAAAAACAAAAACAAATGAGTAGCAAATGGAAAGTAACAAATGACAGTTGATATAATAAAGTACATGTACACATAAAAGAGTATACCCACCAAAGTAGTTGCAAGCGGCATGGTTAGATATTTTTGTGGTCTCGCAATATTTTAAGAAAAGAAATTCAGCATACGACTTTGGTGTGTATGGTTCTTAAGAGCTTTTATAGACTGGCAACACTCAATTGCACGATATGATGAATTTTAAAATACAAATTTGTAGAGATCAGATAACATTTTGAAAATATTTCCAATTGAAGATTTAAGTAATACTTTAAAAGTGAAAGTAATTTTTTGCTACGTATCTAAATTCATATAAGTTTGCTATCTTTAAAACCAACCAAGTTAATTAAAAAAATATGAAAAATACTTATTTTTACAAAGATTTTTTTTAAAGTACCTATCAAATTGAGAATACTTACTATTAAAAACAATAAAAAAAATGTTACATACATCTTCAATTGGAAACAATTACTAAAAGTTAATTCTACGCATTTATAGTTCAAAATTCGTTAAAGGTATGATGGTAGTAAGAGAATTATCAGTCTATATTAATCTTCTTCTTCAATAACAACGGTAAAACATAAGTTGCACTAAACAATGAGCAGACAAAGTAAAGTGAAGTGACTCGTATCGTCACCGTAGACGGCGCTCAGAAGTTCCTACATCCATAATCCTAGTCGATTATTTACTTCCCAGTTTACAGCTAAATACATAATTTCTCGTACACAGCTTTATATCATCATCATTTTTGTTTTCATAATTAGGTATTTGTGCGTTAAACATTTATACTTTATTTATGTACATCAAAACATACGTATATTATTAAAAACACAATGTACACACTATCATCGAACGAACAAACCGACATCAAAACATATGCGCGTCATTGTCAAGGATAGGGCTAAAGGCCCGTACATGTTGGGCGGTTTGCAAGCGGTAAGTACGCGCTTGAGCAACGCGTGCTTTGAAAATATAGGTTGCGTTCACACTTTGAGCCTGTATGTGTACAGCCACTAAACTCAAAGGCGCAAGCTAAAGTGTGCAATCACCGCGCTGCAAAGCGTCCAATCCGTACCAGCCCTAAGGAGCATCTCGCTGTGCCACGTGCTTAAGTTTGGAATACTCATGGATAATATTGCAAATGCTATGAATTCTACAAATACCTAAATGCTACCAGATATTATGGTATGAATTGTCTAACGATGGCGATGGACTCTATAGACTTGTTTCCAAAATTAGCATACGTCAGTATGAAAACCGATTTACTTTACAGATACAAATTTATGGCAGTCTAGGTCAATCCGAAGCAGTCATTGTCAGAATGGAGGCCATGCGATGACCGAGGTGAATGGATCGACGTGAGATATCTCTTCTAATGAAAATTGAAACAATGATAACTCGTGCTACCGCCAACAACACCCAAACAGAACTTGTTTCATTGGTCTTTAACAATCTACTCTAGTAAGAATAGCGAACAAGATTCAATAGCGTAGAGTAGCGACATTCAAGAAGAAATGCACGGTCAATGTGTAAGTTTTAACGAGTGCTCAAAATTGTTTCAATTAGTTAGGTTCTAGTAATTCAATCGTTATTCCTAAAATTTACCTCGAAAGTTATAATTTATACATAAGTACATTTAGATATTGTGAAGAGCCCCACGTGATGGGGAAACCAAATATACAAGACAAAGACATTACGCCTGCGTGCTTTTTATATTTAGGTATATTATGTTGGTATTTTACTTTTGAATTTAGGTAGGTTTTGATCTAATTTAAATATACAATCGTTATTGGTTATAATTATTTATCATATTTTACGTTAGTTATTTATTCTGATTGAACAGTTATTAGTTTATCCATGAGCTTTATTAGTAACTTATATATTGTAAATTATGTACTAACAAACGTCGACGTAAAACAAACTTATGTTTGGTTTTCTTCTCATTGTTTCATCTATGAACATCAAAACTTACTTCAATTTTTAATGAAACGATAGAGTGATCTAATATTATAGTTAACCATTACTATATTAAATGTATGTACATATTATATACTGATTTAGCCGAGGTGACATTTATAGGAGCCTTGTGAAATGATTCTGTTTTCAACACGCAATCACTTCTGATGAAAGTGAAGGCACTTGCGAGTGAGAATGTCGAGCGACTCTCACAGCTCATCGATACAATAACCACTCACTGATTACGTTACGACTGTTCAATACAAATGCAGCACTCTGCTACTGGATGCTAGTTACCACATCTATGTACTTGGATCGATCACGGTCACCAATATTTATATCAAGACGAGGGACACCGCGCCTCGAGAGCCGAGCCTTCTCTGACGCGCTGTCTATCACATAGCAGACGAACGGATCGTATATCAAGGGGAAATAGCTACCAAATAAGCCCTAAGAAACAATAATAGACATTTAGCACCTTCGGTGGCTTCAATCAAATATGGAAGTGGAAACAACGAATCGGTTTTGACATTATTATATATACACTTTAAAAACGTAAAAAATAACCTACTTAATATTATTATCTTTCGAATACAACAACTACGTCCTCCATCGAGGACAATATTCAACAAATGTCCGATAATAAAGTCTTAATAACTTTTTATGGATTTTAATCACAAAACGTTCAACGACACCGTTACAGTGTAACATCTTTCAAAAATAAAGCAAACTAACAAATACATATAAAATAGGTGTAAATGTTCACCTACATACAGTGGAAATTATTCGATACCTTGTGACGGCTGTAATTAATCATTTATCTATTCCACACAATATTCATATACATTCAAATATTCAAAAATCAATTCATATAAAATCATTTTCAACCATGTTACAACTGCATATTTACGTTTATAAGACGGATATATTACATATAATTGTCATCATATGCATTAGTCATACTTCATTTTCTTATAAAACAACAACTACTATTATTTAGCTCTATCTGTATCAATTTATACATAAGTAGTAGACCAACTATTTTAGGCTCTGATTTTACGGACGCGACGACCGGATATCGGCGAACAACGGTCATGTTTCACTCATTTTTTGCGAATCGTATAATATGTACCCATTACCAGGAGTTAATGTTATGAGAACAGGTCTTAATACACACTCTCTGACGCAGTGTCAAATTCTTAAACAATACAAACGTCAAAAGCATTTTCCGAATAAGAATTTGACGATGCGCGCGTTTATGAGCACGAATTGAAGAACGGGGGTAACGCGATCTTTATATACTCCAAAAAGACTGGAATGAGTGTCTTTAATACGGCAAGTCTATCACAGCGATATTTGAGGATTGAGGATGGATCATACTCTCGCATGTAGGGTCCCATAACATGACAATAAATGAGCAAGGTGTCTTACAGATCGAGTCGCTAACGATATCCCCTCGTCCACGCCGTCCCAACATTACAAAAATAATTATCTAAAAAACGATCCCAATATTATACTCGTACGACTATTGTCACCATGATCAAAAGAAAAAAGACTTCAGATCAAAGATTAGTCATTCAAAACGTATTTAACTCTCGGTTTGTGAAAAGCTGACGTTATTTAGTCTAGCTTATCGATATGAAGTCTTTTCTTTATCACATACCTAATAGTAGATATCTGGTTTAGGTACATACATACTTACATTCATTATTTATTGCACGTCGTGTCGCTGTCTACTTGTACAGGTATATAATGCAACTTGTATCACACCGGCCCTAACATAAACTCGTATGTCTCGAACTCGTATGTACACAAATACTAATCGATCGTTCCTATCTTAACTTACTATTGAGATCCTCATATTGGTCTAAAATATTGCTTCTATGTTATCTAGTCAGCAAAACAACTCAAATTCAGTTATGTGTGCCTTATGAATAATACAACTGTAAAACACTATTTAAAATATAAATACATATAACATCTCCACTTAATAACACAATATTTCATTAATATATGTATATCGCTTGACTTCGATTACGTTTCGTGCCGAATTATAAGATTCGTACTAACATACTGGACAGAACGTCGTCGGCCAACAGCGCTTACGATTTACGATATAACGTTAAAATATTGTTATCCGGAACATCTTGGTGTTTTTATTTTGTAGCTGCATCGAACAATCAGACACAAATATCAACTTACAGTCTACATCGCGGGCGCTCGCGAGGCCGGGGTGCGGCGTCGCGAGCGCCTCGATCTTCGAACTCGCAAACTCGCGTAATTTATTATCATAAGTATAGTACTAATAGAAGTTCCGATCGCAGCGCGGCGATCGCGGGTCGTGGGAGTCGTCACCCGGTAACGTAAAACTATAACCGCGAGTCGCGCACTTTCACTAGGGTCGTGGTGGCGGTCCAGTGGGTCCGTACGAGCGCGAGCACGAGGGCGGCCGCGAGCAGCAGCGGTGCCGGCGCGCGCACGCGGCTGGAGGAGCCCACCGCCGCCGCGTGCGGCACCGAGCATGAGGGCACGCGCTCCTCCACGGGCGCGCACGGCTCCGCCTCGGGCCGCGCCGCCTCCTCCAGCCGCGCCGAGCACTCGTAGCACAGCCGCCCCGAGCAGTACCAGTAGCAGCACTCCTCCCACCCGTAGTTGGACTTGTTCGCCTGACCACCCGTCTCGGGGATGCGAGGGTCTGGAATGCGTACCGTCCTATACATTTATATCACGACACTTTACATTTAATGATCATAAATATAATAATATTAAGAAGGACACGTTAGAAAAATACCGGTGGCGAAGGAGATCCCTTACAAAATACGAGTATTGAGTACACTTATTATATAAATATAGAGTTTCTGTGACTCGTTATTTTTAATATCTTTCTGAACTGAATAGGTAATAATATGGAGTATATAATTACCGAGGCATAAGAAGGTGGGTTCCCCGGCGTACTGTGTGGGGTATGCGGGCGCGCGGTCGGCCGGCAGGAAGTATGGGCAGTGTTGCTCGACGAGCTGGCAGACGGAGAGGCACGGCTTGAGGCGGGCCAGCGGCCGGCCGGGCCCGGCGGCGGCGGCGCGCACCCAGCGCCCGACGACGCCGCCGGAGGTGCGCCGCCGGTCGAGGTGGCCCACGCGCTCCAGGTGCCGCGCGTGCCAGCGAGCCGCGTGATCGCCCGCGGACGCGCGCCGCGCCCTCGAAGTCTCCTCGCCCTCCTCGGCGCCCTCCTCCGCGCCTTCCTCCACCCACAGCGGCACCATTGTGCTGCACGCCCACCTTCTGTATGTTTCCTGAAATTAACAATACCATTACATTAGATATTTTTATAGTTTTTGTTTTTTTTACCAGTCTATGTCTCTATACTGTCGACGACTATATAATAGTGTACGACAGCTGGTGTAGTGACCTATCAAATATGTACTAGGAGATTAACGGCTGATTGAAATAATGTTAACGGAAATATAAAAAGTCTGCGATTCCTCCCACGCCGCGTTAACTAAGCCGTAGTCTGATTCTATATCACCAGTAGTAGTCATTACAACCAGTGCGATCAAGGCTTACAAATAATGAAAAACAAAGATTCTAACACATATATATCGCACGTGACATAATTTCCTAAACCGAATCCTAAAGCTGGTCATCTGATCTGTCCCTGGCTTCTCTTTAGGATTACTTTACATTGTCTAGTAGCTTAGTATCAGGATTCCCTGAGAGGCAGCTGGGGCTACGCTACCCTTCTCACATTTATCGTGAGTCAGCATTTTTCAGTGGGTGCGGAAATGACGTCGTTTACCGCGGCAGTGATTAATTAGTTATCAAGCTTTGAGCAACCAAGCCGAGCTACACACGAGAATGCGGTACACATTAAAAAATTAAAACTACACGAAGTTTCCTACTTTCGTTTATTACTTTGTAATGGATCAGCCCATATAAATGTGTAAGAATATGTCTATAACAAAAAAATATTAAATCTTCCTTATAGCAAATTATTAAAAGATACTTTCAGTCTCGTATGTCAAGCATGGACCTCAAATGACAATATCGTCGTCAATATGATAACACTAATGAATTCAACTAATGAAAATTTCTTAGCCGAAATCTAAGGCATGAAACTGTTCCAAACTTCAATGTTCCAAATTTCAACCCGAGGGCCTATTGGCTAATTCACACCCACTCTGATTGATGACAACTTCAATGTACATTGCTGCTTTTCTTATATTACTCATATAAAAGAGGAGGTTTAAGCAAGTAATATACGCAATTTTCCCTATGGATTCTAGTGTATTTATTCCGTTTAGCGCAGTGGTTTGAGCTGTAGTACGTTGATAGATAGTCATTCACTCCTTCCTTTTATATAATTAGATGTTTCTCTCACTTTAAAAAGTGCTTTCGCTCACTCAGGTAGTCGATCAGCGACATTAATTACAGCAGACAACAGACCATTGAGTAATGTGTCGGGTATGAAGCCATAGCTACCCTTGTCTCCGCATATATTGGATGACACAGGGCGGTCCAATTAACGCCGATCGGTTAATAACCCACACAATGCCCTTTACGAGCATTCCTTTCATCAATTACGCCGTTTAACTAACTATTATTTGTTTGTCTTAAACAAATTAAAAGTGATCGTATTTTGTGAATATGTACTGTTCTGTTTAATTTAATTACTCATTTATTTCGACTTAATTAAGGATAATAATTATCCTACTTAGTATGTGTATTATTAAAGCGAAAGTGAATGGATGTGTGTGTAATGCAGAAATTTGGTATGATGTAGTTAGCTTAGATCCTGGAATAACATTTAAGGCACTTTTCAGTGATTTAAATCGCTGGGCGCAGTTTTTAATATATTATTATTATGTAATATTTTTAAAGGATAGATTTTTATATCTTACGTATTATATCCCTAATAGGTACCAAACTAGAGAAAAAATTTACTAAAACAACGTTCAACGAATAAAGTTAAACAGTAACTGATGATTAATTTCGGCATGAGTCAAAACTTTAGATACTAAATGTTAAAACCATTTAATTTAGACATAAAAATAATATAATTGATCCTCTTGCATTGTTTATATACTTCTCATAGGCAAGCTCTACTTCTGACATACTCTGAAATCTGAAATTCCCAAACAATACAAAATGTCAAAAGCCTCTTTTGTATTAAAATATGACGCTGCACGTGAAATTTTTCTGCCTTTAGTAAGACCACAAGCAATAGACAAATAAATAGACGAAACGACTACCGTATCATACAGTAGCAATAAACTTAATGAGTAATATATTAGTTGTTACAACTGGCACAAGTTGGTGGCAACTAATGTGTTCTAATCACGTAATGTTAGCGTGGGGTGTGTCCAACAAATCAAAACAAATGAACATCATGTCAAGCGTCGGTGTCTCAGCGGGCTTCCTCCTGAGTCTCGGCAGGCGGCTCAGATATGGGAAAGAAAGTTCCTTTACAAGTGTAGGACATCGTCTATACATTGTGATCTATATGCCGACCTATAGGTATTTTTTTACGATAATGAGGCGGTGAGTTCAAGGGCATAGAAATTAGGGTTATGGAACTCAAGTGGCTAGACGTGGTGACGGCAGGTGTTGTAGCTCAGTATCCGCGAATGGTTGCCCACATCACGATAAAGATATACGAGTATACTTTACCGTTGTTAAATGGACACAAGACATCAAGAGAGTGGCGGGAAATGGATGGGTGAGAACGCCTAGGGATAGTAGAGAATGGCATAAACAGAGGTAGGCCTTTTGCTTTGAAATTCAAAAACCTATACTACACTGCGCCTGTCACCCTGAGCCATTTTTGAATTTCGTTAAGCCCAATATATAATTTTACTGGTAACATGATGCCCTTTACTTCGGGAGACAGTAATCCCTGCACATTACTGCTTGGCAAATAGTAAACTAGAATAAACCAAGAAAGACTGCATTTGAACAAGTTAATTTCGGTACTTGTATTATAGAGATGATTCAATAGAGTGAGTCATGAGACATAAGATACTAGGTTGATTGATTGATAACTTTTTAATGAAACACCGCAATCACAACAGAAAAACTTAAAATTAATAAGCCTATAAAAGACTACATTTCAATAAGTTAATTTCAGTGTACCTGCTTGAATTGTAAAGATGATTCAAGAGTGAGTCATGCAACATAAAATATTAGTTAGATTGATTGATTGATAACTCTTTATGGAAACAGTACAATTATCATATAGAAGAACTTAAAATAAAAACAATATTAAGTGAGAAACCCGGGGAGCGGGAGGAGAAGGAAGATGGAGTACAAAGTTGAGTGGTGTGGCATGGGGAGGCCTATGTCCAGCAGTGGACGAACATGGGCTGATGATGATGAAGTGAAAAACTGGCTGAGAAGTTACATTTCAACAAGTGAATATCAGAGTACATACTCGTATTATAAAGATGATTCAGAGTCATGAGTCATAAGGTACGAGTACAGTGGATGGTATAGTACGGCCGTCTGTGGGTGAGGTCACTGGGCCAATAACCGGCTCCGCATTACGCATTCCTAGCTACTATTATTATGGACCGCAGAGTTGATCGTACGCAGATACCTACCACACACAAGTGATACGGAACTCTAAAAAACAACAGTCATCAAGCAATACTGAATCCCGTCAGGTTTCTGGTTGAAGATGGACAGAAAACGGAGCGCGCTCATCACATTAGTAATATAAGTAAAAGTAAAGCACCTCCTTTGAATTCATATCTTACATCAACCGACCAAACTGGTTGTTTTTAACATATGAAATATGAAATGAAAATACGGGCGTGTCACCGTCTAGCATCACGCGAGATCGTGGTAAAAGGCTAACTTATATTGAATAATGATAAAAATAAAACTGATTTTAATTGTGCCCTAAGTGTGCTGGTGTGGGTAAGCATATTAATAAAAAATGCTAAAAATACCCATGCTAAGTTTGTCCATAGCAGCAATTTATTGCATAAAAATTCATCATAATGTCAAAATCTAGATGAATACATGAGATGGGTGAGTTAGCCTAATTCTTCTAGCGTTCGATAAACGTATTCTGTAGCACTAGCAGTTCGGTGTCTGTTTTGGTTTATAAAGCACGGTATCTTCTTTTATTACTATACTGTGTGTTATGGACTATCAAACTGTATATTGGCATAATATAATTTATGAAGCGTTCACTTTGTTCTAGTCATTTACAGTTTACTACTTTAAAAATACAGAAGTTTTATTACATTCATATTTACGACGAATATTTTATGAATACTATTCAAAATGGAAAGTTTTGGAAATAGATATCTATCTATCTACATTTCGAACACTATTTTACGATTTCAACCAACTTCAATAAAAGGAGGAAAGATTCAGAATCTGTCAATTTCTTTTATTTGTTCACCGATTATTTAAAGGCGCCTGAGATAGATAACTCCTCTTATTGGCACACAACATTTACAAAAAAGATCTTAATAACTAAAACAGTACAAAACAAAGTGTTACAATTGGCGGTCTTATCGCTAATAGCGATCCCTTGCAGACAACCGAGTAGGGAGAGGAAAAAAAATATATCACATGGGTAAACCGATTAAGATAAATCTAAATAATGCAAAAGCTACTTTTCAGTATTCAATACTGCTTGACGCAGCTAGTTTATTAAGTAAATTTGCAGTTAATGGCACAAGTACTGTAATATCAACCAGTGTTCAAAGTTTAAGATACAACAAAATTTGCAGTATATGGCACAAGTACTGTAATATCAACCAGTGTTCAATGTTAACATACAACAAAATTTGCAGTATATGGCACAAGTACTGTAATATCAACCAGTTTTGAAAGTATAACATGCAACAAAATTATGTAACAATTTCGTCTTATATAAATAAGAAAGTCACGTTTTACACCAGAACCCTGAAACGACTGTGTTGAAATGTTATTTTATTATTAGCGCAAAGCTTGGACTTCGTACCAAATTTCATGCCGCGTAGCTATGGAAACGCCGTGAAGAAACCACAGTAATATAAATAGTCTAGTCAATGCGTGCTCAAAAAGGGCATGTGTGGGCATGAAGAGTTCTAGTAGACACCTCCCGACTCCATCATCAGAGCAACTCAGTGGTACCAGATTATTGAACTGTCATCAGATTTCTAGACATTTGCAAAGTTTCATTATGGTACGACAACCAAAAGTTGGTCAAATTTTATTTTCAAGATTTTTTTACCGGCTTTGTATGGGAAACTAATTTATGCGTCTTAAAAATAGACCATGTTTGGAAGCTCATAGCTGGACAACGATTGGAGATACATAGATAAAAAGTGTAAAGGCCAAAGTTGTAGAGAATTTTATTAGGTTTCATAATGTAGTACAACAAAATATCGTACAGCGCACAGTTTTTGACATATAAGCAAAAATCCAAAAATGGGACCTTCTTCGGCCTCCCCCCCTCGGGCTCACCTCGGAGGGGTGGGGACTTTTAGTATGTTTATCTCCTAACTAGTCCAAACAAAGTCGCTTAGTTAGTTTTTCTGACTTTTCCATCCACATTTCTTCTTTTACTAGACTAAAAGGCGAAAATGAATAAAATATTTATCTTAAGTATGAATCATTAGAGAAATTGTAACGGCCATAAGTTTCTTAATGCAGGTACTAAGGCCGAAATTCGATCAGCTTAGAAGAATATGACAGCCAAGGAAGGCATTTGAAAGCTGGCGCAGTCCTGTGGATGATTTCTTGGTTTGTTTAACCATCGAATTCAAAAATAACACTAGTTCCTTAATCGGTTTGACTAACGTGGATTTACATTAGACGAGCAAATAATAAAATAGGTCAAGCTCGACTTGCTTTTTAGGCTTCCGTAGTCAACATTCTTGGTTATCTTATAGCCTTCTAGTTTCGGTTTATCCATCCGACCATCTGTCCGTCCATCCGCGGGTTTGCGGAGAAACTATAAGTCCTAAAAAGCTGAATTTTGTGTAAAGTGAACGGTAATAAAAAATATCTGAAAAAAAAATGGTTTCAACTATGAACTTCCCAGGAAAAATAATGGCGGTTAAGATATCTTTATTAGTTTTAAAGATATCGTTGATGAAAGTTAAGGTAGTTAATATTCGATTTGCCAGTACTACGAAAGCATACATTGCGCGTAGCTCGACTAGTGCTTGGCCTATTTAACAGTTATTATGAAAAACAGTAATAATTATAATAATAATTGGGGTTTATACTCCAACAGAACAGGTTACCCTACTTACACTGTCAGAGTCAAATCACAATTTATAGGTTGTGTGGCGAACCTATATGTTGCAGTTTGAGGTCGCCGAGATTACTACAGGGTCTGCAACATGACCTAAAGACTGCCTCCTACATATCTTATAGGAAACAGCCGGGACCCACAGTTTTGCGTGCCTTCCGAAACACGGTAGCGTCCAGGCGAAATTTTTGCCACACACTGAGATTTGAACCCAGGGTCTCCGGATTAAAATCCGGACGCATGACCACTGGGCCACGGACGCTACTGTGTAACTGTGTACTGAGTAAGTGTGTTTGTTATTCTTACTTACTATAGTAATAATTAAAATTGTTGTTTACACTTCAGCAGCACAGTTTTCTCAATAACATTCATGGCGGCTATTATCGGCCGGCCCAAATGTTGTAGTTTTCCTTATAGGGACAAGTGGGGCCCATAGTTAAACGTGCCTATAGAGGCCGGACGTTAATTGGACATATGACGAGATTCGAACCCGGCACTCTGGATTATAAGGGGACGTTTAAGTATTTGCCACTTTATTTTTGTCTTATATTTCCTTGGCAAAAAATATAGACACTATTTTAAACTATTGTAAGATATTAAACCAACTTTAAGAACTCTTTCATACTCTAATAAATCTTTAATAAGCGAGGATGAAACTCATGTATTAAATTAATCCATAACTTGAAAACAGCTCGATCGCTTTCGATAAAATTTTAAGAGCCTTTATTCCGCTGGACGCACTCTCGTTCGGACTTTTTGATACACTTGAAAAGAAGTGGCCACTTTTGTAAAATTCTGTCTCTAATACAAATAAAAAATCCAAATTGGTTCAGTTCAGTTATAAATACATGTGCCATACCCCTGGTATATAAAGATACCAAATACCAAATTTAAGCTCAATCGGTTCAGCTATTTAGCCGTGAAGAGTTAACGAACACACACATCCATACTTCCGCATTTATAATATTTATTAGTAGTATTATTAGTAGAGGTATGTATATATTAGTAGGATAAGAAACAGATTCCGGCGAATTATGAAACCTTTTCTTTTTCGAAGTCAGTCAAAAAGGACATTGATAGTATGTGAGCTAAACAGTTTAAAATAACAATCATAAAACATGAACATACTCACATAGTTTCACATTTGTAACATATAGGATAAGGAAAAGATTCCGGCGAATGGCAAACCTTTTCTGTTTCGAACTCAGTGAAAAAGAACACTATAGTCCAGTCAATTTAGACATTCGAAGTTACATAAAGTCCCAACAAGCTGAATTTCTGTGAAGTTGTTCAAAACATAATTATAAACAATGTCTAGAAGTTCCCCATCATTCCCCTGTAAGGAAAAAATTTAATTCAAGGTCAAAGGTCAAAACAATGAGTTTTTCGCGATTTTCAGCAAAACGGTAAGTTTTATCATAAAAACATCTTAGACAAAATTGTAGATCATAAAATTGTCTACAAAAAAATATTTAATACTTTTTTTTCTACGAGCCACCGTTTTTGAGATATAACGATTCAAAAAGTTGTAATCTCTTATATAAAATCGTTCGTACACTTTCGTGCTATCAACGCACAGCCCAAACGGCCGGACGGATTGAGCTGAAATTTGGACAGCGTATTCCTTGGAAGATTTCATCGTGCAATAAGAAGCGATTTTTTGAAATTCCCTCAGGAAAAGGAATTATTCCCGAAAAACGTTTGTATGCAAATCCGTAACCGTTTACCCGATTGAGCTGAAATTTTGTAAAACGATTGTTGGGATTGTGTTGAGGAACATTGAATAGTTTTTATGACACAATTTAACTTTAAAGAGGGGGTAAGGAGGGGGGTCAAAGTTTGTATGGTAAATTTAGAACCGCTGGCCCTATTGAGCTGAAATTTGGTACAAAGGTAGACCAAGTCCTAAAAAATGATATGGGATACTTTTTATTCCAAAAATCAACCTCTAAGGCGGGATAAAGGAGGTCAATGTTTGAATACGAAATCAGTAACTAATGACCCCATTAAGCTACAATTTGGTTTAGACATAGTTCGAGCCTAATTTTTTGTAGACAATTTTATGATCTACAATTTTGTCTAAGATATTTTTATGATAAAACTTACCGTTTTGCTGAAAATCGCGAAATACTCATTTTTTTACCTTTGACCTTGAATTATTTTTTTTCCTTACAGGGGAATGATGGGGAACTTCTAGACATTGTTTATAATTATGTTTTGAACAACTTTACAAAAATTCAGCTTGTTGGGACTTTATGTAACTTCACTCTCATTTTTTGGTCTAAATTGACCGGACTACTAATAGTATGTGAGCTAAACAGTTTAAAATAATAAGCATTACAGAATGGCTGGGAGTAGGTAATCCTCTTATCGCGTGATACCGCGCGCGACGATCGCGTCCGCCGCGCCGCTCCCTTGCAGATAACACATTTATTCGCGTAAGGTTACCACCACTGTTTATTTTATTCTTTATTATTCTATTTCCTATTAGTACTATAAATGGGTATGTGTATTCAATTCAATTTATTTATTTGTCTCAAAAATGGTACAGTGTGGTGAAACAATGGTTATAGAACAGCATGCTTGGTCAGCTTTGACATACAAAATTTTTAAGCAATATCTAATATTAATTATTCAAATAATTAGAATAATTACAAAACATTAAAAAATACAACTAAATAAAATAATGCGAAATGTCAATATACAATCTAATTAAATAGTAATTAATATCAATACATAATAAAATTTCAGCAATAATCCAATCTTAACAATAACAAAATCTAAACAATATTTAATTAAATGAATTTTCTATTTGTACGTGTACGTGTGTATGTAGGTGTGTGTGTGTAGTCCCTTTCCACTGCAAAATATTCTAATTATTTGATGATACAACTGCTGTATATTCTATTTCCTATTAGTACTATAAACGCGAAACTACTGATATGTGTGTGTGCATGTGTATGTAGGTATGTGTGTATGGTTCCTTACTTCAGGTATACTACCTATATATTCAATTTCTTACTAATACTATGAATGCGAAACTATGGATATGTGTACGTATGTATCTGTACTTGTGTGTGTGTGTGTGTGTGTGTGTGTGTGTGTGTGTGTGTGTGTGTGTGTGTGTGTGTCTGTGTGTGTGTGTGTGTGTGTGTGTTTTTGTTCCCCTTCACGCTAAAAAAGTGCAACCGTTAATGATACTGCTATGTTATGTTCTATTTCCTACTTATACTATAAATGCTAAATTACAGATATGATGTGTGTGTGTGTGTGTTTGGTCCCTTGCCGCTGCTATATATTCATTTTCCTACTAATACTAGAATTAACACACTACGGATATGTGTATGTGTGTGCAAGTGTATGTATATGTGTGTGTGTGTGTGTGTGTTTGTTCCCTTTAAGCTAAAACAGGCACATTACTTACTGGTGGTACTGGTATTTATGAAATCAATGTAATTGAAATTGAAGATAAAACAAAGATATTGACTTTAAGAAAAATAAAATAAATCACAAGAAATAAAGAAAAATAAACAATCAGCAAAAAATAACACAACAAACACCTTCAGTGACTCGAATTAAATGTCGTTTTGTATAAATTTAAATCAAAACAAAATTAACTGTTCGCACTCAATGAGTTCTCAAAATACGACCAAGAATAAAAAACATTTCCCAAATAAATCAGCAGCGCAAACGTTGAATAGGGGAGACCGGGGATAGTTGAATATATAGACTAACTGCCCAAAACTCGTCTGCAATACGAGTTGAATAATCCGATCACAGCCAAATATTGGACTCCATACCCTATGCGGAAAATATGGAACCATTCATAATCACATCTAAGTATGTGATTTCAATTTGTTTTGATTTAAATTTATACGAAATCAAATTTAATTTGAGTCATTTATAGTGTTTGTTATTTTTTTTTATTTCCTTCAAGTAAGTAGTGTGGGCTTAGGACAGACCTTTTTTCCCCGGGAAAAATGCATTACGCATCATCACCTCACGTTGGGGGGCGCGGGGCGGTATGTGGGACTCCCCCGCCGAAGATGGGCGCGGCGGGGATACCCATAAAAACCTGGAGATGTTCCTGCAGGACGCAATAATGCCGGAGCAGCGGGTACGCCGAAGCACTCATCCGCGGCCTACAGGCTTTGTCCTGTGGTCCAACCACCTACTCCTGTAGTCATCTATCCCCGGTCTCCTCTATTTTCCCAATATAAGTGTCAGAGAGATAAAAAGGTTAGTGGAAAATTGAAAGTTCTTTTCTCTTTGTAATTAATGAGCTTCCTGGATTTGACGGTTAAATAAATTGGTGAGATTTTTGCAGTTGCCGAGTTTTTTATTATTTCATTCAGAATTGAAATTGTGCTTTGTACGTTAACTGTTAATCACGGACGAAATTTAATTTGATGAAACTTCTTGAAAAACATTAAAGATGCACCCCTAGAATGCTCAAATATCGAGTATTTTTGTCCAAAACATCGTTTTAAGCAATCACAGGTAAATGGCGACCACCATTGTCATTAAAAATCTTTACACCCGTGCAATTAATGCGGTATGGCATTGCCTTCTTGTATAGGCGTGAAAGAGTAACAAACATTCATTCAACACGTTCTTTTACAAACTTTACAATATTAGTAGGAAATCATAGGTGAAGTATTTTTTAAATGTCATTGACCTTTTCACACATATTTTATTATATCATAGAAGTCAAAAACACGAACAAACAGCGAACACTGCAAATCAACAATTTCATCTGCAAAAATGTTATTTCGACAAACAATGACTATGTGTGGGGGATAAAACTGTAAACATTCAATTTATTCACTCCATATTTCAAAATAAATCCATCATTTTTATTTCGCCCGTTTTTCCGTCGCAGGGGAAGTCATTATTTTTCACAGACTGTAGTTGCAAATCTAGACACCACTCTATTAACCAAACTGACGCCATACGTTTAGTATGATGATAGATAATAGTACGTATCTATGCAAACAATTTTTTTTATTAATTATGTTAGCCTTTGACCACTATTTGGCGAGATGTTAAGCTACGATGCGGCCGTGAAAAGTTTTTTTTTGTACATGCCATACGCTATTAGATAAGGCATTGTATTACAATCTAGCCTAACTTTCAATTATAGGCAATAAATGAGATGATGAATGATGATGATGATGATGTGGTGATGATGAGTAATTTAAATCTGACTTAGATTGCTACGTAAGAATATTATAAGCTAAGAAAGTGTCTATTAACACGGTACTCAATAAGTAACACTACACTTATAACAAAAAGTAGCAGGTTAAACGTAAAAGGCGGTATAAATCCCTTCCTCGAGCACATTAATTGTTAGTCGTACGGCTTGACTTCATTATATTAATTCAATGTCGAACCATACTTCGACTTGGTCAGCAGGTGAGCAAATGCTTTATAATGTGTACACAACACAACGTGTTTACGTATACTTTATTTCGGAGTCTAAGCTACAATTCAGAGATGGGAAGAAGTTACATAAAAATACGCCTTTAAAATTAAATTAATCAAAAGCAATATTTTTTAAACTTAAATAATGGTACATTTCTACACAATCGTGTATATTAAAGTGTTTTTACTTTTGTTTTTTTGTTACAAAGTCTGCTTTTATTACAATAGTCTGCGTTATTTTTTTAAACACATTAAAATGACGCTCGAAGCGTAGAGGGAGCTACGGCTACGAGTGCTACGAGGCTACGAGAGGAAGTCCCAGCTTTACGCTACGCCGCTACGGTGAATTCTCCTCTGGGACTTAAATTAATTTTATTATTTATTTTATGGATGATTAATATTTTTTTTTATGTTACATTATTATTTGTTTTTAATACTGTAGACTATTATACCTGTATATCACAATACTTAGTAAAAACTAACAAATAAATTTCTCTGATGGCCCTACCTTTTTATCTATGATTACAATTTAATTTTAACAGTAAGTTAACCTTTTCTGTTTGAGTAATAAACCTTTATTATTATTTGTTATAACTTCATCTAAATCTTTTCAAATTTTAGGAAAATATTATCTGCTTTACTAAATAGTCAAGTAAAGCTCATATTTTAAGCCTTAATTTTAATTCTAGTATCAAGTCATAGTTTAAATTCATAAAAAAGATTAATAATAGTCTTATTTCTGAGAACCTATTGGCTATCGTGCTATGGTGTGAATCACTATTAACAGACAGAAATAAAATGTTCTTAGAATCATAGAGCGCCGATGATAAAAAACGTTCATTAAATTTGTCGCGTAACGTACTAGTGGATTACGCGACACGGAAACCGACTGACTGAGCCAAAACATCGAGGTTAGTTTTACAATACGTTTTTGTAAACTAACATTAAAATATAACACTTGAAACTTCCGCGATTTGAACTCATTTTTTTTTATGTGATGAAGTAGCAGACAAGCAAGACGCTCTCCTGATGTTAAGAGATAACGCTGCCCATAATCAGTACAGTGCTATTTAGGATTTCACAATGATGTGAAATTCTAGAAGCACTGCACCAACGCTTCTTACTCAACAGTCATAAGATGTTAAGACTCTTTAGCCCAGTAATTTCACTAGCTACAGTGCCGTCCTTACGGAGCACAGTAATGTTTGCACATCACTGCTCAGGCGGTAGAATAACTGGCACTGTTGGGGTACCCACCTAGACGATCTCCTGCAAAGGAAGTCTATCCCCGGTAATATATAATAATTAATCGGGACTTATCGCGTAATTATTAATTATAACATGTTAGTTTACAAAAACATTATAAAACCAACCTCAACATTTTGGTATAGTTACATGCACCATGTTCACGTGAAAACTGCAGAGGCGTTCATCCTACGGCGTTCAAGACGATAGATTTACATCTACCCTCACTCGGTCAAAAATATTCTCAGGGTTGTCACGACACACAACACTAACGGTATCCTCCGGTTTTCGAATTACGTTTTTTTTTGTTTCATACACCTACTATTAGAATAAGTGTATCAAAAGATTACAATCTAGCCTTATTAGACTAATAAGTAATTTAGTTCTAACTTAAGTTGCTAACAAGAGTTAATCTAAGAAAGTGTCCAATAACACGTATTCTTACTGTCTCTATCAGGGTGAAGACACTTTGTTCTTGAATTACGTTATGACGCAAACACCTTCCTATTACCGGACACACAACAACCGGATAACATTAAAATGCCTTCACCATAAGTCCCGACTTACAAATATTAACATAACGCGACAAAGTTAAAATTCGTTATTTTAAGTTTACCGCGCTGTGACTCTAATAACATTTTATTTTTGTCGGGTTATAGTTACACCACAGGGTGGGATAGCCAATAGGCCCTCTGTGGAGTTAAAAATAAACAATGAAGCACCACACCTATTAGATAACGACAAAATAAAAAGGAACGAAAGCGACAGCGATAAATAAATAAGGAGGTAAAATAAAACAGCGCCGACTGTACATTCGACGTTAGAGAGCAGTCCGACGCGACAGTTACTCTGAATTAATTATAAAGAAACGCTTCAAACTGGGCCTTTTATAAGGACTGGCGCATATAACATGATACGGCGCCGCACCGATAATAAAGTCACTTTTTATTTTTTTTATTCGTTGTAGGTTAGCCTTTGACCACGATCTCTCGTGATATTAAGCGACGATACGGCGAAAGTTGGTAGCAGACTAAAAATAGTAGGCTAAAATAAAATTCCCTCTGTCTTCACTGAAAATCATGCCTAAACACGACAATAATTGGCCATGGCAAAAAAGGCGACCAGTGGATGGTAACAAGCCACGGCTGAAGCTTGCCGCCAATGTAAAACTTTCCACAGAATGCACCGTACAAGTGTTAGGCGCGGCATTATACTAGCCAGAATGCTGCCAGCTATAAAGCATAATATAAGGGCACCATACTCATTTGTTGAAAAGAAAGGTAATTTTTCTTAGCCTCTATTTTAAAGCATTAACGTTGTTTATGACTTTTTTTTTTAATTTTGATAATAAAATGAATTATAAAACCAAAGTCTAATTTTAGTGTCAATACACTTAAGATTATTTTAGTTATTACTTATACAGTGTATAGCATTGGCAAGTAATTGACTATTTAAGAACAAAATATTCTCAAAGTCCAGGCTAAATTATATTCATATGTTTGAAAAAGTTAGGTTTGGGCAGAACAATCCATAACATTAAGATCTGTTATTATCTACTTGATATCAATGAATGTATACAGACTGTTTTTATCTATAATGGCGGGTAGTTTAATTTGTAAAGTGACTCAGTCTGTTAGAAATTACTAAGTTTGTAAAGATCGTTTGTTTACCAAATACTTGATATCTATGAAGAAACAAATTCTTATTCTTATTCTAAATATTGTAGCGTGGCGTCGCGTAAATGTGCGCCAGCCCTAAGTAGTACATGTTTGTGCGAAGGCTCCGGAGGTATACTAAAGTGTCAAGCGTTAACACTGAGACTTTATTAAAATTTCTCGTTGATGTTCAACTTTAGGCGACAACCTTAATAATGCATGCCATAAAATTGTTTGAGAGAACAATCGTTGGTAGCATACAATTTATTATGGTATCATTTATATTATAATTTATAGGTAGTAACCCTTTATTGTTTACTATAGCTTTTGGCCACGGTTTTACCCTCGGTCGAAAAATCCTTTCTTAACGAAGGGCTTCCTCCAAATTTCAACTTAATGCGTTTGAGTTGTGCGTTGATAGATCAGATAGTAACTCCTTTCTTTTTATATAATTATATTTAATTTAGATTTATTATTTTTCTAATAGCAATTTTAATTGTATCAAACTGTTACACAACCGAATACAAAAAAAATATCTGTTAAAGAAAATGTTCAGTTAAAACCAGACTCAGTTGCCTTTCATCCTCGTATTGGTTGTAACAAGTTTGTAAAAATAAAACTTAAATGAGAATCCAAATAAGATGGAAGAAACCCGTCAGCAAGAATAACAGAGAGCGGGAGTACCGTGACATAACCATAAAGAGGTAAAACATTATTCCACTGTTTTGTTTAACAAGCATAAGTTCAACATTCCGCTGAAAGATGCCTCGGGTAACGGGTGTACGGATGTTTGCTATATGCATACAGTTATATCTAAAACCACATTAGAGTAAAAATATTTGAGCATGTGGGTCGCGTACCCGGCGGCGACGCGGCGGCACCGAGAGCCTGCGACATCTCGGATTAACGCAAACTTTCCGACCCTACTCATCCATTTCGTAGTCCACACTCGCTGTTTATTCACGTTTCCAGCGGTCGATAGAAATCAAACCTTCGGATGTACGCGACGAATTAATCTGCCGAAGATATTGCAGGCGGTCTCAGAAAACAATGACCGGGTTGTCGATCTCGGCTTAATTCTGATTTAAACGGCAACATCGATCGTCGAGTCGGCGTCGAGTAGTTAAACGCCGCTTCGGGCCTTTAGGTAAGTGGTGGAGTGAATTGTTGATGCGCGCGCTTCGACGGGCCGCATCAAATATGCAGCGGAATTGTTGGGTCTGTGTCGGGAGGTGTGATAGCCCCGTATACGCCAGTCCCGGCGGTGGCAGCCGCATCGAGACATCACACCGACTGCCCCGCTCCGTCTCTCAGGTAACTATTCTGGTCACGTCGTATCGATCAAGTGATTTGTTTCATCCAGCCACCTTTACTGACGTTGCTTGTATTTTGGTACATTGAACGACGTTGCACAGAGGTGGGACACGCGGAAAGCAATCGCGATCAGATTTTTTTTTGTTACTTTCGAATTTGTACGCACCCTGACGTATACTCGTATGTACAAAAGCTGGCGCGCTCAGGAACACAACAGCTCACGATCTTTCCCACGTGTCCCGACCCAGATATAATCGGCTTTATACTTCAGTTCACATATTGTTAAATCGATTTACGTAATTACAATCGAAATCAACTGCACAACGTATTCCAAATTAATTAGTCATTACGCGATAACTATTGTACATAATATACAGATGACCTAAGTAACAAACACAACATTTCAACAATTAAACAAAACCATAACTCGAGAAGTTTCTCTGAAACGCCTTGTACACCGAATCTTTGACCGTGCGTAACCAGGGGGGCAAAGGGGACAAAGTACAAAAGAAGCCAGGTAAAGTAATAGTGAAGCCATGGCGTGGTTCACGTGGCATCGTCACGTTGAGAGGGAGGTGAGGGCACGCTGCCGGCTCGCCGCTGCACGTTGCACGTGGCCTCCCATCGATCGACACACTATGCCTGGATTGTTTACTATTAACGAACAACTCTGTCCTACATCGACTAACTACGATATTATGCGGCCCTGGTACCTATGTTACTAATTAACAATTACCACATAATTTAAAGGAATATAATATTATTTAAACACACTCATGCTCGTATTGAGACATTCTTTTTAGTGGATGTCTACGTAACCACAGATAAAAGAATACTTAACGTAATATATCTTTGTGCCAACGACTCAACTCAATTTTAATTTTGTTTTAAATGAATCATTATAATGTGAATATCAGGGTCAAAAAAGATAGAGAAAAAATGTGTTAGGTCAAACTTTAAGTTGTTTTCCTCAAAAGTATGTAGATATAGAGATTTTTAAGAAACATTTTTCTTCGAAAAAGTTGATAATAAGTCAAGGAAATGTAAATGCAGTATTTTATGTGTATGCATTACAGATCAAAAAAGTTAGAGCAAAATTTGAGCTAAGTCAAACTTTAAAACGCTTTCGCATGTAGGTACCTATACGGTTATATTTTCCGATGTAACTTTGTTATAAACCTCTAGGTCTATTCATTCGTAGGTTATAGTACTTACAATAATAGTAACAAATTAGTAGATATCACATAGTTACATGGCTCTCATTATGGGTTCAACAAGACATATTGCATGTAGAACGTCAACCGAGCATGATTGATGGGATGTCATCATAATATCACTATCAACGACTATATTACCTTATACTAAGAGTATGTTCTATGTATGGGATTTAATCCACTATTTAGTTTTAGTCTGCCACCATCTTTTTAAACATAGATTGGCTGTAAAACCTTAAATATAATAATTGTAATTTGACTATAACAGTAGTAGTAGTAGTCTAGTTAGTAATATGTACTGTCAAGTTAGCGTTATTTGCGCTTCGCCGGCCGCTGCCGCGGCATTCTCACAGACACACACAGAGATTAAGTAAAAATAAAGATCTTCTAAATAAATGTCTGTATAATATGATCTGATAAATGTAAGTAGTTTTACCGGGGGTAGACTTCCTTTGCAGGAGGTCGTCTAGGTGGGTACCCCAACAGTGCCAGTTATTAGTGATGTGCAAACTTTACTGTGCTCCGGTAGGAGGGCACTGTAGCTAGTGAAATTACTGGGCTAAAGAGTCTTAACATCTTATGACTCTTGGGTAAAAAGCGTTGGTGCACATATGATTTCACATCATTATGAAATCCTAGGTAGCACTGCACCAACGCGGTGCAGTGCTCCTAGAATTTCACATAATTGTGAAATCCTAGGTTACACTGTACTGTTTATGGGCAGCCGTTATCTCTTAACATCAGGAGAGCGTCTTGCTCGTCTTCTACTTCATAACATTAAAAAAAAATGTAAGTAGTTAAACTGACATAATGTATTGTATTGTATACATTAATTATTCAGAACAAAGATATACAGTAGTTGCAGTACTAAGTAAACAAATACAATGAAAGTGTGAATTCCGCAGACATCTGCTGGTGAATACAATGGTTGATTTAATAGATATATCAACAAAAATAGTACAATATTTTGCTGGCATGGTCGTGCAGAGATAAGCCTGTTATAATTCCGTGTATATTTCAATATAATAACTCCCGCACGGAGTGGCAGCTTGCCAAACGGAGTGCAAGTATGGAGCCGTATGGCACACTGCATATGGCATCAGTTTCATTGCCAGCGATGAGCGATTAACAAATTTGTAACTTGGAATAGAATATTTTATAATATAAAAACTCATTGTCGATACTACATAGAAAGTAAATAGTATTATTTTATTTTGCATTTTCTCCTACCAATTAGAGATCTGGTAGGAGAGCTGGGAACAACTCTTTCTTTTTAACCAGGAAAAATGCGTTACGCATCATTACAAAATAAATTCTACGAATCCTAGTTATATTATAAACGTGAAAGTTTGTATGGATGTGTGTTTGTAACTCTTTAACGTCTAAACAGATGAACCGATTGAGCTTTGGTATAAAGATAGCTTAGACTCTAAAATAGCATATAGGCTAAAAAAAGCGAGTAAAACCGCTAGGCGTAGCTAGTATACTTATACTCTTAGATTAAAAGAGAGATTCTATATTTTTAAATCTATGCAATGATATCAAAATTTATGATATCGTGCGAGCGAGACAGTCGCACGTAAAAAGGATACTTTAAACGAGAAAATCGTCATTCGCTTATCGCTGGCAGTGAGACAAGTGCCAAAAGCCCGACGCGGCCTTCCACATCGAGAATGCGCGAACGTACGTACCCATAATAAGCTCGTTTGTTTTGCTTGTCTCATTTCGTATGTCGCCTCTTGCAAACCGACCCATTATAAACACATTAACTTACTGAATGACTAATAAACATTCATAATTACATACGAGCTTAAATTGTACGCACGAGCATTATTTTCTAAAATGTAGAGGTAGAAGACGTCATAGAATCAATTATTCTACTTAATAATTGTCTGTTAAGTAATAGAAAGGAAAGAGCAATTGACTGACTGACTGAGTCACGTCAGAATTTATTTCTAACAAAATGCTGGCAGTTAAATAAAAATAAATACCTTGAAAAAACCTTACGTTTCCGTTACGAAATCATATAGGTATGTATTATGCAACTTGTTTTTTTGTGTTTCGCATCTTTTAATATCTTTCAAGTAGGGTTAATCAACCACGGTTGCACGGTTGGTGGCACGATTGTCTGAAAGAGATCGCTTTGATGAGTGATAAGACCGTCGATTGTAACATCCTTGTATACTTTGTAAGATTATGGTTAGAATTTATATTTTCATGTGGCGTTTCAAAATTAAAAATATGGATTACTAGCTGCGCCCATGTGTTATTTCAGGTGTAGCCTATGTGCTATTCCAGGGTTTAAGCTATCTCTATACCAAATTTCAGCTCAATCGGTGCACCCGTTTAGCCGTGAAAGAGTAACAAACATACATCCAGACATCCATACATTCTTTACAAACTTTCACCTTTATAATATTAGTAAGATATCGTTAATGCAGACCCTTATCTTCTCGATCTTCCTGTATGCTTCGGAAACCTGGACCTTAAAGTCTCGAGTACAATCGAGGATTGACGCGGTCGAAATGTGGTGCTGGCGCAGAATGTTGAGAATATCCTGGACGGAACATCGCACAAACGAGTCAATCCTCAGAGAGCTGAATATTAAAACCAGGCTTTCAACAATTTGCATACAGAGAGTCCTCAAGAGAAGAGAGGTAGAGGGCGCTCACCCACGCGATGGATGCATGTAACCCAGGATGCTACGGGAGCCACCCCACAAGCGTCAATCCAAATGGCGCAGGACCGGCATAGATGGAAGGAAGTGGTGTCAAAGCTGATGATACACCATGATCACGTCCTTCAGTCATGAGGCTACGACCAAGAAGAAGAAGATATCGTACTAATCGCCGTAGTTTCATTCAGAATTGACCTTTATTATCTGCACTTTAAGTAAGTATGTGGTTTCCTTCAAGACTATCCAATATAATACACGTATCATCGGAGATGGTATCGCCGTTCAGAGAAGCCCTCGTGCAGTTTGTATGAATAAATAATTTGGTATCGATGATAATATTGCCGCAATACCCTTCCTCGAGAACACGGCTAATAATGGCTCTCAATGAATATGGAATTGTGATTTTTATGTACCTAAGGGTTATAGGGAATACGAACTAAATGATAAGAATGAATAACTCTTTATTGTACCAAATAAAAATAAAACTTTAGAACTTAAAAAAATAAAGTTAGGGGCAGTCGTATCGCTCAGAATTTAGAGCGATATTTTAAAGTTTAACGCTGGAATGGATGATACTTCGGAGTCTGTCTCCAAATCCATCTCTAATAAATGGGTTCAAAGGCTGCTTCCGTCAAGTGACAAGATTATAATAAATTAATAGAAACTACATAAAACTAAGGAAAGGCCAGGCTAACCAAGAACCGGCGAGCGTGCATGACGAATGAGATTAAAGTTGAGGAATAAATAATAATAATTAATAATTGGGATTTATGCCTACCCCAACGGAGACCAGGCGTGATTATATGTATGTACATAAACTAGAATAGGTGGATGCGCATTTTAAATAGGTGGTAAATTTGGTTACATCTAGAGACCTACCATTTCCGTTTAACCGATTCGTTGCGACGTCTAACTTTTAAATGTGGCGTCGAACAAAAATAACGTGACACTGTTCAGTGCCCAGCGCCATACGATTAGATGACACGCATGTGTCTTCTGGCATGCGGAAAAGAAAACAGTATTTTCAAAATTTGTAGTAATAATCAAGTAATTTCAAAAAAGTGATGGCACTGAAACGTGCCATACGCAACGAATCGGTTAATTACGAATTATATAAGCAATGTCTCACCACTCACTAAACGGACCCTCCATAAAGGCCGGCAAAAGGGGCAACGTTAGTGCAAGTGGCTAGAGGACCTTAGTCATTTTGTCGCTTTCAAACTTGGGCTAAGTCCGAGCTTTTGATATACATACACGGAGATATACATAAAAGTCTCACGCGCGAAGGCCCTTTTGTGCTTTTTATTTAAAGGTAATATGACATTTATTATTTAGTAGAAGACCCGGTGAACTTAGTATCACCCATAAAGTGAAATGATCTGTATAGAGGGGAAGCAGCGAGACAGAAAAAAGCTATAAGTCCTAACTAGCGGTTAAGATTTTTTTGACAAATCTAAATTGGTCACGTGTTCTTGGAATGCCTACATCTGTACCCGGCAAATCATAAAATGGTAATCTTTCTAATATTATAAACGTGAAAGTTTGTAAGATGAATGGATGTCTGGATGTTTGTTACTCTTTTACGCCTAAACGGGTGGACCGATTGAGCTGAAATTTAGTATAGAGATAGCTTAGAATTACCCTGGAATAACACAGGCACAGCGGGTAAAACCTCTGGGCGCAGCTAGTTAATTATATTATTAATTTTAGGGTCTTTATGTTGGTACCGTAAAACCATGTCACTAAGCGATCATTATATGACGGTGTTCCGGCATAATGTTCAGTGAAGCCAGGTATCCCGCCTTCTAGGTATAGTCTGCTACCATCTACGGCCCCATCGTCGCTTAATATAGTGATGTCATGTTCACGATTTTGCGTGGCAAGAATCGAAGGCTAACCTATAAAATGAATAAAAAAAGATAATGATTATTTCACCTGGTGAAAGCTCAAGGTGTAGAATAGAATAATACTTTATTTGCATACCAAATAATTACAAAGAAACTAACTGAGCTAGATATCTAAATGCGAGGTAAATAATCGGCGGTCTTATCGCACACGACAATTTCTTCCTCCTCCCTCCTCCTCTATCCCCCTTATCCTCTATCCTCTCCCTTCTGCTCTCTCTTCTTTCGCACCTGAGAATGGAACAGGACTGATATTACAATAATAGACGGTACTTATAGTCCCCGCGAATCAGAGTGGAGTATATCCGCAGTGGTAGTGCATTATCGGTGTAATTCAGTATAAAGTGTAACATTGTAGCCTTCGGCGGCAGCCGGCATTGCGGTCGCGACTCCGCATGCACCAACTTACATAATATCCAACTTTAACACTTTTCTGTGGCGACGCTTCATAATTACAGATAACGCTCTCATTAAAATCTTCACGGACTTGTGACTTCTTTAGGCTGGGGTAAAATATGTGTTAAGATTTTATTTCCATTTTTCATTTTTTTTTACATTAATTTTTCATAATACTTGATTATCTGTGTAAATTCAGACGCGAGCTTTAAAAGTAAATTAAAATTTTTAGTATTCGGTATTTGACATTTACTAAGACTAAAGTATACATTTGTAATACAACATTTAAGTGTGCATTTTATAACGTACACCATATATGTACTTTATAGACTCATAATTATACTTATGAAAATTTAGGTCACTATTGTATATTAACAACTAAGCACGAACTACAAATTTTCATCACATGCACAACTTTAATGGAAACCCTTAACACATATCGTTATTAAGCATTCATATTTGATCCGGCGCAATAAAAATAACCATAGTCCACATTTCCTACCCGGTCCGCTAACTGAAACAATTTACACCAAATTCACTTGAAATACGATTGCGAATGGCTCAGACCAATTTTCTCTGATGAATTGTGTAAGAAAAATGATGCTTAAGGCTTTGGAGTTAAGGTTGATTTTGGCGGATGTGTGTTGAGGGGTAAGGGACGAAGGGCAGGTCAACGGCCCACCCCCCTCGCCCGCGCTTCACCCCCGGCCGACCCGCGCCGCGCCGACACCACAGAATACCAAATAGTAGCAACCTACCCGGCTAGTGTCGCAGCCGAGGACTCGGATTCGGGACCTCGTCTTGAGACATATTTATTGAAATCTCATCTCAGTCTCTACGAAACTGTTATCTCTAATAGTTTCTTGAGAGTAATCCCTTTAATATAAAGATTTCGAAATCTTAAACAGTCGTTTTACAAAGAAACTTTCAAATATTGCTTTCTAAAATCTATCTAAAAAGATTCGTTTGTCAGATCATAATATCATTGTGAATATTTCTCGTTAATTCTAATACAGAAAATTACCTTTTTAATAAAGAATCGACCTACAAGCGGCGCATATAACTATCAACATTCATTACAGACTGGAAAGCGCTTATCGAGAAGTTCCGCAGTTTTTAATATAATAACTAGTTCAAAGCGTAACTTAATTAGATGTTCTAGTCCGATAGGGAGCACAATATCGGAGCATGTGTCGGCGAGGGTAGATGCTGCGAGGAGGTGGTCGCTGGAGGCCGAGAGCTAGGCGAGCGCGCGCTATCGACGCGATCGTTCGCTCCGCGCCACTCCAGCTTTCTGGGTCAAGCGGATTGTGACCGGTGTTGCTGCTGCCTGCTTTCACAGATCACCCCACTTGTTTTCAGAAATTTATTGAATGCACCATATTCACAACAGCAATTATATCCCAGTGGAGTACGTACTGGCCGTTTCGGAGCTCTTTTGTTTGTTTTTATTGTGCGAGTCTTTTGAATTTAACGCTAGCTTTGAAACTTTGAATTCGGAAGCTTTTAAGTTAAGATGTAAGTTTCAATCAAAAGCCGAGATATTTTCCGAAATTAAAACTAAATTTATGTCAACTTGAAACACCAAAAGGCTGTGAATCAATTCGATAGGTTGTTGACGACCGTTGCGAGAGCTCGAGGATCGTATCAAAAAAGGTGAGCTTTACGAATTTCATGTTGTCAAGTTGTTTGACAAGTAATCCGGGCTGCGCATTGTTGCCGGCTCGAGAGAGCTCCGCGGTTATTACGCCTTGAGAGTCTCCGACTCGCTTCTTATACCATATTTTCAAAGTACCTACTGATGTTACTCACTGCCGACCGCCACTCGACAAATGCTACATTCTTTCGGACATTTTTATCTGCTCTCCTTCAATAGATGTGTGTTAGACCTCTGTTGTAGTTCAAACTAACCTTTTCTATTAATTTACTTGTTTTATATATTTGAATATGGAATATGTTTTGTTTATGTCTTATTGAGAAAATTACATTGAATTGGACCAACGTAATGTTCGTTTTACTTCCACGGAATAATATAATAAACTAGTTATTTTCATCAGGTTATGGGCCCAGCACGCTTCCACTGCGCTTATTAGGTCACCTTAACGTGCGTAGTATGCAAGTCCTAAAAGGTATGAACTCTGGAATAGATTACGATACTTCTACGTTCGAGTCTTGTATTTCTTGCATTCAGGGTAAACAAATTAGATTACCGTTCCCGAAAAAGTCTTTCAGTCGTGCGACTGAGATATTAGGGCTAGTGCACATGGATTTATGCGGGCCCATGCCGGAAAAATCGATTGGTGGTTCAAGATATTTCTTTTCACTTATAGATGATTTTTCGAGAAAGACTTTTGTTTATTTTCTGAAAACTAAAGATGAAGCTTTTACTAAATTCATGGAGTTTAAGGCTTTAGTTGAAAATCAGACCGGGAAAACACTGAAAAGCATTCGTAGCGATAACGGCACTGAATTTATTAATACTCGTTTTCAGAATTTCTTAAAGAAACACGGTATTCGCCATGAGACGACTGTTCCTCACTCGCCAGAACAGAATGGTGTGGCAGAGAGAGCCAACCGCACCATCGTGGAGAAAGCCAGGTGCATGCTTCTTGGTGCCGGGCTGGATCAAAGCTTCTGGGCGGAAGCTGTAAACACCGCCGTATATTTGAAAAATAGGTCCCCCACGAAAGCTGTTAGAGGAACTACGCCCGAAGAAAAATGGTCCAAACAAAAGGTACATCTAACTCACCTTAAAGTATTTGGATGTATGGCTCATATACGGATAGAAAACAGAAAGAAGTTTGATGCAAAAACTAAACCGTGCATTTTTGTAGGATATTGTCAAGACACCAAGGGCTATAGGTTCATTGACCCTACGAGCATGAAATGCATAACGAAGGCCAGAAATGTAACATTTCTGGAAAATGTTTTCTATCGTCCTGAGAAGGATAACGGTTCTTTAAAAGAACGTGATGTACTTGTCCACATCTCTCCATCTAAATGTAACTGTCAGCCTGTTAGTGTAGTAGACCCTGCACATTTAGATTCAAATGATGATTCTATAACTCCAAGTAATGCTGGAGCTGATGAATCAGTTGGGCAGGCAGATGGAAGTAGAGATATGTCTCTAGATGTTACTGACAGTAGTGAAACAGATGATTTTCGCGATGAAAATTATTTTCCAGATGAATCGTCGTCGTACGAGTCGTTGGAATACAACGAGAACGCTCAGCTGGCATCACAATGCATCTTCGTGGCTGAAGTAGATCGTGCTGACGACGAGCCACTCACTGTGAAGGAGGCGCTGGAAGGCGAGGAATCTGCGAAATGGAGAGAGGCGATGGACGATGAGTACAAGTCATTTATTGTCAACAAATGTTGGACACTGACTGATTTACCGGCAGGACAAAAGACTGTGAAGAGTAAATGGGTGTTTAAGAAGAAAAGAGGACTTAATGGTGAAGTTTTGAGATTTAAAGCTCGTTTGGTAGCCAAGGGCTATACACAAAGGTATGGAGAAAATTATTTTGAGACGTACTCACCTGTAGTCAGATACTCAACTGTAAGGACAATACTTGCTCTAGCCGCTGAACATAACATGGAGGCGGATCATCTTGATGTTAAGACAGCGTTTTTAAATGGTGATCTGTCTGAAACCATTTATATGGAGCAACCAGAAGGCTTTCGTGACAAGAGGAATCCTACAAAAGTATATCGCCTAAATAAGGCAATTTATGGTCTTAAACAAGCGTCCAAAAGTTGGTATGACAAAATAAATGACGTATTAGTAAGAAAACTGAAATTTAAGAAGTTTTCGTCGGAACCTTGTGTGTTCATGAGAAATACTGCTCGAGGTTTGAGTTTTATTTGTCTGTATGTTGACGATATCATCTTATTTTCAAATAATGAGATTGATAAGTCTACAATCAAGAAACAGCTGATGTCTCAATTCGATATGAGAGATTTAGGGCGAGCGCATCACTTTCTCGGCATGAGACTTTGTAGAAAGGAAGAAGGTGGTTTCACCTTGGATCAGTCAAGTTACATTAAAAATGTTTTACAACGGTTTAATATGGCCGAGTGTAAACCGGCTGTTACCCCAATGGATTGTGGTTTGAAACTGTTGAAAAATGACTCCAAATGTGAAAACTTGCAGTATCGAGAGTTGGTGGGTTGTCTGATGTTCATAGCTGTTTGTACAAGACCGGACATTTCGCACGCAGTGAGTGTCCTCAGCCAGTTTAACGAAAGCTACGGAGAGGATCACTGGAAGGCTGCGAAGCGAGTATTACGTTACCTGAAAGGTACACTGAACCATTGTTTAACTTATGAAAAGAGTGGTTTGTCTGTCAGTGGATTTGTAGATGCAGACTGGGGCTCTGATGAGCTGGACCGGAAGTCATTTACTGGTTACATCTTCAAGATTGGTAACTGTGCTATCAGCTGGCAAAGCAGGAAACAGAAAACAGTAGCACTTTCAAGCATGGAAGCGGAATACTTAGGTCTATCAGATGCTTGTAAGGAAGCTTTGTTTATAAGGAGTTTTATGCATGAATGTCTTGGCGTTAACGTTAATGTACGTATCTATAATGATAATCAATCTGCGTTGGCCAGGGCATCAAACTCGATGTATCACTCCCGAACGAAACATATTGACATTCGTCATCATTTCGTACAAGACATTGTTAAGCAAGGGTTTGTTAATCTGCAATATATGTGTACGAATGATATGATGGCGGACGTATTAACTAAACCCCTTAGCGGGGATAAAACGCGTAAATGTGTTAACCAACTTGGGTTAAATAGTAATGTAGTTGGTTAATGTTTGATATATAGTAAGTTTAGTTTGAGGGCCAGTGTTAGACCTCTGTTGTAGTTCAAACTAACCTTTTCTATTAATTTACTTGTTTTATATATTTGAATATGGAATATGTTTTGTTTATGTCTTATTGAGAAAATTACATTGAATTGGACCAACGTAATGTTCGTTTTACTTCCACGGAATAATATAATAAACTAGTTATTTTCATCAATGTGGTTTCTCTCATGAACTCCTCACGCCAACGCCAGCTTAGCGTTAATCACTATTCATTTGTTTATTATATATTCTAGTTTAGTAATTAGTCACTTACCGTATGTTACAACTCGGTTAGATAGTGGACAGGTAAAGAAAGATATTGAAAAATGTTTAAGGAAGACATGCTCTAAACATATAAGACTGTTTAAAACTTAAATGTATTAAACAGTTTATTTAACGAAGAAAGCTAGCGAAATCGTCTATAAAACATCTACGTCTGCATTTATCAAACCTTTATTGAATACCCCGTATCAAGGAGTTTGTCTCAAAATAAGTGGTTTCGAGAGGATCTAAATATCTAATTGTAATCTTATTTGCATTTAAACCGTTGTTCCTTTATCCGCTTCGGAAGGAATTCCGAGTTAAGTCGAGATGTTCATTGTGCGCCGCAAATCAGGCTTGCATGAATTTGTCACTCGTCGCTCGACGCCGCGCCGCGCTCTTGATGATCGAGACTAGCGATTAATCCTACTTTCTATTAAGCTCGAGCCACACTACTGTAGTGTATAGTAGTGACACGAATCAGAGCACACTGTAACATCTTTTTAGCCAAACTTAAATATGAAACAGATTAGCTGTTTCGGACGAAACGGTAGTCCGTTTTTGTAATAAAAGATAAAGAGTTATGTATTAGGGAGAGTTAATTATAGCCCAGCGAAAAGTACTGTATAACGCGTTAGTATTTAGAGTCCAAACCTACCAAAATATTAATTTAAGCTCAATCCGTCCAACCGTTAAAGCATGACGTGATATCATACATTCACAGATCCCCACTTTCTCATAATATTAGTAGGATCGTCTATCCTTAGAGAAGTCTTCATCCCAAAGCACCGAGGCTAAGCTCACACTCGCACTCACAATAATCAGCCTCCTCACAGTCACGTCAGCTTAGAGCCTCGACAATTTTGTCAATACATAGTACTGAATAATGTACACTTTGAATTATTAAACAGGGGCATGATTTGTTGATGGCAGAGTCTCTCAGGTACACGAATACTGTAAGATACGTGCTATGTAACATCTTCAAGGAGAATTGCAAGACTTAGATTATTTCGATCCTGCCGACTGCGCCATGTAAAAATATTTTGATTATACGAAAATAATGAACGCAAAAAACAGTATAGTTATAATAATTAGCATATGTCATTTCTTACGTAATATTTTAAACCCAAAAAATGATTTCGAATTGAAATCATTAAATTTCTGTCTTATATTAATACACTCGATATGCCAAGACCTAGGTCAACATTTTTCAGTAATTGTAGGCATAATACTCAGCCTACTAAACAATAGACGACACAATTCGTGGGCGTAGTACATGCCATAGTAGCTTGGTGATTATTATTATCTCATTGAAATGTGTCACCTTTGTTGTCCACACATTGTACACTGTTTTCATTGATAATGAATATACCAAAACAGACCTAACCTAGGTCAATAAAGTCTGCCTACATACGTCTAGAACAGGTTTATTTACGAGCACTCTTTACGCTGCGCTGCCACAATATACTAGAGGTAGATACACAGGTAGGTACAATATTATACTAGGTAGGTATATAATACTTAGGTATGTACGCTGTGTATACAATACTCGTAATATGTTATAGCACGGTAAAGAGATATACAGTAGTTTGACTGAGCGTGATTTTTGAACATAAATACCTACAGTCTCGCGGTACATGCGCAAGTCATAGGGCTGCCGGGCAGCCACTGCCCGCATACAGTAGGTACCTACCTATTTCATATCATCTACTTACTTGAGCTAATATCTAGATGAGTTATTATAAATTAATTATATTATTTTTGTACATTTATTGATATTTTTATTACAAGCTTTTATTTCATTTTCATATTACCTACCTATATGTACCTTACTACGTCCGCTTAGGAACCACTGAATGTCCGTTACAAAAATGCAACAGTCGAATGAGATTTGAAAATTTATTGTATCAAACTTGGTACACCCTTCATCCCGCATTTTTTGCGGCTATGACTAAAAATACCTAAGAACACTTCCGCCTAACTTACTTTTCAAACAAAATCTAAATCGAATCTATGAGACAGACACGTCAAACTTATCACACCCTTTCGTCTTTGCGTCGGGAGTTAAAAATAAATACGATTGATCACTCTTCAATTCAATAAAAAGTAGGTACATAATAACAGGTAGATTAAAACTAAAGTTGGTTCATAATTAAGAAGCCTAATCTGGGAACTACAATAGGTTTTATTCCAGCATAGTAGGGATACCTACCTACTTACCTATCATGTCGTGGCGGCGTATATTGAAACCCAAGACAAGAGACAAAATAAGACAAAAGAGAAAACAAGAGACAAGACAAGACAAGAGACGAGACAAGACAAGAGACAAGACTTGGACTCTTACTCACACACTTACTCGGTCTCTCACTTGCACTCTTACTCGGACTTTTACTCGGTCTCTTACTCGCACTCTTACTCAAACTCTTACTCGGGCTCTTACTCGCACTCTTACTCGCAGTCTTAATCGAATTCTTACTCGGACTCTTACTCGCAGTCTTACTCGAATTCTTACTCAGATTCTTACTCGCACTCTTACTCGGTCTCTTACTCGCACTCTTACTCGGAATCTTAATCGCACTCTTACTCGGACTATTACTCGCACTCTTACTCGGACACTTACACGCAGTCTTACTCGAATTCTTACTCAGTTTCTTACTTGCACTCTTATCGGACTCTTACTTGGACTCTTACTCGGTCTCTTACTCGCACTCTTACTTCAGCAGAATACTTTTAAAAATAAAAAAAATAACTTCTTACTAACTTACCTCAAAAACAGCATAATATCGCATGCTATTTTTTTGCCATTTTGTATAATTTATTATATAATGTTTACATACGTCAAAAGTAAAAAAAAGTGTGTGCGTGTAACCTTTACGCGCGATTGAAGTAAAACTTCTTTGGCGTTGACGACATATATCACTGAAATGATTAAATATTAACTTAAATAAATATTATATTATAATTTAATTATATTTATTATTCATGTGCTTTACAAAGATTATTTAAATGTTATATTAATATTATTCATTCGAAACAGGTACCTAATTGAATGTCATCATAATTTCTTACGTACGAAATTATAGGTTTGTGGTAACTATAATGTGAAACATAAATTTTACTCTCTAAATTTGCTACTTTTCTTGAAAATACAGCATCTATCGTTGTACCGAAACGCGTTGTTGAATGAAGTCGAGAAGTCAAGAAGCGTGTAGTATATGACATATACTTACAACCAATCAGAATTATTATTTTTAAATGGCGGAAACTACACAGACTATAGTAAGCGTTACTTCCGTCAGAAAAAAAAATCTGAGTTACTCCCTAGTCGCGCCTAAAGAAGTTTTCAACCAATCAGAATTATTATTTTTAAATGGCGGAAGCGTTACTTCCGTCAGAAAAAAAAAATCTGAGTTACTCCCTAGTCGCGCCTAAAGAAGTTTTACTTCAATAACGTAAATTACACTAAATACTTGCAAAAAACTATCGCGACGTCCGCCCGTCGCTGCGTGGCACCCGCTTCTGGATTATATACCCACTTCTACCCACATCTACCGACATCTACCTACTCCCACATTCCGACTTTTTCTATGGAGTCGAACTACTGTATATCTCTTTACCGTGGTTATAGTAACTACAAGGTGCCTCGTAAATATACATATATATACTTAAACAGGTTAATATTAACAAAAAAATCAAATATTAATTAATTAATCAAATGAACAAGTACGACACAGTAAAAATAATGGAATTGTAGTAAGAATAGGTACATTATTTTATTAACTGCCACATTAGACCTCCCCCAAATTAGTCGGTAGCGACTCTCGACGCAGGGACATTTTGTCATCACGATACTCCAGCAGCCGGTCAAGCACAGACATCGCGTAGACACATTGTGTAGGATGACAGTTCTACTCTTGACATTTCTGCGGGATCCCATGTATCATGCTACGGACTCAGTGGTTCGTGACCAGTGTGTGTCGCCGAGTGGTCGCTGCGAGATCGCATCGTTCTCGTCACGACTATCCGAAGATATTCCCACTCGAGATTCGGGGTTATCCAATGTGGGGTGGGACTGATTGACTGACTGATCGACGAATTTACGTCATAAATTCCACCTCCACTAGCACTAGCGGCAACGCCGTGAGGATAACCGCTATGCAAATAAAATAAATATTTTTTGCATAAAACCGATGAATGAAAAATCCGCTTACAAATATTTAACTCGATCGTAAAAGAACCAGACAAACATTTCAGTCGTAACTGAACCGATAGCCGTTAACCGCATTTCCAGTAAAAACACATTTTAAAAGTAGACTCGTCACTGATTCGCGGAATAACATCAATTTAACAAGTTACAGCGATAAAACTAGGGGTGCTTCGAGTTGGACGGTAAAGTGTCTGAATCAACTACTAATGGTGCGTTTGTACGAACATATTATTTATAGGTATTGTGTATTGTGTAGTGTTCGTATTATTTTTATGGCAATGTGTGACAGTATGAGTAATTCAAATGCGTAATGGTAAGCATCATTAATTGCCCATTTTATACACAGAAAGACATTTAAAACACTGAGTGTCCATGTGTTTTAAAATTAAAATAGATATTTTAATTTTTTTAAATGTGTTTTAAAATTAAAATAGATATTTTAATTTGCTTATATCTCAAAATGACAAGCGCAGCACTACACAACGCCTATCACCCTGAGATTCTCATAATGTGTTTAGTATAACATATACTAGCAATGTTTATCGGGTTTACGTGCTAAAAAGTAGTATAATATTGTATTCTAGAGTCTATGCTACGTGCATACCAAATCTTGAAATGATATGAGATTTTTTTGTCATGAATTTTGGTGCAATGTGATCTTAATACTAAACTTTAATGCTCCGACAAAATTCTACCTATTGAAGGCATACAAATATTTAAATAAAATATTTTAGATCACTACAAATTGGTTAGCGTTTTTTGCACGATAGAGTAATAAATAAATATACTGAAATTACAGATATTCTCACCTATACTTCGAAATATATTACAATATTTCGAAGTAAATTTATTTTGTCTTCCCATTCTATCTACGACGTAGCTGTGCTACGACGCATATTGTATTCGTAGCAGAACCTACGGATATTTAGTTTATGCGGATATTACCAAAAATCATTCCTAATATTATTCTACAAGTAATTTTATTTAGAACAGAAACTGAGACATTTATTAATAAACAAGGAACAAACATATTTTATAAAAAATCCACTAATTATAATAGGTATAATTAGAGTGTTTCGATGTATAAATGTCTGTCTATCCTTTTCACGGTTAAGATCAACTAAGTTTAATATAGTATAGATTATAGATATATATACATGTTAGCTTACATAATACAGATATTTATCAAGTAGTCAAATCGACAGGGATCAGAACTGGTTTATAATAGTGAAATGTTTACGTTTGAAATGTGTTTAATTTTAACCTCGGTGTTGGAGACACACAAACAAGTGATTATTTACAGTTGACTAGTGCGCTCAGTATACTAAAAAGTTTTGCACTTGGCGGTCCGTTTTCCTTTACTAAGCTATCCCTAGTGGTCTTACCTGTCAGTAGCGTATGCATTATTCCAAGATCTAAGCTTCGTACTAAATTTCAGCTCAATCAGAATTCAGCCGTTTAGGCATGAAAAGATGACCAACACATTATACTCGTAATATTATACTTTTTCTTTCATTTTAATATAGCTCCATAGGTTACACTATAGGTTATATATACGCTTTGGCACTTTGGCTTTTTTTAGGTTATTTATACGCGCTCTGGTCACGACCTTAGCTGATCTGCTCGGATCGGAAGCAGTGTGAAATAAACTTGGTAAAAAATATTCTTTAAAGTTCTTAAAAGACTGCTTTGTTTTCCATAAAATAAAACAATAAAAAAACTACTATAATAACACTAGGTATACCATAATGTTTCGACATTAACTATAATTTTATGTTGTAAACTTTATTTTTCTTTATGGTATTACAATAAGTTATCTTCATCATATGAAATGGTATACCTAATTTATAATGTACACACCGAAAAATAGGTATACAAAACTGGTCAAGTTTCACAAAGGGCCGCGGCTTCGCTGCAGCCTTACGTTTCCCAACTTTTAATTAACCGCACTTTTATAAACTAACCTCTGTAATCTCCTTACCTTCGCCCATTCATAATTTTTACTCGTAAAATCGGACCCTACCAAGAATTTTACACTCAATTGGATTTTGAAGCGCGAACACCAAACTGCGGCCCGTGCACATAAAAAAACATTGACATAAGACTGTCAAGAGTAATTGACGTTTGTAAGAGCACAATGACATTGGGAGTAGCAGTTTGTTTGGAATTTTTTCTACATAAAAGTAATATATATATATTCTACAAATTGTATGCAATGAGAGTGCGAGTAGCTTCTTGATAGATGTCAGTTTAGTCTTGACAGTGGGAAGGGGGTTGCTACTCTTATGTCAATGTCTGACTATGCTAAAGGGGCTGAAGCAATAAAAATGACGTCAGGGTTATTTACTATATCACTTACCTCATACAAATTAAAAACAAAATACTATCGTCAACCTACGTATTCAGTATCAGTGAGATGGCAACCAACCGTGACGTAATTTTACTTGCTTCTGTTTGGTGCTTTGCAGCCTCCATTGAATACAACCTTCTTGGACCCTCCCTTCTCGTGACTCGATGCCGACAGATACAAACAGCGCAGAGCTGATTGTTCCGCATCTAACTTTTTAAATCATTACATTTTTCCATCTAACTTACCTTCACCACAATAACTGATTTTTACCTTCAAACTAAATTATTTGCAAAAATGAACGTAATGCTCAGTGGGCTATTTAATTATTCTTCATGTACAGTCGTCTGGAAGAGATCTGTATGAGCAATATTGCCTATTGATCACCTACTTGTATGTTACTATGAGTAGGTATAGTTATATAGATTTATTTTTCTTTGTGGTTACAATATATAATATAGGAAGAAAGGTTATTTAGAGACATATTATAGGTACGAGTACGTTAGCAGGTAATCTACATATTATGTACTAGCTGACCCGCGCGCACTTCGTTGCGCGTGAGAGTCAATTAATAAAGCGAATTTGGTGCTGCTATGTTCACTATGATAGTATTTCCATCCCCGTGACTTTGTAAGCGTAAAAAAAGGCATGGCTATATATTATTTGCTCCCGCTGTGGGTAGCGAAGAATATCGGGTTGGGTATTTCTATGCAGTTTTGTTCGCTACCGTAGAAACCAATCCTATGTCCTTTCCCAGAGGTCAAATTATCTCAGTTGAGCGGTAGTTTATCGCCTTCATAAATTTTCACGCCTCTTTTCAGGAATTAAAACTATTTGTGGTCCTTTCCCGGTAACTCTTTAACTTATCTCTACTGTAATGTACCTCAGCTAAATTATTATTCGTTACTAATTTCTCACACCATCCTTCCCGCGACTCAAATCAATTCCATGGTTCCTGAATTCCCATTAAATCTCTGATCCTCCTTCCCCCTCCTTTAATACTTAGTCTCCTTAAAGTTAATTTCTGACATAAAAAAACTATTCATTAACAGAACTTAACAAAATATCAGCTCATTTTCGGTTCAGCGGTTACTAATTTCCATGCAAACGTTTTTGTGAAAAAATTCCTGTTCTGGTGAGAATTTCACAAAATCCCTTCTTATCGGTCGCCTACGTTACATAAAGAATACGTTGTCCAAATTTTAGCTAAAACGAAGAAGCGGTTACCTTTCCTACACAAACTGGATCCCTCTTTCCTCCCCTCAAAGGTTGATTTCTGGGATAAAAAGTATCCCATATCTTTTTTTAAGACTTAATCTACCTTTGTATCAAATTTAAGCGCAATAGGGTCAGCGGTTCTAAATTTCCCATTAATTTCTGTCAAAATAAATATTTAATGTTCCTAAACACAACTCAAACCATGATTTTACAAAATTTCGATTCAATCGGTTTAGTTGTTACGGATTTGCATACAATTGTTTTTTGTAAATAAATCCCGTTCCAGTGGGAATTTAGCAAAAGCCCTTCGCGTGAGTCGCCAAAACCACCTAAAAACACGCTATCCAAATTTCAGCTCAAATAAAGAAGCGGTTAACGATTTCTTACGCAAACTTGCACCCCCCCCCCCCCCCTTTCCTCCTCTTTAATGTAGATTTCTGGGATAAAAAGTATCCCATTTTTTAGGACTCAATCAACCTCTGCACTAAATTAATTTAAGCTGAATAGGGTCAGCGCAGCGGTTCTAAATTTCCCATACAAACTTTGACCCCCCCTTATAAGTTAATTTCTGATATAAAAACTATTAAAAATTTCCTTAACAAAACTCAAACCATCATTTTACAAAATTTCAGCTTAATTGGTTTAGCGGTTACGGATTTGCACACAAAAGTTTTTTGGGAATAATTCCCGTTCCTGTAAGAATTTCACAAAATCCCTTTTTATCGGTCGTCTTAGTTTATGTAACTAAGAACACGCTGTCCAAATTTCAGCAAAAACAAAGAAGCGGCTAACGATTTTTTACACAAACTTGCACCCCCCTTTTTTCCCTTAAAAGTTGATTTCTGGGAAAAAAGTATTGCATATCATTTTTTAGGATTAGATCTACCGCTGTACCAAATTTAAGCTCAATAGGGTCAGCGGTTCTAAATTTCCCATACAAACTTTGACCCCCCCTTTACCCCCCTTAAAAGTTAATTTCTGACATAAAAACTATTCAATGTTCCTAAACACACTTCAGACAATCGTTTTACAAAATATCAGCTCAATCAGTTCAGCGGTTACAGATTTGGATACAAACGTTTTTTAGAATTAATTCCCGTTCCCGTGGAAATTTTGCAAAATCCCTTTTTATCGGTCATCTACGTTACATAAAAAATACGCTGTTCAAATTTGAGCTTTAAAAGATGGCCGGTTACTGATTTTCTACTCAAACTTTCACCCCCCCCCCTCTTCCCCCTTCAAGGTTGATTTCTGGGATAAAAAGTATCCCATATCATTTTTTAGGACTCAATCTCCCACTGTACCAAATTTCAGCTCAATGGGGTCAGCGGTTTTAAATTTTCCATACAAATTTCGACCCCCCTTTACCCCCCCTTAAAAGTTAATTTTCGTCAAAAAAAAATTAATGTTCCTAAACACGATCTAAACAAACGTTTTACAAAATTTCAGCTCAATCGGTTCAGCGGTTACGGATTTGCATACAAACATTTTTCGGGAATAATTCCCGTTCCCGGAGGAATTTTGCAAAAATCCCTTTTTATAGGTCGCCTTCGTTACCTAAAGAACACGCTGGTTTAAATTTCAGCTGAAACAAAGAAGCGGTTACCGATTTCCTATTCTAACTTTGACCTCCTTTATCCCGCCTTAGAGGTTGATTTTTGGAATAAAAAGTATACCATTCAATTTTTTAGGACTCAATCTATCTCTGTACCAAATTTCAGCTCAATAGGGTCAGCGGTTCTAAATTTTCCATACAAACTTCGACCCCCCTTTACCCCCCTTAAAAGTAAATTTCTGACAAAAAAACTATTTGATGTTTCTAATCACAATCCCAACTATCGTTTTACAAAATTTCGGCTTAATCGGTTCAGCGGTTACGGATTTGCATACATTCGTTTTTCGGGAATAATTCCTGTTCCTGAGGGAATTTTAAAAAATCGCTTCTTATTGCACGATGAAATCTTCTTACGAATACGCTGTCCAAATTTCAGCTCAATCCGTCCAGCCGTTTGGGCTGTGCGTTGATAGAACAAAAGTGTACGAACGATTTTATATAATAGTTAAGTAAATCTTTAGATAGATATAACTCTTTTATTTAAAAACCGATTTAAATAAAACCAATACTATTTACAAATTAGAGAAATTTGCAACGTTTTAGCGAAAACTGCATACAATTCGGTTGTGCCGTTTTATCACACATAAGTAATAACCTTTTTACAAATTAAGCCCAATAAAACTACTCTGGTAAATTTTCGTTTATGGCCACATCGATAGATGGCGTATTTTTAGTTTGTCGCACTTTTTGCTTTTTGATTTTTTTGAATTGAATTTACTTTATATTCTATTACTTTTACTTCGAAATTTTGATGTAAATTAGGGGCGATGTGTCCGATATAAATGATTATTATTTATTTTATTATTTTATTTTACGTTTCCCTAGGAAAAATTGACAAAATGTTTTACGATCTAGATCGCGCAAGCGACTTTTTCGCGTCGTTTTGTTCATATGCGTATTTTCACAGTTCACCGTAGTAAAGGATCACAATGAATGGGGAGAAATTTCCATTCTTATTATATGTACTAGTTAAACTATTACTCCTGCGCATTAACACAGTGCCACAGTGTTTTACCTAACAATTCGATTACGAAATCCTACGCACTGGACACTGTACTATGAAAAACACAGATAGACATTTCTCTTTAAAATATGCACACATGTTTACTGCATACTCATTCATAGTATCCATGAAGATGCAGTCCTGACTGATTTCAGCTTCTGTGACTTTTATGTAATACTAGCTGACCCGCGCGCACATCGTAGCGCGTGACAGTAAATCTAATATATAAAATTCTCGTGTCAAAGTTTTCGTTGCCATACTCCTCCGAAACGGCTTGACCGATTTTGATGAAATTTTTTGTGCTTATCCGGTATCTATGAGAATCGGCCAACATCTATTTTTCATCCCCCTAAATGTTAGGGGTAGTCCACCCCTAATTTTTTTTTTATTTATATGGCAAAACAACGTTTGCCGGGTCAGCTAGGAAATTAAAAATTAATTTCCGTACACTTACTCTTGACTCTTTTCCGCGTCATTTAATGGTGATCTCTTTACCGTGGGTAGACTTCGTCTGCAGGAGGTCGGCTAGTACCCCAACAGTGTCAGTTATTCTGCCGCCTGAACAGTGATGTGCAGACATTACTGTGCTTCGGTAGGAGGGCACTGTAGCTAGTGAAATTCCTGGGCTGAAGAATCTTAACATTTTATGACTCAGCAGTGCACCCAGAATTTAACCTTCGTTAAATCCCAGCGTTATCTCTTACCATCAGGAGAGCATCTTGCTCGTCTTCTTACATCGTTGTATAAAAAAAACTAAAATGAAATTTTCTGAAATGAAACTATACCTACGTACTCAAACTATTTATTATAATATATCTATCAAATTTCAGATATTATTCAGATATCTCATACCCGTCGAAATAACGTTAAATCCTTTCTTTTTTAATATTAGGTATTAAAAGTAGAATAATAATAATATAAAAGACCGTGTAACGACGAAATTCGACTAAAATACAAATTCGCCTTATTATAATTTTAGTTTTAGCAATATAAAATGATATCGTGTAATAATGCTAACTTTAAATTACGTGGTTCCTGTTACCACCTTTCAGCTCCATTATCAGACCCTGGTTACTAAATCGTATCAAAGTACTCCACGAGACGAATCAAAGGAGCACAAACTCGATGGGTTTTGTCTTTTAATCATGGAGTTCCTATGGCCACCTTCCAGCTTCATCAGACCCTGGTTACTATATAGTATCAAAGTACTCCTCAAGACGAATCAAATGAACCCAAATTCGAAGGGGTTTCGACTTTTAATCACGGAGTTCCTATGGCTGCCTTCCAGCTCCATCATCAGACCCTGGTTTCTATATAGTATCAAAGTACTCGTCAAGACGAATCAAATGAGCTCAAACTCGATGGATTTTGTCTTTTAATTACGCGTTTTCTGTTACCACCTTCCAGCTCCATGATCAGACCCTGGTTACTTTATCTTATCAAAGTACTCATCAAGACGAATCAAATGAGCCCAAACTCGATGGGGTTTTGTCTTTTTATCATGGAGTTCCTATGGCCACCTTCCAGCTCCATCATCAGACCCTGGTTACTATGTCGTATCAAAGTACTCGTCAAGACGAATCGAATGAGCCCAAACTCGATGGGGTTTTGTCTTATAATCACGGAGTTCCTATGGCCACCTTCCAGCTCCATCATCAGACCCTGGTTACTATATGCATAGTATCAAAGTACTCGTCAAGACGAATCAAATAAGCTCAAACTCGATGGGTTTTGTCTTTTAATTACGCGTTTCCTGTTACCACCTTCCAGCTCCATCATCAGACCCTGGTTACTATATCTTATCAAAGTACTCATCAAGACGAATCAAATGAGCCCAAACTCGATGGGGTTTTGTTTTTTTATCATGGAGTTCCTATAGCCACCTTTCAGCTCCATCATCAGTCCTGGTTACTATATCGTATCAAAGTACACGTCAAGACGAATCGAATGAGCCCAAACTCGATGGGGTTTTGTCTTTTAATCACGGAGTTCCTATGGCCACCTTCCAGCTCCATCATCAGACCCTGGTTACTATATGCATAGTATCAAAGTACTCGTCAAGAAAAATCAAATGAGCCCAAACTCGATGGGGTTTTGCCTTTTAATCACGGAATTCCTATGGCCACCTTCCAGCTCCATCATCAGATCCTGGTTACTATATAGTATCGAAGTACTCGTAAAGACGAATCAAATGGACCCAAACTCCATTAGGTTTTGTCTTTTGTTTACGCGGTTCCTATGACCACCTTTCAGCTCCATCATCAGACTTCAGATCACTTCCATGTCATAAAATTATTGCATTGTCATCCGATTGCCGGTATGCGAAATTTCAGCTCAATCGGAAACCGTGACTGCTAGGTAGAGTCTAGTATTCTTTTATCTGTGGTAGAGTGCTTTTCACGAAAGGAGTTCTTTTTGCGGGGCGCCACTATCGCAAATTTTAAAAGTTAGCATATTAAATAACTTTTTAACACCTCATAATTTCTCATGTGTAATTTCTTTATGAGACATTTTAGTTATTGACTTTATTTTTGGTTTAAGTATGGACCAACTAAGGGCACAGTATAAGTTGCATCAAAATCGGTTCAGTGGTTTTTATGTTATGAATAATTAAAATGTGTCGAAATCAGGAACATTTCATAGGAAGCGTAAGGTCCAGCCAATGGTGTGACGTCACGCGCTCTGATTGGCGTTCGCATTCGCGTAATAATAAGTAATTTTTTTTGAAATTAAAATTGATTTTATTCAATTTTAGTTTGGAAATAGATCCTTAAAATGTGATTTTAGGTTTTTAAATACTGTCTTTTATGTGAAAAACATAACTTTATATCAATTTGTAACATGTGTCAACATCCCTATTTAACCTCAAATTCACGATCCACATAATTTACTCAGTTCAACTTACCACCTTAAAGACAAATGCCTGCTGTTGAAATTTAATAAAAATTTGCCCAAGAACACGCTTTTTTTTGTATTCATCCAAGGAGAGCCATTGGCTACTACGTTGCCAGTATTAATTCGAAATAAGGTTGCAATAAAACTTATCAATATCCTCCTCGCCGACACGGCCATTACCACCTTAAAGACAAATGCCTGCTGTTGACATTTGCCCAATACGCGCGTGGTTTGCAATTGAATAACTTATTTTTTTTACTTTTTTTCATTTCTTTTGAAATTTTTCCTGAATTTTCTTTGCTATAAACCTCGCGGAGCCCGAGACCTTTCCAACGAATGCAAAACCGTGGAAATCGGTTCGTGCGTTCTGGAGTTATAGCGTCAGGGAGGAAAACCCGACTTATTTTTATATAGTAGAAGATGGATGTTATATCTCAGTTTGTATTTTAGCGCACGCACACATAGACATTTTTATGGCATCATATTATGAACAAGGAGAGCTCGATGCTCATCTGTTTTTACAACCTTTTATTTACTTTCACCTGTCTGTTGTCTGTCTGTAATCAAATCTTGCAAGTTTAATTTTACCCACTTCCCGGCATCCGATTGAGCTGAAATTTTGCATGCATGTATAAATCGGATGATAATGCAATATTATTGTGACGTCGAGCTGATCTGATGATGGAGCTGGAAGATGGGCATAGGAACTCCGTAATTAAACGACGCAACCCCATCCAAGACTCAAGACGAATCAAATGAGCCCATTGTACTTTGGTGCTGGATGGTAATAATAATAATAAAAGCTTGTTTTTGAAAAGATTTTTTAAATTTCACTAGTTAAACTATTACTCCTGCGCATTAACACAGTGCCACAGTGTTTTACCTAACAATTCGATTACGAAATCCTACGCACTGGACACTGTACTATGAAAAACACAGATAGACATTTCTCTTTAAAATATGCACACATGTTTACTGCATACTCATTCATAGTATCCATGAAGATGCAGTCCTGACTGATTTCAGCTTCTGTGACTTTTATGTAATACTAGCTGACCCGCGCGCACATCGTAGCGCGTGACAGTAAATCTAATATATAAAATTCTCGTGTCAAAGTTTTCGTTGCCATACTCCTCCGAAACGGCTTGACCGATTTTGATGAAATTTTTTGTGCTTATCCGGTATCTATGAGAATCGGCCAACATCTATTTTTCATCCCCCTAAATGTTAGGGGTAGTCCACCCCTAATTTTTTTTTTATTTATATGGCAAAACAACGTTTGCCGGGTCAGCTAGGAAATAAAAAATTAATTTCCGTACACTTACTCTTGACTCTTTTCCGCGTCATTTAATGGTGATCTCTTTACCGTGGGTAGACTTCGTCTGCAGGAGGTCGGCTAGTACCCCAACAGTGTCAGTTATTCTGCCGCCTGAACAGTGATGTGCAGACATTACTGTGCTTCGGTAGGAGGGCACTGTAGCTAGTGAAATTCCTGGGCTGAAGAATCTTAACATTTTATGACTCAGCAGTGCACCCAGAATTTAACCTTCGTTAAATCCCAGCGTTATCTCTTACCATCAGGAGAGCATCTTGCTCGTCTTCTTACATCGTTGTATAAAAAAAACTAAAATGAAATTTTCTGAAATGAAACTATACCTACGTACTCAAACTATTTATTATAATATATCTATCAAATTTCAGATATTATTCAGATATCTCATACCCGTCGAAATAACGTTAAATCCTTTCTTTTTTAATATTAGGTATTAAAAGTAGAATAATAATAATATAAAAGACCGTGTAACGACGAAATTCGACTAAAATACAAATTCGCCTTATTATAATTTTAGTTTTAGCAATATAAAATGATATCGTGTAATAATGCTAACTTTAAATTACGTGGTTCCTGTTACCACCTTTCAGCTCCATTATCAGACCCTGGTTACTAAATCGTATCAAAGTACTCCACGAGACGAATCAAAGGAGCACAAACTCGATGGGTTTTGTCTTTTAATCATGGAGTTCCTATGGCCACCTTCCAGCTTCATCAGACCCTGGTTACTATATAGTATCAAAGTACTCCTCAAGACGAATCAAATGAACCCAAATTCGAAGGGGTTTCGACTTTTAATCACGGAGTTCCTATGGCTGCCTTCCAGCTCCATCATCAGACCCTGGTTTCTATATAGTATCAAAGTACTCGTCAAGACGAATCAAATGAGCTCAAACTCGATGGATTTTGTCTTTTAATTACGCGTTTTCTGTTACCACCTTCCAGCTCCATGATCAGACCCTGGTTACTTTATCTTATCAAAGTACTCATCAAGACGAATCAAATGAGCCCAAACTCGATGGGGTTTTGTCTTTTTATCATGGAGTTCCTATGGCCACCTTCCAGCTCCATCATCAGACCCTGGTTACTATGTCGTATCAAAGTACTCGTCAAGACGAATCGAATGAGCCCAAACTCGATGGGGTTTTGTCTTATAATCACGGAGTTCCTATGGCCACCTTCCAGCTCCATCATCAGACCCTGGTTACTATATGCATAGTATCAAAGTACTCGTCAAGACGAATCAAATAAGCTCAAACTCGATGGGTTTTGTCTTTTAATTACGCGTTTCCTGTTACCACCTTCCAGCTCCATCATCAGACCCTGGTTACTATATCTTATCAAAGTACTCATCAAGACGAATCAAATGAGCCCAAACTCGATGGGGTTTTGTTTTTTTATCATGGAGTTCCTATAGCCACCTTTCAGCTCCATCATCAGTCCTGGTTACTATATCGTATCAAAGTACACGTCAAGACGAATCGAATGAGCCCAAACTCGATGGGGTTTTGTCTTTTAATCACGGAGTTCCTATGGCCACCTTCCAGCTCCATCATCAGACCCTGGTTACTATATGCATAGTATCAAAGTACTCGTCAAGAAAAATCAAATGAGCCCAAACTCGATGGGGTTTTGCCTTTTAATCACGGAATTCCTATGGCCACCTTCCAGCTCCATCATCAGATCCTGGTTACTATATAGTATCGAAGTACTCGTAAAGACGAATCAAATGGACCCAAACTCCATTAGGTTTTGTCTTTTGTTTACGCGGTTCCTATGACCACCTTTCAGCTCCATCATCAGACTTCAGATCACTTCCATGTCATAAAATTATTGCATTGTCATCCGATTGCCGGTATGCGAAATTTCAGCTCAATCGGAAACCGTGACTGCTAGGTAGAGTCTAGTATTCTTTTATCTGTGGTAGAGTGCTTTTCACGAAAGGAGTTCTTTTTGCGGGGCGCCACTATCGCAAATTTTAAAAGTTAGCATATTAAATAACTTTTTAACACCTCATAATTTCTCATGTGTAATTTCTTTATGAGACATTTTAGTTATTGACTTTATTTTTGGTTTAAGTATGGACCAACTAAGGGCACAGTATAAGTTGCATCAAAATCGGTTCAGTGGTTTTTATGTTATGAATAATTAAAATGTGTCGAAATCAGGAACATTTCATAGGAAGCGTAAGGTCCAGCCAATGGTGTGACGTCACGCGCTCTGATTGGCGTTCGCATTCGCGTAATAATAAGTAATTTTTTTTGAAATTAAAATTGATTTTATTCAATTTTAGTTTGGAAATAGATCCTTAAAATGTGATTTTAGGTTTTTAAATACTGTCTTTTATGTGAAAAACATAACTTTATATCAATTTGTAACATGTGTCAGGGTAAATCCTGAGATCGGGCGTATTTAAGTGATTTCCGTGGCAGATTTTAAATCAAAGTATTATTGCATTTTACATGTAAAACATCAAATTTCCCATAATTATAAGCACATCAATCAAATAGGCATCATTATAACTTGTTTTGTTCAGAAGATATTTAAATTTAAATTTTTGGTGCCACGGGAATCAATAAAGTGTGGCATGGAAATCAAAATTAAAACTATTTTGTTTGAATTCTATGTTATTATTTAAATATTGACCTCTACATACTAATCATATAAAATAGAAATGATTAAAAACGGTGATCCAAACAGATATACACCAAACAAAAAGCATTAAAAAGGTCTATATTGGCTCTCTATATAATAATCATGTAAACTAAATAAAATCAACGCATTGCAGTCTTAAACAATGTAAAAATATTGAATATTTAGTCCTAGAATATGAGATTAAGTTCTCAGTCACAGTCACTGACAGGATTCACTCCAGAAGCTGTCATCAGATTGTACATTTATCATTAGTTAGGTTAATCTGAAATGAAAGTTGCAGTCAGCCCATAGTTTCGTTTTATTTTTTTATCATACATCATCTCAGCCAAAAGACGTCTACTGCTGAACATAAACCTCCCCTTTAGACCTCCATATATAACACCGGTGTTGGAAGCGACCTGCTTCAAGCGTCTTTCAGGGACCTAAATAAGGTCGTCTGCCACACTTGTGGGTAGACGTTCTACGCTGCGTTTGCTTGCCTGTAGTAGCCACTTGAACACTTTTCGACCCCATCAGCCATTCGCTCTACGTGCTATGTGGCCTGCCCATTACCACTTCAGCTTCCTGATCCGCGGAGATATGTCAGTGACTTTGGTTCATCTCCTCATTCCTGATTCGATCACGTAGAGATACCCCGAGTATAGCCCTCTCCATAGCTCACTGAGCGACTTTTTAATGTAGGGATATAATGGTGCCGCATAAGCCAGAGCGGCTGTCTACTATAGTACAATATAAAAAAATCTGATGTATAAAATATAAAAAAAATATCTGAAATAATGAAATATACAAATATAAACTGTCAAAATCACTTCCATACCTGCGGCTTCACTGTAGTTGGGTAAAAAGTGAAAGAATGCGCAAGAAAACTCAGGAGAAAATTGATCACCGTGGTAAAATGCCATGAGAATCAATACCATGGAAATCAAAATTGTATAGTTTTTTGTCAATATTTTTAAATACCATAATTATAGACCAAAATTAATAAAATATATGATAAACAATACCCTTTTCCTAACTGCACACCCTAGTCAAAAAACCGTAATGGATAAAAGAATATTTTTAAACATGGAAAAGGTAATCAATTATCTAGTGAACCAAAACCACGGTAATCAATTTCTCACCTTCGTAAATCCAGTTTATAACAACGAGAGGAGGAGCCTCTCTTCACTATGTTTAGAGCGCAATCGAAGTTAGCCAATAGCGTGCGTACAAGCTTCTAAGTATTGTGGTTTGTGAAATGTGGGTAGTTATGTCGCGCGCCATGGGAATCACTTTTTGTCCGGGGACAAACCTAAATTAGTTATTTTTTCTAAAACTACGCTGAGTACAGCCTTCGCGTATTTTTTTGATCATATAACAGTTCACCCTTTACAGCTTTGATCACAGGAATTAATTAAATTCCTTTTATAAATTAGTGTAAAAAATATATTTTGTTCCGAAAATGTGTAAGGGACAGCCCACGGTAATCAAATTTCAGGGCTTTTACATTTTTTTTTAGATACTTGCAGCTAAATATAACCTGATGTCTATCATGCATTAAGTAGATTGAACCTTAGACTAACAGGAAAAAAATACCTTTGGGTAGAATTTTTATGTTACGGGTAGTTTATTCCCCCAGACACGTAAAATTTTGACTCTCAGGAATCACCCGTCAACATCCCTATTTAACCTCAAATTCACGATCCACATAATTTACTCAGTTCAACTTACCACCTTAAAGACAAATGCCTGCTGTTGAAATTTAATAAAAATTTGCCCAAGAACACGCTTTTTTTTGTATTCATCCAAGGAGAGCCATTGGCTACTACGTTGCCAGTATTAATTCGAAATAAGGTTGCAATAAAACTTATCAATATCCTCCTCGCCGACACGGCCATTACCACCTTAAAGACAAATGCCTGCTGTTGACATTTGCCCAATACGCGCGTGGTTTGCAATTGAATAACTTATTTTTTTTACTTTTTTTCATTTCTTTTGAAATTTTTCCTGAATTTTCTTTGCTATAAACCTCGCGGAGCCCGAGACCTTTCCAACGAATGCAAAACCGTGGAAATCGGTTCGTGCGTTCTGGAGTTATAGCGTCAGGGAGGAAAACCCGACTTATTTTTATATAGTAGAAGACTAGGCAATTCGTAGCGCCTAACAGAAAATTATGAGTGTTTCTCTACTATATTATATGATGTTTTTATACCTTCCTTTTCTCATCACTGTCTATTTAAAAAAAAACGCTTCAAAATCCGTTGCTTAGTTTTAAAGATTTACGCATGCATACTGATAGACTAACAGCCAGACATGGGAAGTGGCTTTGTACAAATGTGATATCAAAAAGGCGTCATCGGATTAGATATTGCATTTGTTATACAAAAAGGCGCTATTAAAATTTGCAGCATATTTTATAATGAAGTGACCGACCGCTACTCAAGCTAACGAGTACGGTTAAGGGATTAACGGTCCGATAAAACGATGGATGCTTTTAATAACATTTCTCCGCTACGCTGTATTAATGAAATGAGGAGATGGCGAACAAAGTGTCCACACAATTAATTTTTTAAAAATCACTACTGTAGTATAAAATAAAGTTGCTTTCCGCGTCTGTCTGTATGTATGCTTATATCTTTAAAACTAAGTAACGGATTATGATGAGGTTGTCATTATTAGATAGAGTGATTCAAGAGGAAGCTTTATATGTATAACTTGCTTATGCTCACGGCTTTGCCCGCGTGATAAAATCCTTTCTTTGCGGAGGTCTTTATCATAAAATCTATTTATATTCCAAATTTCAAGCGAATCCATTCAGCGGATTGAGCTGTGGGTTGATAGATCAGTCAGTCAATCAGTCATTCTTTCCTTTTATATATTTAGATGAATGTATAGTATAGGTAGAAAACACTGATAATTTCTATTAATCATGACTAATGAATCATGGTACTACGCGCGCACTTCGCGCGTAGTACCCCTTTATGTAAACATCTTTGAATTCCCGAAAGATTTTAATAAATTTTAATCATTTCATACACTAGATCGTCTCCAAATTTGGGTTTTCACACAGATTCTGACTTGACCTACTTTATCGATTTTGTGGCAATCCTTTTATGTGAAAAGGATCAATAGTTTTTTAAATTTCGTTGTTAAATAAACGACAGTTCTGTTGAAACTTGAAAACAAATGAACATTGAACATGTATCGTTCAACATTCGTGCTTTAAATAGAGCTTGCATGTGCATAAAAACCAGAAATCTGGCTAGACTTTATTTGGTTGTTCCAAATTTTTACCTCTGGATATGTCCACGTTTGTTCGCCAGCTCTTCAAATTCATTTGCAGGCTTAACTTGCAAAGCTTCACTTAGTTTTTATCGCAACATGGCCTTTCCAATAACGTCTCATGCACGTTTTTATATTTTCATTTTGTAACGCGATTTTATGCTTCATTTTCCAATAAATATTGTACTCGTATATTGTTCATGCCACGAGTTTAATACTCGTGTACTAGGTGTATGACGTTGTTAAAACTTGAGTTGTTTATTTTTTATGTAAAAAAATAATTACGCGATTAGTCCCAATTAATAAAATTAATCAATATTTAAACATTTTTTAGAGTAATTATAATACGTTATAGCTGTGCTAATTGGTTATTACACTACATTTATAAAATTCCCTCAATTCCAAATTATAGCCAGATCTCGTGAAAAAGTAACACATACATAAGATTAAGCAAAACGACCCATTATTAATTTGTGTTTTTCCAAAAATGACAGTTATAATTGAACGAGCTGCACTCGGCTGTTTTATATTCTGAACCGGCTAAGCGCTTTAGGCGTGAAATAGTAGCATATACCTATGTACAATGCATATGTATCTATAATATTTATTATGAAAAATTATAATCACTCTACTTGTATGTCTGTTGCAAAGATTAAAAACTGAAAGTTAAGCTCAGCTAGTTGGCTAAATGGCTGAATCCTTTTGGCTACACGTGTTTCACGCCACGTGGACTGTGGGGTTCAGTTGGTTCAATAATATATAATGTAGGGGGCGCTTTGTTATGCCGATTGGAGACCTTGCATGGGACGTTAAAACGAGGACCATGGTCGAAGAAAATATACACTATAAAACAGGAAAAAAAAATAGGATACTGAAAATAGTACTTTAAAAAAAACATGATTTGACAACGAGTTCGCGTCTTAAGTGATGATGCAGCCGATAACAGCAGACTAAACCTGAGGCAAGAATGAATCCCTCCCTGGCTTCAATGAATATGGTGCCGGAACACAGCCGTAATGAGCATATAGCGACACGATTTTCCCCATCTCCTGGGCAAAGAATTAGATAACTGAACTTACATTCTCCGTACCTACGTTATTTTAACATATAACTGCACTTCGTGCACGTGATCAGCGTCAAGTTCTCAAAGTATATAAAACATTAAAGCATTTTATGATCGACAATTTGACAATACGCGAAGAGTAAAGTTTTACGGGAAAATGCAACGATATAAGTCGAATCATCAGTTTGCACAGGACAGTACAATAGTCATCGAACAGCGAGATCATGAGAAAACTTGCAAACAGAAGCGTCAAGTAACAGCGGGTGTAAGGCTACGAGGTTCGCGGGGAATGAAGGCGGTCGCGGGGAGCGGAGGTCACGGATCAGCTGGGCGGCGGCCATATTGATTCCCCGGCCTGTTTGATCGGCGCCGCCTCCCGCGACCCGCGCACTCCTCGCCATGGATTAATAGACGAGAACAACTTTTATGATTTCAACTCAAACAGAACGATAGCTGAATCTATTTAACGTATAGTTCGGAGCTAGACAATGATCGCGACGTATGAGCTTTATCCTTTATCTCGTTGCTTATAGCTCGTACTCACGGCTTCGCACGCGTTGGTTATCTTTTGAGGATGGGTTATATTCGGAATAATATTACAGATGATGAATTTTTTAAATATATTCACTGATTACTCGAAGGTGCCTGAACTGACTTAGAAAAATCATTTTTTTTTATCAAATCTGTGTTGTGTCCACGTAAAACACGTGAATACTATATTTCTTCATTTCAATTTTATTGAAAACGGTTTTCAAGTTATGAATTAAAATGTACCAACGCACCGCTCCCATCAATTATTGAAAGTGAAGTCAATCTAATACATTTTTAATTCACTTGTAAAATAGCAGGATGTATGTAATTTGAATCAGGATATAAGTAGATGATCCTTTACAATACCGGCAGACACGGCCGGGTGAATGTAGGATCGGCTCTCCGCTACTCATGCACGCTCCACTTCTTATCCGTAAAGAAACTCTTGAAATTCGTCTACGCTGCCGCTCTTCACTCCCTTTAGACTCTCTCAATTTGGAGCTAAGAGGAGATGGCTAGTCACGTCTCGAACAATCACTGTTATTAGTGCATGTTATGGTTATGTTAGTGGTGTATTTTTTATGCTTTAGGATGGTCTTTGACAACGATTTCGCCTGATCTGATGCGGTTGAAGATGATAAACTAGCGGGACATACAGGTAGAATGAGATACGAAATAATTACTACTAGCTGCGTCCAGTGGTTTTACCCGCTGCACTGTGCTATTCCAAGGTATCTCTATACTTACAAAATTTTAGTTCTATCTTACGTAATATCGTCAATGTGTGCATAAAGCCACTTAGTTTACCATTCTTTGTCTGCTTTTAAACTCATCCCACAGAATTTACTTGTGGTGTTGTTATCAATATAGTTTAAGTTATTATGACTAAACAATGCTTTTTATTTAGTTCACCCTTTAAAATAGTCTCGTAGTACGAGTAAAAGATTTCAACGCGTGCAAAAATATTTAGTTTTATAACATGGCCTGTACTAATATTAATTAGGTACCTACTTAAAAACTATCTATTGGATTAAAGCTATATTAACTATATTTTAGTTTTTCTAAGCTAAGTAAGGAATTATTTTAATGGCAGGCGTGCATAGATCTCGTTTCGTACGTCTACCAAATATGAATAGAAACGATACATTTCTGGTATTTCAATACATTACTATAAAAATGCTTCTCAGTGAAGTCATTAGCAATGATTTGAGCGCAATTATAATAATATTATCGTCTGCTTGAATTTACTGGTTTATTGAAATTTATTTATTTATTCAACAACTTCTTCTTTATACACATAGCTTAGCCTATATTTACGTATATAGGGTCACCAGGGAACATTTCAGCGGCTAAATACGATGCAAGAAAATAACTATCAACTAATAAATATCTGATCTATAAGCTTTAATAGAGCCATAACAAATAGAAACGTATATAAAGAAGCCATTACATCAATAACAATACAGCAGTGGACCGGCCTCGCGCAATCAATTATGAGATTAATCGGCTAATCGACCTGTTCACTTACCGATGTCGAGCATTATGATTCGATACCGTGACGCGATACTTTCCATTTGATATATTATCATACTTTTATACGCGGAAATGTTTCCGATACGTTTAGTTATTTAATGTTTTTTTACGTTCTTACGATAACGTATATGTATATGTAAATAATCGTCTGTTAAAAATAAATATACTGAACTTTTTGCTTGCATTTATATTAGAGCAGTAGTATATGGCCTAGTTGAGGATCAAATTATGACTGTTTCAAATTTATCACCAAATATTAATAATTGTTTTTTTTATATTACGAGCATTTAAATGCAAGACCCCTACAAGATTTCAATCGGCTAATCGACCTGTTCACTTACCGATGTCGAGCATTATGATTCGATACCGTGACGCGATACTTTCCATTTGATATATTATCATACTTTTATACGCGGGAAATGTTTCCGATATGTTTATTTTTAGTAAATAGTATGATGTAACACATAGTATGGTATAAAACTGACAAAAAATAACAAACAAAAAAAAAACATAATTTACTGGACACAGTCACATAGTACTAAATATTTTTTTTTTTTTTTTTTAAGATAATTTCAACAGTAATTATAATATTAATTCGTTATCTCTTACGGATATATAGATAGTTTTTTTTGTCTCGTGGCTTTGTTACTGATTACATAATATCATAACTCTATAGTGTGTTCTATTTTAGTCAATGTTATATGGAGCAGTGTCCCTGCTAAGTCAAGTTCAGCGATTATGTAGAAAGCTATGAGTACCTACATAATAACGAGAATATTACGAATTGTATTTTATGATAAACAGCAGTTGGCCTTCATATAGAAATATAGAAACTAAATAAATAAAATCCAAGTATGCAAGTTAAACCTCTCGCAATTAAGGCTTTCCGAATCGCTTAATTGCATATGTGGCCATAATTAAAGCATCTCAAATCGCGGTAGTTCATAAAACATCCTCGGCCGTTTGCTGTTTAATTCGCAAAATGTAAATGAAACAGAGGCAAGTAGCAACTTAATGTGTTTTCCGCAAACTTTGCTGAGTGCACAATTTACTTAAAAATTAAACAGTTGCTAGGCTCCCAGATGGAAAATTAAACGTGAGTGCAAATCTAGGCTGTGTAAACAGTATCTCCGTGTCGAAATAATTAACGATTGTATGGAACCTAAACAAAGATTGTGCAGAGAGTTTTTTCAGTTGTTTTTTTTATAGCAGACTAAACAAGCGTTTGACCGCAGTTGTCCTTTATTACAGATGCCACTTGATGTACACATTACTTATAGCATTGTGTTAAATCATCATTACTTAGTATAAAAAAGTCGCATCCCGTCTGTCTGTCTGTCTGTTCCTATGTATGCGGATTTTGATGCGTTTTTTTAATAAATAGACTGATTCGAGACGAAAGTTCATCATATGTATATTATATAATACTAGCTTATGCTCGCGGCTTTGCCCGCATAGCAAAATCCTTTCTTAGCGGAGCTTTTACGTCAAAAAACCTGTCTGTATTCCAAATTTCAACCGAATCCGTTCAGTGGTTTGGGCTATGCGTAGATAGATCAGTCAGTCAGTCTTTCCTTTTATATATTTAGACATGTGTATAATAATATTTGCATAACAGTATAGAAACACTGATATTTTTTAATAGGCGCTACGAAGTGCCCGCGGGTTCACTGGTGATATAATAATATACCAATTGGAAGATGTGTAACTGTCTCTCAGTGCATCGCAGCGGTGTTTGCGTAATGTTCCCTGGTATTTTCGTAACTGGGTGAATACTGACATTAATTGGAGTTCATAATTTTCGCCGCGCCGGCCGTCGTGATATGAATCGCTCCCGTCCGAAACAATGATTAGCTTAAATATCACCCGGATTTACGGTTGCTACCGGCTATTCTCTGCTTTACATTAGTGCTTGACTGAACGCTCAATTTGGAAGGAAAATCATGGATAAATCAGATTATGGTTTAAACGTATCATCTTAAATTGCTGCACATCTGAAATTTGTTACGTTGAGGCAGATGAGTATGGTATCTAACAAGAATGAACAAATATTTGGAATGAGTATTTGAGAAGTCTGAAAGTAACGACTTAAGTAAAACGTAAGTAAGAACTTATTAAAATCAAAGAGTGGAAGGAGGTCGTAGATATAGTAGAATCACTGCATTGATGGACTATTATTATTATTATTCAAAATGGTATATATGTTTATGTTATCTCTTCACGCCTAAAGGACTGCACCGATTGACCTACAATTTAGATTAGATTAGATTACACACTTGATACAACTTACAAGAACTTAGAACTAAATACAATTTGTAATGTAAACAGTGTAACAATTGGCGGTCTTATCGCTAATAGCGATCTCTTCCAGACAATAATAATAAGTAGATAGCCCCGAGAATAACACAAAGCTTATCAACGGGCAAAACCAGTGGCACAGCCAGTAAGATTTGTCTATCAAGTATCGACCGTGCCTACACTAGTGGACACATGGCGCTGTGCATCCACCGCTTGCACTTGGCTCATCGCCAACACTAACACTAATTCCTCTACGTTATATAATTGCATCGTTTTTGCCCTAACCGGCACGAGCGGCCCACTTCCTCATCGCTTGCTAAGTAAGCATCCAATCATAATATTGGCTGGCTGCGATAGCCAAAACTGAAGCGTCTTCGGAGATGTTATTGTTTTTCTCAATTGCCAGTTTGCTTTATTTTCAATAACTATGTAGTATCTTTATAAAGAAGATCTTGGCTTAAAAACTGCGCCAATGGTACTGTAAGTGCACGCGTTCCCTATTTAGAGCTGCTGTGTCGAGGTAGTACCTAATATTATCTGTTATTTGGTCAAGGGTTCAAATTGCCATGATGATCGCCATTAATTGTTAGAAGATGGCACCCAAAGAAGAAGAAGATGTAGAAATATTATATGAATGCTTATATCAAAAACTAGCTAATGCTCGCAGTTTGGCACACGTAAAGAAATCCTTCATTCAGTCCACGGCATAAAAACAATCTTTGTTTCGAATTTCAACCCAGTCGTTCCGCAATTTGGACTGTACAGTGCATTGATAGAACAATCGCTCAGAAATATTTGCTGAGCGGTGGTCTATGTCTTAAAATTTATCCATAATACAAATTTCAACTCAATTCTTTCAGCGGTATGGGGTGAGCGTTGATATAGATCATTCAGACAGTCTGTCACTCTTTTAGATATTAAGATAAGTAATTTAATATAGTCAATCAGTTACTTTTTCCTTTTATATACATTAAGATTACTTTCTTACTCGTAGATATGTCTACCTTTTTTAGTGACTTACAGTACTTTCTTACTAGACTCTAGACAACAGTGCGCGCTGTGACACAGTGAAATTTCGTATTCGCAATATCGGGATCCGTCGTAAAATAGAAGTCCGTGATGTGACTGGTTGATATTGTGGCACGAATATCGATGGATAGGACACGTTGCCAGGTAATACTTGGAGTAAGAAACTAATTGAAAGGCCTTGAGTGAGCTAGATAGTACGGCTCTATATAAATAAATTAATTAAAAACATTTAAATATAGACCGCCCATTGTTTACCTAGCATTAAATATAACTAGCTCAGTAAGTTTTCTTGTAATTATTTGGTATGCAATAAATTATTATTCTATTCCAAACAATTTTTACAAATGTATTATTGTATAAAACCGTGGTGAGCCCACTTTATACAATACCTAATAATAATTTCGAACACAAAGCGCTACAATTGCTTGCATGAAAATGTGATTATTAATTTTCGCTACTTTACGTACTTATGTTATCATTACGATATTGTAATAAAATATGTTTAAAACTTGATGTGTGGTTTCTAACCGAAATAAATAACTTTATTTAAATTAAATTTAGAAGGAACAGGGGAAGCATAGCAATTTGGGAGATGAATACAGTGTGTGAATATAATATCCCGGAGCCCGGAGGCTTGAGTTGGTTGTTGGTTGGTTGGTTGGTTGTTGTACTGTAAGTAATCCAATCCATTTTCATGTCAATCATAACTATGTAAACAAAATAACGAGTAGGTACTTTGATGACACGAGTCGTATACTAATTAGTGCAACACCCAATCACTATTAATACACACGAGCCCCTATACTCTGACCTACTAAACGAAGCCCTATTTTAAATTAACAATCATAGCCCCGCGTTCACGATCTCAACGCCGCGCCGCATGGAAACCTTCCAAAGTATTCCACTAAGGGTAAGGCACGGTAATTTCCGCCGCTCTAAACGAACGTTGCAGAAAGTAATTTATGCATTGCATTAATAAACATGAGAGAATGTGGCTGGGCCGGGCCCGTGCGGGCGCGCCTCTCGCGTCCTCACCCGGCAATCGACGCGGTGCACCGAAACAACACCAAATACACCTCAATTTTCACGACCTTTTTTCAACAGTGTTTCGAGATTTTTCACGTTGAATTTTCTGCCTTCTGAATAAAAAAACCGCGCCACTGCATTTTGTCATCAATTAAGTCACGGCCATGACATTTCTACATTTCAGAGAGAAAAGCGGGTCGTTTGGACAGTTTCATTTGCTGTTCGGGCTTTATTATTTTTTATCGTTTGGGCAAACAAATAAAGTCAAACTATCTTTATAACTCCCGATTTCTTTCTATGTAACATCGTGTGGTCTACGAAGCGTAGTTCGTGCTACGGTCCTAATACTACGAGCTTGCGACGGCTTACGGATGTCACAATACAAGCAAATATCTCCAAAATACATCAATGCTGAATCAAAAATTAGGGAACACATTGGCTCCTGACACACAGTATTTAACTAGTTTAAGAGCCTATGGATTCAATAAAGAATATGAAGATGTTATGTCATATTACAAATTTTTTTTTTCATCATGTTTTGCCAATAGTGCCCTGCCCAGATGGTCTAGATAGATAGGTACACTTTATTAGATACACTCAATTATAATTTTATGATCATACGAGCACATGAAGTTACCGTAATCCGTTATGTGCAAACAAGCCTCAAGTGACCCTTCGCTCGATTTGAGACGAACCTCCTTCAATTTGCATTTAGTTGCCTCAGGTAAGAAAATGTGCATATTTAATCAACAGAACCTAACATTTTAGGCAAATTGTACTATGATTTAAAAATAGAATAAAGCATGCGAGATTTGTTTCCTTAAAGATGAAAGATGCCGAGAACTTAATCTTAAACGTTAAAACATTGCCTACAAGCAACATATATTATTAAGTTTTATCTATAAAAAATTTCGTATAAATTTATCAAATTGGTACTTTTTGTTTAATGCCCAAGTAGGAACCAATCAATCACTGATCCAATCAAATTTTACTGTAACATAAATTAATAAAAACTTTCTCTTGGATTAGTTTCTGTAGTATGTAGAATGTACAAACAACACAATCTAGCACTAAGTTACTAAAGCCGAAACGGTTGGGTGAAGCATCAAAGTACAGGTAACCGATGGTATAGACTGATTCTGCAGTGAGAATGCGTTTAGTCAAACGTAACGTGGAGCAAAAGACGAGCAGTGACCTGTAATATTCCCATTGACCTGAGAATAACTATTGCAGTGTCTTAGCTACGTAAATAGTTGTGCATGAGGATCATCATCATCACTGGCATTTTGCATCTATAAAAGATGATTTAAGCAGCGTCCATATTAAAGGTTCGACGACACGTACGAGCATATGGCTAGTAAGGCCGATACGGGAATGATAACGTCGGCCGCAAAGTGTACAGACGAATTGTTCCTGGTGAAGCTGGAGGAATTGCCACGCGTTGGTGGCGTCTGTCACGTTTTTGTGCTCGTTGTTCGAACCTTGCATTATCTGTGCATGAGTGTATAGGTACATATGAAAATTCAGCCAAATCAATAACCAAATATTCATACACCGAAACACTCATTTATACTTCTCATACAAAATTTGCTATTTACATAATACAAATGAAATGGAATTCATTCGGTTTTAAACATTTCAATGCTTTTTGTTTAGTATAACGGCGTGCTTTCCGAAGACTGGAAAAGCTTTTTTGCTTGAAACTTGAGGAGCATCTGGTTGTAAAATACCATAATATTATCATGTACGAAAAATAAAGATAAAAATCAATAACCAATTTAGGGTGATTTTTGGACGAGATAACAAATACTATACAGAATATATTTGTATATTAGATGTACGTAATGGCCAATCGTGTTTCATTTGTATTTTAATTATTACTACATTGAGAGTGCACCCCCTAGTTATTATAAACACACCGACCCTATTATAATACTAAATCCCACGTACAATTATAACAATTTTGAGTCTCATTGACTAGAACTGGACACTACAAATAAACAGCCGAGTAAAACCCAAACATAACATAAAATACATCAATCTGTATGCTAGGCCGACGGCCGTGTCTGGTCAACGGATAGACTATTACTTATGGCGTATTGCTCCCATCACGGAAAGGACAAAGGCTAAGGGACGGAAAAAAGCCAGGGACATTTCTGTGGTTATCCCAAAGAGCGCATACAACCTGACCTGGAATGTAAAAAAGAAATATAAAAGAAAAAATGTGAATAATAACAAACAGGAAAATTATTTTGAATTTTCTCTTTTATTTATGGAGGATTTTGTGACAGTGCTTTTTAGTTTACTGTTAGTGTGGGTTTTCATGAAATTTCTTTTCTTCTTTCGATTCGTATGGCTTTAGGTTTTTAACCGAATTCACGAAATGGTTTACAATTCGTGGAAACCTTGTTTGACTTTTGATTTTGTATTTCATAGATTACTCAAAGACGTCTCAACCATTAACTCATTTTCCTTTTGTTGGACAGGGTTATTATCCCTACATTACAGGTGTTGTAATGGTAGTTTTAAAATATACCATTTTAAAATTGACTTGCAAAGTGCGCCACTGTAGCCTATTTGAATAAAAGTTTTTTGATTTCCAGCTAGATTAAGAATTTTCATTTTCTATCTACAATATATATCATCAACGGCCGCATCGCTTAACATCTCGCGAGATCATGTTAAAAGGCCAAGTGAACATTTAAAAAGTCTTTTTAAAAACAAGCTTTTATTATTATTACCATCTAGCACCAAAGTACTCGTCAAGACGAATTAAATGAGCCCAAACTCGATGAGGTTACGTCGTTTAATTACGTTCCTATGGCCACCTTCCAGCTCCATCATCAAATCAGCTTAATAATATTGCATAATCATCCGATTTATACATGCATGTAAAATTTCAGCGCAATCGAAAACCGGGAAGTGGGTCAAATTTAACTTGCAAGAGAGATACAGACAGTCAACAGACAGGTGAAAGTAAATAAAAGCTAATAAAAAAGAATTAGAGTTAAGAATTTGTTAAATTAAATTGTTCTGTTTTATTTAAATTTTAATTAATTTTCCTTATGAAACTTTGTCAATGTCATGTGTTTCACAATTGTCAAATTAATCAGATCAACGACCCACCATGTTATATTCATATCACCTAATTATAATTCATTTGATGTAGAAATGCTTTATGCAATAAATAAATAAATAAGAAAAAAAACCGTTTCCGCATATCGGTTAGTAGTGAGTACGGAATCACGGCTGGGGCGGCGCGCCGCTATCCTGACCTACTTGCATTAAGGCTTACGACCCACATTCACATTTTCGGGAATTTAATATCTCTTGTCGCCATACAGAGCCAGTGACATTGAAGATAACTGCTTACGAATGCACACATTTGCGTGTTTTTATCAATCTTATTAACTGACTTAAAGAAGCTGTTTATTCATTCAAAAATGTATAATCTAAATATATATAAGGAAAGAGTGACTGATAGCAGTCAATCAGTCTCTCTGACTGATCTGCGTTGATAGATCGCACCAAATGTACCTAGAATTTTATAGCATTGTGTACTGTACTGATTTGAGGCAGCGTTATCTCTTAACATCAACTGAGTGTCTTTTTATTTCTTTGCATACGAAAAATGTTTTAAATCACAATCACATGTCTTAGGAAAATTAACTATAAACAAACATGGACATTAGTGTAGACCTTGAAGATTACTATGCTAGGTGGACTCCTATACGACAGTTAGATGATATCCCAGCACGCTAGGAATGGTTGACCATGACTGAGGACCGGAAGTAAGGAAATAAATGTACCAAAAGTGGCTCAAAAGGGAGAGTTAAAACAACACGATCCCAATAGCGATTGTCGACGGATGAAACGAATACTGAAAATTATTCACAGCATTTTGTTAAAAATCTTTAAGAAAGTTTAAAAAATATCTATTGAATTTGTCTTGTAAAAGCTTCATATACATTCTCTCTTTTCAAACAATAAGTAGGTATATGCCAATTAATTACATAATATAACTTCGACAAACCCTCCCTAAATCTAAAAGGACACGTGGTAATATTTACACAACATAAACCGTCATTAGCAAAACACCATTGTATTTTACTCGTATTATCAAAGACCGCGCCTATTTACTCGTCTCATTAAATACAGAATGAGCAGATCGAGGGAAATGATGAATGTGTCTAATTACCGAAACATAGATCCTAATGAAGGATCCGCAAGAGAACGCGCGTTGCAAGCCTTGAAACCGTCATTTCTACCGAGCATTGTTCCTTTTGTCTCGTTCAGTACCACTCAGATCGGTACTCTCTTTACTAATATTTTGGGATCTCTTTTATCCGCGAATTCGTCATCTTCAGGTATCGGTTTCTTTGAAAAGCCTCTCGAGTACCAAAGCTCATTCTTTACTTTTGTAGGTCACCAACGGACATGACGGCTTGACCTGAGGGCGGGTTAATGATGAAGAAAATTACTGAGGTTTCAAATGAGTTTCCACGCAGCATAATGAACGCAAAATTGACCGCTCATGTGACGTGTGGGTTCGGTGATAGATATCTTTACGATCAGGGAAGTAATATTAGAGTAACTACACATAAAGTTGAAAATGTGGAAAGGTAGGTGAAATCATTGCGGGACACGAGGTTGTGAGGGAGCATGCGCGCGGTGCACGCCTGCGCACCGCCACTTAACCTCAATCCGAGGCGTGTTTTTGAATGAAACTTCATTTCCCAGCCGGCTTCGGCCTCGAGACCGTACTTTGCTTTTAGCCGATGCTGCTCTCGAACAGGCTTATCTAACCTGTTCAGATAGACTTATATCGCGATACATGATTAACGATACTTTTAGCTGCAGATTCGATAGGCTTGGAGGTAGAGATGCTATAACGATTCTGCTTTCAGACTTTTAGAAGTACCTACACTGAAATTAAGAGAGATTAAAATATTATTGGTGTCGTTATATTATCAAAGTTTTCGTTTTATACAACACATAGCTTCACAAGACGTAAAAAATGTGAAAACAACCTTATTGTCGAGTGCATCGAGCGCAGTATCGCGACGTATTTGACTTGTTAACCATTGGATTGTTAGGTAACACTGATACTATAATATACGACGTTATAGCGTCGAGGTAGTCTCGTACATTTATTAGTTTAAAAATCACTGAAAAGAGACATAGGTGAAATAGAAATTTGTTCCCTCAATGTCATCGTAAAAATCCGATGAATAAAGCTTGGCTAGGCTATAACAAGCCAATGCGCTTAAACTTTGTGTGATTTAACATAATCAACGAGAACGAATATATCTTCACCATGTGTATGTGTAAAGCTTCTTTTATTGGAAATTAGAGCAAATTCTGGTATATTACTTACGTTTGACCCTGAAAAATGTTTAAGCATTTTCAGAGACTATGATCGCATTTGGTAAAAAGATTAAAGTCTGGTTAGGTTTACGTTTATAATTTAAACAAGTATGCATAAAAAACTTAAATCAATGATAGACTTGTGGTCAACATAATTCGAACAATTAAGCAGATTCGGTTGAAATTTCGTACACATGTTATTTTTGTTAGTCAACGACAAACGAGGAGACGACCCGCCTGATAGTGAGCGTATACTGTCTACTGTTTACCTATAGACGTCTAATCTACCTATAGAAGACTTTTAGAAACACCAGTGATGTTGCTGATGCGGTGTCTTTCATTGCCGATGTTTTGGCGATCAATTAACTCCTGTTAATGACATTATAGAATGGATTATATTCGGATGAATGGATGGAGTTGCAATGGAAGGTGGTCTACTGTGTCTCGGCGGACACACGCTTGCGACGCAGAATGTTGCGGATTCGATTCCTGTTTAGGGATATTTGCATGTTTACAAATATTTGCATGATCTATAGATATTTGATTTTTGGTCTGGATGGCTTTTTGTGACTTGTATAAGTATGTTACGAGTAGTATATTATTGGGCATTCTGTCCCACCTATCGCTCGGCATGCATGCCTCGCGATGGTGAAACAGAGCTGCCCAATAATATACTACAACCAGTGTGCTAGAAGTCTGTTACAGATTTTCATTGAACACAGATTTTCTGTATTGTCCCACCTATCGCTCGACATGCATGCCTCGCGATGGTGAAACAGAGCTGTCCAATAATATACTACAACCAGTATGCTAGAAGTCTGTAATAGGTTTTCATTAAACACAGATATCATGTATGGAATCATCGCAAGAACTTATACCCGTTGCGTTCACTACTTCGTTTCGGTCAGAACAGATCAACGCTACGTTGGTATACCTTTATTTCTGTTAAACGGACTTCATATATCACAATCTTTATGTTTCATTTCGCGTTCTTTTTCTTTTAAGTTAACTGTCGCGTTCATGCGCTGCATTCAAATTTTAAAACAGCAAAACTACACCTCGGAGTAGAAACCGCTCTGGTTTTTTGGTGATTGGTTACTAGGGTTTTTGCTCGAGACTTCGGTTGAAGTTCTGTTATCGTTAGAAGCCCCGAGCTACTTGCCCGTTCGCCATAGATTTGTGGTTTTGTTTAGCTAGATGATGACTACTTTGGAGGGCTAATTCACACTGGCCAACTTGCACTTGTGCTTGCTACTTTTCCCACTCGAATCATCAACACCTAGCAAGGACAGTCGACTTTCGAGGGCGTTTCACATTGGCCAAATGTTAATCTGCGATCTTTAGTCATCGACACTCCGCACGTTTAACTTGAATAATTCTATATTAGTCGAATACAACAAAAAATGTCACTAGCGTGTTTCAGATTAAAGACAAGTATTATATCGGTTATTAAGCAATAATAAAAAGCTTACGGTTAGATGGCGCTATGTGTAATGTCCTGCGATATTTATTTTATTTCTTAAGCGAAACCATGAGTGTAAGCGAGTGATCAATGATCATGGGAATGGATAATGATGGAAAGTATGATGTTAGACGCTATGAAAGGCTTAGTAAGAGAGGTAGAGTAAGAAGGTACAAAATGAAATGCAACCAAATTTCTATAGAAACACGATCTAAGGAAAGCTCATTACAGCTACACCTGCTCTCTTCCGCGCACAATATGAAAAAAAATTGTCAAGAGAACGATGGAAATATACAAAAAAACTAAATGCTTTGGTATTTCAAAATCATAAATATCTAAAAAGAATAATTGTATATGATTGTGTTCCTTCTTTTTCAAATGGTGCTCGCACATCTAGCCGCATCGACCGCGCCGAAAGAATTTTTGTATAGCAAGATTTCCTATACAAAAATTCTTTCGGCGATTCGGACGATTCAACTCCGGCAAGTGTGCGAGGTTTCAGGCCCCAAAAGATTGCCTTGTGGCACGCCACAAGCATTTACTTTAGGTTCTGAGTTGTACTTAGTAACTATTGCGTCTTCACTTAAACTCGTTATTTCCACGTCTCTATCGTTTAGATTATGAGTTCAAACATTGTCTTTTTATTTCATATAGTACAATCAAAATTCGATTCCTTCGGCGCGTTTGATGTGGATAGATGTGCTTTCGCCATAAGTCATACACACTCTTGTCTGTGGGGTGATGATTGCTTAGAAGTATTGCTACGTAATATAAACTAGCTAGCTACAGTGCATTTAATTATATGCTAAACAAGAAAAATTAAAAAAAAAAATTAACCGACTTCCAGTTTATTTCAATAGGCAAGGACGAGTAGCACGTCCTAATTCATATCTTAAAAACTACAGAACATCTTTGATGAAACTTGTACCGTGCTGTGAATGTAAGCCAATAATAATTTATTAATGTCTGTCAGTAATAATTTATTGGTGTCCTGCATTTACAGGCTTTTAAATAAGACCTACAGTAGGCACCAGTCTCTCACAATAGTCAATACTTGTAAATTGCGTTATTGCTATTGTTAACTATGTGAGAGGAAATAAAGAACATTTCTTTATTTTTTATTAATACACCTCGTATTAAAAGTTAGGTGGGTACTCTGTACTTTATTTTTTAACATAGGTAATTCATAAAATTTTAAAAGTCTTAGAAATTAAACCTACAATCTAAAATTATAAGGTCGGTACTCTTATTTTCATTAAGTAAATAGTTTTAAGTTCATAAAAGTGTTATCATCTATGTATTTAAGTCTTGATAGAGCAACCAGCGAACCATTAAATACATAGTAAATAATGTACACTATGAGTAGAAGTTAATAGACCTGTGGCGAACGGTTAAAAGCTTTTGACCGTTTTAATTGCAGTGCAAGTGACAGTTTCCACGGGAAATAGAATCTTGCACGCAATCGCTAAATGACTGAGACTGGATAGGTTTTTATAAAAATTACATACTAAAAATAAAATGGCTGTAATATTCTTTAAATAAACAAAAATGCCTATATTTAATTGACAACATATTTAAATTAAATTTTATCGACATACATATCGATATATTTTTAATAATCTTCTATAATTATTTATTATATAGGTATTATTAATACACGGACAATTTCAATCAATTCATTAATTTTTTTTTCTTTTTAAGAGCATGGTTTGTTATTCTTATATTACAGTAATACATTTTTGTCTTTTTACATTTCGTACCTCTCTGATGTAAGTTCAAATTCATAGTTATACTTTTTATTTGCGCATAACCAACTGCAAATTACTTTAACACACATTATTGTGTTTATTGATCTAAGCGTATTTAAATCTATAACTACAGTGAACTGGGCAAAAAAAGATAAAGTGGTAAACTAAATACTCGAGCTCGGAAAAGTATGAAACAAGAAATATTGTCATATAGTTCTGATCATAGCGCGGTTGTATGAGATATAATATTTGTAGACATCTTTTTTATCAAAAATTTTTTTAAGAAGATTTTATTAAAGTGCTCTAAAATGTAAAAAATATAGTTTAAATTACAAGAAATCCATATTAATTTATAATTTAACAGACTTTTTCATACCAAAAAAGCTTATTGCGAAAACTAATAGTATTTGCAAACTCTTCTCTTAAATGAAACACCGCGAATATACAGTAAAACTTAAGTTTAAAACACATTTATATAAAATGCTCATGTGCACATGCACATTAATCTATACTATTATATAAAGAGGCAATCTGACTGACTGACTCATCATCGTACAGACAAAACCGCTGAACCGATTGCGCTGAAATTTGGATAGCGTGTTCTTTAGGTGATGTAGGCGACCGATAAGAAGCGATTTTGAAAAAATCCTAAGGGAACGGGAATTATTCCCAAAAAACGTTTGTATGCAAATCCGTAACCGCTGAACCGATTTTGCTGAAATTTTGTAAAACGATTGTTTGGGCTATGCTTAGGAATTTTGAATAGTTTTTATGTCAAAAAATAACTTTTAACGGGGGAAAAGGGGTGGTCGAAGTTTGTAAGGGAAATTTGGAACCGCTGATCCTATTGAGCTAAAATTAGGTAAAGAGATAGCTTGACGCCTAAAAAAGGACATGGAATAGTTTTTATACCCAAAATCAACGTTAAAGGTGGGAAAAGGGGGGTGCATGTTTTTGAACAAAATCAATAACCATTAAACGTTTTTGATGGAATTTGAACAGCGTGTTCTTTAGGTAACGTAGGCGACCGATAAGAAAGGAATTTGCGAAATTCCCACGGGTTTTCACGAATTATTCCCGAAAAACGTTTGTATGCAAATCCGTAACCGCTGAACCGATTGAGTTGAAATCTTGTAAAACAATTGTTTGAGTTGTGTTTATGTCAAAAATTTACTTTTAAAGGGGAGAAAAGGGGGGTCAATGTTTGTTTGGGAAATTTAGAATCGCTGACTTTATTGTAGTTAAAATTTGTTATAGAAGCTTGAATGTCAAGTAAGGACATCAAATAGTTTTTATTCCAGAAATAAGCCCCTAAGGGGGAAAATGGGGGGTCAGAGTTTGTATGGGAAATTAGAACTTAAAATTTGATATAGACGTATTTTGAGTATCCGACAATGACAAAATAGATTTTATCCCAAAAATCAGCCTTTAAGGGAGTAGAAAGTAGAGAGGGTCAGAGTGGGGAGAGTGGGAAGTGGGGGGGAGTGGGGTCAGAGTTTATGTGGAAAATCAGTCACCACTGCTCCTATTTAGCTGAAGTTTGATATAGACTTATTTCGAATCTGAAAATAGGTCATGGAATAGTCATGGTCAGGGATTTATCCTAGAAGCATTTGAGTGGAAAAAAAGGGGGATCAGAATTTATTTATTTATTATTCAGCACAAAGCTAGCACAAAATTAATTCTACAATAGCATTTATTGGACACCAGTAACCGCTAAATAGATTTCACTGTAATTAAGTACAAAGATTGTTCAAGTCTTATGAATGAATAGTTTAAATTCAGGAGGGGGCTGGAAGTTTGTACGAAAAATAAAATCATTAACCGCTGACTTTATTTGGCTAAACTTTGGTGTAGGTAATATAGCTTGAGACTCAAAAAGGATGTGGGAATTCCGGGAAATTTTAGAATAATTTAAATAGCTATAATAATTAACTGTTACGCGCTACGAAGTGCGCGCAGGGCCGCTAGTATATTATATATTCTTATTTTATGTTGAAATTAGTATACATAAGTTGTTGCCAAGGAAAACACAGGGTTATTGACTGTCAAAAACATTGCATTTAGTAGCTATTTTCTATTTTAATATCCCCGAGATGATTCCTGGAGATGACAGGGTCCAGACGTGGGGCGAAGGTATGGATGATATAATCTTAACTACAACAATAAAAACGGCACAACTCACGTCAAATATTGCCGAGAAAATATCTCGACCACGGTTTCGGACAATTACGATGTCCTCCATCAGGAGTTCACGCCTGCAGCAACCGACGCTCACCTCTGCTGCAGGCGTGAACTCCTGATGGGGGACATCGTAATTGTCCGAAACCGTGGTCGAGATATTTTCTCGGCAATATTTGACGTGAGTTGTGCCGTTTTTATTATTGTAGTTATGGAGAACACTCGCGATAGTTTTAAAAATCGGATATAATCTTACTAATATTATAAACGTGACAGTTTATAATATTTTAAAAAAAAGTTTTTTAATGGATGCTGGATGTCTGGATGTGTGTTTGTTACTCTTTCACTCCTAAACGGGTGAACCGATTGAGCTGAAATTTGGTATACAGATAGTTTAGACCCTAGAATAACACATAGGCTATAGAAAAGCGGGTAAAACGCTGGGCGCAGCTAGTAAAAGATATATTAGTCACATGAATGTATAAGTTTTTGACCCAAGACTGAGTGATCGGTCATGTACCTAGACGGACGACCGGGATACTAATAATGTGATTCACTTAAATCACATTATAATTATTATGAAAACTAAAGTGTACTCGTTTTTCGTCGTGGATCTTTGTTACTCTATCACGTGTAAACGTATAGACCGATTATGCTGAAATTTGGTATGAATTTAGTTGAGATCCTGGAATAACATATATGATCCTGGAATAACACATATCTGCTTATTGTCAGATCTAATGACACTTAAGTTACCATCACCATCAGTCCACGTTTATTAATTTACATGGGTACGTCTTCATCGTTTAATCCCAGGGCATAGTAAGCTTTTTTGTATAACTACTAGTGAGGCTCCACGCACTTCACAAAATTATCAGAGTTTCCCTACTATATCATGCATGTATTATACATATAAACCTTCCTTTTGAATCACTCTATCTATTAATAAAACCGCATCAAATTCCGTTGCGTAGTTTTAGAGATATAAGCATACTAGGGGCAGACAAACGCGGGAAGCAACTTTATTTTTTATACTAAAATGTATTCAATAAAGAGTTATCAATCAATCTCGTCGATTGTTTACCTCTAGTTTTAAGTTTGTCTTATGTTCATAACTATTTCTTGTATTTTGGTTTTCAATAGACTCATTCTATTCTATTCAATCAGTAGAGTTAACTGTTTGCGCTAATACTCATAGCATAGAGGGCAAAAAGTTACTGTACTCTTTGCATACTATCTACTAAATAGCTATTAAATAGCACACATACTGTTATTGTTAACAGTATGCTATACATGCACTTGATGACTACATTTACCGGGGGTAGACTTCCTTTGCAGGAGGTCGTCTAGGTGGGTACCCCAACAGTGCCAGTTATTCTACCGCCTGAGCAGTAATGTGCAAACATTACTGTGCTTCGGTAGGAGGGTACTGTAGCTAGTGAAATTACTAGGCTAAAGAGTCTTAACATCTTATGACTCTTGAGTAAGAAGCGTTGGTCCAGTGCACCTAGAATTGCACATCAGAAATTCTGGGTAGCACTGAACTGATTATGGGCAGCGTTATCTCTTAACATCAGGAGAGCGTCTTGCTCGTCTTCTTACTTCTCCACATAAAAAAAAAACATGCATTTTCGTTATTTTGTAACATTTTGTAATAACGAAAATGCATGTAGTCGATTAAAAACCGTTCATAAATACAATGTTACAACACAACCAAATAAAAATATAGTATGCAGAATAGATAGGAATTCAGTGTAGCTATTAAAGTTGAACAAAAGATGCTCAAAGGAACGCTTCCCTTGCCTTCCTTTTACTACAATGTTGTTTACGATGCCGGTACAAAGCTTAAAAACGTACCCTTTCTCCTTTTTGTCGGTTTCTAATAGTAATTAGTAAGTGAAAGTCGGCTGGGAAGATGAATATGAAAATCTAAAAAGCTTGGTCAGCTTATTAATCTTTCTTTCGGAGATTGCTGGAGACTGGAGTCAAATTGGTTGCTTTTTAAAAGCTCTTATTTTATGCAAGCTGCATCTAGCAGTTTCACCCGCTGTACAATAGCCTATATTTTGTTTTATTCCAGGGTCTAAGCTATGTAAATTTTAGTTTAATCGGTCTACCCGTGTAGGCGTGAAAAAGAAACAAACATACATCCATATATTACTAACTTTTACATAGTATTAGTAGGAAGTAGGATATAATCTGCAATGTATTTAATGCCGCAAGAATTCCATAAATATTATATACCTCCACCATAGGGTTATTAGAAATCTTTCTACTCATTTGACGAATTTACAATGATGTAATTAATATTATAATTTATTCGCAAGATTGTAATTCAATTTACATTAATTATTTATTATGAAATTTGGTTATTTTAAGTTATTTTACGTATTTTCAAATGACTTGTAATTTTGGACAAATTACTAATAAACTGTTTATCTGTTTGTTTTAGATTAAGATTTTGGAAACAACCGTGAGTGGTACACGTGCGATACTCCTGCACGTAATTTTTTTTTGCTGAGATTTTCTCATTCAAGGTTTTAACGTCGAGTACTGCAGGCGTGAACTCCTGATGAAAGATATCGTAATTGGTCCAAACCGAGCTAGTTCAGCCGTCGCTGTACGTGTTAGATTTAGATTCAGTTTTTTAAATATTTAGGCATATTTACGTATGTTTTGATGCAAATCGTCGAACCTTCAGCGATGCTGTACCCACTTCTGCCTATAAAGCCACCCTTAGCTTAATTCATTTTTGTATATTTTTGTTTCAATAAAGTGGTATCTATCCTACGTGAAATAAAAAATCCTGCTTATAGTATAAAATTGAAAATATGTATGTGTGTAAGTGTGTTTGTTACCTCTACACGGTTGAACAGATTAAGCTGAAATTTAGTAAATGTAGGTAGCTTAAACCCTTATACAACTTTTAGTTATTTAAAGTAAAACCGATGGGCATAGTAAAATTACAAAATCAAAATTGAGGTGTATTTGTGTGCGGTTGCTTGTTCTCTTCCTGCTTAAATTTATAAACCGATTGAGCTTAAATTAGGTATTGGTAGCTTAAGACTCTGAATGATACATAGGCTTTTTTGAGCGGGTAAAACTGCTGGGTAAAATTAAAGTAAAATTTGATAATTTTGCCTAATCAAAATATAATGTAAACCTACGTAGTCTACATTTTTTACCTAATGTAGGTACAGATGATTTACTAAAATATTTGATGTAGCGACATGAAAGTTACTATGATAGACCTATTGTATCGTTTATGGATACTACATGGAAACATGCCAAAAACAGTCTCTCGGGAACAATTTAAGTGGAGTTATATGTAAATACGGTATATGTACAGCAGTCATTCACCGTGTCATCGAGGATATATTATTTGGTGGTGTTCCTAACCTATTCGTGTCGCATACGCGGCGCTGTCACGCGCACTCCGGCTGACTAATGGTCGAGGCAGGAATCCATCACCCGCACACACACTGCCTCGCCTGCTCTCCGCACTCCTACGGGGGTCTACCCGCGCGCTACCACACTAGGTTAAGAAACGTGTCTCACCCGAACGGATCGATACCCCTATATATTAATACAATAAACCAACCGAACTTACGCATCTTTGCGATTTGTATGTCGATTAAAATTCAAAATCCAAAACGTGTGTAGGTGTAGGTGTACGGTGCATTCCTGAGCTTTAATGTTACTTGTAAAGGACAAAGTTTCATTATTATTGCTCCTGTCCATTCACTGCGGTTCTCTACTTATGTAGAGTAGAGAGGTCTTATAGCACTCGTGTGGTTTTAAGTTAAAAAAGTATCTCTGCAAGCACTAGGTGTCAACTCGTGGTAAACAAGAGAGCCGAGACACCGGTGGGAGTGACGATGGAGGTGGCGGTGAACGTGGGGATGGCGGTGGCGGTGATCGCACTCACCTGGCACTCGTCACAGGTGTGCACGGAGTAGGGCTGGTCGCAGTCGTAGCGGTGGAGGATGCTGACGAAGTCGCAGTGCACGCGCGCCACCATGGCGTCGAGCGAGAGCAGGTCGAGCAGCGTGCGCTGGCAGCGCTGGCCGCCGGCCTGCACGTCGGCGCGCGCGCCGCGGTCCAGCGCGGAGGCGGGAGAGCGCTCGCAGCAGGCGCGCAGCCGCAACTCGGCCAGTCGGCGCGCGCGAGCGCCGGCCCCCAGCGCGCACAGATGCGGGACGTCGCGCCCCCGCAGCACGTCGGGCGCGCCGCCGCCGCTGCACGCCGCGCCCCCGCACTCTCGCTCGCCGCCCGCGCCCTCCTCTTCCAGGTCGCACGCGCTCAGCCAGGGGTTGAGGCGCGCGAGCGGACTCACGGCCAGGCCCGCGGCCGCCATCAGCAGCAGCAGCAGCAGCGGCGGCGCTCGCATGGCGGGGGCGGCGCCGCTAGCGGGGGCCGGCCCGCCGGGCGCGGCGCTGCCTCATACCGCATCGCGCATGGCGACCTACTCTCGCGGCCAGGGCCGCGGGGCCGCCGCGCGGTGTGGGCGCGCCGCCATGTCGCTCTCTCGCCGCTCGACTGACTCCCCCCGGGCGCGCATCGATCGCCCCGCGTCCCGCGCCCTGTCGCTGCGCGCGCCCTCCGACCCTCCACTGCCGTTATGTAACCCTGCGCGCGCAATTTCACTCGTTTTTCATCGCACCTACACACTCCGCCCTCTTGTGGCCACTTGATTTTCCCATCCAGCCTTTGGCTTCCACTTACCCCTAGTGACTGCCGCGCCGTAACGATATTTTGAGATCGTAACATTTGCGAAGTTTACTAAACTTAACACAGATGGCGCTTTTCACACCTACGCTTAGATTCAAATAAAATTTTAACAAAAAAAGACATGTTTACTCCTGGAGGCCATTGTCAGAACTGAACCAAATTGAAATCTGGGTACCACAAGGGAAACAGCCGCACCGGAAAGCACCGAATTCGGTTCACCCAGTCGAAAGTTCTAAGGTAGAAACTACAAACATAAAATATCAGTAAAATGGAGAACCTCTTCCTTTTTTATGAAGTCAGCTAAAAATATAAAAATAATAGGTGTTACCAATTCCTTCAATTAAATACAGCAATAAATAAGTTTTACTGATAACAGTCAGAATTTTTTTTCATGGATGATTGGGTCAAATCAAAGTGATTTTTTCCTGATGGAAGTAGTGATATTAAAATAACTAATGATGTAGAAATCAACAAAACTCTCAAATTACCAACTGATATTATATATTAAATTATGTGTATGAATAATGAATAGCATCGCCCTGGGGGGTCCTCGATGACAAGCCATATACGTTTTACGATTCATTTATCGCCGACAATGCCTCAAGTAAAGACAATAGGATGAAGAATCCCCTGCAGCCTGCCAAGTTCGCGACGTTCACTGCAAGCTGCAATGTGTGCTCTATGGTGTGCACAGGCTTTGTTCAGCGGTTGCGTAGTAATCATTGTAATTAGGCGGTGCGGTACGTAAACAGCGTGTTTTGTGACGTAGCGAGGTCGTGCTTCGTTGTCTCATTCTCTCGCCGTAGCTCGAGGAGTACGGAACTCCGGAGGTCTCTCTCACTCGCTCGTGTGACGCAAGGCGCCCGCGCACAGCTTGCCGCAGCCGCAAAGCACCAGAGTGCATTCACTCCTCGCGCTAACATCTATTCCGACCCGACAATCATCCGACCTTATCGCCGCGATATTCCTCCTTCGAAAACAAACGAGAACTGTTAATTTCCTAATACAAAGTGAAGTGATATTACCAAATTTGACCGTGGATTAAGAAATTTGCCAGTCCGAAGGTTAAATTTCATCACACATCATGGACGCAACAAGTGAGTAAACTGGTTTTAACATTTAGACAAAAAACGTCATAGCTTCCTTCATTATGAGTTTAACTATGTACATATCTAGTTTAATGAAATTTATTAGGCATATCAGGATATACGAGTATTTTAAACCTTTTTCTACAATAACTAACACGTATCTCGTTGGTACTTAAAGTAGTTTTTAATAATTTGGAATTATTCAGTCTCCTTGAGTTCACTAGAGCTAATTAAAATTTAAAGTATGTGTATATAGAGGTACATAGATATACCTACTCATTATTATCATTACTGGTTAATGGTCTACCAGAACAACATTCTCTTTAACATGATATTATCGCTCTTTTGAAACAAATAAGATACTTTTAACAATTTTATAATTTTTCCTGCTAAACTTTTTCCAAGAATAAACAAGCGCTATCCACTTCTACCAACATTTTAAAGTCTTCTTCGTTAATATTATAATTCTAGAATCTAGAATATCTATATTCTTTCCTAAATGTGCCTCAAGCAAGCACAATGGAAATAAATGCCTATGTAACAAAAGAATTAAGTAATAGTGGGGATAAAAAGCCCACATATTTGTCACCACACGGAGAATAAAATAAATGAAATGGTTATAGGTACATGCAACGACAGAGGAAAATTTTAAGAAACAAAAATTTGTATCAATTTCTTAATGTAGCTAAGAGTAATCAATAAATTAGAATAGGTAAATTATTCTTATTTAAATCGCTTTAACGAATGTCCAAATATATATAAGCCGAAGGCCGAAAGAAGACATTGAAATTAAATGTACATATATTCTTGACATAGTTTGAATTTTTACATTCTCGGCTTGTTAGGTAAACCTGGCAATAACAATAAAAGCAATTTTATAATCGATCTATGACGTAAAACCGGTAACTGTGGCAACACCGAGTCGGAATTTTAATAATTAACAAATGAATCAGCCGCCAATTAATTCATTTAGTAAAACCATTCGATCTTTATAAGCACTTTCAGTCTAATAAAGCCTTGTAAGTCACGCCCTGAATAACGCAGCTCGTAATTACAACAGACTTTTACAATTTGATAAAATATTGCTTACAGTGAGTACCTTGTACCTATCATCGCAAAGCAAAATGTACTAAAATAATCGCTTTGCCTTAGTGGCGATATTCTTCTATTAATGTATTTAATAGTAAGGGAGCTGAAGAGGGGATATTTTCAGTTACACGAGCGCGTCAGAAAATCATATAGGAAGAATACTTGCATCCTGAAATGTACCCCTACCACATATGAGCTCATGATATAGGGGAGTTCTCGTCAGATTTAAAAAAAAAATCGATCGCGTTATACATAGTCAGATTGTTTTGCAAAGTGATCAGCTTGATGTCTTAATAGTTCTGAATAATAATATCTGACAATTATACAGAGGGGCTCATTAATCTGACAATTTAAAAATTGAAATCTTTAAGTTTGTCAGATTGACGAACCCCTCCATATAATTGTCATATATTATTAAAGAGCTCATATATTTGGTAGGGGTACATGTCAGGGTGCAAGCTTTCTCCCCATATGATTTTCTGACGCGCTCGAGTAACTGCAAAAATCCCCTCTTCGGCTCCCCTACTATATAGAATGCTAGCTTATTATACCTAGTCGTTACTTCTTTTTCCATATTAATATTTGATTACCTCCACTGAATCCCTCCACTGAAGCGCTCCCAGTCTTTATTTTTTCTTATTGTATGAGAATTGGAATTCCTTTGTCATTACTAGTCTATCATTGTAGATGTAAATAAGAAACGCAGTACAATAGCATCGTTGTGCATATCTATTCCAACATATAAGATGTGAATATATTTGAAATTTAATTAAATTGTTCATATGTTTTGCTAACATCGACCATGACGTAAAATAACAAAATTAGAGCAAACTAAAATAAAACAAAAGATAATCACATATATGAGTCACGATTTAGCCAACAGAAATGACGTAAACTAATGTCATTTAGTTTTTTATAATATATGCAAATAAATTGCGCCCAGCGATTTATCCTGTAAATACATATTATTTTATTCTAACTCAACTACATGTCACCAAATATCAGCTCAATCGGTTCAACCGTTTAAGCGTGAAAAGGTAACAAACCCATATACAAATACATTCTTTCATATGGTAAAACATCATAACACCTATCTGTGTTCCAAATTTTAACTCAACTCCTTTAGCGGTTTAGGTTGTGCATTGATAGATCAGTCAGTCAATCAATCAGTCACTCTTTTCTTTTATATATACGAGTAGGTATGTAGTAAACGCAGCGTAGGACAAGGTGGACAGACGACCCTATAAAGGTCGCCGGAAAACGCTGGATGCAGGACGCTTCCAACCGGTACATTATGGAAGTCCAAAGGGGAGGCCTATGAGTTCAGCAGTGAACGTCCTACGGCTGAGATGATAATGATTTAGGTAAAAGTAATAATTTGCCACACTTGACGGAATTTTCATCAAGTGTGGCAAAGGCCTTACTCTATGCTATTTCGATCACTACACGTAAGAAGAGAGTCAACAAATAACGGCACGCACAATTGTTATTTTATTTGTGAATCACACCGCTATAATTACGGGAATTTTGTTTACACATTAACAGATTCATTGCGGTCGATGATCATACATAATATAGGTATGAATATTGAGTACCTATGTAGAATAAATATTTTTGTTAAATTGTGGTCTACCAAACTGAACACTAGACGACATTATACCTATGTCCTTCTTAAGAGGGTATATATCGAGTGACGACTCTCTCGCTCGCACAATATGACAAATTTTGAAATATAAATTCAAGGAATTAATTTATTGAAAATTCCTCTATACGTTTCCTGCATAATATTATTGCACACATTTTAAAAGTGTTTTCAGTGAGATATATAAAAAAATGGGATGAGGAGCGATGTCGAAAAAGGAATTTTCAATAAATTAATTCCTTGAATTTACATATATTTCAAAATTTGTCAAATTGTGCGAGCGAGAGAGTCGTCACTCGATATATACCCTCTTAAGGCACTCAGCAGGTGATGTTATAAATAATAAATAAATATTTTTAGGACATTTTACACAGCGCCACCTAACCCCATACTAAGCAACTTAATGCTTGTATTATGGTGGTTAGGGTAACGGATATATAATACTTATATACTTTTCTTTTGTAAATACATACTTATAATAGATATTGAAAACCACCCAGACCAGAAACAAATACCTGTGGATCACACAAACAATTGTCCCATACGGGAATCGAACATTGCAAGCGGGTATTAGCCCACCGCGCCACAGAGGTCGTTAAATCGGATTCAGATATTTAGGCAGCTGTAGTCAACAAGGAAGCCTTATAGTTTCGCTTTGTTTGTCCGTCCGTCTGTCCGCGGCTTTACGGAGAAACTAAAAGACGATAAGATGAGATAGTAAGTTGTAATTTTGCACAGACGAGGGCAAAAGTAAGGGTAGGAGAACGGTACAAAAAAATAATTCAAAATTAATTCAGGGTACCTCCCAAACATGTAAGATGGGAATATAGTGTTTTGTATAGATCAACTTCTTAGTACCTAAATTATACCAACTGCAAAGATGATAAAAAGTTTGTTTACTTTTAGATAAAATTTGACCCTGCCGCAATATGTATATTTATGCTCTGTTTGTAACTTTTCATTTATCACTGATATGAAGTATATAGCCCAGTATTAAGTCGTATAGTGCTCGCCGTTCTACAAGGAGATAGCCAAATAAGCTTGTGCATTACGAATATATAAACCAAAAGAGTGTGTTCATTTTAATTTAAAGACCTTACGAATTTCGTCCAACGATTAGGTGTATAACTTTTTAGGCTTCCGTACTCAACAAGGAAGCCTTATAGTTTCGCTTTGTATGTCCGTCCGTCCATCTGTCCGCGGCATTGCGGAGAAACTATAAGTCCTAGAAAGCTGAAATTTTGCACAGAGGAGGGTAATAATCAAGGGAACGTTAAAAAAAATTAATTTAGGGTACCTCCCAAACATGTAAGATGGGGATGATTTTTTTTCTGGCTTAGCCCATCATGAAGGATATCGTTGAATAGGTATAAAAAAATGAGGGATGGGTTAAAATCAAGCTTTTATTATTATTACCATCTAGCACCAACGTACTCGTCAAGACGAATCAAATGAGCTCGATGGGATTGCGTTGTTTAATTACGAAATTCTTATGACCATCTTCCAGCTCCATCATCAGATCAGCCTCGATGTCATAATAATATAGCATTGTCATCCGATTTATACACGCATGCTTCAGCTCAATCGAAAACCGGGAAGTGAATCAAATTATATTAACTATGTAAATATACCGACTAAACTCACGGATATAAAAGTCGAAGCTAGGCTCGACCCTGGGTCTCGGACTATTACGAAGTCCTTCATCAGGAGCTCACGCGCTGAGGTCGCTGAATCAAATTAAACTTGCAAGATTTGATTACAGACAGGTGAAAGTAAATAAAAACTTGTAAAATGATGTCTCACAATGTTATTATTGGAGCAGACTCGCGCTCCCGCGGTAGATGGCGGCGGCGCAGGCGGCACCGTCGCAGGCGCACGCACTCGCAGTCCCCGACCGACGCGACCGATCCACCGCCGTCGCCACCTCACCGCTCCGACTCCCTACCATCCAGATTCATACACTTTGGTACGATTCTACTCTATTGGCTTGGGTTACGGGTCTCCAATATATTATGTATTTTATATACGCTTTTTGCCGGTTCATCGCGTAAAGAGGTGCTTTACGAATGACCATTTGATCGAGTCTAATATTGAATTGTATAATTGATGACTGGGAATAGAGCTCTCTATTGTAGTCCAAATGCACTGTTGAATTTAGTAGGTATCTTTCTTGTTGTGGTGATTGGCGTATCTTCTGTGAAAATCACATTTTTCTCACAGGTCTTTTTACCTAAATCGGTCTACACACCTATTCAGGATTTTATTTTAAATCTTCTCACAATGTAGATGTGGCAATTAATTTCCTCCGCTTTTTTGGAAAATTCAGTTCTACGAAAATAGAAAACTCTCACGATGAATATAAACACATTTTTACGTAGTTCGTGCTTCAAATACATAGATCAGATGATGCTGATTTTAGTAAAAAGTAAAAACATAACTCACCCAAACACACAACTCACTCTCCCAAATATTAATTTATATCTATTATTACCATAATATGACTTAACTTCTTGTCGTTTTGTGAAAAAGACCAGATTAAATAGGTAGGATGCCATTATGTTATGTCGACAATAATTATTAAAACAATCATTCAACAGCTGCCTTTAGATGTAATTCATTTCAGTCAGTAAACAAGTAGAGGTAGTCCATTTTAATATTGCACCTATCAACCACACAGAATGTTCATGATGTTTATGAGAACGATATGCAAATTATAAATGGTTGTAATCTACGTATGCATTCTTAGTACCTAATTGATTATAATTAGTTTCACATGCATTATGCATGATTGCATTTCTGTATATTACTAAATGTTATAATATATTATGAACAACAAGGGCATTATTTCTATATACAGGGTTACTAGTAATTTATCACATTGCTTTAATGCTTATTTTCGATTTCATTAGCTTTAATTACAGCGCAATGTAATAAGTTCCGCAAAATAAAATTAAAATAGGTATATTCCTGTATGAATTCACACCTTATAGGTATATTTTTTTGTATTTAGTCACTTAAATTCGCTATTTTTTTTATCGCGAATATGACAGAGGTGAATAACTTGGAATAAGAAGGTGCCTATTAGCTACCTACTTATGCCAAGTTTGGCATTGCTATTAAATTTTAATAGCAATATTCATACACACATTTTATGATAAGAAGGTGTACCTAATAGTGCCAAAAAGATACAGAATAAAAATTATTGCCTCGCCCACCTGCAGTAGTTTTTTGTAGGTGATATCCTTCCAAACACTAGAAATAGGTACCTATTAAGGGTGTACCGTGTACCTCAGTTTTTGCGCTCACTTCCTCGCGCGTATAAGTATGTAGGTACTTAATTAGTGAATATGATTATGTGTAGTTGTTTTCAAAATTTTAAGCATTTAATTTCTTTCTTTTATTTTATTTTAATTTTAAATACTATGCACAGTTGCATGATCTTATTTGAAATACTGATTGAGTAAGAGCAGTTTCATTGTATAATTTGATAACTTTTAAATATTTACGAAATCGTGATTTCACGGAATTCAATATAGGTATAGGTACCTAGAATAATTCTGAACCATTTTTTTAAGATAAGACCAATCACACTTATATTGATTTCAAAGTAAAAATACACTGATATTTTGGATACAAAATCATGTTAAACAATAATATTACTACTATTTATTTAGTATGCCCCTTAACAGTTTTTACTCAAAATATTACCTAGGAAATTCAAGCAGGCATTACCTATTTCTCGCGAAATTTTATATGTTGAATAGACCTAACATGATGTCAGATGGATTTGGGTGTAATGTGGGTTGTTTTTATGAGCAATACCATAAATCTTCGGTTAATATCTTAACCAGACTATTCAGGCTTTATTTTTGTTACACCTGTCTCGGGGCCTAGACTGTGTCACCAAACCAAGCATCGAATGTTTTTTATCTTCCTATTTCCTATATACACCAACGAATTAGGGATGTAATAATTCTTCGTAGATATACACACAAGCGAAATTTTAAAAAGACTTTTTAAAAACAAGCTTATATTATTATTACCATCCAGTACCAAAGTAGAACCACCAGGTGAAAGTAAATAAAAGCTTGTAACACACACACACACAGCGCACAGCTTTCAGCTTGTGTTATAACTCTTCGTACCTACTCCTATCTTATGAAAGCTTTTATTATGACTTGGAGCTGATATTGATGATGATAATATTATTAATTATTATCCTACTAATATTGTGAATGCGACGTAAGGATTTTTGTATGTGTGTGTTTGACGACACTCTGAACCTTTCGCGAAAAAGTTTTGAAAGTGGGGATTTTTTTATCATATTACACACCAACGCACACGCAGACGGCCTCATGGTTAGCAGTTATTGCCAACGTATTGTTTAGGTACTATTATTATTACAAGCCTGTACCTTTGCCCAGCAGTGGGACAACCAAGTCTCCTTCCATAATTCACGATCCAGTACCGCCTTATACTGAAATTATTTTCTTCACATATTTATAATAATATTTTCTTTATTTCCAGTGGAGAACAAAATGGGCCTGCCTCCACCGTACGAGCAAACGACACCCAATCCGCAGCCACCGCCACCATACTTCGGAGACAACCCCCCTCCACCTCCCGGCCTCGTGGTCCCTCCAGCGGCACCCCCGAGGACCACAGTGATCACTAACCCGCCAAACGTAGACCTCCGCCGGGTGAAGCTCGGCCCGGGACCCACAGGCGCTTCTTGCACGAATTGCAACAAGAATATTGTCACCAGAGTTGATTACGTGCCCAATAATAGGACCCATATTGTGTCAGCTGCTCTCTGTGTTTTGGCTGGGTAAGATATCATTATTTTTGTTATTATTTTAGTTTTTTTTTACATAGAATAGGACTGCGTTTGACCACAGTCTCACCTGTTGGTGAGTGAAGACGTGGACGAAGCTGTTACACACAGGCCTAGCAATTACCTTACATATTTTGGATCTTACACCTTTTGGACAAAGACCCGTCAAAATCTTTATCAGAGGTCGTAGTGGCTAACATAGTTTCGTGACAATCACTATAATCCCACAAAAACAATATGTTGTTAAAAACAGCAATTCTAATGTTTATGTAATAACCCAACCGTGTATACATATAATATTCTAATTTTAGGTTGACAGTGTTTGTTACTCCCTCACGATAGACAACACAAAGGCTGCTTTTAGCGATTAAAATAAACAATATGTATGCAAACATTTTTAGGCACTCCATTTGGTTTTATATAACCAGTTTTGTTCATGGTTTTTGGAGCGCGGCGTCTACCTTTGCTAATCACAATAACATCAGTGGATTATATAAATAACATGATCTACATATGTCCAGCAGTTTAAAACCAGCAGAAAGTAGCTTTATGTGTTATTCCAGGGTCTGAACCAAATTACAGCTCACACGGTTCAGTACTCACACACACATCCATGGTTTTGCATATATTTATAATATCTAGACACGCGGTAGCGTCTTAAGTACTCGCTTATCAATTGGTATTAAGTAGTATTATGGTACTAAACTTGTAACACCCGGTGGTAACTGCGATAAATCTTCTATAAATATTATGTACTTACCCGAGATTTTAACTTAACGTTTAGGCGTGAAAAGGTAACAGATAGAAAAGCATTTATAATAATAAGTACCTCAGTAGGTATTAGTGTAAATAATTTGTCTTTATACATCACTAGCTGCGCCCAGCGGGTTTATACGCTTTACTGTAATGGCCTATATGTGTTATTCCAGGTTCTAAGCTATCTCAATACCAAATTTCAGCTCAATCGGTCCACCCGTTTAGGCGTGAAGAAGTAATATATATGTGTATGTATGTTAATTAGCTGTAAGTAGCATTATTTTTTTATGTGTGAGAAACCCCGCTGATACTACTTTTGTAACTACTCGACTAACACCGGCGCTCGAGTATGGGATAGACTGAAAACCAGCGCTGCGCAGTGGTTTCTCCCTGTGCCGCACAAAGCTGAGTCTATCCCATTTGACAATAGAATTGTTCAAACTGTGTATGCTTTTTTCATGTGTATTTTGTTTTTTCTGTTTTACTGTCAATAAATTGCTTTTTGTTTTTTTTTTTTTTTTAATAAACATACACAGCCGCAAACTTTCACATAATATATAATATTAAGTGTAATAGTGTGATGTTACTTATGTTTACCATTTCTTATTGAACAGATGCTGTTGCGGCTGCTTCGTCCCTTACTGCATGAAGTCTTGCAAGACCGCCAACCACTACTGCCCTCAGTGCCGAGCGTTCGTCGGATCGTACACCCCTTCGTGATTCTACTGATTAGTATCTACTCTTGCATGTAAATATGTATTTATCTAAAACAAGCTGCACCCAGCGATTACCCGCTGTTCTATAGCTTATGTGTTATTCCAGTGTCTGAGCTATCTCTATACCAAATTTCAGCTCGATCGGTCCACCCGTTTAGATGTGAAAGAGTGACAACAACAAACGTACAGACGTACCAGACATCCATGCATTCTTACAAACTTTCACGTTTATAATAATATGGGATATATTATGTATTATAATCAGTGAGGGCAATATTTAAGACGCAGTGTGAACATCATCGTAACTACATCCTACTATACGTAGACTTCTTTAATTTTATGCTGATGTCCCACTAGTGCCAAACGATTATAGCTAACGCATATAAAAATATTGGGATGATAGCTATAATGAGAAAAAACGAACAATTTTCATCTTAATACATTTTTGTCGTTAGCTACAAGCGTTTGGCTAGAAAAGCTATCATCGAAACAAAAAATGAAATCTATAAATTGTTTTCACTGAACTTACTTCTATTTTTATTTGTAGCTAATTGAAAGGTATAAAAAATTAGGCATGCGAATCTCCTAAGAATCTTGCTTTGGGATCTACTTAAGACTAAGTTGGCGAGAGGAGATAAAAATAGTGCTACTATTAGGTCCTAGGTATTTAAATTTATTATTATACGTAATACCTAGGCCCTAGGCGTGCTATTTTCTATTTTCATTGCCATTAATATATGCTATAATCAATATGATGAAAATTCAAGTTACATTACATAGGTATAGCATGGCATGGGTATGGCATGGCTATATAATATTATATTCTTTATTTTGAAGATTATGAAGTTGCAAAAACGAATTTATAAATGAAATACTTAAAACAATGTAATAAAGCTATATTTATTTTGTTTGTTAAATATAATAAAAATTTATTTAAAATATTACTTAGTTAAGTTGTACTTAAAGGTAATAAATACATTTAAAATTATATCTTTTATACCTAATATTGTCGATATACTTACCTAATAGAAATAATGATTAAAAATAATAATTCATCTCTTTCATTTCCTGTGATAAGTTAAAAATTAAGATTTTTATGAATAGTTTATTTTTTATATTATTTCATATTAAATGGTTTTATAGAGATAAATAAATAAATTGTTTGATTTCAACTCTTTTTACAAAGGTGCACTGTCTACGATAATAATGTAGGTGGCCAAAATAAATCTGGGGGCACGGCAGTACCGCCAAGTCGAGCAAAAAAGCGGCACGGCCGTACCATCCTTTTCTGGAAGCAGTTCAGACCATTTTCGACCATAGCCAAGTCGATCTATTAATTTAAAACACAAAAGATTTTACCGACTTAGTAGTACATGGATCTTACAACTTTTTACGGTAGAAGAACTGCAGTTGCGAGGCTTGATATTTTTTACATGTTATGTTTTTGGTGGCATAAATATTTCACACATATGACAAACTAACCCCAAGCTAAGCAACTCAGTGCTTGTGTTATGGTAGTTAGGATAACGGATATAATACTTGTATACTTTTCTTCTGTAAATATTTACTTATAATAGATACAGAAAGTCACCCAGACCAGAAACAAATATCTGTGGATCACACAAACATTTGTCCCATGCGGGAATCGAACCTGCAAACTTCTGCGTTGCAGGCGGGTATTCCCATCGCGCCACAGAGGTCACCAAAAGGAACTAAACTAACGTTTCGTTAAGTACCCGCTAGCATAGTGCTGTAACATATAATATGTACATACAAGTGCCGTCACTTACATTCATTAGATTATGGAAAGATGACATAATGTTATATGTACAATGGGTTTTCGTAATCCAGTTAAAAAATAGATACGCTTATGACAATCATATCTTAGTATTTTAACTTTACAAAAAGGTAAAGGTAAAAATCAGAGGTTACATATTTAAATAGAATGGGATAGTATGGGCAAGTATTTATGTTTTAAAAGTGTGTAGGTATCTTATAGCGGCTTAACGCCTCTTCACAATCCAATTTATGATTAGAAATTTCGGAACAACTTTCCATCCATTCTAACACATCCATATGAGGATAAAAGGAATACTCGCATAGCATCCATTGAAGTATCTACGTCAAACAATTACCTAATTAGTCTGTGTTGTTATCAGTCAGTCACGACCAACGCCAGTCTTTTAAACCTTGAGATTAAGTGATAAGACGGTCAGGTACCCAAGTTCTAAGTAATATAATTAGTATGGCATTAGAACGCTTTCGCACTTAGTACATCCAATCAGAATATGATCCGAATCTAAAAAATGACGAACCGAAAGTGTGCCAATGTAGCTGTATAGTATACCTGTTAGTTTCACATAATAGTTGAGCCACTTTAGCATAAAAATCGGTAAATCTCGGATTTAAAGCTACTAAACTGAAGTTTTGACAACCGTTTTAGTCACAGAGTTCCATTTACTGAAATGGTGTTAAAAACTGCCATGAATTTCCGAATCCGTCATCACTCCGTCGAAAACAGGCCAGAAAAATATCCAATACCTGTGCCTAGACAGATTGGGCCGTTGTGCGTATATAAGCCGCCATATATTTTTTTCACATCATGTACCGTCATTTCGCGGTCTCTGATTGAATGCAGTGTGGAGGCGCTCTTACACAATACTTTTAATTGAATTGACGTAAATAATGTACACAGATTATGTAGGCAAACCCAACTACGTGAGGAATCCGCTGTAACACTCAGGTACTAGGAAAAATGCTGATAACTGATAGGAACGGGCGATAAAGCCTAAGTGATAACGATGTTTTGGTAAAATACCAGCAAACACATTGGTGCATGAACAAATAAACAACAATAATAATTATTTTATTAAGTAGGTACTCAAAGTTTTTATGATAGACTATGGTCTTTGTAGACTAGTGTGTCTCAACTCATCATATTTTGTCCATTGATATGTTCTAGGGGACTGGATGCTTAAGGCTCTGCCGATTCCCAGTCCTCCGTCACAAAGACGATGCGGGAGTGCCGCCGGGTTGTTTTAATGGGTATACCCGTGCAGTCGCTCTGCACGGGGAGTCTTACATAACCTTCCCATACCCCCGTATGGGATGGTATGCGTAGTGATTTTTTTCCCGGCGAAAACAAAAATAAAATGATATGTAGGTACTATCTGTTAAGAAAAGTTTTCACATTGTTATGTTGCAAGTCGCAATACTGCGCTCTCACGCAGCTCGAAACTGGAACTGGATGAAAATGAAGGGTTATAAAATGACCCACCTAAGCTGAATAGTTAATGCATCATTGAAAGTTAAAAATTATGTGCCTTGCATAGGTGCCTACTCAATACATCTCGAGCACATCTGACTTGCGATTTTCATCTTTAAAAAATATTAATAATTCGATTGTTGAGCCTAAAATTAAATTTGTTACATTGTTAGTAATGTGTTTCTTCTTCAGTTTTAACTAAATTATAGATTTCCTTATATAAGCTCCTAAAAATCTGCCACAGCTAGGACAATAATGTTCGACGTTTTTCCACCTCTTGGTCAGGTATGGGATTAAACAGCAACACAACCACCTGTAATAAAGCAAAACAAATTTTAACGCATCAAATCCCTATAATATGACGATATGATCAGTCTAAAAGAGTTTCTTGCCCGTTCTTCTCATACTTTTTAATATCCAAAGAAGTAAGAAGACGAGCAAGAAGCTCATCTGATGATAAAACAGATAACGCTGTCCATAATCAGTACCTACATTGCCACCCATGATTTCACAATGATTCTAGGTGCATTAAATCATCATTAGCTATTATAGTGCCCTACTCCTGCTACCAAAACACAGTAATGTACGTAAACCACTGCTCAGACGATAGAATAACTGGAAGTCTTGCAAATGGCCGACCCGTCATTATGAATTATGACCCCGAAAAATACGGGGTTAGTCTTTTTGTTTAAAGCTAAAAATGAAGCAACAGATATTTACCAGAAGAAGATCCCAAGCACAAGGGCGATGATGTGTGTAAGTGTGCTATTCCTATAGGTGGCTTTCGTCATCATGTCCTCCTGGCAATGAGGACATCGGATCCCAACCGGCTCCGACCCCACTTGGAGTAGATCCATCTCTATGCATACTGTGTTCTCTGTGCTTTGACCTATTTGTTGATACGCTGGGACTTCCACTGGAAATAAATACTTGCATCAACTTTAAGTTTCGTGAGTATGAATGGATACTTAAGGGTGATAGTGTAAAAGTAAATAAGTCTTTAGTAGTTTAGCCTAGGCAAAACCAGTTTTGTCCTGAAATCTGGTTTGGACGATAACATATACACGTATTTGGGTATTGTTAAGAGTTTAAAGTAGATATACCTATAGATACCTACTGTAACATACATAGATGTATGTTACTGTGCGCGACCAACCAAAACAAGTAAACATCAACGTACCTGCTTATATTATTGCCTAACATTATGTGTTATACAATAAATAATATCTTATAATTGAACTTGGCTTGACACGCTACCGCGTGTCTAGATAATATGTTTTTGGACATAATTATTATTTATTGTAAATAGTTGTGAAATCATAGGATTACCCAGTTTAAGTAGGTATTTCTCCGAATTTACTTTTAGTTAGACAGGTACTACGTCTTTCTTAGTATCGGAGGCAGAACTAAGTATTCCCAGTATATAAATTTATACTCTTTGACTAAGTACATTTCATATACTTAGAGATATATCATGAGAATATTTTTATAGCAACCAAACTTATTCTAGACCTTCGGTTCTTAAAAAATCGTTACCCTTGTATCCTTTTGCCTAGCATTATGTGTTATACAATTAAAAATAATACTTATTACACGGACCTACTCATAGCTAGTCTACTATTTTAACGAGTTGTAAGTAAGGTATGGGTATGTATTTGCTTACTTGTTTATGTGCAAAAATGTGGCATTCAGTTTCAGCACTCAAATAAATATCTAATTTGCTGTATACTCAGGAGGCACTTAATAATTTAAAACTCATAAGTTAATAACTGTTAACTCACACATACATAACTATTAACTAGTCTATAATTTTTTTATAATTTATATAGGCAATATTTTTCGTTTATATTAAAAAGTTATATTACACACGACAGCTTGAGTGTTGTGATAACAACATACTACCTACTTGTGGATAATTTATTGGTTATCGGATAGATAACTGTTAGCACAGTAGGTTACAACTATAGATATTAAAGATATGTACCTAGGTTGTAGATAGGTATTTATAGACGCATGAAATCTATAGAGCTACATTTAGAGCGCATTACGTCAGCAGTCCGCACCTATCACCTACCTGATAAAATTAATACCATAGTCGGTTAGGAATGGAAGGTGGTGAAGCAGGCCTTTGCAGTGAGACTATAACAGTTATAAAAAAATAGTAGTAAGTAGGTACCTACATAAATTGCTAGTCCGTGGTTTCCACTCGGGCACTTTTCGACCCCATCGACCATCCGCTCTACGTGCTATGTGGGCTGCCCATTGCCTCTTCAGCTTGCTAATCCGCTGGGCTATGTCTGTGACTTTAGTTCGTCTACGGATCTCCATATTCCTTTCAAAAGCAAAAGCAGCGTAGGACGTCCACCTACAATGTTGACAGACGACCTTAATAAGGTCGCCGGAAGACGCTGGAGGCAGGTCGCTTCCAACCGGTATGTATGGAGATTCAAAGGAGAGGCCTATGTTCAGCAGTGGACGTCCAATGGCTAAGATGATGATGATTACCTACCTATATTGCTCTTTGCGAAAGTACCTCCAACTAGTTCCAACCTATTTCATAATATAATTCAATTTATGCCTCTCTATTCTGCAGAGTTCATCATCTTTTGGTAAAGTATGTGCTCAAATTACTTCCGACTCCTGTTTATTACATTCTTATCTTTTAAGTTACATCAGTGTTGCCAGTGCCCTATCTTCAAAAGTAACGCAGGTAGGTTCGAAAAGTAACGCATTTACAATAAAAGTAACGCATTAAAAAAAAACGATTTTTAATACAATCTGGGGGCACGGTAGTGCCCCCGCCAAGTCGAGCGCGAAGCAAGCACTGCCGTACCATCTTTACAGGAACCATTTCGTCACATTTTCAGGCCCCTATTTGAGAACCTCTGGATAAGACCAGAACACAGAAATTTTCGTCATCCAGTAAGCTATAATTACATACTTAAAATCCAAAATTTCAAGTCTGTAGGTCATTAAGTTCCGAAGTTAAGCAAAAGCAAAGTTTCGCATTTTCGACACTCACTCACTCATGATCATCAAAATAGAACTAGTACTTCCCATAAACTCAGAGAGCTGAAATTTGGTACATACTTAGAATTTATTATATAAGCCATAGGAAAACTAAAAAAACATGCAATTTCGGTCTCGTTTTCGAGATAATTCATCTGCATAAATAACTTTGTAATCTCATATAAATGTATAGGATTACAAAGTTACATTTGCAGTCAATGGTTAAAATTGTGTAATATCCAACTTATTAATTCAAAATATATTTAAGGCAAAGTATATGTATATGTGAGTGTGTATATGTGTCGTAAATCGTCAGTTATGATCAGGCAATATCTAGCGTGGCCAACTAAAATAAGAGCCCAAGCTAGGGATTGCAATCCGGTGTCATTTTCAATCCGGCCGGATCCGGCCGGATTTCCATCAATCCGGCCGGATCCGACCGGATCCGGCCGGATTGATCAAATCAGGATGATTTTTGCTTTTTACTACAATAAGTGATTTAATCAAGTCACTACTCTCATATTACGTAATACTAGCTGCGCCCAGCGGTTTCACCCGCTGTACTGTAACCTATGTGTTGTTCCAGGGTCTAAGCTATATCAAATTTCAGACCAATCGGTCCACTCATTTAGACGTAAAAGAGTAACAAACATACATCCAGACACCCATTCTTACAAACTTTCACGTTTATAATATTAGTAAGATGAAGGTAGTTAAAATCGACTTTATTACCTAACCAATGTTAAGACCGTTAAGACAAATAGATAAAAACATATTTTCATTCAGAACAATTAAAATTTAGTAGGTAGTGTAGAATTAGACGACATTCTGAATTAGTCACGTCGAATTCCTCAGTGTCTGAAAACCAGGCTTTACAACCAGAGGGCCTGCCTATTGGCTAATTCTCACCCACTACGATTGATGACAACTTCAATATTATACATTGAGGAGGTTTAAGCAAATAATGTACGCAATTTTGTCTATGGATTCTAGTGTTTTACATATCGTTTGACGATAGCCTTCAGTGCATCCTGCCCACCATGACATACGCCGCCGAGACATGGACGCTAACACATGAGGCTGTCTACCGCATCAAGGTAGCACAGAGAGCCATGGAGCGCGCCATGCTTGACATCAAACTTCAAGATCAAGTTCCAAACATCGAAATTAGGCGGAGAACAAAAGTTCAAGATGCCGGAACGAGAGTAATGGGACTCAAATGGAGTTGGGCAGGTCACCTGGCTAGGCGAGGTGACGACAGGGGGAGTAAGATGTTGACTGAATGGTGACCAAGGACAGGCAAACGCAGTGTCGGTCGTCCAGCAGCCAGATGGATGGACGATTTGGTAAAATTGGCGGGTCGCACATGGACTAGATTGGCACAGGACAGGGTTGACTGGCATAACCTGAGGAAGGTCTATTCCCAGTAGTGGGATGTAGAGGGCGGTGGATGATGATGACGAAGTAGTAGGTAATACTTATAATTTTACGAAGCAACGAGTAACTCAGTCTTTCTAGATTTCACTTTCACAGATTTATTTATAAGTAGGTAACAATATTAATTATTATGTAGTATTTAATAGATACAATAGTTATACCTTACTCTCGGTGACGAAAAACTCGCACGCATGCAACAACTATATTATTTTGCCACAAACTACTAGCATCGGATCCGGTCTCCGGATCCGGTATATTTGTACCGGATCCGGTAACCGTTAAATGTGCCGGATCCGGCCGGATTACCGGATCCGGTTTTCCGGATTGCAATCCCTAAGCCCAACTAAACTATTAGAAGAGATCGACATACCGCCTTTACTACAAGCTTTTATTTACTTTCACCTGTCGGTCTGTCTGTCTGTAATTAAATCTTGCAAGTTTAATTAGGCCCACTTCCCGGTATAATATTATGATGCATTGGACTAAGAGTGAACGCACACGTACATATCTAGATGGCGCTGACTGTATTTTAAAACGCGCTTACGGTTTGTATTTCTGATAACCTTATAATATAGCGTTTCTACAAAAATAAGTGAAATCCCACCAAAAACATTCTGTAAAAAACTAGCCAAGTCTCGATGGAGCTGCTTGTTTATCTCTAAAAAGTAATGAAATCTAGACAAAGTCGTGCCAAGTATAAGGTTCCTTACTGCGATTTCTTTATTATTATAGTTAATGTTGTGTGACTTGGCCGTTGAAGGGTACACAAGGGTATTATACCAGGTGCTCCATGACACTATTGCACCAATCTGTCCGCTACCCATTCACGATAGAAAATTTCCACTTGGAAAACGTTGATTGGATAACCAGTCAATTGTAGGCTTGATAAAGCTGCGTATTTCAATAATACTTATGTTTAGGCGATCCAAGTGTCATGGAGCATCTGGTTTTGTACCCTTGTGTACCCTTCAACGGCCAAGTCACACAACATTAACTATAATAATAAAGAAATCGCAGTAAGGAACCTTATACTTGGCACGACTTTGTCTAGATTTCATTACTTTTTAGAGATAAACAAGCAGCTCCATCGAGACTTGGCTAGTTTTTTACAGAATGTTTTTGGTGGGATGTAATTTACTTACTCAATTTAAATATATGTAGGTACTTATACTTTTTTATTCATAGATTTCAGTAGTAGCCCAGTGAATGAGTGCCCAAAAAGGGTATGTGGATCGAAAAGTCGAAAGCAGAAAAACCAACTTAAGAACTTTGTTTGGACTAGTAAGGAGATAAACATACTAAAAGGCCGAAAAAGGTCCCATTTTTAGGTTTTTTGCTTATATGTCAAAAACTGTGCGTTGTATGATATTTGGTTGTACTACATTATTAAACCTCATAAAAATTTCTACAACTTCGGCCTTGAGACTTTTTATCTATCTCCAATCGTTGTCCAGCTATGAGCTTCCAAACATGGTCTATTTTGGTGGTTTTTGTGGTTTCATGGTATTTTTTAAACGGTTTTTAAACGGTTTTATTAAACGGTTTTATTTAGCTTACTCTGTTTGTTTTATTCTTTTTTCATTTTTCATTTTTCTTTTTTCTTGGGTCAAATTTAGTAATTGAAATTTCACCTTCTTCCTGTCAACCGATTGATCTGAAATTTGGTATACGCCTTTGGTTCTGGTGACAATACAATTATGTATATTCAATATTATTGTAAATCCAAGATGGCCGCCGCTACAAAATGGCGGACAACGTATTTTTGAAGTGAAAACTTCTTTAGCGGCGCTGAGCACTTTTTTTTGTATGGGTAAAAACTTTCAAACTCGCGTCAGGGTCACGTGATGCTGATCGAAAAAGCGTAAGATCGAGGGGAAGGGAGAGGAACTAGTATCTCCCACTCTTTCTACCGTGCCTGAGTGTGCTGCTCTGTTTAGGCGGCACAGGGGGCTTAGACAAGCGCGCGCCCGATATTTTTTTTTAAGTTATCATAAACCAATTGTATCAGTTGTAAAAATTTGCGATGATGATTATGATAATAACGATGGTGTAAAAGTCGTCGAAATTATGGATGGAAGTTGATTTTTCTGAGAGATAAAATTTAATGTTATATATAAATAACGATATAATATTATAAATAACAACATATAAATTGTCATATTTGTGTACGATAGCGCAATAAATAAACATTGTATTCTACCTCATAAATGATAGTATTTTTATACTTATAATTAAACACAACGTTAATATTGAAGTTTTCACTTCTGCCGGCACTCCCGGAGTGCTACCTTTTTTTTTTAATCATATCAATATGGGTATCAAATGAAAGGGCTTGATAAGTAGAATACAGTGCACTATACAAAATTAAAATCCAAGATGGCCGCCGCTACAAAATGGCGGATAACCTTTTTTTTTTTCAATTTCATCAATATGGGTATCAAATGAAAGGGCTTGACAAGTAGAATACATTGTACTAAAAAGCCTTAAAATAAAAAAAGTAAAAAAATGTTTTTAAGTTAAACGGTTTTATTTTAAACTTGTACTAAAAGCTAAAAAATAAAATCGTGAGGCACGTCAAATATCTAAATCTCTAATGAACATTTTCTCTGACAATTGTAGATATTTGACGTGCCTCACGATTTTATTTTTTAGCTTTTAGTACATGTTTAAAATAAAACCGTTTAACTTAAAAACATTTTTTTACTTTTTTTATTTTCAAGTTTTATCTCTGTATATTTTTCTGTGTTCCAATAAAGAGTTATCTATCTATCTATTTTGAAGACGCTTAAATTAGTTTTCCATACAAAGTCGGTAAAAAATTCTTACAAATAAAATTTGACCAACTTCTGGTTGTATCATAATGAAGTTTTGCAAATGTCTAGAAATCTGATGACAGTTTTATAATCTGGTACCACTGAGCTGATCTGATGATGGAGCCAGGAGGTGTCTAATGAAACTCTTCAATGGCTATTAGTAAACCCGTCGAGTTTGGGCACATTACATTCGAATCGATGTCGTTGGTACTATGGCTCGTCCACATATACCGGCCAATGATTTGCCGAGTGTGTGTTTTGTCTATGGATGAACAGTTTTTGTCTATAGACGAATGTCTTCGGATATTTACGGTTTTTTTCGGTAAATTTCTGGTATACATTTTGGGCTCCATAGCTGACGACTTTAATTATATTTTGAATGTTAATCAATCATGGACCATTTGAAGCCATTTTGTGTGAATAATTACTTTAAACTAGTTAAATTTTCTTTATTTTTGATTTATATAATCTGTGCCTCAAGTGCATGTATTTATAATCTGTGCGCTCGGGCGAACATTGGACCAACGACTCGCAGAGTCATTGACCGGCATATGTGGACGAGCCATGACATTGACATATTATTTACTTTTTTTAAATTTTTGTTTTCCATTTCGATTGCGTCCCGTTTCACTTAGATATTATTTTATATTCTTCGATTGTTAGTTCATTTTAAAAAAAATCATTACCCCAAAAAGTAACGCAAAAGTAACATTTTAGGACAAGTAACGTAAAAGTAACGCAAAGGGTCAAAAAGTAACGCAAAATGTTACAAAAGTTACGCACTGGCAACGCTGAGTTACATGGAGATTAGTAGAATAGTACTTAATGACGTAGGTAAGTAGGTACATACATACCTACACAACTAACCATTAAAATGATTATACTAGGATAAATGTCCATTTCCAACACGCACCCAGCTAACAAGAATCCCAGCTCACGTATTCGAATTCACGCGCGTTTTAATATTATATTAGCAAATGTCTAAACTGTGCAGCGCATAGAAAAAAAGCAGTCATTGTCACTATCATCTGGTTAACTTTTTTGGGGGGAGTTTTTGGCGGCAAGCCTTGATCATATCATTAGCTCCACGTCTTTTGCTTAATAATCGTGTAGAATTTGATTGTTAGCGTGTAATAATGGTGAAATATTGCGTGTTAAGTGTTTTTGAATGTGCACAGATGTAGGCAAGTGATATGGTGCTGAAATATGAATTTTGGTGCCCCCTCCAAAACTCCTCCGAACTTTCAGTAAAATTCCACCCATTTTACTGGAAGACTCACGTGACTAGACTAGGAGTGGGTGTTAATTCAACGAACGGCTTTTTTTAACTGTTAATCTAATGTTAACAAATTAACAGTTTTTTGTTTACTGCACAACCCGCTAAATCTATCAACTGTTACATTCAACGATTTTGGCAATGCGCTTTTTTTATTATCTCAACGAAAAGGTATTCATAAGTCGCTAACGTAATCTGAAGCTGTTAACGCAAAACCAGTTAAAATTATCTATTTCTTCTGCGTTGAAAGAACGAATAGAAACGGAATATGCCGAGTGGACGCGAGGGCGCCTATGTGAGCGAGCGAGACGCCGCTAGCTTAAAATTGTACGAGCGAGAGTGAGAGATATCTATGTTTCTAAGTTCGCTTGCTACTATTAACTGCTACGTTGCCGTTGGTACAAATCTGTTACATTAATGAAAACCTGTTAATAATGTTAACGGCTTTTTTAACAGGTTAACATAATGAATTTAACGGCTTCGTTGCGTTAACCCAAAAATCGTTAACGACCCACCACTAGACTAGACGAGCTATTAAGCTCACTCTGACTCTGACCTGACTAACTAACTTATTACTTAAAAAATAACATTTAACTTGACACTGGCAAAACACGAAAGTGGAGACCATAATTTAATATCCCGTGAACATTCACGAATTTTACTCGACACTGGCAAAATGCACATGTTGCCATATTATTAAAAAGAAAAAAAAAAAAAAAAAAAACTTTTTTGGGTTTTTTGGCGGCAAGCCTTGATCATATCATTAGCTCCACGTCTTTTGCTTAATAATCGTGTAGAATTTGATTGTTAGCGTGTAATAATGGTGGAATATTGTGTGTTAAGTGTTTTTGAATGTGCACAGATGTAGGCAAGTGATATGGTGCTGAAATATGAATTTTGGTGCCCCCTCCAAAACTCCTCCGAACTTTCAGTAAAATTCCACCCATTTTACTGGAAGACTCACGTGACTAGACAAGCTATTAAGCTCACTCTGACTCTGACCTGACTAACTAACTTATTACTTAAAAAATAACATTTAACTTGACACTGGCAAAACACGAAAGTGGAGACCATAATTTAATATCCCGTGAACATTCACGAATTTTACTCACACTGGCACTGACTTTTATACACTGGCAAAATGCACATGTTGCCATATTATTAAAAAGAAAAAAAAAAAAAAACTTTTCTAGTTGTCACTGTCAATATAATTGTCAATTGTCAGACGTCATTACTAGAGGTGTAAAAGTACCGAATAAAATTGTACCCGTATGTACCCGTACGTGCAGCAATCGGTACCCGTTACTTTCGTATCGGTATTCGTATCGTTACTTTTGATACTAATCGCATCAAACCGTATTGGGTAGGTACAGTACTCAGTACACTGTACCGTATCGACATTTGTTTAATAACGCATCGAGATGCGTATTATTGCGTGTGTATTGAGTACTGAGTAAAACATGCATTATTTCTAATAGCTAATTTTAAAGAAATAAAATGGAATAATTGTAATGTATAGGTCATAGGTCATAATTTATAAATAACCCAATGAGAAATACGAATACTGATCACGAAGGAATCAAACTATAGTCTGTGACTCTCGAGTCTCCAGTACCCAGTACCGATACGAATTCCCGAGTAACGATTCGTTACCGAGTACTCCGTCGAGTACCCGTATCTTAGTAACGAATACATGCGGATTCCTACACCTCTAGTCATTACATATTTGTATTTTTATATAGAAACGGCGGGGCGTTGTAAATAAAAATTAAAATAATTCGGGATTTATTATTTCATTAATATCATTATTTACCTAATTCTTAGGTTACTAAATCTCTAATCTATCACAATAGTATTGTAAAACCATCAGCGATACTGAGTAGATAAGTTTACTTAATCAATCATGGACGTGGATTTACTGCGACCGGGCACTGTGCCTATTTCTCCAGACACCATCCTATGGTTTGAGTTCCTTCTCGACCCTAATCTTCTGAAAAGCCATCTCTCTAAATATAATCCAGGTATGTTGTATAAATATGTTTTATATTGGAATTTATAACCTTACCAAAAATGCACCACATTATAGTCTAGATTTTTTAAGTTTATTATTTTTATGTATGTTAGTCTTTAAGGTATTTATTGATATGGTCCTCTGGTACACTGTACTTGTTGTCAGTGTACTATTGCCTGAAATAAATGAATTATTATTATTATAGTATAACTTGCTCAGCGCTTCCATACCGCTAAATAAATTGAGCAACATATTTATGGTCATTCCATTCTTCTGATTGACTTGTTTATATTATAATTTTATATGCTTCAAATGGGACAAGACTGGGATATCAAAAAGATAGAAACTTGAAATATAATACAGCAGAATTGAGATAAAATGAATGTAATAGCAACAGCCAAGGTAATAAATTAATATAAATGAAGTATAATCTACTACTTTTAATAATAAAAACGTAAACTATGTGAAACCTAGTAAGGAATCATCTGGTTACTTGGTGCACAGTGCTCCTCAGTTACTAGAGCTTCAATTGTTTTTAGCGGGGGTTGCTTGAATTAGTTTCTAGCATTTTTTAATTAAAATCTACATTTGAATGGGATGCTTGTAGCCCGATCGAGCCGCTCGGAGTTTAAGGATTAACTTAAACATTGGCTGCTGTTTTTTTAAAAATACCTCTTTTCTAGCACTCACTGTATTTGATCTTTCAGAGCCGTCAGCATGTGAGTTAATAGAGGAGTTCCTGTCAGTTGACACAAAGGCAGGCAACTCGAAGCCCACCAGTGAGAGGATAGTAGACATTGATGCTCCGCCCACACCACCTACATCGGGCACACCAGTATTAACACAGTACACCAGGAAACAACTGGCCCTGAAGATATTGGCACTTAAAGTCGCTGCTTCACTTCATTGGAACTTAGGTATGATATATTTGGTTTGTTTGATTTTGGTTTGGTTTGGTGATATGTTTGGTTTTGGTATGATATGTTTGTTTTGGTTGTGGTTGTTTGGTTTGGTTTTTTTTTTTGTTACTCCTTTCCCGGCACAGTTGTCTGGAAGAGAACACTTTTAGCGATAAGACCGCCAATTCGTGCAAACACTTATGCTCGTGCAAAAAAAAAGTTTCGTGCAAAAACTTATGCCAGATTATTTCAAGAAATGTCAAAAAACTGACAAGCGATTTGATAACGAAAATGATAGTGGAATTAGAAGAAAAATCAATAACAGAAAAATTACTTTGTTAGACTATTTTCCCACTGTAAATAGCAAACAATCAAATGGAAAAAGAAATCTTGACTGTTCCGCAGAAACAGTTATCGAAATAAACAAACAGCTTTTTCGCGAATGATCCAACTTTAGTTCTGTTTCACCAAAATATTGCTGGTCTGTTAAATAAATTAGACTCTGTGGAATTAGCCATTGACAATTTACAACAAAAAAACCTTGACATTGACATAATTGCTTTGTCAGAAACTTTTGTTAGAGCCGGTACAGAAAATAACATAAAACTCAAAGGTTTTAGAACAGTGGCTTCTTATTCTAGATCTAATGAAAAACGTGGAGGTGTTTGCATTCTTGCACGACATAATATAGAGGTAGTAGAAGTTCCGATATGCAGACAGATCTCTGAAGAGAAACATTTTGAATGTTGCGGTATGTCTATTGCTTCACTGAATATTATAATTATTTGTATATACCGAACTCCAAATAGCAATATAAACACATTTTTTAGCAAGTTAGAAACTCTTTTAAACCAATTATCCTTGAAACGTAATAAAAAAATTATAATAACAGGAGATCTAAATATTGACACGCTTAAAACAAATAACACTTATTCTAAAAGACTTTTTGACATTACATTAAATTATAAGTTAACACTACATATTAATAAAGCAACGCGAATGAAATCATGCATAGACCACATTATCAGTAATATTGAGGAAGCAAAAGGGGATATTCATGAACTATGCCTTTCAGACCATAATACGGGTCAAACATTAACTGTGCCTGTATCAAAAAAACCAAAAAAGATTAATCAATGGTATGAAAAGAGGCGAAATTATAGTGCAGAAAATGTAAAAAAATTTCATGACTGTATATCATCTATAAATTGGAATAACATCATAGATAGTGAAAATTTCAATGACAAATTTAATGAATTTCATGAGTTATTTTGCTTATTTTACTCTCTGTGTTTCCCAGTGGAAAAACGAAAAATGAATTATATAAATAAACCTCCATCCTGGATAACCTCAGGCCTAAGAAAATCCAGTAAACAAAAAAGGAAACTTAAATTTATTTGTTTTAAGCACAACACTCAGGTAAACAAAGCAAAATTACGAAATTACAGTAGTATACTCAAGAAATGCATACAGATCTCCAAACGTAGGGTGAATCATAAGCTGATAAATAATGCTAGCAATAAATGCAAAGCCACTTGGCAATTGATTAAAGATAGAGCGGAGCGTAGTCAAAATTTTGAAGGCATTGAAACAATAAGTGATGCAGGAAATAATATTATACAAAATCCAAAAATGATTGCTGATGCATTTAATAATTTTTACAGAGATATAACTAAAACAATTAATTGTGGCATTGATAAATCAAATATTGATAAAAATTACCCATTGAAACTGTCTAGCGTACAAAATAGCATATTTCTTAGACCATGCAGTACCGATGAGATAATTAAAATTATTAGATCATTGAAAAATACAAAGGCGGTAGGATTTGATGGTATATGCACAAACATCATAAAAGCTTGCGCAAATATATTAGCTCCCATTCTTGTAAATATAATAAATATTTCTTTCTCTATAGGTGTATTTCCAGAAATACTTAAACATAGCATCATAAAACCACTCTATAAAAAAGAGGATAAACGGGACATGAATAATTACCGTCCTATAACCCTCATACCAATTTTATCTAAAATAATTGAAAAAGCTATGCACAGAAGATTAAGCGATTATTTTGAAAAATTTGCCATTATTAGAGATGAGCAAAACGGGTTTCAGAAAGGGAAATCAACCACACTAGCAACATACAATCTTAGGGGCTGCGCAGACGACAGACTATCCATGACGCACTTTTTAGTCTGTGAAAATAGAACCTATGCAATTATATGCAGTAACGCACACGACGCGCAAAAAGTCCGGCACACAAATAATCCGTGAAATTCGGGCAGACCGGATCGCGCCGCGTCGCGCCGCTCCGCGCAAAAAGTGTGTGAAAAAAATAGAACGTTTGCTTCAACGCGCGCTAACGCAGACGGCACACATTTTAGTCTGCAATCTGCATTTGCTAGTGGTGGACGTAACGCTTCTTTCTTCTTCTTTTTCTGTACTTCATGTACAAAATAATACTTCGCGATCTCTGCACGATTTCCATAGCGTCTACGTCCAGCCCTGGATTTACACTAGGGGCATTCGGGACGAGTGCCCAGGGCGGCAAATTTTCAGGGGGCGGCAAATTTACTGAGGGCGGCAAATTTCGAAACGAGAAAAAAATATTCAATCCATAAACATCCGATGTTGAATTAAAATTTGTATTCTCAATCACGCTGGTTATTATTATAATTTTTTTTTGCGCTCATAATAAGAAGTCTGGAATACTGGCCACACAAACTCAAGATTTTTGCTCCAAACGAGCTATCCGTCCACTTTTCGTAGCAAGACTTTTCTCGGCATTTGCAGCTAGTTGCTCGCCTTCTTTTTTTTATTTTTGGCACTCAAAACGAACTACGTACTCACTTTTTGCAGTCAGATATACAAAATTTTCTTGGTGCTCGCAGCTAGCTTCTCGCGCTTTGAAAAATATTTTTTTTTATTTTAACACTCGGAGCAAACTATGCATCCATTGTTTATTTAGTCACAAAAACAAAATTTTCTCGGTGCTCACAGCGATTTTGGCACTCAGGGTGAAGTATGCGCCCACTGTTGTGTAGTCAAATATACAAAATTTTCTCGCTCGCAGCAAGCTGCTCGCAGTCTTTTTAGTCAACATAATATGTCTATATATATATGCCTGTCGTAGACAGATAGATAGGTAGATAAAACACTTTATTGAAACATTGAAAAATAAACTTAAACATAAAAACCCGGTATTATAATCTATGTGTCACAATTCACAATCAGCGGTCTTATTGTAGTTAGCATTATAAAATTTCTCAATTATAATTTCTCTTTTTCAAAGCAAGCTATACACACAGCTTTCGTAGTTAGATGTATATTTTTTTTTATAAATATTCATAATTACGTATAATATGAAAGAACTCGACAACAAATTTCTTAGCAAAATGTCTAGCCGATGAGCGTTTATAAATAATATTTCGGCGGAGGGGGGCGGCATTTTCTCACTGCCCAGGGCGGCATTTTGGCTAAATCTGGGCCTGTCTACGTCCCTACAGCTCTGCCGACAGAATGATCGAAGATGTGCGTCGTCTGCGTTGAGTCTGTGAAAAATCCGCAACAGACTTTTTGCGCGCCATGCAGACTTTTTGTACGCCGCAGACTCGATCGTACAAAAAGTGTGCCGTCTGCGCAGTCCCTTATGAGTAAATTATGGAGCAAATTGATAAGCGCATACCGGTGTCTGTGATTTTTTTCGACATGAGTAAAGCATTTGATTTTGTTAATCATAAACTACTTTTACATAAATGCAAAACATACGGTATCAGAGGTCCAGCGATCGATTGGATTGAAAGTTACATTTCAAACCGCAAACAATGTGTGGAAATAGCCTCCCTAGACGAAAATCTTGTTTCAACTAATTATAGGTCTGCATATGAAATTAATGAATGTGGCGTCCCTCAGGGGAGCATTTTGGGACCGCTATTGTTTCTAATTTATATCAACGATTTACCATTAGCAGTTGATCATAAATGTGTGTTGTTTGCGGATGACGTATCAGTAGTGGTAACTGACGAGGCTAAAAAAACATTAGCTGATCATGAACATGAACTTAATGCTGCAGCAAACTCAATAATAAAATGGCTAGATGCTAATAACTTGCATGCTAATTTGACTAAAACTAAGTGTATAAATTTCTGCAATTATAATAATCCTAATTTAATTAAATACAATTTTGACATCAAATGTAAAGGAGTACAAATTGACATTATTGAATCATTTAAATTTTTAGGAATAATATTGGATAAACACTGTAATTTGAAAAATCATTTAGAGTATGTTTGTGCAAAATTAAATAGATTTGTTTTTGCACTAAGACAACTACGGCGTACAGTAAGCCTAAGTGCAGCCCTCACAGCATACCATGGCTATGTTGCCTCAGTACTTACATATGGACTTCTCATTTGGGGCAACTCTACGGATATTATGAAAGCATTTTTAGCTCAGAAAAAGTGTGTGAGAGCCCTAGGTGGTATAGGTCCTCTAGAATCATGTAGGCCACTTTTCACTAAACTTAAGATTTTGACGCTTACGAGTCTGTACATATTGCAAGTCGGAATCTTTGTAAGGGAACACCCTGCCATGTTCCAGAGGTATGATAAAGATTGTCGGCTAAATCATGTTATCAGAGACCCTACCAAGCTAAAAATGATTTTCGGTAAAACAGCCTTATCACAAAAAAGTTGCAAGATAATGACTGTAAAAATATATAACCATCTGCCAAAAGAAATTCGAGAACTACCATTAGAAAAATTTCGTTTTAAGCTTCGGATATGGTTGGTAGAAAACTGTTTTTATGACATGAAGGAATTTTGGAATTACAAAAATAAATCAATGTAAATTAATTATAAATTAAATTATGTTTAATATCCTTGACATATGTAATGTTATTATATAAATTATTTAATTTCTTTGACATAATATATAATCTAAAATTTTTTGACATATTTTGTAATTCCTTTGACAATGTAAATTCCTTTGACTTATTATTTAATTTGACATGCAAATTCATTTATAATTAAGTACTTATGGTTCATTATTTAATTTTTTGAGATTATTATTGTTGTGTACTGGATATTTACAATTATTTATTTTAAATTCAATCTAATTGCATGAGTTTTAGTTTAATTGTATTAAAATATTTGTACGCCTTTAATAGGTAGAATTTTGTTGGAACAGAAAAATGCTATATTAAGATCATAATTGTACCAAAATTCAAGACAAATAAATCCCATTTCATTTCATTTCATTTCAATTGTCACACCCTTGTAAACTATGTAACAATATTTTTAAGTTTTTGTTTTCATTTGGAGTTTCAATAAAGAGTTGTGTATTGTATTTGAAAATATCATTTTTTCTCTACTTACAAGGTTGGTTGGAACACATCCCTTTAGCGATGAGACTGCCAATGGTTACACTTATGTTGTGATTTTGTGTTAAAGTTATCTGTATGATTCAATAAAGAGTTTTCTATTCTAATTGGATCATACCTCCATATAAAATTGAGCTAAGTAGCCTCACGCTTCTTCTTCCTGCCTTTACCCTGCTAGGTAGGGTCAGTCACAACAGTTTGTCCTCCATTCCACTCTATCATCCTTCATTCACCCCCCTATCATGCATGTCCTAATTCACCCAATTCATCAATTTTTTAGGCAACATGTTTGTATTGTAGATGATGTATGAAGATGATTTGTATTGTGCAGACAGTGAGTGCACATACTTTTTTTTTATATGACGAAGTAAGAAGACGAGCAAGACACTCTCCTGATGGTAAGAAATAATGCTGCCCATAATTAGTACTGTACCCAGGATTTTATATAGGTAAAATTCTGGGTGCACTGCGCCAACGCTCCTTACTTGAGAGTCATAAGATGTTAAGACTCTTCTGCCCAGTAATTTCACTAGCTACAGTGCCCTCCTACCGAAGCACAGTAATGTACTTAGACCTAATATTTTGTATGATTTTTTTTGTTGTAAGTATTCAAATTAAAGAACTACTAATATTGCAGATGAATTTGAAACAAAGTTGGCTCCGCAAACTCAACAACAATTGATGCAAGATTTGGTCTTTATGGCTACAGATGGCGCATTTGCTGTTCCACCCCAGGTAAGTTCATGATGCCTTTTGTAAGAACTTGACCAGAACAGTTTCTACTAATGTTTGATGTGACCCACCTCCACCCAAATATTTCTAAGGATTATTATTATATTTATATCTCTGCTGTAAGATGAAGTAAGTATTAAATATATTGACAAACCAAAAATGACATATCCAATGTCTTGGTATTTTTATTATCACTACTATTATCACTCAAACTCAAACTCAAAATTCATTTATTCAAATAGGCTACAATGGAGCACTTTTGCAAGTCAATTTTACATTTTATTTTAATATTCTACCGCTCATTCGCAAGGCACCTCTATGAGAAGAATGAGCAAGAAACTCATAGGGATTGCTTTTTTTAAATATGTGTTTACAATTATTATCTTGGTTACATAATTTATTTACAGGTGGTTGCAGAGGTTTCCAGGCATCTTTGTCTTCTATGTATTGGCTAATTTTATAATAGGCTTTCTCTTGTAATATGTCTTTAACACGGCTTTTGAATTTACCTTCTGTGAGCCCCGTTATTTCATCAGGGATTTTATTATAAAAACGTACACAATTCCCTAAAAATGATTTATGGCTCGTTTTGGACAATCTGAATCGAGGTACAGCTAACTTATTCTTATTTCTAGTATTAAAGCTATGAGTGTCACTATTTAACTTGAATTTATCAAAATTTTTTCTGACATACATAATATTTTCGTAAATGTACAAAGATGGTAGGGTCAGTATATTTATCTCTTTAAAGACCTCTTTTAAAGAGTCTCTTGGGCGCATCTCATAAATGGCACGAATTGCACGTTTTTGCAGTATGAAAATAGTCTCAATATCTGCTGCCGACCCCCACAGTAAAATACCGTATGACATTAGACTATGGAAATATGCAAAGTAAACTAATCTAGCTGTAGCTACATCTGATAGTTGCCTGATTTTATACACCGCATATGCTGCAGAGCTTAATTTCCCTGACAATACGTTAATATGATTACCCCATTGTAACTTAGAATCTATATTCATGCCAAGGAATAAAGTTGCATTGTCAAGCTTTAGTATTTCACCATCAAGAACTACATTCGATTCTATGTACCTAACGTTAGGTAATGAAAATTTCAGGCATTTAGTCTTTTTCGCATTCAATAACAGATGGTTAGCTGCAAACCATTTAGATATTACTACTAAAGCGTTATTTACATGTACAAGCCCACTATCTTTCCTATCCACTTTGAATATTAGCGAGGTATCATCGGCAAATAAAACGATGTCTGCTAGGTCTTTAACCATGTAAGGGAGATCATTTATATATGCCAGAAACAAAAATGGACCAAGTATTGACCCCTGTGGCACTCCCATTCTAACAGGATGGCTTGATGAAATGACACCGCCAATATCCACTTTCTGCTGTCTGTCCGACAAGTAAGATTCCACCAAGTTCGAGGCATTTCCATGAATTCCGTATACCTCCAACTTCCTCAGCAGTGTGCTATGATCCACACAATCAAAAGCTTTGGAAAGATCACAGAATACGCCAATAGCATCCTTTGAACTCTCCCAAGCCTGAAGGATCAGAGTCATAAGGTGACTACCTGCATCAGTCGTAGAGATCTACTCTTGGTGAAACCATACTGACTTTGATGTAATATTTTGTGTTGATTGAAGTGAGACAGCAGTTGGTGCAGCATCATCTTTTCAAAGACTTTGCTCAGGACAGGAAGGACCGAGATCGGCCTATAGTTAGAGGGATCAGTTTTACATCCCGATTTAAAGATTGGGGTGACTTTGCTAACTTTCATCAGGTCCGGAAATGTGCCTTTATCTATACACAAATTAAACAATTCCGATAAGTAAGGAGCAAGGGTGTCTATAAGCGACTCTACCAATTTAACCGATAGGCCCCAGAGGTCTTCAGTGGCTTTTACATTTAGGCTTTTATACGTTTTTCTAACATAATTTGCCGATACATGTGTAAAGGAAAAGTCAGGTATATCATGTTTAAAATTTTCCTTTAGATAAGTTACTGCTAAGTCGGGAGAAGAGTCTGTCTGTTCCCATAGGTGGATTTAGGGGGGAGGGGCAAGGGGGCCAACCCCCCCCCCCCCCCCACCCGAAGCATTGTAGAAATACGAATTTAGCGAGCTAAACACACTGTTTACTCAGTAAAAATAGTCATATTTTTGCCCCCCCCCCCCCCAGAAATAAATCCTGGATCCGCCCTTGTCTGTCCCTATGTATTCTTATGTCTTTAAAACTACACAACAGATTTTGATGCGGTTTTCATTAATAGATAAAGTAATTCATGAGGAAGAATGTATGATACATGCGTAATGTAATAAAAGAACACTGATAATTTTCTTATTAAGCCCGACGAAGTGTGTGCATGTCCGCTAGTAAATTATAATATTTTAACCATGTCTCTTTGCAATGTTGAAGCCTCAACTTCTGCTATTGCCATAGCTATAATGACATTATCCTATTTTTTTCAGGATGTACCACCTGAGTTACTAGCACTCCCTCAAGTACAGTTTGCTCTGATCCTCTACCACAGATGGGTGGTCAGATTTCCTGTCAAAACTGCACTCTACGCTAAGGCTTCGAAAATGTCTTTCATGCACATGTAAGTAGCTTTCACTAACAAATTTTAAAAAAGTATGGCCCACCCCCTTTGAGACAATGTCATCAGAGTAGCGGAAACGCGACGTTGCGTTGTCGTCACTTGGCGACGCACGCCAGCCGTAAATATAAACATAATGAAAAGACAGCAATAATAGCTCTTTATCAACAGTACATAATTTTGTGCAATGTTTTATTCTTTCTTTTTTACAGACCTGGCATGCAAGGAGATAATACTTATTCACCTCTCAATCAAAACTTTGAGAAAATTCTGCGCATGTGTGAAGCTTCCCGCATTCACAGCATCAAGTTTTTAGAAGAAGCCTTAATGCAATATGAAATTGGACAAAAAGATCCTAAAAAAATTAAAATTCTAGCCATGGAAGCGTTTATACATTTGACAGAAGACTCTGATGTTATGCACCATGATTGGAATGCTGGCAATACTGTTATAAGTCAATATGAACTTGCAATGCAGATACATTTTGACCTTTGCTATAATTTCTTCTTCTATGCACAACATGATCCTGCAAAAAAACATATCCTGGGATGTAGGGAGAATTCAAACTCATTAGAAAGGGATGTATCACTCTATGGATATGGGTCACAGAAGAAAATGCCTTGGGGTGAATTTTATTATGCGAGTATGACTGATGAGGAAATCCAAGGGTACATTAGGGCTTTGAACTTAGGTTATGAGTTACTAAATGAACAACCTTCTCTTTTGCAAAAGCTGCAAGAATCTGTGGCTAACCATTACGCTGGCATTATTGCTGTGCTCCAAGCTGATAATCTCACTAGAGAAATAGCAATGATTCATAGACAAGTTGTGGAGTTAGACATTCAAGGATCGGCTTCAAGTGGCACGTTTACAGTAGCACGAGATCTTCTCAACAGAGTTTCTGTCTTAAATGCCGTTCGATATGCATTGGAAGGAGGTATACCTTCCACACATCCAGACTTCCTCAACAAATTCAAGACAGTTGGAATCAAATTCTTCGACTTACTGTTCTGGGCACTAGCACCGGTTCTTACATCTAACTTATCGGAAAAGGACTGGTCCAATTTAAGAATGTTCTTCCTTCATCTAGCTACGTCTCAATGCCGTCTCCCAATAGATAGAATTGAGGAGTATTTGAGAAAGCACGTTGGAGAACAAGCGGCCCAAATTAGGAGACAGTTGATATCTGATGAGCAACTTCAGGTCATCATGAATGATCCAATTAATATTGACGACGATAATATCGATCTGCCTCCAGAACTGCTGACGGACGACTGGGATCTGCCTGACTTCGATTTGAATACTGTGCCGGAATTGGAGACGGGCAAGTTGAAGAAACGCTTGATAGAGTCTTCAACTGCCGACGATGTTCGTATGTGTTTAGTGAAGCTTGCAACGATGAAAGCGCCATCGCCGTTATGGAAACTGAGTCCTTCTTGGAAGCCGGCTGGTGCGCTAGGGACGGCAATAGTATCTTTACCGCGAGGGTTCCTTCAAGACTTTGGTTACGTTGTGTCAGGAGCGGCTCGGGCAAGGGCTGAGGCAGGGTGCTCCCGTGCCGCCCTATCTCTTCTATCAGTATTGGAAGGTGAAGCTCGAAGTCAACTTGGAGGGGGTAATGACCCTAATTTATATCGGTTCTGTCGCTTGCTCTCATGGGAGGTGTTATTGCTGCAAGTGAACGTAATGCTCAGCGAGTGGCCACATCATCGTCTCAATCTGAAGAGTTTGGCCAATAAGAGCAAGGCTTGCATCGCGGCTGCTACTGCTAGCGACGGCATCGTACCTAGACCGCAGGTATGATAATGTTAAAATTATTCTGTGTAATTAATGTTTTGATGCTATATTATATTATCCATTAATATGGTTACGGTCCTATAAACCCTCAGAATCCAATTACAATTAATCAGCAATTTAAATTTTAAGAAAAGTTACTGCTGCAAGATTTTAGCTCTATCTGTTCAGTTGTTTAACGTGAAGAGGTCATAAACACATCTGTACTATCGCATTCATAATTGTAATATTAGTAGGAAAAGTACATGAAAACAAAACTTTAAACATTTGCTTACATTTTTTGGCTCTAATTAAAAAAACACCAGTTAAGCAGCAGAAGTTTCAAAGCATCTTCTATGTTAGCTAATGTATGTAATTATTCAGGTGCTAGAAGCATGTTGGAGCTGCGTAGTGAACGCGTGCGAGTGGGAGGGCACGGGCGCAGTGGTCGGCGGCGCGGGCGAGCTGGCGGCCGCTCTCTGCGCCGCGTGCTTCGAGCTGCAGCGGGGGAAGGGAGCTAGGAAGTTCCCTCGCCCACTCTGGGACTTTGGTAACTTACACTATATCTATACATAGTATATGCTGTGTTGGAGCTGCGTAGTGAACGCGTGCGAGTGGGAGGGCACGAGCGCAGTGGTGCAGCGGGGGAAGGGAGCTAGGAAGTTCCCTCGGCCACTCTTGGGACTTTTTTTTTTTTATGTGTAGAAGTAGAAGACGAGCAAGACGCTCTCCTGATGTTAAGAGATAACGGCTGCCCATAATCAGTACAGTGTTACCTAGGATTTCACAATTATGTGAAATTTTAGGAGCACTGCACCAACGCTTCTTACTCAAGAGTCATAGGATGTTAAGACTCTTTAGCCCAGTAATTTCACTAGCTACAGTGCCCTCCTACCAGAGCACAGCAATGTTTGCACATTACTGCTCAGGCGGTAGAATAACTGGCACTGTTGGGGTACCCATCTAGACGACCTCCTGCAAAGGAAATCTACCCCCGGTAAAACTTTGGGAACATTATGTTATATTATCTAAACATAGTATATGCTGTGTTAGAAACTGGAGGCCGCACTCTGCACAGCGTGCTTCGATAACAATGGAAAAATATTATGACATGAAGCAGATCTGATCATGGAACCAAAAGGTGATGTAACTTAGTAGTTAAACGACACAACCCCATCCAGTTTGGACTCGTTTGATCTGACTTGAGAAGTGCTTTGGTATAAGATCGTAACCTTGAGTCTGTTAACGTTTTAGTTCATTTGTGTTATAATTTGTAATACCTTTCAAACAACAGTTAAATACAACGAATATCTTTCAGTCAAAGAAACGTGTAGTAACATTTTATTTGTTTGTTGCAGCTCTATCAGTATACGTAAACGCACCCACCTCGGGTTCAGTGAAGCGATCAGCGTGCGGATCAGCCCGTGAACCTCGAGAGTCCCCAGCCACATGTGAAGCTCGACAAGCATTCAACACATTCCTCTCAACACTCCGGGAACCTACAGCGGTCAACGTAGCTCTGTCCCTCCTTGCTCGCATTCACAACCTACTCGTGGACGACCCAACTTTAGAGCTGGTCATAGATTATACCACCCTCTGGCCAGCCACTGTGTCCAATACGAATAACTACAATGTCAAGCATGTGTTGGAGTCTATCACGGATCTGTTGGAACGGAGTCTCAAGATCTACCCATATAACACGGCTTGGTGAGTTATATTTTTAACAAAAGTTCTATCTATTCCTAGCAATATCATTTCTTCCTTATTAAGTTACCTATTTTCTGTCTAGATTGATAATGTTTTAAATTTCCTATACTTCAAAAATAAAACATCGGTAACTAGTTATAGCTGCATAGTGATTATTATTTCGCTGATGGAGTTGCATGCCTTAATAAATAATTAAGGCCATGATGAATGGAATTCACATATGACTTTTCAAGCTAGGTACCTTTGGACCGATTCTGATTTGGTTTCCATAACAATTCTACTATGGCTACTTCCAGCCGTCATTAACTTTCAGATTGGGCATAAATTGGATAACTGTAGTGCTAAAACTACAATACAAAATGTTTTACGGCTCGTCTGATCGTCACTTGATAGACTCGGATCTGATATAGACTTCAGAAACATTCTGTGTTTGTTAAATGGTTTATTATTGTGTTAGGTTGCGTCTATACGGCGACGTGGAGATGGTGGAGGGTCGGTGGGGCGGCGCGTTACGTCGCTACCTGTGCGCGCTAGCGGCGGGCTCGTGGCACTTCAGCAAGCGCGCGCCCGACGAGGCCGGCGTGGCGCGGCGTGCGGCGCGCTGCTGCCTCGCCCTCGCCGCGCCCACGCAGGCCGCCGCGCTCTGTCAGCTGCCGGACGAACCCGACTACACCACCGCCTTCAAGTGTCTGGCCGAGAAGGTATGTACAGTGCCGGCGTTAGGGTAGGGCGCGGTTGGGCGACCGCCCAGGGCGCCGGATAAAAGGGGCGCCACAGGCTCTATAATGGGGCGCCCGTGGCGCCCCATTCGTTCTGAAAAATTCAATATTTCTCGGTGCTCGTAGCGAGCTGCTCGCGGTTTTATAAGAACATTTAGTTTCTTTGTCACTCGAAGGAAGATAAACGCACATAATTCGTGCTGAAAAATTCAAAATTTTCTCGTCGCTCGCAGCGAGCTGCTCGCGCTTTTATAAATGAGAAACTTTACTTTCTTTGCCATTCGAAGCAAGCTAAACGCACATCATTCGTGCTAAAAAATTCAAAATTTTCTCGGCGCTCGCAGCGAGCTGCTCGCGCTTTTATAAATGAGAACATTTACTTTCTTTGCCACTCGAAGCAAGCTTAACGCACATCATTCGTGCTGAAAAATTCAAAATTTTCTCGGCGCTCGCAGCGAGTTACTCGCGCTTTTATAAATAAGGGCATTATGATTCTTTGCCACTCGAAGCAAGCTAAACGCACATCATTCGTGCTAAAAAATTCAAAATTTTCTCGGCGCTCACGCTTTTATAAATAAGGACATTTAGTTTCTTTGCCACTCGAAGCAAGCTAAACGCACATCATTCGTGTTGAAAAAATCTAAATTTTCGCGCCACTCGCAGCGAGCTGCTCGCGCTTTTATAAATAAGAATACTTATTTAGTTTCTTTGCCGCTCGGAGCAAGCTAATACACAAAATTCGTGCTGAATAATTCAAAATTTTCTCGGCGCTCGCGCTTTTATTAATAAGGACATTTAGTTTCTTTGCCACTCGAAGCAAGCTTAACGCACATCATTCGTGCTGAAAAATTAAAAAATTTCTCGGAGCTCTGGAATTTTTTCCTTTTTCGTTTTTAGTATGGGTTTGAATTGCTTTTTAGGGGGCGCCGTAGAAATCTCGCCCAGGGCGCTGGTAATGTTAAAACCGGCCCTGGGTATGTACACACTGCAGCAAGCCGCGCCCATAGATGCCGGCTGTGTTCAGTTGTCCCGCGGATATTTCGGTTACCTTTTTGATCGAGAATGCGTTACGCATGATCACCCCATGCCGGGGGCCGCGGGGCGGTATGTGGGACTCCCCCGCCGAAGATGGGCGCGGCGGGGATACCCACTAAAAACCGGGGGGTGTTCCTGCGGGACGCCATAATGCCGGGGCAGCGGGTACGCCGAAAGCACTCATCCGCGGCCAATATTTCGATGACCTTGCTTAGCATCAGTAACAGTGTGTATGCATAATGTGTTTTGTCACAGCAAGCGGCCCGCATGAATACTTTATTTTTTGTGCATTCTAAATTCATATTATTAGATAATTGAATTGTCTTTATAAACAGGTTGACATATCAACACGATCCAAAATATTATTTCCAATATTCCTTCACTCTAAATCACCTTCGTTCATTTCAGACGGGCAACGCAGCAGACGCAATGGACGGCTACTACGGGACACTATGGGACGGCACTCTGTTAGAAGTGGCCGTAGCGTTACACGCGAGGCGGGGCGAGGGAGGGCGCCGAGCTCGGGCTGTGAAGGCAGCCGGGGCGCTGGAGCTTAATGCTAACAATAGCGAGGATATACAGAGAGAAGCAGCCGCTACGAGGCGTGCTAGGCTACTGAGAGCTCTGACCAACCAGTATGTTGCATAGATATTGTTACTAGAAGCAATACGTCACATATTTATTTGTGATGTTACAAGAAGACTAGAACGCTAACAATAGTGAGGATATACCTACAGAGAGAAGCGGCCGTTACGAGGCGTGCTAGGCTACTGAGAGCTCTGACCAACCAGTATGTTGCATAGATATTGTTACTAGAAGCAATACGTCACATATTTATTTTTGATGTTACAAAAAAAAAGAATGCTAACAATAGTGAGGATATACAGAGGAAAGCGGCGGAGTGCGCATTACCGGAGGTATGCTCTCGCCGATGATACGCATTGATCCTGCATAACATACGTCATTCTTTGAACCAAAGCGTTTCTACTTTGAACGAGCCAATCAAAGCTAGCCAACTGCCTCCCGCGCCCCGCTATGTTTTGGCGATTTTGTTTTCATAAATAAAATCACATAAGCGAGGTCTGGTTTAGTTTGTGAGAATTGCCAAGCATGTCACAGTGCTATAGTGAAAAAATGTAGAGAAAAGGACTTGTAATAAAGACTGATTGTGAAGGAATACAGTGATATATTATAGAAACTATAGCGTGATTCTGCAGTATAAGTGTTATCATTAGGTACATTTTAATTGTAAATATTGTGTGAATAAAATAAGTTAGTATTACATTTTGGTTGTATCTTCTCTATAAAATCAGACAACAGAAAAAGCTAAAAGTCATATTATTACATCTAGAAATAAAACAATAATTTATATATTCATACAAACTTTAATCAAAAAAACTTTTCTTATTTCTAGAACATTAAAATCTTTAGAAATGGTAAATACATATTATTTGAACGAGAAAACTGTCTTCTCTTACACTAAAAATAACATTGTTATAATACAAGGGCGGATCCAGGATTTGGTTCGGGGGGGTTCTGGGGCCAAGGTGCAGAAAGGCAAAAATATTATAATTTTTACTATGAAAAGTGTGTTTTTAGCTCGCTCTGAACAGTTAGAAAGTTCAAATATCCTTAATAATAAGTGCGCGAGCAGCTAGCTGCTAGCGCCGAGAAAAAAAATATAATCTTGACCATGAAATTTGTGCAAAAATCGTAATTCTACAATGCTTCTTGGGCTTGGGGGGGCCTTGGCCCCCTGAACCCCCCCCCCCCCCCCCCCCCCACTAAATCCGCCTATGTTATAATAGGTACGTGATACCGAATAGTATTTGGTAAATACCATACTACTATATTAAGATACTGGGTTTATAGGGTATATTCCCATTCGCCCCCACATCAATTCCAAGTAGTCGCAGGGTGATGAGGAGTTACCCTATGAGTAAATAAATGCATGGTACCATTTTTGTACACACTGCGTAGTTTTCGAACATTGTTGTTTCATGATTCATGGCACAATACACAGCCTTACAGCTAATGGGACAATAATACGGATGTTGAAAAAATTTGGGAATTTGTTTGTCCATCAATATGATACAAATATTTTTTTACCTATTTAATTACGGAATAATTAAAAAATACATATTGAACAATGTTGACCATGTCAACATCCCTGTTCTACTACTTCTAGCATAATAAAATTTAGTTTCTGGTGCTTCTTAGATAAATCAGGCTTAAGTAACTTCGAGCACTGTTCACTGTATGTTAGAATAAAGCCGCGTCTTAAAGCCGTCTCCAGCTCCTGTTTTGGTTCAAACATTCAACATGAGCATGACAACATCAAAAAAAAAATCTCGGCGATTTTGATGAGTTATATTACGTTGTACGTGCTTTCCATATCCGATAGAAAACATATTGTTGGAGCTAATAAGAAGTAAAATCGCCGACAATTTTTTTTTGACTATTGTCATGCTCATGTTGTGTTTGAACCAAAACAGGAGCCGGAGACGTGGCTTAATAAGCTATATGAGCTTATCTGTGGTATGTTCCAAGGTAGCGCTGACAATTGGGGCAGTAGTGGTCAGCATTCTTAGCGGTGTCTGAAGAATATGGGATGCAGCACAGGCAGCTAAAAAGAATATAATAAGCGATTTATAGGTGGCACTGCATCTGTATCTAATAAGTTGGCTTATTGCCTAACAACACGTGAACGTTTTAACTTTTTTTTTATTCGTTATAGGTTAGCCTTTGACCACGATTTCGCCTGATCTTAAGCGACTATGCGACCTTTTCATCTTCTTGCATTTAACCCTCTAACCGCTGCAGTTGGTGGGGCACGTGCAACCGTACTTTTATAATAGTATCACCCGCCCCACCAAAACGCGATCAGTGGGGTACGTGAACCGCAAAATTATTGACAGTTTCGCCTGCTCCACCAGTGCAAGTGGGGCGGATAGTGGGGGCAAGCGGGAACTACGCGCACTTAGCACTTTCTGGATATTTTTTTTATAAAAATTATTTTATCTGAGTATCGTGGCGTGCCAGCGAGAGGGTCGCCTATGTAAGAGCTTTAACGTAGAACGAACCCAAAAAGATTAAATAAATTATGTGTATTACCATGCCGTACACCACAGAGCAGCCGCGATGTGAGTCTTGGTGTTGTTGGTGTACTTGACGGCTGTCTTGATACTCGCCTTGCAGAACATGCACGTTGTTATAGTGTTCTCAGGGCCCAGCAACATCATCTGGAAAACAAATGACGGTGGTCGAGTTTCTCGTTTAACCAGGTTTTGGTACTGACTGAGCGAGGCAACGTCTGAATTAACTTGCTTGGTTATCATTGCGGCATTCTAGAATGCTCAGCGAGCTAGGTATATACTGCAGCGCATGTGTTATTCCAGGGTCTATGATATCTCTATAATATCAAATTTCAGCTCAATCGGTCCATCGGTTTAGGCGTGAAGAAGTAACAAACATACACTCTCACTTTCGCTTGTATAATATTAGCTTGTGATATATACCTAGGTATCCAAAATTCAGATATGTATAGGTAATCTAACAATAAATCATGACTCATAACCATAACACATCTGCGTATAGTTTTTATCGTGATCTGTTTCTACTATACTAAATGTAACTCTTCGATGCGATGTACTCGAAAAGCTATTTTTACTAGGTAGGTTCGTACCTACTATCTTTATAAACTTGCCTACAATATTTATTTCATAAAAATAATAAGTTAGTTACCACTATCTATTTACTACTTGTCTAAGTCTAAAAAGCTAAAATAGCTGAGGAAAATCAAACAATAATAATACATTCTATAAACGAATCCATTAATTTCCTGAAAACTATAAAATAACTTTACGTGTGAAACTATCGCACCGTTCCCAAGTTCAGTTAGAGTCAGTGGCGGATTTGCCCTAAGGCCCAGTAGGCCCGGGCCTAGAGCGGCCAGATATTAGGGGCGGCCAATCGTGACAAAAAAATCACTGATGACAAGAAATAACTAAAAGTATTTATTTTCTCACCGCTCAGGACACATCTTTTGTAGCCTGAAATATAAAATTTTCTCGGCACTCGCAGCTAGCTGCTCGCGCAATTATAAATAGAATATTATGTATTTTGCTCAGAACGAGCTCATTGCACACAGTACCGGCGTGAGGGTGTGGCGCGGTTGGGCGACCGCCCAGGGCGCCGGATAAAAGGGGCGCCACAGGCTCTATAATGGAACGAATGGGGCGTGGCGCCCCATTCGTTCTGAAAAATTCAATATTCTCGGTGCTAGTAGCAAGCTGCTCGCGCTTTTATAAGAACATTTAGTTTCTTTGCCACTCGAAGGAAGATAAACGCACATTATTCGTGCAGAAAAATTCAAAATTTTCTCGGGGCTCGCAGCGAGCTGCTCGCGCTTTTATAAATGAGAAAATTTACTTTCTTTGCCATTCGAAGCAAGATAAACGCACATCATTCGTGCTGAAAAATTCAAATTTTTTTCGGCGCTCGCAGCGAGTTACTCGCGCTTTTATAAATAAGGACATTTAGTTTCTTTGCCACTCGAAGCTAGCTAAACGCACATCATTCGTGCTGTAAAATATCTAAATTTTCTCGGCGCTCGCAGCGAGCTGCTCGCGCTTTTATAAATAAGAATACTTATTTAGTTTCTTTGCCGCTCGGAGCAAGCTAAACGCACAACATTCGTGCTGAAAAATTCAAAATTTTCTCGGCGCTCGCAGCGAGCTGCTCGCGCTTTTATAAATGAGAACATTTACTTTCTTTGCCACTCGAAGCAAGCTTAACGCACATCATTCGTGCTGAAAAATTTAAAATTTTCTCGAAACTCGCAGCAAGCTGGAAAGGTGGATTTTTTCTAGATACGCCCATGATTTTGCCCATCGGAATCGGCCCAGAAAAAAATCCTGGATTTTTTTCCTTTTTAGTATGGGTTTCAATTGTTTTTTAGGGGGCGCCGTAGAAATCTCGCCCAGGGCGCTAGTAATGTTAAAACCGGCTCTGATTGCACATCTTTTGTAGTCTGAAACGTAAAATTTTCTCGGCGCTCGCAGCAAGCTGCTCGCGCATTACAAGGTTTTTAAAATTTTATTCTATTCGGAACGAGTTTAACGCACACGTTCTTGTCAGAGATATATAACATTTCCTATTTTAGAAATTCAAATTGTAGGTAAACGTTGAAATGTACAAACCTACCTTGTTCACAAGAAAAAAAATTCTGGATCCGCCACTGTTTAACACATTCGGTGCCACCGACTCGCCATGCGAGTTCACGTTCATTTTGTTCGCGAGTCGGTGGCACCGAATGTTTTAAGGAGTAAGTAGGAGTAGACATGTTATATACGACGTAGGTGCAGGTATTACATGGACTGGGGCCTAGGGCGGCCTAGACTGTAAATCCGCCACTGGTTAGAGTCCATAGCCCCAACAGGCCCAACCAATTCACAGTGGGGTTGGGGCCGCCGCCATGGTTCCGAGTTCCGATCCATAGTTCTTGTTTTGGGAAAACGAGGCACCTACCTATATTTCTAAACACTTTTAGAAGGTACATATATCCTAGGTACTAGGTACAAACCTGAGTAGGGTGGGGCATTAGCTGCGGCTGATGTTCCATTGGCACCACCTGAAAACGACTCTAGTCTCAATAAGGACCTCGGAGAGTTCTACAATAAGTATAAAGTAGGTACAAACATATAATAATAATATAATTATTCCAATTCTTGAAGGATACCATAAGGCTATAAGAAGATCAAGGTCCCATTCACTGAACATCGTTCCGCGCACACCGTCATAATGAACGCTTGGCGATACGGCTTTGATTTTTTTTTATTTTTTACGTGATGAAGTAGAAGACGAGCAAGACGCTCTTCTAATGTTAAGAGATAACGCTGCCCATAATCAGTACAGTGCTACTTAGGATTTCACAATGATGTGATATTCTAGGAGCATTGCACCAACGTTTCTTACTCATCGTCATAAGATATGTTAAGACTCTTTGGCCCAGTAATTTCACTAGCTACAGTGCCCTCCTACCGGTGCACAGTAGGTACCTAATGTTTGCACATCACTGCTCAGGCGGTGGAATAACTGGCACTGTTGGGTTACCCACCTAGACGACCTGCTGCAAAGGAAGTCTACGGTATAATCCAGTGGGTCGAGGGTTACTACTATACTAGCCACGGGCCACGGCGCGGCGGCCGGGCCGAAGCCTAACTGCCTACCACCAGTAGATAAAATAGGTATATTGGGTAAGTAGGTACCTACCTAAGTAAATCGTGAGTACTAAGTAGAAAATCTTGCCCCAATATGTATAATTAATTATAGGTACCTACTACCTATACCTAATATTGTAAAGTTTATGCAACGATAAGCTTCGTATGCCCGTGTTATAACTTACCATGGGGGCGTTAGGGCGAATCGCAGGATACAATGGCAGGGAGTCGTTATCGGTTCCCATCTGGCAATAGAAATATATGGTTCATTACCGTGGTACCTACCTATCTTACTGATCTTCCTAATATTATAAACGTGAAAGTTTGCATAGATGTAGGTACCTTGGACCGATTGAGCTGAAATTTGGTATAGAGATAGCTGGCTGGAATAACCCATAGGCTACAGTACCTACAGCGGGTAAAACCACTTTGCACCAATAATCCTGTAGGTAGATATTACTATATCACACAGAGACATAAGAAAACAAAAGCACATTATTATCAAAGTGGCACCCTTATTAAATAACATTTAAAATAGAAGTACGATGTACATGAAGGAAGGATAAAATAATATTATATAAATAATAGTAGGTATGTGCCTACTGCCTACGTAATATAATAATTTATAATAGTTATTGGTCCTCTGATCCTAGTTTGGTTTTGGTAGTCTCGTGATGGGGCTACTGGGAATTCGTATTTCCAGTTGTCCCAAGTCCCGATTCCCAAAGAATGCAACAGGATTAGGGCGACAAAAAATATTTACTGAATATAGAATCCGAATGTAGGTATACCCTATAAAAGCTTCAAATAACAGCAGTTATTAGTAGCATGTATATCTTAACAAACTCATTTGTTTCTGGTTGCCACAAAACATTCGGGGAATTACCAATGACGTAACATGAACCTTGAATTATAGTATAAACATACGAATAATTTTATATCCCTATGGATGCAAATAAAAAAAAAAGTGTTTACATACCCTTGAATATGGTAAAGCCAGTCTACGAGATCAAACGATTAACTCGAAGAAAAGAATGAACAATTGTTCAGGCGTTTGCGCAGTTTGATTAACTCGTTGCTCGAGTTATGCGGTATGCGAGACTCGAGACGTGTAGCCTCAAGGAGCAGTACAAAGCTTTTGTTGTTAACCGGCGATCGGCAGTCGGTGGGTGCCTGATAGGCGCGGGGTCCGGGGTGCGGAAGCATGCTGTAAAACGTGTTGTTAGTATTGCCAGTATATGAATGAAATTCCCCGTACATCTGGAGCAACATCACATAAAAGAGACAGTAAAGACATATCTTTTTGCCGGGTATGGTAGTAAAAAACTCTTATAACAAATCGTCCGAGGCATTTAGCAAAGTGAGTTGGCTCCCTCATTCCCGTGGGTAGTCAATTGCACATAATAAATATGCACATAATAAATATATTGATGATCCATTTATTTACCATCCTATTGTACCTATTCAATACGATATCTGTTGCAGGCAAATCCAAATCCATCCACCCACAAAGGGTCTACGTCCATTTACAATAATTATTATTGTGTTCAATTGCTATTGTATGGTGAGCATCATAAAATAGTTTAAAAAATTAGTTCTGATTCAAACTTTTAGCGAAGCTGGTACGTGTTTAAAAAGGTATAATATAATATGTGTGATGCTGGTATCACTATTGGTTAATAAAGTCAGCTTATGCCGCTGTTTCTAGGGGCAAGCAAGACGCAGGCGGGAGACGGCGGAGCATCGATAAGCGGTGTTCCGAAGCGCGCCGATGATGATTCTAAATTTAAGGTCATTTACAGTTTTAAATACCTACCTAATAAAGAACCGGCTCAGGCATTAATTGGGAACTGGAGACTAAAATGCTTGTTTTAAAATATACTAGCTGCGCCAAACGGTTTTATCTGAAAAATAAACAAGCTTTCCAGCACCTAAGCTATAAAGCTGCTTATGTAGGTAGGTACGCACGACCCTCTCGCTCTTATTGCTGAATAGTAAAATATAAATTCGTAGAATTTACTTCTAGAAATTTGTCTTGTACCTACCTAACTTGTAATAGTCTAGGTACCTATCTAATACGGATAGTGGGTAGTCTATCTTAAATAACAGCAAAGTTTTTCAAAATATATACTTACCTAAGCACTAAGCACCTACCTACTTATAATTTTTAATAACATAGACTTAAAAAAAAGTTTAATTATAATCATAGCTCATGCTCATAGAACAGTCAGTCAAGCTCATTCAAGCTTTCCTCTCCTATAGGTACCTATATAAATATTTCGATGTGCGATGTCCTTGTTCAATTTAAATATTTCTGTTTGGTATTTCCTCATGGTGCACAGACACTAAGTAGGTATACTATGTTTCTAAGCTCGTCTTGTACTGTAATGTGTGTATTGTTTTTGCGGAGGCCAAGACTCAGTTTGGATCACTGAACCATAAAACGTTTTGTGGGGGTTTGAATTTCTTAATACTTAAGGTACGTTCGGGTATTACCGGATGGATTTCTGACCAGTTGCAAGAGCCAGACAAAAAAATTATTTTCTCGACATTAGTTATAGTTAGATTATAGATATATGGCGCAAAATGTTAAGGGAAAAACATAGTTTATGCACGAATTTTGCTGGTTTTAATAACTCAGTGATTCCGACTGTGCACATCTGCAAAGATTGGATATTTTTTTTTTGCGCATGTTAAAAAAAAGCATCAAGGGGTAAGTTCGGACATTGATTTAAAGTAGCTTCTAGTGCTTGGAGAATAATGCCCATAATATAAATGCATTCGATCTTTCACATACTTAACATTAATATAGAAATTATTTATAAATTCCTACTCATATAGATGTTCTGATCAATTGTTTTTGTTTTTGGTCCTGAGCGTCCGATGTTACCCCGGATACAATAAATAGATAATTTTATGATTCTCAAACTTTTTTCTAACGCACGGGAAAGATCGGATGTTCGCACTATTTACCAAGGTGACGTAATTTTCCACCGCGGCGGGGTCCTTCTTTACTCACAGCCCCGCCGCAATGGCGTCCCGTATCCCGGCAACGGGTGTTCCTACTAAAAAAACATTGCCAAAACGAAAAAGTTTTACAATCACTTTCCATTATTAAAGTAGGTAAAGATCGGATGAAACTATCCGATCTTCACTTGAAAGGGGCAACACCGGATCTTTGTTTACATAAACTTTAGGATAATATAGGTCAGATATAGTAAAATAACAGACCATAAAACGGGGTATTTTAACCAAATAATAACAAAAGACGGTTTCTATTTACCATAAACACAAATAAAAGTTTAAGGGGCAAGAACGGATGGCCATAAAAATTGAAAAATTACGTTTTTATTTTCAGTGGCGCGTAAAAAATGTCTGCCTTGTTGTAGCGACTAGCGACAACTATCAGTCGAGGCAGACTGAAATGGCGCTGTGTAAAATGTTGCCAGCCTTAGAAAATATACTCAAATTCATTTGAAATTCAATTCATACGGTCTTAACCCACGTCCGATCTTACCCGAACATACCTTATATTATAAGTAGGTACAATTATTATTATTTACTTATGTTTAAACTGAATTATTATCCTGCTGTTATTTATATAATTACCTTATTTTACTAAACTAGCTTATGCTCGCAGCTTTGCCAAAATACTTTTTTAGCGGAGGACTACGTCAAAACTTATACGTGGGTACTGGGTACCTAGTCCATATTTCAACCCAATTCGTTCTAGCAGTTCGGCGGTTTGTGCTGTGCGTTGATGGATCAGTCAATCAGTCACTCTTTCCTTTTATATAATTATTTAGATTTATGTTTAAACAGGAAAATAAATGAATATAGAAACCGACTAAAGCTGGAAAGATCTAAATATTATATTATTATGTATTATTGTTCACACACTTAGCATAGTAGGTAGTTCCTCTTAATTTTAGAAATAGTAAGATAGTCGCTCAGGGTCGTTCCTGGTGCAAAGAATGTCCATTGCCATACAACGTGGAAACGCAGCAAGTGTTATGGGCACCTTTCCATCAGGAACGGCTCGGAGCGGTCTTTTTGACAATTTATAATTTTAAATTTTCGATATATTAGATTAGTAGTTTTGGTTAGATATTGTTTCCTTATTTATAAGTAGCATTTTATTTTTAATTATATAAATTAATTAATTAATTTTAGAAATTATAATATTATTAGTGTCGGAAGTCGGAAGTAAAGAATAGAAACGAGTGTATACTACGCGTACGTCCCCTCCCTATTCTTAAAAAAATCTATTCGTCCAAAGGTTGGTAGTGCGGTCCCCAATACAAAAAAAATTAACTTCCGTGGGACACATCTCCGCCATACGAATTATTGGTATGTACTTATTCGGCATATTTTCCTGAACACGAAAAGTGCGGTAGTCACTTCCTAAGTGTATGGAGAGGGTAGTTATGACGTCACAAAGATGGCCGCCGGGCTATTCTATTGTGCGGGTTATTTAAATATCTACTGAACCGATTTACTTAAATAGGGTGTCAAATGAAAGGTTATTAAATAAGCTTTATTTTATTCTTAAGAACTATCAACGTGATATAAGTACCAAAGGAAATATTTCCAAAAAACATAATTTGTAAAAAAAAAAAATTTCGTCTTATGTTTATAACTTGGTAACCGTTAGGATAATGCAAATATAGGTTATTATAAAATATTTAGTTCCTTTCATCAGCTTTCTAAAAAACCTTTAATCATTACAATAAAGCTATAAACAACGGAACTGCAGCCGTTTGAATGAGCCTCGGTAGCGCTGAACTCATAGCGGTAGCCAAGACATTAGACGGGTTTTCTATAGAATGATAATAGAATTTTGAATAAAAAGCATGTGCGATAGTAATGAAAATATAAAATAATATTCAAGTAAGCTGCTATCTATTCATAAGTTGTATTTAGAAGTTTTTTCTGATGTGATCAGCATAATTATAAGAAGGCATGTATGTGTTTATACTAAACTTACTGAAAAAGTTATTAAAAATAAAAACATAATTTTATCTAATTATTAATGTCCTCAATCTGATCTGTATTTTCTAAATAATTATACTGGTTATAACATTTTAACCGACATGACATATCCCTTCTAAGCACTTTTGTTTTTTGTCATTACATCCACAACGGGATGAACGGCAACAAGCTTAACATTGACATGATATAAGTTCGAGGTCTTTCAATGAGATTGAATTTACGGATGAAGTAACTGGCAATAAAAGATTAGTATCCTCGATCATCCAGCCACAGCCTATGAGTTCAGGAAGCGTGGCCTTTGCTACGTTCGCGTTCTGCCAACATAACGTCTGGTAGTTCGATCTTAGCGCATGCTTTCGAAAGGCTTTTCGTGTCGGCGGTAACTTATCAAGTTCTTTGATGTTCTGGAACATTATTGCTCTTAAATTGGCTATCCAGTTCTTGGTATACAAACAAGAAACCCGGACTAGGTTTCTTGTTTGTATACATACATAAGAATGACAAATCTTGAAAAAATTGTTCGTCTGTAAGCTGTTGTGGGCTTACATCATAATTTGAAAGGAGTTGATAATGTTTTTGAAAAATCGGCCAGCTTAATTTTTTTGTGTGACCTGACAACGCGCTCGCAGCGTCACAAGTCACACCCAGTTAGATTGTAATAAAACAGCAATGATTTCCTCTGATTTCATTGATCATTTGAGAGGTACTCAAGAAGAAGCTGATACCCGTTTCATACTACATGGGATTAATAATTATAAACAATCGGGCTTTGAACGGTTAATAGTAATGACGTGCTACTCCTCGTTCTGCACTTCTCTGAGGAATTACCAAATGTTGTGTGGATTAAATCCGGTACTAGCAAAAAACCAAAATTTATTAACGTTAATAATATATATATAACGTTAATAATTCGCAAAAAAGTGGCGTCGTTGGTGAGGAGAGTGCGAGGGAGTCACAACAGCATCCTGAAGATGGTCGCTGAGGACCCTTGGGCACCTTTACTGAGACACCTTGTTAGGGTGATGGTCAGATGAGAATTTTTATCTGGCCTCATCTGGACAAGGTGTCTAGATAATTGTATAATATTAAAAAATTAGATCAGATTGTTACTAACCCTAGTCTGTAAGTTTTTATTTTAAGTACTAACCCATGGGCCATTGTTGTCTAAATAAATAAAGAAATATATACTAGTGCCGCAGGGCAACTTATGGCGAGCTGTTGGGGAGTAGTGGCCCCACGCCCGGGACCCGAGTGCTCCAGGGGGAGGATCCTGTTCCTCATCTTCGGCTTGCCTTCATTGGCCGGCCAGAGTGGAATCGCGAGAGCTGCATGCTCAGAGGGAGGATGTGAAGCATAAGTAGCGAGTTGGCCTTTTACGTGTTTAAAGTCCAGGGACACCTCTCCCCCTATAGCCACTTGCACGTTGCCCTTATTGTCGGTTATTTAATGCCGGCCTTTATGGGGGCCCGTTTAGTGAGTGGCGAGTCATCACCTGCCTATATAAATATTTCCTAATGGGACGGAAATGGCAGGTGCCGTAGTCTTAAGCAATAGCCTCATTAACCATCCATTTAGAATACACATCCATAGCCTAGTTCAAGTGGTTTCCATTAATTACTGTCTTTGAGCCAATTTTGTATAGATGGACTCACCACAGATAGACTCCGATAAGTGTCACCCATCACATTTATAGTAAAAGCCCAAAGAGGCCTCTGCGCGTTGGACTTTTTTGTCTCCGTGTACGCCTATAAAAAGGCCCGGGTTCAGCCCGTGTTTAAGAGCGACATATATATACTAGAAAACATGACAACCGATAAGAGGAATCATTGCTGGCTTATCACACTCTAACTGGGTGTGAAACTACGAGCGCGTTGTCAGGTCACACAAAAAAATCAAGCTGGCCGATTTTCCAAAAACATTATCAACTCCTTTCAAATTTTGGTGTAACCCCACAGCGTAAAGAAGAACAATTTTGTAACGCTGAAAGATTTGTCATTCTTATGTATACAAACAAGAAACCCAGTCCGGGTTTCTTGTTTGTATACCAAGAACTGGATAGCCAATTTATGAGCAATAATGTTCCAGAACATCAAAGAACTTGATAAGTTACCGCCGACACGAAAAGCCTTTCGAAAGCATGCGCTAAGATCGAACTACCAGACGTTATGTTGGCAGAACGCGAACGTAGCAAAGGCCACGCTTCCTGAACTCATAGGCTGTGGCTGGATGATCGAGGATACTAATCTTTTATTGCCAGTTACTTCATCCGTAAATTCAATCTCATTGAAAGACCTCGAACTTATATCATGTCAATGTTAAGCTTGTTGCCGTTCATCCCGTTGTGGATGTAATGACAAAAAACAAAAGTGCTTAGAAGGGATATGTCATGTCGGTTAAAATGTTATAACCAGTATAATTATTTAGAAAATACAGATCAGATTGAGGACATTAATTAGATAAAATTATGTTTTTATTTTTAATAACTTTTTCAGTAAGTTTAGTATAAACACATACATGCCTTCTTATAATTATGCTGATCACATCAGAAAAAACTTCTAAATACAACTTATGAATAGATAGCAGCTTACTTGAATATTATTTTATATTTTCATTACTATCGCACATGCTTTTTATTCAAAATTCTATTATCATTCTATAGAAAACCCGTCTAATGGCTTGGCTACCGCTATGAGTTCAGCGCTACCGAGGCTCATTCAAACGGCTGCAGTTCCGTTGTTTATAGCTTTATTGTAATGATTAAAGGTTTTTTAGAAAGCTGATGAAAGGAACTAAATATTTTATAATAACCTATATTTGCATTATCCTAACGGTTACCAAGTTATAAACATAAGACGAAATTTTTTTTTTTTACAAATTATGTTTTTTGGAAATATTTCCTTTGGTACTTATATCACGTTGATAGTTCTTAAGAATAAAATAAAGCTTATTTAATAACCTTTCATTTGACACCCTATTTAAGTAAATCGGTTCAGTAGATATTTAAATAACCCGCACAATAGAATAGCCCGGCGGCCATCTTTGTGACGTCATAACTACCCTCTCCATACACTTAGGAAGTGACTACCGCACTTTTCGTGTTCAGGAAAATATGCCGAATAAGTACATACCAAAATTTCGTATGGCGGAGATGTGTCCCACGAAAATCGTTATTTGAAGACTTTTTTGCAAATGGGTCTCGTACTATATGGTTGCTAGGAAGAAATTTCTTTAATAAGGCCGCCCATTGCGGGCCTATAAAATCTTAAGTAATTAATTAATTTTTTCTTTAGTAATTCTTTAAGTACATACTTTTTGTCTAAATTGGTCACAACAATAATAGTACCTACTTATTTCGAGTACCTAGTTCCCGCCTGCCCCACCAACCGCCCCACTGATGGGGCAAGTGAGACTGCTGAGATTTTTTGTGTCATGTGCCCCACTACTACGTTACGTTTACGTTTTGGTGGGGCAGGTGATCTACATACCTGAAACTCTGAAACCAGATAGTCTGACTATATCTGAGATAGAGTAATGGCAATGCAAGACCATGGTAATAGGTAGTTGTTATGTCTCCAATGGCCCCTTTTTTGTTTCAGTACCTATTTATTGGGGAATCCAGTCACAGCAGGTGTCATAAATTCACACATACATAGGTATAAAAAAACTTATTATGTGTTTTTCAATTATTTTATTACAAGAAAAATAAGGCGATATTAAAAACTAAAATAACAAAGTACCTATTCAGTTAGTTTAGTATAAGGGACAGTAGATGCCCCTAAAAAATCAAACGGATCTAATACCTAGATAGTGACAAACTAAATATATCTCTATCAATATTTAAATGTCTTTAGCATATGAGTTTAGTAGCCCTAAAAAAAAATAATACCTACACCTACTTAGATCGACCTATTTACTTAAGTAGGTACCTTTTTTGAACCTATTTACTAAGTAGTATCAAGAAACCTAGACAGGTTGGTTTCGTGATTCGGGGTAGACTTCTGTATTCGTGTATGCTACCGCCTGAGCAGTAATGTGCAAACATTACTTACTGTGCTCCGGTGGGAGGGCACTGTCCACTGTAGTTAGTGAAATTACTGCGCTAAGAGTCCTAACATCTTATGACTATTGAGTAAGAAGTGTTTTTGCAGTGCACCTAGATTTGCACATCATTGTGAAATTCTAGGGTACCTAGCACTGTGCTGATTATGGGCAGCGTTATCTCTTAACAACAGGAGAGCGTCTTGTTCGTCTTCTTACTTCTTCACGTAAAAAAATACTAAGCACTTAGGTTACAAAAATTAGATATTTATTTAATAAGCACAGGTACCTACAGGTTATAGGTAAGATCCAGAAAACTTTCACAATCACAACAATGGGGACAGGGCATCGAGGACATATCCAAGGACAGGGTTACGACTTACGATAAAGAATAGAAAAACTACATAATATTTGGCACCTACTTATTACGAGTTACGATACATAAATGGGTATAATAATAAGATTTCAGATATTCACAGTGTTTAGATTAGAAACATTCCAGCGGTTCAGTGTTTGGATTAGTTTGTGAAGAGCACAACAATTAAAAAGTCAAAAATTTAAATCTTTAAAAGTCCGTCATTAAATAGGTAGGTACATAATGAGAAATATTAAACATGTAAGTACTTTTTGGTTTGTAAATAAAATAAAAAATAGCTACGATATAACACGTATGACTATTAAATGATGCACGCTGTGACATCAAGATTCCCCACCGAGTAACTTTTGTCCAATATCTGGGCCGTTTCTTATTAAATCTACAAAGCAAAAAATGTTATCAAATATTTTTAACAATATCTACGTGACGGACAAACAATATTTGGAAACATCCTTATTAAAACTACGATTAGTTAATTACGAAATATTGTATGATGACGTCACGAAGCTTATCTACGGTATGTGCCCAGGTAGCGGAAGCACAGAGGGCAGTAATGATCCACGTTCTTAGCCGAGTCCGTCGAGTATGGAATGCAGCAACACATGCAACTGAAACAAAACAAAAATCATTTTTGATGGTGAGCTTCGGCCCACTGGACAAAACTGTGTAGACAAGCGGTCATCATGACCGTGTCGGAAAGTCGGATTTCCGACACGATGTACAGTGAATCCACAGTATTGGCTACGACATGTAAAACACTTGAATCCAGAGTCAAAATTGAGTTCATTACTTGCTTATACCTCCTCATTAATATGAGCAAAATAACAAACGCAGCAATGTACAATGTACATGGACGAGCAAGACGCTCTCCTGATGGTAAAAGATAATGCTGTCCATAATTAGTAGTGCTACCCAGTATTTTATAAGGGTAAAATTCTGGGTGCACTGCGCCGCAGCGCCAACGCTTCTTACTTGATAGTCAAAAAATGTTAAGACTCTTCAGCCCAATAATTTCACTAGTAACAGTGCCCTCCTACCGAAGCACAGCAATGTTTGCACATCACTGATTAAGGCGGTAGAATAACTGGCACTCTGGCACTGTTGGGGTACCCAATTACCCACCTAGTCGACCTTCTGCAAAGGAAGTCTACCCCCTGTAATAACATAATAACTATTATTTAGCACACAACATAATTTTCTCAGTTACTTACCATTTAGCGCACCAAAGAGCGCCAGCGATGTGAGTCAAAGTATTGTTAGTTAGCTTAACGCTGGTATTAACGACTACTCGGCAGTAAACGCAAGTGGTACAGGTGCTTTCAGGGCCCAGCAGCATTGTCTGAGTCTAGAACAATGATAAACTTTAAATTAAAACAAATCCAAATTATTTTAATATTCTCCTTCTTCTAGAATCGAAATGGTTTTTTTAGATATTCTTCTCTTCTAACTGCTTGAACCAGTAAGTCAAAGATTTCGATATCGTTGCAGTAAGTAGACAGAGCTTCATAGCTAAAGCTCTGTCATTGGTCTTAGTGAGATCATGCATTGTGCAGCTCTACGGCATTGAAAGAGGTGGTCCATCGATATTTTGATTATCGCAAGATTCTCTTGTTACAAGTAAATCTTGCGTATTTACTACAAGTAACTTGTAGTGAATACAAATTATGGTTTACGCGACAGGCTTTTAATTTTAATAACCGTTGAGTAGCGTTTTACCCGCTGCTGTACTGTAGCCTATAGTACGGTCCCCAATACAAAAAAAATAAACTTCCGTGGGACACATCTCCGCCATACGAATTATTGGTATGTACTTATTCGGCATGTTTTCCTGAACACGAAAAGTGCGGTAGTCACTTCCTAAGTGTATGGAGGGGGTAGTTATGACGTCACAAAGATGGCCGCCGGGCCTATTCTATTGTGCGGGTTATTTAAATATCTACTGAACCGATTTACTTAAATAGGGTGTCAAATGAAAGGTTATTAAATAAGCATTATTTTATTCCTAAGAACTATCAACGTGAAATAAGTACCAAAGGAAATATTTCCATAAAACATAATTTCTAAAAAAATAATTTTTCGTCTTATGTTTATAACTTGGTAACCGTTAGGATAATGCAAATATAGGTTATTATAAAATATTTAGTTCCTTTCATCAGCTTTCTAAAAAAACCTTTAATCATTACAATAAAGCTATAAACAACGGAACTGCAGCCGTTTGAAAGAGCCTCGGTAGCGCTGAACTCATAGCGGTAGCTAAACCATTAGACGGGTTTTCTATAGAATGATAATAGAATTTTGAATAAAAAGCATTTGCGATAGTAATGAAAATATAAAATATATATATTTAAGTAAGCTGCTACCTATTCATAAGTTGTATTTACAAGTTATTTTCTGGTGTGATCAGCATAATAATAAGCAGGTATGTATGTGTTGTACTAAATTTACTGAAAAAATTATTAAAAAGAAAAACATTATTTTATCTAATTAATGTCCTCAATCTGATCTGTATCTTCTAAATAATTATACTGGTTATAACATTTGTAACCGACATGACATATCCCTTCTAAGCACTTTTGTTTTTTGTCATTACATCCACAACGGGATGAACGGCAACTAGCTTTACATTGACATAATATAAGTTCGAGGTCTTTCAATGAGATTGAATTTACGGATGAAGTAACTGGTAATAAAAGATTAGTATCCTCGATCATCCAGCCACAGCCTATGGGTTCAGGAAGCGTGGGCTTTGCTACGTTCGCGTTCTGCCAACATAACGTCTGGTAGTTCGATCTTAGCGCATACTGTCGAAAGGCTTGTCGTGTCGGCGGTAACTTATCAAGTTCTTTGATGTTCTGGAACATTACTGCTCTTAAATTGTTTAGGCTATCCAGTTCTTGGTATACAAACAAGAAACCCGGACTGGGTTTCTTGTTTGTAATACAAACAAACACACAAACTTTGTATACATAAGAATGACAAATCTTTCAGCGTTACAAAATTGTTCGTCTGTACGCTGTGGGCTTACACCAAAATTTGAAAGTTGATAATGTTTTTGGAAAATCGGCCAGCTTGATTTTTTTGTGTGACCTGACAACGCGCTCGTAGGGTCACACCCAGTTAGAGTGTGATAAGCCAGCAATGATTTCCTCTTATCGGTTGTCATGTTTTCTAGTATATATGTCGCTCTTAAGCACGGGCTGAACCCGGGCCTTTTTATAGGCGTACACGGAGACAAAATAGTCCAACGCGCAGATGCCCCTTTGAGCTTTTACTATAAATGTGATGGGTGACACTTATCGGAGTCTATCTGTGGCGAGTCCATCTATACAAAATGGGCTCAAAGAGAGTAATTAATGGAAACCACTTGAACTAGGCTATGGATGTGTATTCTAAATGGATGGTTAATGAGGCTATTGCTTAAGACTACGGCACCTGCCACTTCCGTCCCATTAGGAAATATATAGGCAGGCAGTGGCGGATTTGCCCTAAGGCCCAGTAGGCCCGGGCCTAGAGCGGCCAGATATTAGGGGCGGCCAATCGTGACAAAAAAATCACTGATGACAAGAAATAACTAAAAGTATTTATTTTCTCACCGCTCAGGACACATCTTTTGTAGCCTGAAATATAAAATTTTCTCGGCACTCGCAGCTAGCTGCTCGCGCAATTATAAATAGAATATTATGTATTTTGCTCAGAACGAGCTCATTGCACACAGTACCGGCGTTAGGGTGGGGCGCGGTTGGGCGACCGCCCAGGGCGCCGGATAAAAGGGGCGCCACAGGCTCTATAATGGAACGAATGGGGCGTGGCGCCCCATTCGTTCTGAAAAATTCAATATTCTCGGTGCTAGTAGCAAGCTGCTCGCGCTTTTATAAGAACATTTAGTTTCTTTGCCACTCGAAGGAAGATAAACGCACATTATTCGTGCAGAAAAATTCAAAATTTTCTCGGGGCTCGCAGCGAGCTGCTCGCGCTTTTATAAATGAGAAAATTTACTTTCTTTGCCATTCGAAGCAAGATAAACGCACATCATTCGTGCTGAAAAATTCAAATTTTTTTCGGCGCTCGCAGCGAGTTACTCGCGCTTTTATAAATAAGGACATTTAGTTTCTTTGCCACTCGAAGCTAGCTAAACGCACATCATTCGTGCTGTAAAATATCTAAATTTTCTCGGCGCTCGCAGCGAGCTGCTCGCGCTTTATAAATAAGAATACTTATTTAGTTTCTTTGCCGCTCGGAGCAAGCTAAACGCACAACATTCGTGCTGAAAAATTCAAAATTTTCTCGGCGCTCGCAGCGAGCTGCTCGCGCTTTTATAAATGAGAACATTTACTTTCTTTGCCACTCGAAGCAAGCTTAACGCACATCATTCGTGTTGAAAAATTTAAAATTTTCTCGAAACTCGCAGCAAGCTGGAAAGGTGGATTTTTTTCTAGATACGCCCATGATTTTGCCCATCGGAATCGGCCCAGAAAAAAATCCTGGATTTTTTTCCTTTTTAGTATGGGTTTCAATTGTTTTTTAGGGGGCGCCGTAGAAATCTCGCCCAGGGCGCTGGTAATGTTAAAACCGGCTCTGATTGCACATCTTTTGTAGTCTGAAACGTAAAATTTTCTCGGCGCTCGCAGCAAGCTGCTCGCGCATTACAAGGTTTTTAAAATTTTATTCTATTCGGAACGAGTTTAACGCACACGTTCTTGTCAGAGATATATAACATTTCCTATTTTAGAAATTCAAATTGTAGGTAAACGTTGAAATGTACAAACCTACCTTGTTCACAAGAAAAAAAATTCTGGATCCGCCACTGTTTAACACATTCGGTGCCACCGACTCGCCATGCGAGTTCACGTTCATTTTGTTCGCGAGTCGGTGGCACCGAATGTTTTAAGGAGTAAGTAGGAGTAGACATGTTATATACGACGTAGGTGCAGGTATTACATGGACTGGGGCCTAGGGCGGCCTAGACTGTAAATCCGCCACTGTAGGCAGGTGATCACTCGCCACTCACTCTCACTAAACGGGCCCCCATAAAGGCCGGCATTAAATAGCCGACAAGAAGGGCAACGTTGGTGCAAGTGGCTATAGGGGGAGAGGTGTCCCTGGACTTTAAACACGTAAAAGGCCAACTCGCTACTTATGCTTCACATCCTCCCTCTGATCATGCAGCTCTCGCGACTCCACTCTGGCCGGCCAATGAAGGCAAGCCGGAGATGAGGAACAGGATCCTCCCCCGGGAGCACTCGGGTCCCGGGCGTGGCGCCGCTACTCCCCAACAGCTCGCCAAAAGTTGCCCTGCGGCACTAGTATGTTATAAACGTTATAAATGTTGTTGTGTATGTTGTTTATTAATGTTATAAATGTTGGTTTTTTGCTAGTACCGGATTTAATTCACAAAAATTAAGCTGGCAAATTTTTCAAAAACATTATCAACTCCTTTCAAATTATGATGTTAGCCCACAGCTTACAGACGAACAATTTTGTAACGCTGAAAGATTTGTCATTCTTATGTATACAAACAAGAAACCCAGTCCGAGTTTCTTGTTTGTATACCAAGAACTGGATAGCCTAAACAATTTAAGAGCAGTAATGTTCCAGAACATCAAAGAACTTGATAAGTTACCGCCGAAACGACAAGCCTTTCGACAGCATGCGCTTAGATCGAACTACCAGACGTTATGTTGGCAGAACGCGAACGTAGAAAAGCCCACGCTTCCTGAACCCATAGGCAGTGGCTGGATGATCGAGGATACTAATCTTTTATTGCCAGTTACTTCATCCGTAATTTCAATCTCATTGAAAGACCTCGAACTTATATCATGTCAATGTAAAGCTGGTTGCCGTTCATCTCGTTGTGAATGTAATGACAAAAAACAAAAGTGCTTAGAAGGGATATGTCATGTCGGTTACAAATGTTATAACCAGTATAATTATTTAGAAGATACAGATCAGATTGAGGACATTAATTAGATAAAATTATGTTTTTATTTTTAATATTTTTTTCAGTAAGTTTAGTACAACACATACCTACTTATTATTATGCTGATCACATCAGAAAAAACTTCTAAATACAACTTATGAATAGATAGCAGCTTACTTAAATATTATTTTATATTTTCATTACTATCGCAAATGCTTTTTATTCAAAATTCTATTATCATTCTATAGAAAACCCGTCTAATGGTTTAGCTACCGCTATGAGTTCAGCGCTACCGAGGCTCTTTCAAACGGCTGCAGTTCCGTTGTTTATAGCTTTATTGTAATGATTAAAGATTTTTTAGATAGCTGATGAAAGGAACTAAATATTTTATAATAACCTATATTTGCATTATCCTAACGGTTACTAAGTTATAAACATAAGACGAAAAATTATTTTTTTAGAAATTATGTTTTTTGGAAATATTTCCTTTGGTACTTATTTCACGTTGATAGTTCTTAGGAATAAAATAATGCTTATTTAATAACCTTTCATTTGACACCCTATTTAAGTAAATCGGTTCAGTAGATATTTAAATAAACCGCACAATAGAATAGACCCGGCGGCCATCTTTGTGACGTCATAACTACCCCCTCCATACACTTAGGAAGTGACTACCGCACTTTTCGTGTTCAGGAAAACATGCCGAATAAGTACATACCAAAAATTCGTATGGCGGAGATGTGTCCCACGAAAATCGTTATTTGAAGACTTTTTTGCAAATGGGTCTCGTACTACTATGTGTTATTCCAGGGTCTAAACTATCTCTATACCAAATTTCAGCTCAATCGCTCCACCCGTTTAGGCGTGAAAGAGGAACAAACATACATCCATACATTCTTACAAACTTTCGCGTTTATAATATTAGTAAGTTCAAGTAAAGCCGCGTCTCCAGCTCCTGTTTCAACCTCCTGTTTCAAACATTCAACATGAGCATGACAACATCCAAAAAAAATCTCGGCGATTTTGACTTCTTGTTTGCTCCAACAATATTTTTTCGTTGGTGTAGTAGTTGTACGTGTTTTCCATATCCGATGGAAAGCACGTACAACACAACATAATATCAATATTCATCAAAATCGCCGAGAATTTTTTTGGATGTTGTCATGTCATGCTCATGTTGAAAGTTTGAGCCAAAAAAGGGGCTGGAGACGCGGCAGATGATTATCGTGATTCGCTGAGGTTGGAAGGTTGGAAGATTGTTAGGCAAATTACCATCTTCCAAGATGACGAGTGACGGTTGCAGTGCAGGGATGCAAAGTAAGTATATAAGCTACTGATAATACTTTGAAGGGCTTCGTCACAGAATATAATATTATAAACTTCGTATTGCCTGCGACATATACATACATATTATCAACTTCATCAGTACATCAAGTGCCTATCTATACAAATATTTTGCAATGCACTGTTTGTATATCATTCAACATTCGTTTCCTGTAAGCTACGAGTAGCTACTTGCTACCCATATTATTACGAAACATGATAGGTATCAAGTAGATATCAAGTGACGAGTGACGAGTGATTTATTAAGGTTTGTTATGGTTATAACTTATAACATTCCATAGCATAGAAGTTCCTATAATATAGGGTCATTTCGCTGGTTTGCGACCAATTAGTGGAGTTATCCACTTTAGGTTAGCTTATTAATATGAAAAATATTCTTGACAGTTGTGAAAAATCTTTCTTGCGGATCTATACATGATCAAGTTTTATTTAAAAAATTAAAAAGTAGTAGTAATAGTATTAAAATTTGAAGAAAAAAAATGTTTTCTCCAAAAGTAGCTATTTCACTAGTTTGCGGCCACTTTTGTTAATATGCGACCACCCTCATCTTAGTTTACGGCCACTAAAATTCTAACAAAATGTCGATAATTATTTTATTTAATAAAATAAAATGAATTATATCTTCATTTATAGACTCCCCCCTCTCCTTTCCCTTCTTTTTGAAATGTTCTATTGTATTTTTTTCCATATTATTCAAAATATTTTATTTTAAAAACCATGCTTAAAATCGAGGAACCTCATCATGATTGTCAAGCCATATCGTCCCACTGCTGGGCAAAGGCCTCCTCCCCTTCGTGCCATGCAACTCTATCCTGAGCAGTTCGCATCCAAGTTTTTTCTCCGATCGCTGTGATGTCATCAACCCAGTGTCGCCAGACTGTAAAATCCAGCAACGCATCGACGCATTGGGATCTATGGTGTTTACCCCTGCTTTATCATTTCCTACTCTTCGAAGAAGTCGATAATTAAAGCGGTGACCCCACTAAGTTCTACTTCTCTCTCTTACTATGCTGGCTATTGATAGTGCATGCTTACAGACCCTAACTTGGTCGTTTGCTGATCCTCTTCTGAGAAGTCCATCACCCTTCTCATTCTCTTATATACCAACATGGCCCGGTACCCAAACTTGTACTCTGTTGCTGCAGCCTTCTTTGTTCAGAGCCTTCGCAGCATCCAAGACTAGTTTTGAGCTGAGGAACGAGGAGTCTACAGAAACTTAAGGCCTTGACTGTTACTGAGAATATAGATATGATCTTATCTTTCACATTCCTCTTTATGTTTTCTTCAGCGCATGCTATAATGGCATACATCTCCGACCAAAAAACGATATGGCATGGCATACGCTGACCAACACATAGTAAAACCCTTATAGCTTTTTCTGTCACCTTCTTGGCGTGCAGATTCCATGTGAGCTCCATCGTTACCCATAGATCATTCCAACTCCGTGCCGAATTAAAGTGACTTTTCACTTTCACCATTCTTCCATTATCTTTAGAGCCTGTAGCAAAATTCTGGATACAATATCTAGAAATTCGTCATTGATCATTACCACTATAATAACATCTGCGTATCCCACAGCATATCATGTTCCACTGTTTAATTTTGTAAGGAAGGAACCATACACCTTATTTTTTTTATACAAAATAGGCCTACGTTTGACCACATCCCACCTGATTTAAAGTGAAAATGCGGTCGACGATGGATCACGTATGATGCCTAGAAAGGTACCTATTCACTCGTGCCTTGAAGATCCCAAGTTGTACCGCTCGGGAAACACGGATGACGGCAAAGTGTTCCAAATGCGACCAGTTCTCATCAGAAACGACGAAGCAAAACGCTTGGTGCGGGTTGTTGGTAGCGCGACTAAGTAGGGATGCCGCATTGCCGTCTGCCGTGACGTCCGTCGATAGAATGGGCCTGGAGGAATTAGTGCGTGTAATTCCTGCGCACACTCTCCAAAATGAATCCTATAGAAGACCGTTAGCGAAGCGACCATTCTACGACGTTCAAGGCTCTGCAGCCGAGATTCCGTAAGCTTTTGGTCACCTACTAGCTTTTTGGCACGTCTCTCAATTGACTCCAGTGCCTGAAGCTGGTACTTGCAGCACCATCCAAAAGATGAGAACAGTACTCCAAACACGACCGGACTTGTGCTTGGTACAGCGTTAGCAGCTGTCCCGGTGTGAAGTATTGCCTCACCTTTGCTAGAATATCCAGCTTCCTGGCGGTCAATTGAGCCTTAGATTCGATGTAACTCCCGAAATTAAGGTCAGGCGTGAGAGTAACTCCTAGTAACACAAGCTGGTTAGTTATCGGTAAAGAAACATTTTGGAAAGAAGGAGCTTCAATGAATCGACTTCTTTTAGCGGTAAATAGACACGCCTGGGTTTTTGTAGCATTAAACTAAACCAAATTAGCTACTCCCCAATCGGAAACAGCTTCTAAGGCCAAGCTCATACGCTCAACCATGACTTCCCTGCATGACTGGACTTCATCTCCGTTGGCCTATCACCACCAACCCTCCCTACCTATTCACCTATTAGTTTCTCCCCGTCTTTCCCTTGTACTCTTATATTTAAATTCGTCAACTCTTTTAACCTTCTACATATTTTTTCTTATACCGAATCCTCCTGCACGGTTATCTCTCAGAGCTAATTCGTATTTTAACTCAGTCTCATTTTTCTTAAGTGTTGAGCACATTCTTTAACACAAACTGCAATAATATGAACTTAATTCAAGTGGTCGTATAATGAAGGCATCAAATGACCACATTCAGTAAGCGGTCATTAATTTCCCATACATTTTGAGGCGGTCGCAAAATGACGTTCATCCAAGTTGCAAACTAACGTCTTGACGTTAGTTTGCGACCTGGATGTGGATGTGTGGAGTATTTGTACTATTTACGAATATTTAGATGGCCGCAAACTAATTAAACTAAAGAAGCCATTTAGCAAATGTGAAAAACGTTAACTGAATTATAATAGCTTCAATATTATGGAAACAAGAAGGAAATAAAAAAGTAAACCGAGTAGTCCGTTTGCGACCATATGGCCGCAAACTAAAATTTCATTTATAATTATATTTTAGTTCGCGACCACTAATTATTTTACCTATTTTTAAATAATTTTGTTTAAAAAATTGTTAAAATACGTTAAAAAACTATTATTAAAGCAATTTAAACACTATCACTCAGTAATACATGGATAAATCATGATATACTTACTCCGAATGCATCACGTGCTCACTATTTTTTTTGTAATTTTGTACGAAACTAAACACGCTTAGTGTAAACACAAAAATCAAAAGTGATTTGTTAAAATTCTGATAATGCTATACGATCGTTATATGTTGACAAGGATTAGCCGTCTATCCCTCTCTGTCAAGGACTAAATTTTATTTGAAAAATAGAGATAGACGTCTAAGAATTTCTGAAGCTAAGTCTCCGATTGGCCGCAAACTAACGCTGGCCGGAAAACCGGCGAAATTACCCTAATAAGCTTTGTATTTAACATTTTGTACCTATTTATTAGCCTAGGTAACAAATCTGCATCGACTTTGTATAGGATCCGACCGTTTTTGTATAGGAAATCTTTTTATTTTATTATTCGGACGATTCGACTCCGGCAAGTATGCGAGGTTTCATGACATTTCGTAGAAAAAAATCAAAATTCGATTTCTTCGGCGCGGTCGATGCGGATAGATGATGTGCTTTCACCATAAGTAGGTACCTACCTATACGATTTTATGTTTTATGAGTATACAATAACTAGCTAGATAGGTAATATGTAGTATGTAGGTACGTAAAGCTTGTGATACATAATATTTTATTAGAAAGTATATGTATAACAGATAAGGAAACAAAAGCGTTGATGTTTTGTACAAAGAACCCTTGAAACTAAAGTTCATTTCGGACAAAGCCCATAGAAATACACTGCCCTACATCGGAGCGCCTAAAACGCCGTATTAGAATTTATATAGGTGTACCTACCTACCCACATAGTTCAATACTTATCAAGAGTAACTAAGTAGGTACTTAAATATTTATTTCGACTTTTCCTTTTCCTGCGTTTTAGGCGTGGTGGGTAAGTAACTCTATGACATAATCACGAATCCTTGTTCTTATCAGTACCTAAGGCAGGCATTTACTTACCTGGATCAGAACCGGTGCAGAAGCAGTGGGATTGGATGAAGGCTGCTGCTCGACGACATCTTCAGGATGATCATGGAATTCTACCATTGGGTTGTACGACATGATTACGTTTTCTTGATGATTGTCCACTAAAAAATGATAGCAATAAAGAAATACCATTTGCCTATTTACATAAGTACACCTCTACACCTACCTACATAATTACATATATAAAACATCTCAGAAAAGTAAGAGTAAAAATTGAATATACCTAGGTACTTAGGTCGCGCGAATATTTTAGCTCAACCTGGAAATTAGCAGTATTGTTGCGCAGTAGCAGCTGTCTCTAATAATAATATCTACTTAGTTAATTAACTACGGGATAAAATCTAAAACTAAACTTATCCAACTACTAATTTAAAAAAAAAATTGCGCGATTTCTAAAACATCTACTTGGGATTAAGTCTCTTGGGATATGTCTATGAAACCTGCTTATCTTGTCATTAAATGCACTTACCTCAATTAAGTTTGCACTATAAATAGGAAACTAGCCCACTACGAGTAATAACGACTTTCTACAGAAAAATGAAACTTTTTCAAGATATAACCAGATGAATGAAGACTGAAGGATCTGTGATCCGTGGACTGATGAAGTTAGAAGCGGCTTGCACTATTCACTATACACTGAACATGCGTGCGCGACTCACCCGGTCGTATCTACGCGGGGCGGGCGGAGGGCACGGTAAAAAGTAAAAAGATATACAGTAGTTTGACTCCATAGAAACGGTCGGAATCTGGGAGTGGGTAGATGTGGGTAGTTAATCCAGAAGTGGGTGCCACGCAGCGACGGGTGGACGTCGCGATAGTTTTTTTGCAAGTATTTAGTGTAATTTACGTTATTTACTTTTTAATAATGTAAACATAATATAATAAATTATATAAAATGGCAAAAAATAGCATACGATATTATGCTGTTTTTGGTAGCTTGAACTTATCAGAAATCCAGAATTAACATTATTAACCCCCGACGCAAAAACGACGGGGTGTTATAAGTTTGTCCTGTATGTCTGGGTGTGTGTGTCTGTCTGTGGCACCGTAGCTCCCGAACGGATGAATGGATTTTGATTTAGTTTTTTTTTGTTTGAAAGTAGGGTTAGTCGAGAGTGTTCTTAGCCATGTTTGGTGGAAATCGGTTCAAGATGGCCGCCGCTACAAAATGGCAGATTACTTTTTCTTCCACGACCTCCTCAATATGGGTATCAAATGAAAGGGTTTAACTAGTAGAATACAACCCACTATATAAAATTTAAAATCCAAGATGGCTGCCACCACAAAATGAGGAATTAGTTGGCTTACTTCAGCATAGTAGGTATCCCTACTATGCTGGAATAAAACGTATTGTAGCTCCCAGATTAGGCTTCTTAATTATGAACCAACTTAAGTTTTAATCTACGTACCTGTTATACCTACTTTTTATTAGGGTTCCGTAGTCAACAAGGAACCCTTATAGTTTCGCTTTGTCCGTCCGTCCGTCCGTCCGTCCGTCTGTCTGTCCGCGGCATTGCGGAGAAACTATAAGTCCTAGGGGTGGGGCTTACGCTTACGCTTTCAGGGTTGTGACAATCCCCCCGCTTACATGCTCTGCATTCTTCCATTGCTTAGCTGTAGGTGTAGCGTTAGTTTAAGCCTTCCTAAGTGATCCTTCTGATCACCTAGGAGCACAACGGTCTTAGGGGAGAGTGCAACAGTCATGTAGATCCCTAAGACAAGTCAGAGGGATTACCTGCCCGTGGTGCCACCTGCTATTGGTCTAATTCCATCAGAAATAGACAGAACTGAAATCTCCTGACGTGAAGACCACAGGGCATCAGTGGCTGTGTCCGGTGGCACGACTCACACTAAAAACCTGTGAGGGTCGGTAGGGGGGCAAAATTGGGGGGGAATCTTTATTTAGGGAGGGGTGGAGGGTTGGTACGGGGAGGCCACCCGCGTAATAAAAACCTGGTCGGTCCAAGGGGCATATGTGACTGTGCTCTGAGGCGGCGACTCACACTAAAATATGTGAGGGTCGGATCAGGTTAGGGAGGGGGGGGGGGACGCGGAGGGAGGGGAGGTCACCCGCGTGTTTGTGCCGTGCGTGGAGACCCGTAAGGAAGGAGGAAGGGATCCTGGTGGCTGAGCAGTGTACAGCGCGGTGGTTGTCGTTGTGCTCTGCAACACTCCTCTTTGGCCCTGAATTCTTCTGAAACGGGAGGTCGCAGACTAGCCACCTGCGATCAATCGGCTGAGGCGTCCGGTCAGACGGCCGCTAGGCGAGTGTTCGGGAAAGGAGGGGTCCGCAGGCGGCGGTGCGCGGCTTTCGATGTCTTGGTTAGATGTCGACTGTCTCGTGCCGTGCGGTCTCGTGGGCACTCTTTTCTTGAATGCTATACTGGATTGGTAGCCCTGGTGTCTATATAGGCATCCCCAGTGTTGAGGACTCCGTGGAGGGTGGGGAGCCAATCCGGCGAAAATTTTTATACAAGTTTTATGGATAACAAAATCAACAAAAAAACCATAAAACAGGATGACCGCAAGGGCGTCAAAAAGGACAATATGTCATTAGGCGGGAGGGCAACCGACCGCACTACGAATGGGCAAAGGCAGGGTCATTCCGGACAGGGGACTAGTGGGCAGTGTGGCAGACAGCCATGCATACCCGCTGGGACGACTGGTACGGGAGACGCCCAGCCAGTTGCCAACATTCAGGAGAGCACTCATGCAGGTCGTACCGTGCAGGGGACCGTCGGGCTGCCTGGCATCCAGCCGGGCTTGACCGTCGGGACGAATGTTTCGGGAGGCAAGCATCGAGGAGCTATTTCCAAGAGAATGAGCGGGGCAGCCAGGCGCAAAATGTTGCTTGCTAAGCAGACCCGCACATTCTCAGGGCAGAGTGCACCAGCCGGGGCAACTGCAGGGACGGCAGGTGCGACTATCGCAGCCGCGAAAAGAGCCAGGGAGTCCAGCGAGGAGCAGCCGTGCAATGCACCCAAGAAACCGAACCTGAACAGAACGTTTAGGGACGCGCTCTCGGGATGCAGGATGGCAGTAATCCCGCAGGACTTCCCGGCATCCCAGATCACTAATGATGACGTAGGACCGATCGTAAGCGCCCTGTGGCAGAGGATGATCGGTCAACAAGATCCGCTGCCCCGATTCAGCGTCGGGACGGTCATCGCGGGGGCACTACATGTGTTCTGCGAGGATCAAGAGTCGGCAGACTGGATCGCCGGACTCACTGGAAGGACGATCGGCAGCCTAACACTGAAAGTCGTTAGTGCCAAAGATCTGCCTAAACCGGTGAAGATGGCGTGGAAGTCCAAGAACGTGTGGATCACAGATCTACCCAGCGTTCTGTCGATGTTGCAGCGCTTGAATCCTGCGCTAAGGACAAGTGACTGGAAGGTAGTAGACACTGTCATCGAGGCGTCTGGCGTGAGAAGGATTGTCCTTATGGACAAAACTTCTGCGGACTTTATAAAGGCTCAGGACTACTGCCTCTACGCTGGCGTCGACAAAAGCTATTTTAAGCTGCTGGAAGACGAAAGTCAGTCGGGGGATATAGGCGCCGCCAGCGCAGGGGCAGTGGCCCCGCCACTTGCTCCACAGGGCTCAACAAGCGACGGAGGGGCGACGGGCAGCCAACAGCTGACTACCATCGGGGACTGCCCAGTTCCCTCACCGGCCACATCCCAGCTCACCGAAGACCTGCTGGGTGAAATCGGCGATCTGCTCCTGTCGTCTCCTCTCCCCGACATGGAGGCGACGGTGGAAGACAAGGACGCAGGCGGCAGTCAATAATCGACTGCCGAAACCCCCATTCAAGATCACCAATGGCGGGAATAAGGTGTGTACAAATAAATCTACATCACTGTAAAGCGGCGATGGCCTTACTCAGCCGTCACCTCAAGGAACTTAATTTCGATATTGCCCTGATACAAGACCCATATGTTAGAACAAAAGGTGTTGTTTCAGGTCTAGGTAAAGGGGGATCTATTTTCCACTATACTAATGAAAGGGCAAGGACTTGTGTGTATGTCAGAAATGGAATCGACGTCATGCCCTTGCCTGATCTATGTTCCAGGGACCTTACAGCCGTCAAGGTAATTACAGGGGAAGGTAATCGAAAGGCCGTCGTAATGGCTTCGGTTTATCTCGCATACCCAACTGAGGAAAGGCCCTCCTGCATGAGGGCAATGAAGGAACTCGTAGAGTTTTGCGGTCGAGAGAACCTGGAGTTAGTGATGGGGTGCGACGCAAATGCGCACAACATCATCTGGGGGAGCTCGGACACAAATAGTCGAGGAGAAGAACTATATGAGTACCTGGTAAGTTCTTCAATTCATTTACTAAACAACGGCAATGAGCCTACTTTCGTGGACTCAAGGCGTGCTGAAATTATAGATATAACTATGGCCACTAATGGTATATATAGGAGAATCACTAACTGGCGTGTATCTGACGAAGTTAGTGGATCTGATCACAGGTATATCTGCTTTAGATATGTTACAGAGGACTCGATCCCTAGTGTACGCAGAAGAAATCCCAGACACACTGACTGGAAGGTGTACACTAGAGAACTTAAACATGAACTCGGATCGGTCAAAGGTAAGTTAAACTCTACGGTTGATATAGAGCTTGAAGCTGAAAGAATCAACAGAGCCATCAACACAGCATGGTACGCAAGCTGCCCAGAGAAGGTAGCAAAAGGAGTAAAGGTTCCATGGTGGACGCCAGAACTAAAAAAGAAAAGACAGACTACTCGCCAAGTCTTCAACGAGGCAAAGTCTAAAAAGTGCTTCAAAGAATATTCACGAGCGCTAACTGAGTACAATCTGGCGGTACGCAAGGCATACAGAAAATCGTGGCAATCTCATTGTCAGGACATTAATACAGTCCCTGAAAGCTCGAGATTAGTTAAGGCAATATCTGCAAGCAAGAGCATAACTCTAAACGCTGTTAGGACCAAGGATGGGAAACTAACGGAAACAGGTATAGAAACGCTAAGGATCATGACAGAGACGCATTTCCCAGACTGCAGAATTCATGATACTACGGATACAGATGATCACATGCCTGCATCAGAACAGAATCTGAGAACAGTGAAAGCAGACTGGGACACTGCTAAAAAGGTAGTAGAAGAACGAAAACTTAATTGGGTTGTGCAAAATTTCCAACCGTTCAAAGCACCGGGACCAGATGGCATATACCCAATACTACTACAACGGGGTCTTCCCACAATAGGCCCGCATCTCATGCGGCTCTTTAAGGCCTGCATAGCCTTTGGGTTTATTCCAAAGATATGGAGAGAAGTAAAGGTAACATACATTCCTAAGCCAGGTAAAGAAAGCTATGAAGAGGCTAAGGCTTTTCGTCCAATAAGTCTCTCATCTTTTCTACCAAAAACCCTGGAGAAACTTGTAGATGAATACATAAGGGATGGTCCTCTGACAAAGAAACCATTTCATAAGCTACAATGCGCCTACCAATCCGGGAAGTCTACTGAAACCGCATTGCATTACGTAGTCACTAGAGCAGAACAAGCTATTGACGGTCAAGAGATTTGCGCGGCGGCATTCCTAGATATTGAGGGAGCATTTGACCGCACAACTTTTGAATCGATTATGAAGGCCGCCAATGAACACGGCATTAACCGTACCCTATGCAAATGGATTGATTTCATGCTGAGGGGAAGGAGAATAGGATCCTCTTTACTAGGGGATGAAATTTATGCGACAACTACTAAAGGCTGTCCTCAGGGAGGGGTATTGTCACCAACACTTTGGTGTCTGGTGGTAAACTCCCTTCTTACGAAATTAAACAGAGGAGCATGCTATGCTGTAGGATATGCAGATGATGTAGTAGTAATGATCAATGGTAAATTTCCGGAAATAGTATCGGAACTTTTGCAAAAGGCTTTAAAGATAGTGGAAGAATGGTGTGATATTAACCATCTTTCCATAAAAACGAGCAAAACTACGATTCTTCCTTTTACAAGGAAGAGGAAGCTAGGTAATTTGAAAAAGTTACGTTTATTTGGCATAGAGCTAGAATGGGCTACCGAAGTAAAATATCTCGGTATGACCTTAGACAAGGAGCTCACATGGAATCTGCACGCCAAAAAGGTGACAGAAAAAGCTATGAGAGTTTTCAATATGTGTAGATCAGCATATGGCAAGACCTGGGGACTTAAGCCCAAGGTACTTAACTTCATCTACACTTCAATGGTGCGCCCAATACTAACATACGGCAGCGTAGTATGGTGGCCTAGAACCGAACTTACGGTTTGTAAAAGGGAACTAGGCAAAATTCAAAGGATGGCCACTGTGGCTATCACAGGAGCGTTTAAGACTACGCCCAGTAAGGCGCTAGATAGAATCCTAAACCTTAAACCTCTTCATCTAATCATTCAACAGGAGGCAATCAAAGCCTTATACAGACTCCAAGCTACAGGAGTTCATGACTTTAATAGGCCAACAACAAGGCACACAAAAATGAAGCTCAATGAAGAGCTACAAAGGAAGATGAGTATGATCAGCGACGTAATGCCGCACATTAAAATCTTCAAAAGGAATTTCAAAATACATGTTCCCTCAAGGGAAGACTGGAAGCAGCAACTACGCACACAAGACGCAGAATGCTGCATATGGTACACGGATGGTTCAAAAACCGGATCCGGTACAGGGGCAGGTATATACTCGGAAACTATCCAACTCTGGAACAGTCTGGGTCAATACACTACCGTCTTTCAGACAGAGATGTATGCTATTATAGCATGCGCTAAAGAAAACATACGGAGGAATGTAAAAGATAAGATCATCTACATTCTCAGTGACAGTCAAGCGTCACTAAAGGCCCTAAATTCCTGCAGAGTCAGCTCGAAGCTGGTCCTGGATGCTGTGAAGGCCCTTAATAAATTAGGCCGCAGCAACACAGTACGACTAGTTTGGGTACCTGGCCATGTAGGTATAGAAGGGAATGAAAAGGCTGATGAGCTTGCTAGAAGGGGATCAGCAAATGCTATGCATGGACCTGAACCTAGTATGGGCTTGCCTACATGCACCATCAATATGGCCATAAAGGAATATGCTGATTTAAGACACACGCAAGAGTGGGAAAACAGTCAAGGGCTGAGACATTCGAAGAAATTCCTAGGTAACAGCTACAAAGGTGCTTCTAAATTCATTCTGAATAATGGAAGAAACAAAGGAAGAGCAATCATTGGTGCCTTAACTGGGCATTATGAAACCAACGACATGCTGTTCAAAATGAGGCTCACTACAACAAACGATTGTAGAGCCTGTGGCGAGGGTACAGAAACCATGGAGCATATTTTATGCGAATGCGACGTACTAGCTACGAAACGCATGAGCCTCCTTGGGACAGCGTACCCCAAACCGGAGGAGTACAGGTTTCTTTCCCTTAGTGGGATCACCACTCTAATAAACCACTTCTTCGAGGAGTAAGAAACGGTAGGCAAGGGGTGAACACAATAGATCCCAATGGGTCGATGTGTTGCTGACTTCGTCAGCCCCCTATATAAGATAAGATAAGATAAGTCCTAGAAAAGTGTAATTTTGTATACAGGTAAGTAATAATAAGGGTAAGAGAACGGTGACAAAAAATAATTTTTAATTAATTAATTTAGGCTACCTCCCGTACACGTAAGATGGGGATGATTTTTTTTTCTGGCTGATACCATCGTGTGGGGTATCGTTGAATAGGTATTTTAAAATGAAGGACGGTTTGCTAAGAAACTTTTTCGATTTCATGTTCTGTTTGAAAGATATTCAAGTTTTAAAAATAAAAATTGAGCGTCCCCCCCCCCTCTAAAATCTGAACTACTATAGTCGGGCCGGCCTAAAAGGCCACATTTGACAGATGTCAGTCATAGCAAACAAGTGTTGGGACATTGTTTGTTTATTTCGATTACAGGATATGAATCGATACGATCTTCAAACACGTTGGAATCGAATACAGTTTTATGAAAACATTCATAAAGTCTAATTAATTTTAATTCTAATAGGTTTTTTTTGTAAACATGTAATGGCGTCATGGGCTAGTTTTGCCACAAACATCTCACGAGTTATAAATAAACCTGTAATAAAAAAATATGTTTATTCTCTATACATTACACAATTTTATTTTAATTACATTATATTTTACAATAATATAATCACAATATTAACAACATATTTTATTTTAATCGCAATATAGTTATTTATTTATGATCAAATATTCAATCCAAGTTATAATTGCATTCGATTCTACATTTTAAATTTCGATTTCGCAATTTTATTGGGTAGCATCCTTATTGTTTTAAAAACAAAAACAAAAACTGATTGACGTGACCTTGTATAGGGTATCCTATTTATTCATCTAATGTTTTTAACCCCCAACGCAAGAAAGGTGGGGTGTTATAAGTTTGACGTGTTTGTTTGTCTGTCTGTTTGTGTATCTGTCTGTGCCATCGTAGCCGAACGGATTAATGAAGTTTGTTTATTTTTTCGTTTATTACTCGGCAATGTTCTAAGCTATGTGTATAACATATTCTTTATAGTTTAAAAATAAACACAACAATGACTTGAAACAAAAATTGAGTATTTTTGTGTGTGTGTGTGTGTGTGTGTGTGTGTGTGTGTGTGTGTGTGTGTGTGTGTGTGTGTGTGTGTGCGTGCGTGCGTGCGTGCGAGCGTGCGTGCGTGCGTGCGTGCGTGCGTGCGTGCGTGCGTGCGTGCGTGTATGTTTGTTCCTTCTTTACGTTTCTTCTGGTAGAAATTTAAATTGTAGTTTTTGGTAGACTTTTTTATGGTAGAAAAATGCGTGAGCTAATGATGAAGGACATCGTAATTGTCCGAAACTCAGGATCAAGCCTAGCTCCGACCATTATTTCCGTGAGTTTTTAGTCGTTTTGTTTACATAGTAATATGGATTACTCTCACGTTAGTTTTCAAAAATGCACAGTAGAAAAATCTACTTAGTAGTTTTTGGTAGAATTTTTAATGATAGAAATATCTACCAAATGGTAGAAAATTAATAGTAGTTTTTGATAGATTTTTTATGGTAAAAAATCAACTAAATGATAAAAAAAGAATAGTAGATTTTGCTAGAAATTTCAATGGTAGTTTTTGGTAGAATAATTTAATGGTAGTTTTGGCAGAAATTATGATATAAGAATTTGGTAATAAGTTAAAAAATTTGTCAAAAAATCTACCAAATGGTAGAAATTTTAATGATAATGCGTAAATTGTTAATTGTAAATTCGAGTATAGTGTTCAGTGTTCAGCTAAGTGTTGTCATATTATTTATTGTTCAGCTAAGTGTTGACATATATTATTTACAGAAAAATAAGTAAAATTTTTAGATCACCCTGTAAGGGAATTTTGATGATGTGTCAAATGTGGCCTTTTAGGCCGGCCCGACTATAGCTTTAAAATTCTGAAAAAAATCAGAGGTATGCTTTCAACCATGAACTTTCCAGGAAAACTATAGCGGTTAAGATAAAATTATTAGTTTCGGTAAAATCAGCGCTGAAAAAAAGAGATGTTGGCAAGGTCAGCAAATTCAAAATATAATTAGTCCGTGTTTTTTAAATAATAAAAAAATATTAGACACGTATTTTTTTGTTTGTGAATAAAATAAAAATTGGCTGAGTAACGACGATTATATGTTTTCGCAAAATACGTTTCTAACTATTTTTAATAATCTACAATATGGACTAAACAATTTGTCAACAACCCTGTTGTTCCAACTCAATAAATAAGAATACCTAAAGCTAACCTATAGTCGGGCCGGCCTAAAAGGCCACATTTGACAGATGTCAGTCATAGCAAACAAGTGTTGGGACATTGTTTGTTTATTTCGATTACAGGATATGAATCGATACGATCTTCAAACACGTTGGAATCGAATACAGTTTTATGAAAACATTCATAAAGTCTAATTAATTTTAATTCTAATAGGTTTTTTTTGTAAACATGTAATGGCGTCATGGGCTAGTTTTGCCAGAAACATCTCACGAGTTATAAAAAAACCTGTAATAAAAAAAATATGTTTATTCTCTATACATTACACAATTTTATTTTAATTACATTATATTTTACTATAATATAATCACAATATTAACAACATATTTTATTTTAATCGCAATATATTTATTTATGATCAAATATTCAATCCAAGTTATAATTTCATTCGATTCTACATTTTTAAAATTTCGATTTCGCGATTTTATTGGGTAGCATCCTTATTGTTTTAAAAACAAAAACTGATTGACGTGACCTTGTATAGGGTGTCCTATTTATACATCTAATGTTTTTAACCCCCAACGCAAGAAAGGTGGGGTGTTATAAGTTTGACGTGTTTGTTTGTCTGTCTGTCTGTTTGTGTATCTGTCTGTGCCATCGTAGCCGAACGGATTAATGAAGTTTGTTTATTTTTTCGTTTATTACTCGGCAATGTTCTAAGCTATGTGTATAACATATTCTTTATAGTTTAAAAATAAACACAACATGACTTGAAACAAAAATTGAGTATTTTGTGTGTGTGTGTGTGTGTGTGTGTGTGTGTGTGTGTGTGTGTGTGTGTGTGCGTGCGTGCGTGCGTGCGTGCGTGCGTGCGTGCGTGTGTGTGTGTGTGTGTGTGTTCCTTCTTTACGTTTCTTCTAGTAGAAATTTCAATTGTAGTTTTTGGCAAGCCCTACTCATCACCCATCCCTACTGCGCTCTTGCGCTTTGCGGTATACTTACCGCAAAATGTACCGCTTGCAATTAGTCGCTAACCTGCTTTTGAGCGCGTCAGTAGCTAGCTCTGCTCACATTTGATACAAAAAAAAAACCCATAAAAACACAAATAATATGCCGGGGTATGTGTTGAGGTATTGCACCAACTGTTCACGCAACACGCCGAGTGCAAAGTAATAAGTTTTCATCGGTAAGTAACTAGATAAACATTTTACAATTTTATTCAAACAAAGCAGCTAATATTTTGTGACATTTTCTCGTTTTGTCAAAGAATAAATATAAAGATGTGACATTGTGTGTTTACTTGCCTAGTTTAAGTTTATCTATTGATGGCTTAAGAGAAAGTAAAATCGTTAGTAAAACCTTATGTAAAAAATATCATTTATTTTAATATTATTATTTTCATTGAATCGATTTGAATATAATTTGATTATTTTTTCATTTACACACATTATTTTATTTTATCGTATTTTTTTAAATCAATTTCGGTGTTTTTCGTTGAAATGTATGGAAAAAACATTTTTTTTTTCAAATTAAACTTCCACAGATCAGACATTTACATTAAAACTGTAATTGATTACCACCTTGTTTAAACATAATAAACCTGTTTTAGTACCCATATATCATATTAGGTTCGTTAGAGTGATTTTCAAAAAGGAGACCTTTTTTCGGGGCGCTACTATCGCGAATTTTTAAAGTTAAACTATCTTTAACATTTTTACCATTCATAATTTCTTATAATAAGTTACAAAATTAAATAGGTTATTTATTTTATCTAACAATTAAAAAATATTTAACCGATTAGATTTTCAAAAATGTATGAAATGACGTGACATGACATGTCAAGGTGTATCAACATAATACGTCGTTTCATACATATTTGACAAATTGGTTTTCGGTTTGGTTCTTTCACGGATAAGTGAATAACACTGCTGCCTCCCCCTTTATTTAGTAGGCAAAAAAATGGCATAAGTACGTTCTGTTTGTTTTTTCTCATCTATGATAACTTTAGATGTCAAATGGGACAATACTTCAGTTTGGCGTGTGACCTCTATTTATATATCTCGATGGTTTTTGGTAGACTTTTTTATGGTAGAAAAATGCGTGAGCTAATGATGAAGGACATCGTAATTGTCCGAAACTCAGGATCAAGCCTAGCTCCGACCATTATTTCCGTGAGTTTTTAGTCGTTTTGTTTACATAGTAATATGGATAACTCTCACGTTAGTTTTCAAAAATGCACAGTAGAAAAATCTACTTAGTAGTTTTTGGTAGAATTTTTAATGATAGAAATATCTACCAAATGGTAGAAAATTAATAGTAGTTTTTGATAGATTTTTTATGGTAAAAAATCAACTAAATGATAAAAAAAGAATAGTAGATTTTGCTAGAAATTTCAATGGTAGTTTTTGGTAGAATAACTTAATGGTAGTTTTGGCAGAAATTATGATATAAGAATTTGGTAATAAGTTAAATGGTAGGCAAAAAATCTACCAAATGGTAGAAATTTTAATGTTAATGCCTAAATTGTTAATTGTAAATTCGAGTATAGTGTTCAGTGTTCAGCTAAGTGTTGTCATATTATTTATTGTTCAGCTAAGTGTTGACATATATTATTTACAGAAAAAATAAGTAAAATTTTTAGATCACCCTGTAAGGGAATTTTGATGATGTGTCAAATGTGGCCTTTTAGGCCGGCCCGACTATAGCCTATAGTTTATTATTTTTCATTTCATTTATTTATTCATAAACAATCCAAGATCGTATTTGAAATAGTACACAATATATGCATAACTAGATGGCGCTAGTAGTAAAATTAGATCGCGCAAGCGAATTGTTCATGGTTGTATTGTTTACGAGTTATAGCTATCACAAATTAATCACCATATTACAGTGTTACTTTGCTCATAATTTCTAACATGTTAAGTTTTTTATTATAATTTGATATAGCATGATCAAGGCTACTTGTGTGAATGATCCGGATATTTTTAGGGTTCCGTACCTCAAAAGGAAAAAACGGAACCCTTATAGGATCACTTTGTTGTCCGTCTGTCTGTCTTTCTGTCTGTCTGTCAAGACCCTTTTTCTCAGGAACGCGTAGAGGTAACAAACTGAAATTTATAGGAAATACTAAGGTCCATTGCCTCTTAGAGCTGTGAAAATTTCAAACTTCTAGGCCAACGCAATCAAAAGATATAGTCGAATATGTCACAAATTTCAGCAAATTTTCGACATTACCAAATAAATCAAAACCTACGGGGCACTTCCCGTGAACTCAGAATCTTGAAATTTGGCACAAAGTAACTCCTTAGAGCACAGATAAAGGAAAAATTGCGAAAACCATAATTTTTTATTTGCATCATATGAAAAAAATATTTTGAATAATTTTATACCTACTACCCCTTTTCTCATGAACGCGTAGACGTATTAAATTGAAATTCATATCAAATACTTAAGTCTATAATACTTTTAAACTGTAATAAAATCAAACCTCTATGTCAACGCATTCAAAAGAAACAGCAATTTTAGTCGCAATTTTAAACTCTCAACTACTCTCAAAAAATCAAAACCTACAGGGTACTTGCCGTGAACTTAGAATCTTGAAAATTGGCACGAAGCAACTCCTTAGAGCACAGATAAAGGAAAAATTACGAAATCTGTACATTTTTAGTTACATCATATAAAAAAATATTTTTAATAATTTCATACTTACTACCTTATTTCTCATGAACGCGTAAAAGTATTAAATTGAAATTCATATCAAATACTCAAGACTATAATACCTTTAAACTGTAATAAAATCAAACCTCTATCTCAACGCATTCAAAAGAAACAGTAATTTTAGCCGTATTTTTTAACTCGCGACTACTCTCAAGGGAATCAAAACCTACAGGGTACTTGCCGTTAACTCAGAGTCTTGAAATTTGGTACGCAGCAACGTCTTAAATTATAGGCACAGGAAAAATTGCGAAAACTGTAAATATTTAGTTACATCATTTAAAAAAATATTTTTAATAATTTTGTTTTACTACCCCTTTCCTCAAGAACGCGTACAGGTATTAAATTTAAATTCATACCAAATACTCAGCTTTATAATAACTTTAAGCTGTAAAAAAATCAAACCACTATTTCAACGCAATCAAAAGAAAAAGCAATTTTAGCCGCATATTTTCAAACTCACAAGTACTCGCAAGGGAATCGAAACCTTCAGTACATAATATTATACCCACTTTTCCTTAGGGTTCCGTAGAAACCCGTAGGTTTGTACGGAACCCTCGGTGCTCGAGTCCTACTCGTACTTGACCGGTTTTATTTTTTTATTTGCGGAGAATATATGCTCAAAGAATTCCGTTTGAATGTGACAACGTTCATAATTTAGGCTTACAAAAATTACTTTGGATACTCCCTGGAAATTAACGACAAGCCTTGGATTCCCCAAAAGTTATGCAAAACGTGTGTTGAGTATCTACGTTTGTGGACAAATAAGAAAATAAATAGATTTTGGTACGAAACCGCTATAATGTGGAAAGGACTCGAGAACCATCACGATGACTGTTATTTTTGCTTAGTGTAAACATAAAACTATTGTTTTGATTTTATTAAAAATTAAGTATGCGGAACATAACTGGCTCATAATGTGTTCATTTAAAAATGGTAAACTTTGTTTTAGGCCAATGGTGGTTATAATTTTTTTTTGTAAAGTAAGAATTATTTGGACTTTTCTCAACACGTCCAAAAACTAATGCGTCACTTTCAAAGGCTCGAATGTGACATAACCATCAAGTTACACTCTCTCCACGACCACCTAGACTATATTCATGACAATCTTGGGGTACTAAGTGAAGAATTGGGCAAGCAATTCCACCCGAACTTTTGTTCGATGAAGTAACGCTATCAAGGCTTCTGGAACGCACATATGATGGCTGAATATTGTTAGAGCATTTAGAATAGCCCTCTGCCTTCAGTTTCAGCAAGAAAATCAAATAACATAAAGAGTTTTTCAACTTAAACTTAAATTAATTAGGATCATCTCTACATTTATAGCGTTTTATTACGAAAACAACATAATATGTGTCATATCTTTTTAACTAGAGCTGATACAGAAATTTCAGTCACAAATTTGAAATCGTCGTCAAAAATTGGACTAACATCATGTATCATAACCCAATCATTCAAAATGCTGTTGTGCAGTGTATTCAATCTACTAGAACTACGGAACCCTACATTGTGCGTGGCCCGACTCGCGCTTGGCCTATTTATTGAATTGAAGAGTGATCAATCGTATACCTACCTACCAAGTAAAATTTACATAGCACTTTATTTTTAACTCCCGACGCAAAGATGAAGGGGTGTTATAAGTTTGACGTGTCTGTCTCATAGATTCGATTTTGATTTTGTTTGAAAAGTTAGGCGGAAGTGTTATTAGGTATTTTTAGTCCTAGCCGCAAAAAACGCGGGGTGAAGGGTGTAATAAGTTTGATACAATACATTTTCAAATCGCATTCGACTGTTGCAATTTTGTAACGGACATACAGTGGTTCCTAAGCGGACATAAGTAGGTACATATAGGTAGGTAATTTGAAAATGAAATAAAAATATCAATAAATATACAATAATAATAATATAATTAATTTACAATACCTCATCTAGATCAGGCGCGGATCCAGGGGGGGGGGGGGGTCAAGGGGGTCATGACCCCCCCCAAAATCCTAGTCGGAAAAAAATCCGATCATATGAACTGGTTTTACGCTACTTTCACAGTTAGAATTAGGGAATTTTCTCTTAGCTGCAAGCTTTACCTACAAGTTCATAAAACTGTTTCGCTGTTTTAATTATTTTTTTACCAAGCTACTTTTTTTCGGTCCTCGCCTACGAATTATCCGTAGGTTCTCATAGCAAACTGCACAGTGTCTTTCATATTTGGGATTAGTTGGATTATATTAACTGCTACAAGCTGTTCGCGCTTTATGACGTCTTTGCAGCTAAGTCTTTGCGCTCAATTTTCATACTGCTCAGAGCGAGCAAAACTCGGATCAGTCATCTTGAAAGATTCAAAATGAAAATTTCAAATTTTTCTCGGCGCTCGCAGCGATCTGTTCGCGCTCTATAAATAAAAATATTTAGTTTCCTTGCCATTCGGAGCAAGCTAAACGCACATCATTCATGCTGAAAAATTCATTTTTTTTCGGCGTTCGCAGCGAGCTGCTTGCGCTCTATAAATAAGAATATTTAGTTTCCATGCAACTCGGAGCAAGCTAAACGCACATCATTTTCCCAGGGGTAGACTTCCTTTGCAGGAGGTCGTCTAGGTGGGTACCCCAACAGTGCCAGTTATTCTACCGCCTGAGCAGTGATGTGCAAACATTACTGTGCTCCGGTAGGAGGGCACTGTAGCTAGTGTAATTACTGGGCTAAAGAGTCTTAACATCTTATGACTCTTGAGTAGGAAGCGTTGGTGCAGTGCTCCTAGAATTTCACATTATTGTGAAATCCTAGGTAGCACTGTACTGATTATAGGCAGCCGTTGTCTCTTAACATCGGGAGAGCGTCTTGCTCGTCTTCTACTTCATCACATAAAAAAAAAAATTGTGCTGAAAAATTTAAAATTTTCTCGGCGCTCGCAGCGAGCTGCTCGCACTCTATAAATAAGAATATGTAGTTTCCATGCCACTCGGAGCAAGCTAAACGCACATAATTTGTGCTGAAAAATTCAAAATTTTCTCGGCGCTCGCAAAGAGCTGCTCGCGCTTTTATAAATAAGAATATTTTATTTCCTTGCCTCTCAAAACAAGCTAAACGCACGTCATACATGCTGAAAAATTCCAAATTTTCTCGGCATTCGCAGTGAGCTGCTCGCGCTTTTATAAATAAGAATATTTAATTTCCTTGCCTCTCGGAGCAAGCTAAACGCACGTCATACGTGCTGAAAAATTCCAAATTTTCTCGGCGCTCGCAGCGAGCTGCTCGCGCTCTATAAATAAGATTATTTAGTTTCTTTACCACTTGGAGCAAGTTAATCGCACATCATTCGTGCTGAAAAATTCCAAATTTTCTCGGCACTCGGAGCGAGCTGCTCGCGCTTTTATAAATAAGAATATTTAATTTCCTTGCCTCTCGGAGCAAGCTAAACGCACATCATTCGTGCTGACAAATTCAAAATTTTCACCGCGCTCGCAGCGAGCTGCTCGCGCTTTGACTATTTAGTTTCCATGCAACTCGGAGCAAGCTAAACGCACATTATTTGTGCTGAACAATTCAAAATTTTCTCGGCGCTCGCAGCGAGCTGCTCGCGCTCTATAAATAAGAATATTTAATTTCCATGCCACTCGGAGCAAGCTAAACGCACATCATTCGTGCTGAAAAATTCAAAATTTACTCGGCGCTCGCAGCGAGCTGCTCGCGCTTTTATAAGTAAGAATATTTAGTTTCGTTGCTAGTCGGAGCAAGCAAAACGCGTATTATTCGTACTGAAAAATGTAAGATTTTCAAGACTACGCTGACACGAATCTCCAAAAAAATTCTAGCCGATGACCCCCCCCCCCAAAATTATGGTCTGGATCCGCGCCTGATCTAGATAGTAGCTCAAGTAAGTAGATGATATGAAAAAGGTACCTACTGTATGCGGGCAGCGGCTGCCCGGCAGCCCTATGACTTGCGCATGTACCGCGAGACTGTAGGTATTTATGTTCAAAAATCGCGCTCAGTCACACTACTGTATATCTCTTTACCGTGCGGAGGGCGAATGGTACTCATTGCAAACTTCAAGTAGGGAAGTCCCCGTGTTACGAAAAAGTGTTGCCACCGATAGTTACCAAACTTCCCCACTTTTGGATGAAATTTTAGAAAAAAAAAAAGTATTCTATGTATTTAAATTAGTATTCTCATTTGGTTTTCCTTTAAGTTGCTGTAGTTTCATTATATTAAGAACTAGCGGACCAGCGTGCACTTCTTTTCACCTAACAATATTATTAAATTATCCCTATCTAAGAAAGCTCTCTTAGATAAATAGTAATACATGTTAATTAATAGAATAGATAAAAGATAAGAAGGAAATAAAACCAGTTATTTTTTCAACTATGTTTATTCAACAATAATGTCACCTAGACGGTTATTTTTAAAGTTCATCTGCTGAAAGACAGACTAGTTGTAGATTGGGTAGATTGTTACAGTTTCTAAATTTTGAGCTATGAAAGGTAAGGTACCTAAGTAGATGGGTACATTCGTTTTTTTAAATTCTGATACATATAGAATCTGATACATATTATATTTTTAAGGTATTATACATATATTATGTGTCATGTGACTTTTTGCCTGTTTGTTTGACCTATCTACCTACCATTGGTAAAATTTCGCACTATGAGCATGTTTTTATTACATAATATAATAAATAATAGGTACTTACTATATTAAGAAATCAACATTCGTTATGTATGTATCAATACTAACCAAACTGAAAATTATTATTATTTTTTAATTAGAGTAAAAAGTACATATACTTACTTAGAAATATCTCCTTTAAGAAAGCAAAATAATTCTCGACGTTAAAGCCATAAGGTCGGTGTCCGGTTACTTCAACAATCGACATCGGACCTTATGTTTGATCTATGAGGCGCTAGCAAAAAAAAAACAGACATCCGACCCTATGGCTTTAACGTCGAGCATTATTTGCTGCAACATTTTACCCATGGTCTATGGTAGATAGGAATCTAGGACATACAAGCACACAAGTACTGAACTGACGATTAGTGCTCAAGAGATTTGTGTAAAGAGTACCACAAAGTTATGTAAATTGACTTAGTAGATAGTACCTATTTAAGTAGAGGTTCTATTTTCTAACAACGATACCACACACTTTGGGAATTTGTTTTTTGAGGCTCGAATACAATAATGTGTTATGTCCAAATATTTTTAAGTCATTTTAGTTATTAAAATAAGGTCTCTCAAAATAGTCAATCAATTGGTTGCACTAGGAGCTAGTTCATCTGCTGAATATAAAAAAAAATGCTGAAAATTTTGTAAATATAATTCCCTTTTGGAAAGAGCCAAATATAGGTATTTTTAAACCCCCAAGTGCGTCCAATTTTTCGAGCAGCAGTTCATTCAAAGTTTAAGCTCATCATTCCTATCATAAAACTTGGTCCAAGTTCGTCTCAATTTCAAGTTTTTGTGTCAAGTCTCAGCATATACCAATACTTAGGTAGATCGTTAGTAAAGTTGTCCAGAAATAAATGTAGTTTTACGACATAAACTATGCGAATTAAAGCCGGTTCCACACTATTGTGTTGTGGTTAGTTTGTGTATTTTAACCTTCAATCAAATCTTTTTCCGATATATTAGATCGTTGATTTTAACAGTCACAGTTTTAGTTTAAGTAGATATTGATAAGAGCGCTTTAAACTTCGTCAAGGGGTTGTTTACGTGATTTGAACTCATGTAAAAGCGTTTCTTTGCTAACTGTAAACAAAATTAAAAACCCACGATATCAAACGCACTATTTCAGGTCCGAATTCGTAGTTTTCGTGCAAATAGTAGGCCTATGATGACTTCGATCTGTTATCAGTCCATCATTAACAGAATCGAAGATGACCGACAGAAATCGGGTGACCGTAATGCGTAACTTAAGGCGCGGCGTAAGGTAGGTACCTACCACGGATTACAAAATATAGTAAGGAAGCTACAATAAAAAAAAAATTACGGCTACGCTAGAACATTTAATTTTTGTCGGTTTGTACTGATTTTCCAAGTTAGCCAATACGGTAATTAGTTATACCATTAAACTTGACCACACCACAACATTGTGTAAACTCGGCTTAATTCCCCAACAATCATCGAAGTCACAGTTAACAGGCACACGCTATTCTACTAATTTTATTAGAAAGCCAGTTTATCCATTATTTAACATATAAATCAGATGGCGAACGTTTCCAGCGCCAACATCCCGAGCGAGGCGATGGCGGCGACCACCGGCACTGTCACCAACCACGCGAATATTATGTTCCTGGAAAAATACAATAAGAAGAATATTATTATTATACCTACACATAATAAGTAAGTACCTACTTATATAATAATATCTTATCATTTGAATATATATGAAAATAAAAGAGCATCTGACTGATTTATATCAATAATCAACGCATAGCCTTAATTAAACCACTGATGAGAGATGGGTTTCATGACGTAGAACTCCGCTAAGAAAGAATTTGTTCGCGCGGCCAAAGCCGCAAGCTTAAACTAGTCTTAATATATAAAACAAAGTCGGATCTGTTTGCATGGGTTTTGATTTGTTGTATTTATATGTATCCCTAATAATTACGAAATTAAAATTCTTTTAAATCAATGAAAATTTGTTTTTAATCCCAGGAAAAATGCGTATTCGCGGAGGGGACATCCACAAAAAAACCTGGGGGTGTTCAGCTGGACGCAAAAATACCGGGGCAGCGGGTAGGTACTCCAAAGCATTCGTTCACAGCCTAGGTTACCTGAACAAGCTCCAGTCCACTGCCTTGTCGGAGAAGTACCCGACGCAGACCACGGAGCCCACCTTGCAGTGCGTGGTGGACACGGGCAGCCCCGCCTTACTCGCCACCAGCACCGTCAGCGCCGCGCCCAGCTCGATCGTGAACCCTCTGCATCATGTAGCCTAGGTTACCTGAACAGGCTCCAGTCCACTGCCTTGTCGGAGAAGTACCCGACGCAGACCACGGAGCCCACCTTGCAGTGCGTGGTGGACACGGGCAGCCCCGCCTTGCTCGCCACCAGCACCGTCAGCGCCGCGCCCAGCTCGATCGTGAACCCTCTGCATCATGTAGCCTAGGTTACCTGAACAGGCTCCAGTCCACTGCCTTGTCGGAGAAGTACCCGACGCAGACCACGGAGCCCACCTTGCAGTGCGTGGTGGACACGGGCAGCCCCGCCTTGCTCGCCACCAGCACCGTCAGCGCCGCGCCCAGCTCGATCGTGAACCCTCTGCATCATGTAGCCTAGGTTACCTGAACAGGCTCCAGTCCACTGCCTTGTCGGAGAAGTACCCGACGCAGACCACGGAGCCCACCTTGCAGTGCGTGGTGGACACGGGCAGCCCCGCCTTGCTCGCCACCAGCACCGTCAGCGCCGCGCCCAGCTCGATCGTGAACCCTCTGCAACATAACAAACCGTATTACAGCAACCAATAGCGCAAATGATAGGCTCTCAGGTCTGACACATCGTCACCCTATACCTGAGGGGCAGAAACTATCCTGCACCCCAGGTGTAGGGTGACAAATACTGATTTGAGACCACCGGCGCAAGAGTCAGAAGAAGTCATTTTGACTCTGAGAACGATGCAGACGTCTTCATAACGACTGAAGAGTCTTAACATCTTATGACTATCAACTCTTAAGTAACACACCAGGATTGCTAGAGGCGTCTCTGCCTTTGCGTGACCTGATCTTGCCAAGCTAAGCTATAAATGTGCAATACTTACGTATCTGGCGTGATCTTAGTAAGGTCTTCTCCCACTGTCCGTATGACCCGTCGGCCCCACACCCACAGGCCGAGAGCGATGCCGACTCCGCCGTACACCAGGATGGCTAGAGGCGTCTCTGCTTTCGCGTGAGCTGACCCTTCCGAGTACAGCAACCACAGTGCCACTAGAGGACCTATCGCATTGCTGTAAGGAAACGTAAATCTTTGAGACCCAATCAATCGCAACGCAACGGTTGATTACCTATGTACATGATACACATACCTTTGATTAATTACTGAAATCATAAAGGTTCCAATAACCTGAACAACTGTTCACAAAATGCAGGTTATATTTTGCACCTCTATTCTAAATTCTGTAGTCATCCATTTGAATATGACAGTTCAAAGCAATCTAATTCAGTTAAGTAGACCCTGTCTCCAAATAAATACCAGACATAATATTCAAATAGCTTAAACGATATTCCTATTAAAAACACAAGGTTTTTGAAAAATGTATTTATGTATATTATAATGAGAACTTAGACGTACCTGACATCGTTGCCTCCATGTGCAAAAGCTCCAAATGCCGCAGTCAACACTTGTAAGAACGAGAACAGACGCAGCGTGTCTCCCGGGGGCTGCGTTAGAGGCTTGGGCTTAGGAGGCTCTGTGTTCGGGAAATCATCTCTTGAAGGTGGTCGTAAAAGCGGCGCGGCACTCGAGTTCGGGGTCATACCCACAAGGCGAGCGCTCGACACCTGAATTGTACTCCAAGCTGGCTCTATGATCTGCTAAAAGGTTAATATAACTCTTTAAGACCAAACAACTTTATCCCACACACTTAAATTGTCACTTAAGTTACAGAAACTACCTTCTCTATCCTCGGTGGAGGGGTTTCAAATTCCACAGCAGGTGTAGCCCTCGCCGCTGCGAGCTTGTCGAACTCTCCACGTGCAATCGTATCACAAGAACCCAAGAATCCATTCTTCGAATCGTAACTCTCTCCCATACCCGCCAGTTGAGATGAATCCAAACTTTTACAACAGCTCAAAGTTTCATCGATGTATTTCAGGGTGTTAATCTGCGGGTCCGCATCGATTAACTGCAGTCTCGACTTGTGAGGTGGGCTAAGGCTTCTTGATAATATGCTGCAATCGTCCATAGTAGCAAGCAGCGCCAGGTTCCTCGCGTTTTTGTTCCCGAAGGAGCTTTTATCGGCTTCGCTGAGAGTCACCATTTCGGCGCACTCTTCAATCGCCTCGAGGATCTTCCCGTTGCCTTCTTCGGAGATGAGGGATGTCGGACGTTGTGCTACACTGCTCCTTATTGAATGGGTCGGAGTATTGGCCGGAGTGGTTTCTGAAATAGACGTTAAAGGCTTAAACGTTACACAAATAACCGAAACATAATTTAAGAAAGATAATGGAAAAATTACCATTAGACATTCCCAAAGAGAAATTGACAGGTGGATTGACCAGCCGCTTCTTGTAGTATGGAACGAGAAATAGTCTCACCATGACGGCTACTAGTACACCTAATGCCAGAGACACCAGCAGAGCAATCCAGAATGGAATATTGTCCATTGCCAGTACTGAAACATAAGGTCGTTACCTCACGATAATATGAGGATGACGATTATTTTAAGGTTTTAGTTTTATGATACTGAAAGCTTACATTTAGGCCCATTGTGCACGACGCTGACAACGTTGACCGCAACAGTGGCTCCGTAAAACCAGGGCAAAGCTCCAAGCCCTGCCTTCAACGGGTCTTTCGCTCGCAAGATGAACCGACGCACGAGCCAGTACAGAACACCTGACACTGATCCACTTAGAGCTGGAGATATGAACCAGGATAGTACTGAAATACGAAAAAAGTGTGATAAACAAATCCAGCTGTTGCAGTGCTTTTGACGAAAATGGAATTAATGAAAAAGTAGGTAGTCGAGCAAATGCGGAAATGATCGTGTTGTTCCAGTCAATAATTGACTGCTGTTTAGGCAAAAACTATAGAAAACCATTTCTCCCTTCAGTTTGGTATGGAGTATGGATATAATATACGTACAAGATTTTTGCAGATGAAAACCAGATTGTTAACTACTCCTGTTTAAATGACGTAGGTAAGCCATGGGATTTAACCGATTATAATTATACGCACCAACAGCACCAAGCGTCGACCACCTCACTCCAACGGGGCCTTTAGCAGTAAGCGTGAACCCGACGGTCGCGCCGACCACCGAGTGCGTCCCAGACACCGGCAGGCCTAGAGCCGTGGCCACGATGAGCCACGTGGCTCCGGCGATCAGCGCCGCCAGGCAGCCGCAAGCTAGCAGCTTCTCCCCGCCGTCCGCGTATAAAGACACGTCCAGGATTCCTTTACGCATCGTGTCAGATACTTTGTATCCTGAAAAAAAAATGCTGGATACCAAAGGTTGTGTTTCAGGGTCCAGGGTGCGCTGCATTTCAACGCATCGCATAACATAAATATGCCTGCGTATATTCATAATATTTATGTGAGTGAACGCTGTACTATATGCTGATATATGCGGCACGCCCACGCCTGAAAGTATGGGGTTAGTGCTTTCATCCTACTGATATTATATTGTAAATATGAACGTATGGATGCGTACTGCGTATGTGTGGAGTGTGGATGTGTTCGTTATTTCAAAATCGGCGCACTGTGAAAATGATTTAAATCGCACTTTCAAAAATTGCAACGAATATACCTACTCACATAGGCGGATTTAGGGGGGGGGGCAGGGGGCCAAAGCCCCCCCCAGAAGCATTGTAGAGGTACGAATTTTGCACATATTTCATGGTCAAGATTTTTTTTTCCGCGGTCGCAGCAAGCTGCTCGCGCACTTATTATTAAGGATATTTGAACTTTCTAACTGTTCAGAGCGAGCTAAACACACACTTTTCGTAGTAAAAATTATAATATTTTTGCCCATCTGCACCTTGGCCCCCCCCCCAGAACCAAATCGTGGATCCGCCAGTGCCTACTCATTTCGTAATTTTAGCAAGTTTGAAGTTTTTCCAAAGGAAGTTTTCGGTTGTTTCTTAACCAATTTATGACAGGAACTTACCTATGAGCACAGCGCCAGCAATCTCAAAGATGGTGGCGAGAATGCAGGCCTGCGTGAGCGTCAGCACCTTAGATCCTACACTGGTGCCGAAGGAGTTTGCCACATCGTTGGCTCCAATGCCGAACGCCAACACGAACGCCACGATAAACCCGCACACCACCAGCCATAACATCTCCTCCGCGTAACCCTCCATTACAAACCTCTATCCAGAAACCAGACAACTTTAATTCATTTTTTTTTTCAATCTAATAGCACCTAACTAGTATTTTTCTCTTTATTTTTATCAAGCTTTGCTTACATTTACTGCCAGTAAGTTTTAACAATAAATTTAAATCTACACGATCGAAAATCGCTAATTATGTACGCACCAATAGAATTTAATATACTTAGAAAAATAATTCGCGTTAATATTATAGTATCAAATAAGGTACGGTTATCACTTAAAAAATAATTTTCCCAAAATAATATTTACTTAATGAAATTAATAAAATATTCTTGTGGTGTTTATGTGCGTCACAATAAATATGCTATAAATGGTTCATCAAGGGAGCTCCTGCTTTTCGAGAGTTTTGGCTTCATCATTCCTGAAAAGAGATAGTGAAAATTGATTTTGACTTGGTAATTTCATTTCCTAGCCGTTCTTAAAATTTTACAATCATTCAGGTGAATTACGCGTCTCCGCTCTCCACATGGCCACTATTGATTCACCGCCATTTCACTACTTTCGCGGTAAAAGTCTCAGTCATCACCGTTAACTTAAGCTAAAATTCAGCACTACGTTAAGGAATTAAGAACTGATACTTATTTAGACGCTCCGGGCCTAATAAGACTCTTATTGCATCATCACCGTCCCTATTACAGCGTTATTAAAATCGGGGCTAATTAAGAAAGTCACGTGTCCGTAATTAATTGAAAGAGTTTAATTAAAATCGTCCAATCTGTTTACTCGAGAAAATAAGCATGTTAACGAATTACTCACTTTGATTAAATGTACGATTCTCAAGTCCTTCAATATTATATTGAAGAGCACGCTGTTTCTCCAGGAGCCTACCAGCTGCACACTGATCATTGAAGTTGACTGGGGTCGCGAGTCGCGCCGGCCTTCTACTGAATGGAGCATGCGCACTCCAAGGGCAGCCGGCACCCTAATTCAACAACCCTCTAGAAATTCGCGTAGTATAAAAGAACTCCTCATGAATAGGCGCCGTTTTGTCGGTAAATAGCTATACAGTAGGTGTACTTCAATAGCGATAGAATTACCTACGCAAGCAAGGGATTCGGCTTCGGGAATAAATGTCGTTAATCTCAATTCCGCTATGATTATAATGGGCCTAGTCAAGGGCGGATCCAGGATTTTTTTCTGAGGGTCCAAGGTGCAGACGGGCAAAAATATTATAATTTTTACTATGAAAAGTGTGTGTTTCGCCCGCTCCGAATCTCCGAATGGTAAGAAAATTGAAATAGTTCTGAATAATAAGTGCGCGAGCAGCTTGCTGCAAACGCACTTATTATTCAGAAAATTTGTAACCTTCTAATGGTTCTGGGGGGCTTAGGCCCCTTCCCCCCTGTATCCGCCCTTAGGCCTAGTAAGCCAAATTCGAAATAAGAAATAGGCAGGAGGCAGCTGTATGACGACAGCAAGAGACAGGGTAGAATGGCAAATTCAAAGGGAGGCCTACAGCTAGGAGTGGGCAGCAGTGGGCTATTGAAGGCTTCTGATGATGATGAAGCTAAATTCTGGGTAACCCATCATGAATCGTGGGTTAAAAAAATTGGCAAATGTAAGTGGATTTTGTGTTATAATGTAAATAAAAAGAAAATGTTCTAAGCCCGCAGCCCGCGTCTTGACGAGTTTTTGGCGGCAAGCCTTGATCATATCATTAGCTCCACGTCTTTTGCTTAATAATCGTGTAGAATTTGATTGTTAGCGGGTAATAATGGTGGAATATTGCGTGTTAAGTGTTTTTGAATGTGCACAGATGTAGGCAAGTGATATGGTGCTGAAATATGAATTTTGGTGCCCCCTCCAAAACTCCTCCGAACTTTCAGTAAAATTCCACCCATTTTACTGGAAGACTCACGTGACTAGACGAGCTATTAAGCTCACTCTGACTCTGACCTGACTAACTAACTTATTACTTAAAAAATAACATTTAACTTGACACTGGCAAAACACGAAAGTGGAGACCATAATTTAATATCCCGTGAACATTCACGAATTTTACTCGACACTGGCAAAATGCACATGTTGCCATATTATTAAAAAAAAAAAAAAAAAAGCCCGCGTCTATCAAATTTCACCAAATGTCATTTTCAGATTAGTTTCAAAGATGGTAGATATCAATGTCAAATCAAAATGTCAATCACAGATGTCAATTTTTGACTTTTATTTTGATTCTGATTTGAAATTTTCCCAAAATTTGTTTTTTATGTAAGCAATAAACAAATCAGTTTACAACCTGGTTATAACTTAAATATGCGACACTCAATTTACAAAAAGTAATAACATGTATTTTAGAAATGTTTGGTCGGCGGCGGAACTAACGAGTCGTTGGTAAGAAAACTTAATCTCGCAGGTTATGAGTTTAGCAAGATTTCTAAAAATCACGTAATATTTTCGCAGCAAGCCCTTGTTACTGGAGAAGGTTCGATGTCCGGAGAGAAATGTGTTCTATCAGCTCCGTAGTTCATTACATAACTCAAAACGCGGCCCTCGGCGAACGCAGCTGGAAACTGATCCCTTGGAGCACATAAACATAGAGAGTGGACCATTGTATGCTAAAAAACTTGTCAGACCTTTCTTTTTCACGGTCGGGGTGAGTCTCAGATGCTAGAATTATTTGCCATTGCACGTTTTTCTCACAGTTTTCATGCCGCATCTGAACGTTTATCACAATTATAATATATATTATATTATAGTTTGCAATAAATTGCATCATCATTCATAAACTCCCCAAAAGTGTAACTTTTATGAAAAAAGATTACCTACAGGGTGGATAACGCACAGCAATATCCTAGTGTCAAATTTGAATAAAAATTATGAATGCCTTATAAAAATCATTTTTGTTTTATTAAACATAATGTTGTATATTACAGGTTTCAACAGCAAGTGTGATTGGCTGTGTGATCTGGGAGTATGAGAACCTGCGAGCTCATGCATACAACTTGTTCAGGAAGCCAGGAACTTGGCTGGGACATACACAGGCACTGAAGAAAAATACATCCTATGTAAGATTATCTTTGCTGATCAATAACAGTATGCATAATATCAAATATCCCCTGTGTAATGAATTTTCAGGAGATAAAAATATTTGTTATGAAACATGTCAAATGTGGCAAATGATTTGGTTTAAGTACAGCAGGGCTATAAACTCGTATCGATTTAATATGTCATTTCATACATTTTTGACATATCAAATCACTTTAGTCTTTGGTTTGGTTCCCTTACAGATAAGTGAATAGCCCAGCTGAACATACTTGGATTAACTAGTTTTTTAAATTGTATGTACATGTAAAATATTTTCATGATATTTGTAACTCGAAAATACTTTGATCTGGTCTACTTATACAAAATTATTCATTCCATCATTGATTCCCCGGATTTACTCGCACAACTCTCTATTAACATAAAATTCAGTGCGCGCAGAGCACATAAAAGCAATCTCTTTTCATTACTAACATATAAAAATAATATCTCTTACTATAACCCGTTAGTCAGAATGGCTCGCTATTACAATGAACTGGCAAGTAACGACACAAATTTAGACATTTTTCATCCCAAATTTAATTATTATAAGCATACTCTTAAGGACATCCTTCACCCTATACCTGAGATCTATGATTCAATCCTGTGATTTATCTGAGAGCCTGAAAGTTTGTGAGATAGAGCTTATACACACCTCCGTGGATACTGTTCTCTATCGCCCAGATGTTTGATTATTTTTAGTTTATTTAATATATTTTCTGTCTTTGCATTACTTAATTTTATATAATAACTATACCTACTTTGTTATAATAATTAATTAGTTTATAATACCTCTCGCTCGAAATGTTTTGTTTTTTATTGTGTACAAATAGTTGAGGTATAATCCTGATCTTATTATGGTTAAGAAAATGTTTATTTTTAAGTGATTATACTTTGTAATGTACAATAAATAATAAATAAATAAATAAACTCGTGCAGCTTGGGCAGCATAATATCATGATTAAATAAAAGTAAAAACTCACTTGTCCAGCACTATTAAAAACTGGATTATTAGACTGTTCAGATTACTGAATTGTGTAGGCAATTTTATAATAACTGAAATAATTACAAATTTGTATTCTTGTGATGATTTTATAATATTAATGTGTCCGTCCATAGGCGGATTTAGGGGGAGGGGGGCAGGGGGCCAAGCCCCCCCCCCCGGAACCATTGTAGAGTTACGAATTTTGTACATATTTCATGGTCAAGATTATAATTTTTTTCTCAAGGCTCGCAGCAAGCTGCTTGCGCACTTAATTTTAAGGATATTTGAACTTTCGAACTGTTCAGAGCGAGCTAAACACACACTTTTCGTAGTAAAAAATATAATATTTTCGCCCGTCTGCACCTTGCCCCCCCCCCCCAGGACCAAATCTGCCAATGTGTCCGTCTATTGAAATGTCAAATTAGTGATCTCACTAACTACTACGCTACTATACTTGTGTAATTTGTTTCAGAAATCAGAGCCTGGTCCTCTGAGTAGATGGTGGAACTCTCTGAACAACAATGACAAAGTGTTTTATCCAATATTGGCCGCAAACATCCTTGTGTTTGGAGCTTGGAGAATACGATCACTGCAACCTTTCATGGTCAAATATTTCTGCTCAAACCCATCGGGAAGTAAGTAATAATATCTTGTATCATAAAATAACTGATAAGTAATGTAAATAAATTAAATTTTTGAAGTTGATGGTCAAGGGATTATGTGGTGCAGTTTTGATTCTGAATTACCGAATTCAAACCTAGCACCAATGACTATAATCTAAATATATAAAAGGAATGAGTGAATACAGATAGTTTTTATGATGAAGACCTCTGCTAAAAAGGATTTTATCACATGGCTGCAAACATAAGCAAGTAAATTATAATAAGTGGTTTTTCCACTCGCTATACACAAGCGTAAGCTTTGATTGGTCTAGTTTCCGCCAATTAGACATCATGAAAACATCTTTGACAATGAATGTATGATATGTGGGTGTCTCAAAATTATTATTACACTTTTTTGACAAATCTGTGGCGGCCCTTATATATTACAAGCTTTTATTTACTTTCACCTGTCTGTTGTCTGTCTGTAATCAAATCTTGCAAGTTTAATTTGATCCACTTCCCGGTTTCCAATTGAGCTGAAATTTTGCATGCAAGTATAAATCTGATGACAATACAATATTTTTTTGACATTGAGCTGATCTGATGATGGAGCGGGAAGGTGGCCATAAGAACTCTGTAATTAAACAACGCAAACCCATCGTGTTTGGGACTCATTTGATTCGTCTTGACGAGTACTTTAGTGCTAGATGGTAATAATAATAAAAACTTGTTTTAAATTTTTTTTTATCACTTATACCATTATGATCTGTCAAAGTGCAATTATTCTCTCAAGTGTATGTGAGATCTGAGAGGCGTGTGGCAACATTGATTTTGCACACTGGCATTACAGTATGCAGTACAATAACATACTTTGGGTACTTGTTGTTTATCATGACATTGCAATGCCATCCATGATGTTGTAATGTTTCAGGTGCAGTGTGCTGGCCAATGGTGCTGTCAACATTCAGTCATCATTCACCGCTGCATTTAGCTGCCAATATGTATGTGCTGTACAGCTTCATGCCAGGTATTATTCTTTGTTTTTATAAGAATGCTACACACTGTAAAAATGATGTGCAGGGTGACCACAAAATGTTGTGCCAGGAGCAACAAGGGAAGCATGAATATTGATTGTCATAATTTTAACTATCATAAAATTTTAAGCCCTAATTACTTATAACTTGTTACTATCTAAATATCAAAAGCCTTTCTATAAGTAATAATAAAAAAAATTAATAATAATAAAAACTTTTAACTTTATTTATCAACCAAATATACAATCACTGAAAGCATTGGAAAACGATGGCACCTGCTTTAGTTTTAAACAACTGTGTCGCAGGGGCCAACGCCCCCCTCCAGAAAGGTAAAAAATACATTTGTGAAAGTGTAAAAAAATGCCTGTCAAATCATATGTTATGATACAAAATACAAATGACGGAAAAATATAGGCAAATAACATTAGACAACCAACAGGACACCTACTGCAAGATATTTCGGCATTGGCTTGAACCAACTAACTCCCCCCTTTTTTAGAAAGAAAAGAAAGAAAGAAAATAAATTTATTGCCAAAATTTACACAATTTACAAAAATAAATTAAATTAAAAGAAAAAAATATTACATTAATTGGCAATAGGGATAGCCTCAGCGTATAACTACGTCAACCCAAAGTTGGCGTAGTTGCTGGTTTTCAGGCTGCCCCTTTGCTCGAACTAAGATGGTTCGTCGAGAGGTTTGTCATAGCAGGTTTAAATAGATATACACATTAACTTAGGTGGTTGTGTGAGTCTCCTTCCAGCCACTGTTCATACAACAGAGATACACTCTCGCATTCTCCATCAACTAGCTCCTCTAGATCAAAGATATTAGTTGAAAGTTAGTGTGTTTTGTTACCAGCCGCAGTATCTTCCCTGGGCAAGGAGCAGTTCACGGCGATGTACCTGAGCGCGGGAGTGGTGAGCAGTTTCGCCAGCTTCCTCTACAAGGTCATGCTCAACCAGCCTGGACTCAGTCTCGGCGCTGTAAGTCATGTTCTCTCTAACTTTAAATTTCTTTATTAGTCTTAAAAGCTTTTGTGTTGCCGGTTTATAAAAAGTTATTTATTTAAAAAAATAGTGTTTCTCATTCCCTAACTGACTACAGTCTCGCTTCCAATAGCTTGGGCGAGTCTGAACTATCGAGATCCTATGGCCACCTTCCAGTTCCATAATCAGATCACTCCATCTCTATGTCAATAATTATTTTGTGATTTACAAACACATGCAAAATTTCAGCTCAATCTGTAACTGAGAAGTGGATCAAACTTAAAACAAGCTTGGAAAAAAATAGATTCCAACAAATTGTAGACTTCCTCTTGCTTCCTTCCTCTTTGCTGGTTAAGGTAAAAATTATTTCTTGTATTTTCATGTGAGTGTTTTGCTGTATGCATGTAGGGTAAATTGGTGCTACTCCAAAAACACAGGCTGTTGTTTTCTATATAGAAAGGAAATATAAATAGTGTATTAATTAGTTGTTTTTGTTTTAGTCAGGAGCAATAATGGCCGTATTGTCGTACGTGTGCGTCCAGTACCCGGACACGAGGCTCAGCATCATATTGTTGCCCATGTACACGTTCGCAGCCGGCACGGTATGTTTCCACATTATATGTTGCCCAAAAGCTGCGGCTCATTTATCCCACACCGCTCCAACCCCGATTATAAGGCCATATTGGCTAATTTTAGACTATTCAATCATTGGCCGATAAAAACGTTATTCCACCAAAAACATCCTGTAACTAGCCAAGTCTCGATGGAGCTGCTTGTTTATCTCTAAAAAGTAATGAAATCTAGACAAAATCGTGGCAAGTATAAGGTTCCTTACTGCGATTTCTTTATTATTATAGTTAATGTTGTGTGACTTGGCCGTTGAAGGGTCCAAATTTCAGCTCTCTGAGTTTATGGGAAGTACTAGTTCTATTTTGATGATCATGAGTGAGTGAATGTCTGTCATAAATGCGAAACTTTGCTTTCGCTTAACTTCGGAACTAAATGACCTACAGACTTGAAATTTTGGATTTTAAGTATGTGATTATAGCTTACTGGATAACGAAAATTTCTGCGTTCTGGTCTTATCCAGAGGTTCTCAAATGGGGGCCTGAAAATACGGCGAAATGGTTCCAGTTAAGGATGGTACGGCAGTGCTTGCTTCGCGCTCGACTTGGCGGGGGCACTACCGTGCCCCCAGATATTCATAGGCATTTCACACAGCGTTATTACACGTTCATACAGTTTTATGCGAAGAAGTTAAGAAACGCGTAATATATTAACCGTCCTAAAATAAATGTTATTGACATTCACTTTAGGACATTTCATTTTTGTCAAACGGGTTTACCGATATTCTGAAATTTGGTATGTAAGCTTATCTTAGCGCCTGGAATAACACGCAGTTTCTACTATTTAGCGTGTAAAACTGCTGGGCACACCAAGTTTAATTACATTTTTTAATTAGCAATTTTATCTATTTGCAAGCAATAAATAGCTCTGTTACTATATAGGTATATACCAATCTATCAATACCTAATAAATATCATACGAACGCCATAAAAAGCCATCGAGGTTATCTGCCAACAAAAATATGGATAATGACGTTATTAAAACCATAGTTATATAATTTAAAAACAAGCTTTTATTATTATTATTACCACTTAGCATCAAAGTACTTGTCAAGACAAATCAAATGAACCCAAACTCGATGGGGTTGCGTCATGCGTCGTTTAATTACGGAGTTCCTATGGCCACTTTCCAGCTCCATCATCAGATCAGCTCCATGTCACAATAATATTGCATTGTCATACGATTTACACATGCATGCAAAATTTCAGATACCGGGAAGTAGATCAAATTTAACTTGCAAGATTTGATTACAGACAGACAGGTGAAAGTAACTATAAGCTCGTAAAAATGGAGGATTATTCTTAACTTTAACATTTGTTTCAGGCTATAAAAGTAATCATGAGCGTTGACTTCGCTGGCATCGTTTTCGGATGGAAATTCTTCGATCACGCGGCTCATCTGGGCGGAGCACTGTTTGGAATGTAAGTAGAAAATCACACCATAATTAAACAAGCTCTGAATTTCATATTTAAAATTAACTCGTTTACAGATTTTGGGCGAAAATGTTGTAAGATAATACGAAATGAAATCTACAAGCAAAACGAGAAATCAAGCATACATAATCATAACTTTCATTCAAATAGAATACCTAGGTATAAACAATAATCTAGAATCATAATATTTAGTAGAACTAGAAAAGATTTATGGAATAAATCGTGTTTATACAATGCATACTCGGTTGTTAAAAAAAGAAGCTTCTAGTTTTTTCCACAACGAAGTTATAGGGGGTTGAAAATGGTCTGAACTGCTTCTGGAAAGGATGATACGGCCGTGCCGCTTTTTTGCTCGACTTGGCGGGGGCACTGCCGTGCCCCCAGATTTAATGCATTTTCCTGGGTAAAAACGGGAGGAATTTACTATAGCTTAATACCTATATAGAATACTAGCTTATGCTCGCGGCTTTGCCCGCATGACGGAATCCTTTTTAAGCGGAGGTCTACGTCATAAAATCTATCTGTCTTCCAAATTTCAACCCAATCCGTCCAGCGGTTTGGGCTGTGCGTTGATAGATCAGTCAGTCAATCAGTCACTCTTTTCTTTTATATGTTTAGACTAGCTTATGCTCGCGGCTTTGCCCGCATGACAAAATCCTTTCTTAGCGGAGGTCTACATCATAAAATCTATCTGTCTTCCAAGTTTCAACCCAATCCGTCCAGCGGTTTAGGCTGTGCGTTGATAGATCAGTCAGTCAGTCAATCAGTCACTCTTTCCTTTTATATATTTAGATATTAAATCGCCTATAGGCAAAGGTAACCATCAGGCGGGCCGTCTGCTTCTTTGACTTAAAAAAAACTTATTAGTTTAGTGCAATAAATTATGTAAAAATGTGATAAAAATACGCAACATTAACCCAGTAAAATAGATGATTGATTGGGCACGTTATAGCAAGGGAATAGAGCAGTTAATGGCGTTTTATAGAACTTGAGTATAATGAACTAAACGTTTATCTCGACTCGCCTTGCCGACCCCTTATCGCGCATTATTTGTGCCATTTTTACGAGTTATCATCTGAAACCTCGACCTATGGTTCTTATTTCATTGGCATTTCAAGCCAATACTGCTTTTGCAAATTTCTTATCTTTTTAGAGGCTAAGTTCAAGGTTTTTTGATATTTTGCCTTAGAAAATAAAAAAATAATAAAATTAAAAAAAATAATTCTACGAAATTATATTTCAAAGTTCCAAAAAGCCCTAAAGTTTCCAGTACAACTAGAACTAGACTAAAACAAGGACTAAGTTCAAGGTCGGGAGATAATTTGAGTTGATTTTTCCAGGGCTTGGTGTCAATGGGCCGGAAACCACATTTGGGGCAATAGGGATAAGGTAGTTCAGTATTACCATACCTTTAGGAAAACTGACAGATAATGTTTAGCAACTGTTACATCTTTGTGAAATGTTATGTTTTATTTATGTATGTATATAAACAGATTATTACATATTTTGAAAATTATTTTGCATTTTTATTGAAAACAGACCAGCAGGGCTGTTCACTTATCTGTCAGGAAACCGAACTGAAGACCAAATAGTAAAAAATGTTTGAAATTACGTATTGTTGTGTCAACTTTATACTACGGATTGGTTTCCTGGCGGATGAGTGAATAGCCCTGTAGGCCGTAGGCGTTGATTCTGTACTAAGACAACTCGAGAGCATAGCCAAATGAGAGCGACTTGTAGGCCATAAAACATTATTCTTATTTTTTACTAACTTTTGCTGATTAACTTAGTGTAGCAAGGAGTATATTATAACTGTATATCTCTAAAAAAATAAAATCCCACATAAATAAATAACAATTTAATACAAAAAATAGAGGTATATTACAGAAATGCATTAGAGTTGACTGTGTACACTTTTCCTTAATTGCTAAGCTTTGAGTATCTTGGCATGGAAGTCAAAGTGTTCGCCGATGAAGGTGGAAATGTAGTAGTAAGAGTGGTCGTAGCCTTCTCTCAGATTGAGGATGACTGGGACTCCGACTGAACGGCAAGCTTCCACCAGGTTCTCAGGTAGGAGCTGCTTCTCAATGTAGAACTTGTCGGCTGCACCCTGCAAACATTTTATATGCTAAATCGAAACTATAATGATCAAAGGGATGCATCCTAATCTTACTAATACTATAAATGCGAAAATATGCTAGTGTGTTTGTTAAATCTTGACGCCTATACAGCTGAACCAATTGAGCTCAAATTTGGTAGTTAGGTCTATTGTTATTTTGACTGCGGAAATCAGACAAGTTGTGTTTTTTCGGGGCCGGGTTCACGCGCGGATTGTGCGCGCGGGATCGTAGCGTACACACGCATAACATGTTAATTCGTTCAGAACGCCAGTGCGGAAAAATACATGCGTGTTTTCTTGCGTCACCTGACTAAAAGCTGATGCGGCGAGACACATAACGTGCGTAATTCCCGTTACTGGAGATCAAAAAACGGCGGCAGTTAAATTGTTAAGTTTTCAACATTTATGCAATTTTTTTACTAAAGAAAAACTACTCTTTCATTGTTAGTTGGATGCTAGATTCATACTTACTTGGTCAATAAACAGAGTAAGTGGGGGTCCATTGTATTTCTTGACCAGCTCTGTTGCATCCCATTCAGACCACTTGCTTTTGTTTTCTCCGATGTAACCTGTGAAAGCTTTCTCTCCCCACGGGCAAGCTTTGGGGTTGCAAATAGGTGCAAACGCACTGACTGACTTGTATAAACCTGGGTTTCTTAATGTGGATATTAAAGCTCCATGGCCACCCATACTGTGAAGAAATAAAGTAAAGGTCAGTTTAATCAAACCATCATGATCTGCCTTCAATTGTCCACAGCTGGGCATACTACTCTATAGAGCTTAACATGTTGGACTGTGAAAAACAGCTGTGTTTTTGAGCTCGGAACACTAGTGCTGAAAAACACAAATGTTTTGTCAAAGGATTTTCTCATACAAAATTAATTTAAGGCCCCTGGGATAGTTATATAAAATGCAGCCGTAGCCAATGTGTTAACACATTGGACTGTGGAAAACAACAGCTGTGTTTTAAGGCAGGAATGTATGTGCCGACACTCAGAAACATTGTTTTGTCTATTTTTTTCCATACAAAATTAATTTCCACCCTGTGGAAAGTTGATAGTACTGTAAAACGCCACAACAGCCAATGTGTTGAAATTCAGTAAAAGTATAATATTAAAAAAAGTGTGTTCTTTATTTTGTGCTCAATAAGGTGGAATATTTCACTGTAAAAATTGGAATACTGCATTTTAGATGCAGCAGGGCAGCATAGATCTCCTGTTAGATTTTGCCATTCTTCCCGATCTCTTACTGTCTTCCATCCAACTAACTCCAACCTATCTCTTGATGTCTAATCACAGTCTATATTTATTAAAGGTCTAAACTGAAAATTGAGTTGAAAGAGGTCTACAACTATTACTTTAGTCAAGCACTCTGCTATAAAAAGATCTTAAATCATTTCACCTGTGTCCCATAATGCCAACTCTGTCAGGGTCCACCAGATTGCCAAAAGCCTCAATAACCAATTCATAGAGCTCCTTATTCAAGTAACTGGCCATTCTGTAGTTTGTGGCCCATGGATCATTCTCAGCATCAACGTAAAATCCAGCAGATACACCAAAGTCCCAAGACTCATCATCACCTGGGATCTTAACACCCCTGGGTGACGTATCCGGACCAACCACAATAATTCCATGCTCTGCCGCAAATCTGTAAATGAAATTTATCACAACACTATTAAATGTGGCCTTGACTTGAACTTTATCACCTATAAAACATTCTGCACATTGATAGCATGTTAAATTAATTGATATGTCATACAAATGCCTCATGATAGTAATAAAAAAAACAATATACAGATAATGGTTTTAATTAGCATGATAAAAGGGATGTCAGTGATGTAATACCTTTGGAAGCCAGATTTTGAAATAAAGTTTTGTTCAGTGCAAGTCAGTCCAGAGAGGTAATAGATGACAGGCAGCTTCGCGTCGCCGCCTTCGGCCTGAGGCGGCATGTAGATGGAGAAGTTCATCTTGCATTTTAATTCTGTTGATTCATGGGAGTATACTTTCTGGTATCCTCCAAATATTTTGTTTGACGACACTAATACTAGGTTATCCATCTTATTAGTCTGGAAAGAAGGTGATACAGATAAAATTTCACTTAACAAATTTGCCACAGTATCGATAAACAAATCACAAAGCAAATAATAAATAGCACAACATCTTAGACTTATTAAACATTCCTGATGGTGTATGACGTAACTATTACTACGCCGAATATTCCCTGGCCTTAGCGACCACAACTACAGCATTAAATTAATATTACCGAAGGTTTAGGAGATGCCGGCATGATGCAAAATGAAGAGAATCACGTAAATAAATTAGTTTTCACTTTTACAGCGTGTTTCTCGATTGTATTGAAAATTAATCTTGAATTTCGTAATCACGATAACAAGCCCAAATCCCCTAAATACTAGAAATAATACCGATTAGATTATTACCTGTAGCGGTAGAAGTTCAAGGCCACAAAATTCTGACTTTTGCACTGCTGACTGTCACTGACGAACACCCAAACGTAAATGTCAAATCGAAATTTAACGGAATTTGCGAAGACGTTCCATAAGTCTCGTTAATTATTATGATTGATGTTATCAAGAAAATTACTTAAATTTATTGAGTTGTTTTCATATTAATTATTATCTCATTATTATTTTAATGTTTCTGCGTGGTATGAATATAATATTTTGACAGCTGTCACATTCAACTAATGTCTAAAAGTCAAATTTAATGTCAAAATTTTTAGTAAAGATGCTGCTAATGCAATACATTTGCCATTTACCAAGTTATTAATCAAATTGTTAATATTAAAGACGTTTACACTTTACACCAATCACCAAATTTACACAAACATTCACCCAGACATCATTATTTATACAGGCCGCCATAAGCACATTTAAGCTGTATACACATAATATATAAGACAAAACACGCATGGCAAGCTTACTTTCTTCTTATTGAACACATCTCATTAAATTTAAAATAAATAAAACTAGCATTTAAATATTTACCTTTATGTTACCCTATTTAACTATTTATTATGTAAAAATGAAAATCAAGTAACCAATGGTGATTAAATAGCTGTTGAACACAATACTGAAATTTCACTTGGTTCGGTAACAAATACCTTATAATACTCCTGCAATAACTAATTATTAAAACTTAAAACTCGCAATTACACTAGGCTGGAATTAGGATCAGATAATAAAGCCAAAATTAAAATATTTAGCCAGTTTGCCGAATGAAAAAATAATTTAGGTAGGGTTGTACCTTCCATACAAATAGCTTTAAGATTCTGTGCAGCTTACTTCATAACTTCAATCCAGCAAGACAAATCAAGAGTAACTAATTTAAAACTAAAAACAGACCCACTGATCTTATTGATTTTCACTGTACACAATATTTTCTACTAACATCACAATTAGAATTTGTATTCAGCGGGGCAATGCAGTCAGCATTCTGGCCACATATCCCTTCACCATAGGTTTATTCGATTTGAATTTAATTTTTTAGTAAGTATTTATAAGTTTTTAGTTTTTAAAATATTTTATTTCAATAGAAAATTATATTGAAATCTATCTTACAATAAAAATACTTATGTTATAACTACAATACGGTTGAGAATTCAGAATCACAATAGTTTTAATCTAACTCCACTATCAGCTGCTGTTTATTTGTCTTCCAAGACAGATAGGTATTCCAAAACAATGCTACAGATTGCACAACCAACACCTGATATTGCAGCGGTATATAATAAAAGTTTGCTAGTTGAACCCACGGCCAAATATAGTAGTTTGTTTTAAGAACATCTAAATAATTGGTGTTTAAATCGGACTTAATTTTATCCCACGACTTGCCCTGCATAGCTCCCACAGTGATGAGTAATGTGCACAAAAATGTAGGCGCAAATATAAACTGATCTAGAATTACTTTTTTGAGAGTCACTGCTTTACCACTAGAGCCTATGTAACGGTTTAATGTGCCATACCACATCCGAAGTGCTGGGCCCTGGAACATATAAACAAATATTTTTACTTTTAAAATAATTACTGTTGGAGGTAACTTTTTTCTCATATAACATAACTAATACATTCAAACTATACTAATATTCAGTAGAAGGGATTTTTATGGGAGGAGAATTTTATTGAATACAATCTCAAACTATTCAGTAAAAGGGATTTATAAGTTTCATAATATTATTTTGTGAAAGCACATTTTTCTTTACGCCACTAAAAGCTAATAAATACAGGTTACTTACACCCATGAAAAATCCTATTGAAGAAAATTTTAACATTCTTTTGTAGTCAACTTCTTTGATTCCTCTGTTCTCAATCAATGTTTGTGAAATGAGATCTCCTGCGCCCATTAAAGTCCCAGTCTGAATGGCTTGAACCAAGTATGGGCGACGATTTAGTGCATTTTGGTAAAATCTAAATAATCCATTTCCCTTCATAGCTGTAGTGATTCCTTGAACGTTTGTTTAGGAGCTGCGCACTATTTAGCTAGACTGAATTTCATTTAAAATTTCCGGCCATGCGCTCGCTTGATATAAAACACCTAAAAAATATAAGTGGTTTATTAGATAGGTAATAACAGTATGCATCACGACTACAATAATATTTCACATAATATGTACTGTTATATTTTTATATTAAAATAAAATGAAAATTACCATAGATTCCAATGAAAAATTGAATGAAAAACTGAAAATGACAATTTGAATAATCAAAATAGAAACCAGTTCCCGCTCAAACTAACAAAAAATGATTTCTTATCTATTTTAAAATATAGGTAAAAATGTGTTTAATTAATGGAAAATATGTGATTCAAGTGTTCTTTATAATGTGCTAATGAAGACAAATTACATTAATTTAGTTGTTATTGTGATCTTTTGTCAGAACGAGTATATTTGCGGGAATATAACGTGACATTGGCAAAATACACAACACGTGTGATATCCAAAATAATTTAAAAATAAATAGAAACCACATAACCACAGACTGTTTATAAGTTTTCCGAAGTTAAAGAAGTGAATGATTTTGAAAACTTCGCGCAAGTCGTAACCAAATTATCGACTGTGTACGTCTTCAAATTATAGTCTATGGCACTAATGCCATATTGAGGGAATCTACCCAAAATTGAGGAATTTTAAAAGCTAGGGCGGATTTTTGCGGGTAGAAATCTTTTGGGGGATAGTTGGGGCGAAAAATTAAATTTGGGAGTTGGGAGGATAGTGGAAGGAAATAAAACAATCTTCTAGGCATAATCAAAAGATATAGTCGCTGCAAATATCAGCAATTTTCGACATTCGCAAGGGAATCACAACCTACAGGGTACTTCCCGTGAACTCAGAATCTTGAAATTTGGTGCGAAGCAACGTCTTAGAGTACACATAATGGAAAAATGCCAAAAAGCGTAATTTTTTAGTTGCATCATATAAAAAAAATATTTTTAATAATTTTATACTTTCTACTCCTTTCCTCATGAACGCGTAGAGGTATTAAATTGAAATTCATATTATCAAATACTCAGGTCTATAATACCTTTTTTTTTTTTTTTTTTTTTTTTCTTCCCTGTTCCTCTTCCCCCTTGTGTGGTGCGGGGACATTGGCATTCGGTACACAGTTCCCTCTCAGTCTTTCATTCTTCACCTTGCGTGTCATTCACGCATTTTACTTTTATTCATCTTCTTTCATTTCCGCGCGTGCTATTCCTTTCAATCACAACTTTCGTAATCTTCTCAGCATACTCCAAGAACACTCCTACTTTCTTTCCTCCTATCACACTCGCTACATTTTCACGCGTCACATCCATTCTTAGTTCCTGACGAAGGTCTTCCCTCTCACGCTCGATGGCTTGGCACTCAAACAAGATGTGAGCCACCGTTTCTTGCACATCTGGGTCACACGTACACGATGGGCTTTCCTTGCATTTGAAACGATGCAGATACTCTGAGAGCCCACCGTGTCCCGTGAGAAACTGAGTCCGGACACCAGAAGGCGCAAACTTCCTCACAATCCTGTACGCCCTCAGAGCACAGGGGAAGAACATCTTCGTCACCGCCCCGGTGGCCCCCTCCTTGTACCTTCGGTTCCATTCATCAAGCGAATCCAGCCGAAGCTGTCGCTTGACAAATGAGACCGGACACATAGCATAGTCCGGCTCTCCCTCCAATCGTAGTGCAGCATCCTTAGCGAGCGAATCAGCTCGCTCATTACCTACCACCCCAATATGTGCCTTTACCCAAAATAGACTCAGCTTTTGGTTCAGAATGTTGGCTGTTCTAATATTCTGCCGCACTTTGTTTGCTATGGGGTGGAGGGAGAGGTTATCAACTACTGTCTTGAGCGCCGATCGCGAATCGCTAAAGATGCTGCACTCCAGCGCCCTGCTACTGGCTGCGTACGCTGTCGCTCTTTCCAGTGCCAGTAGTTCCGCTTGGTAAACAGAGCAGAACGAGCCCAACTTGAGCTTCTCCGCCTCTGCCTCGATGTTATTGATCCACACGGACACCGCGGCTCCCACCTTCCCTTCTATCTTCGAGCCGTCCGTGTAGATACATAGGCCTCGCGCTTCAAGTTGTTCCCGCTCTATCCCGTCCCCATAGGCCGCGAACTTCAGCTCGGTGTGGTGCGCAGGGTGTGGCGTGTCCAGGAACTCGACTGGTTTCTCAACCATGATATCTCGATCCTCTAATACTCGCTGGGAATAGCCTTTCTTTATCTCATAAAGATCGGCTGCTTCCCGGATTCGTAAATCCAAGGGAAGCAGCCCAGCGAGTATCAGGGCCGAGTTCAGGGAGACCGTGCGGTATGCCTTTATGATTTTTTGGACGAAGCCCCTCTGCACAGCGTCGAGTTTCTTGCGTACGCACATCTTCTTTGCAGCAGGTGCCCATGCGCTTGCCGCATACAAGATTATCGGCTCAACCACCGCCGTGTATATTGTTCTGACTACTTCCGGGTTAAGCCCCCAGTGGATTTTGGCGACCCTAGCAAGTTGCTTGTACAGGTCGAACGCTCTCCGGCATTGATTCGCCACGTGCGCGTTGAAAGTCAACTTGTCGTCCACTGTGAGGCCCAGGATCTTTATAGCGTGGGTAAGTGCAATGTCGACCCCGCCCATGGTAAGAGCTGGGTTGTCGAATTTTCGCTTCCTAGTTACGACCATCGCCTGGGTCTTGTTTGGAGCAAACTTCAGCTTATTTCGGACTCCCCAGCTCCGAACACATTCGAGGACAGCATTGCCCCTCCTTTGTACTTCCGATCCCGAATCGCCAGAGATAATCAGAACAATATCGTCTGCGAAAGCCTGGACATGCTCCCCCATTTTTGTCACTTCTTTCAATAGGGGGTCCAACAGGAGATTCCAAAATGTTGGGCCCCCTATCGAACCCTGAACGCAGCCTTTCGTGGTGGTCCTCACGCATTCAGCTCCAGCATATCTGATCCTCACCTGCCTCCAATCTAGATAGCTATCGACGAGGCGCCTCAGGTTCGTCGGACATCCCGCCTCCGCGAGACGGCACCTTATAGCGGGCCACCACGCGCTATCGAAAGCCCCTCTATGTCAAGCGATATTACTGCAATCAGCTTCTTGCTGTGCAATTGTTGCTGAATATATCGCGTCATGACATAGAGGGAGTCCTCGGTGCTGCGCTGTGGTGTGAACCCGTACTGGTGACAGCTCATTCCCGGAAGGATGTGCCACCTATATATATATCTATAATAAAACCTTTATGTCAACGCAACCAAAAGAAACATAAATTTTAGCCACATATATTCAAACTCGTAACTACTCGCAAGGGAATTAAAACCTACAGGGTATTATTTATTATCCACTTTTACTTAGGCTTTTACCTACGAGTTTGAACGGAACTCTCGGTGCTCGAGTCCAACTCGTACGTGACCGGTTTTTTTATATTTACAATGCACAGAATTTGATAGGTATTTAACATTTTTATTATATAGATAGATAGATTAACCTTCGACCGCTATCTCGCGTGATGTTAAGATTTTCTTGCCTACTGTGGGGATTTTTTTGAAACCTGAATTTCGGGGGGTTTTCGAGATAATTTGGGGAACTGAGACAATCATCTGGCAAAACTAGTCTATGGTCTATGGAATAATTTATAGTCTGTAATAGTGCTGGCGCAAACTTCATTTACATGACGAGAAGTGATTGTAATTTTATAAATTTAATTGCTAAAATAGCTTTGAAATTCAAAATCCCATTACTTTTTTGATCAGCAATGGATAAGAGGAAATTATCGACGGCAGGCGACAGCCTGTACCTAATACTTCAACTCCCCAAGACTGCTACAGCCGACGACGTCAAGAAAAGCTACAGAAAATTAGCGTTAAAATATCATCCAGATAAAAATCCTAACAACCCAGAGGCCTCAGATAAGTTTAAGGAAGTTAACCGCGCACACACCATACTCAGCGATGCGACGAAACGTAACATATACGACAACTATGGCTCCCTGGGGCTTTACATCGCCGAGCAATTCGGTGAAGAAAATGTCAACGCCTATTTCGTCGTAACAAGCACTTGGTGTAAGGCATTATTTATCGTGTGCGGTATTTTAACGGGATGTTACTTCTGTTGCTGCCTGTGTTGTTGCTGCAACTGCTGCTGCGGGAAGTGCAAACCGCGTCCGCCGGAGGAGTCTGGCGATTACCACACGCTGGAGCGTGATGACTCGGACGGCGTGCAACCGGTGACGGTGCAGCCGGGCGGTGAGAGCCGGCCCAAGGGCCCCGGAGACCAGGCGCCGCCCATCGCCATGCCCCCGCCGCCCTCGGCCGCCGGGCCCTCCGAGAACACCGGCCTAAACACAGGTGGGGTCAATTATGGAATTTCACAGTAAACTCCTCTTAAGACCATTACATCAACCCCATTATACTATTTGACTGCATATAGATTATAATCTATACCCATTCCATATAAACAATTTATGTGGTTACACGGGCTACTTATGAAAATGTTATGCAAATTATTGTTCTTAGCTCATTGGAATGTGGAACAGTTTATTTCTATATAAATAATCTAAATGTGGTCATTTACCCTCTTCAGTATATATTATGCTTTATTATGTAGATGTCATAAAAACAACTTGTGAATATAATTTTGTGATGTGGACCTTAAAGTGAGCTCGTTTGAAATCAATCTATAGTATCTGTGTAATTATATTGGTATTGATTCAATTATTTTGCATAGAATGCTCTTGTTACAATGATTGCAAAATACATGTATAATATATAGATAAGGCCTAGCATGGAGTGTTATACTTCCTACGATGATAAATTATTGATTAAAGATTTGTATAGTTTTAAAAATATCTATTGATGTTAGCAATTCTTTGCGAGACTTAATCTAATACTATGGCCACACTATTGTGTGTGTTTGGTGTGGTATAATGCATCATCATGTCATTCATCACATGTTTCTAGCCGTTCTTAAAAAACACCTAGGTCCTAACACACTTCTGACATGTTACAACTGGAGCTTGCAGTATCAATAATTTTTCCATTGCCAGTTCCGGGAATTCCTGGTAAATAGTATTGATACTGCAAGCCCTAGTCACAACACACCACAGTAATGTACCTCTAACTTTATTATACCTCGCTAAAACAATTGACAACTCATCAGAGAAGGGTATTTAGTTTTCATGGAAGGCCCTATCTATATTTTTGTTTATCTATATTGTAATGTTCAATTTGATAAACCCAATATGAATAATTTTGTTTTATTCCTTATAAAGTTTTAGATTAGCACTTAAGCTGCAGGGTACATTTGAAAGTACTTGATTACTAGATATTTTGCAGTTTGAGTATTAAGCAATAATTGTATTTGTTGAGAATGTGTTATTTGTATGTGAAATCAATATGTCTATATTTTTTCAAAGTTATACAATACAAAACCTACATAAGTATTTGAAAGTATTGGATTTATCAATATTGAATCATTTTATGTGCCCTACACACCAATGCTGATTACATTATCCTGGTTAGAGAAATAAGAAAATAATGATCTACTAAATAAACACACACAATTTTTCTGAGACTAGCTAAATAGGATTGGTCACAATCACCATAAGGCAATAGAAATAGAGACTATAATGTCTTTAGAGACATATAAAGAAGATTTTTAAACTAATACACGGTTGAGAATATTCAGAAAAGTGGTGTAATTTCCAAATTTTAACTTTACCATTCTATGTCTCTTAAGTGTTTTAATTTGGTCAGCTAATAGTGCTTGTCATCAATCCTAGTTAGCCAATTCGGCCTATGGTGTTAGACCAGCTGTTTCTAAACTTATTGAAAATAATTTCACATACAGAAAAATTTTCTTCTATTAAATTTGATGTTGCCATATAGCTCACAGACATACGGGCGTCGGAATTAAATGTTGTGATGGTGAAGGAAGACTTTAACTTTTTACATTTGAGCTTACACTAAGTAACAGGTCTGTTTTGTATGCACAACACTGTCTTTGCATTGCACTACATCAAGGCTTATATGTCTTTAACACATTGAATGCGGAAAACAACAGCTGCTTTTTTGAGGTCAGAATGTGAGTGCTGAAAAACACAAACGTGTTTTGTGTAAGCATTTTTCCATACAAAATTAATTTCAGGCACCTGGTATAGTTATATAAAACGCTGCCCCAGCCAATGTGAATCTAAACTGGTGACATATTGACTAACAGCAAAGGTGTGTAGGGCGCCTTAGATTTCCCTTATCTCTCTGGCAAAGAAAGAATGTTATGTCCTGTTGATAACTGATAATATGGTAGTGATAATGGCTTTGAAATCACTAATGACACACAGTGACACATTTTATCAATCTTAATTTTTTTACAGTGCACTGTGTGAGAGCACTGTATTGACAATTCTTATGATCACAATTTTAATGTGTGTGTATGTTAAGGCTTACTATAAGTATTATTTTAGATTTATGTGTGAACATACCGTGTTTTGGTTTTTCCAATGTTTACTGGTATGCGCTTGAATGACCCCCGTTTTTAGCATCAGCCTATGAATAAATAATGAGACAGAAAATATAACCCATCATAAAATGACCCAATGGAATCCTGTACAAATGGGTGGGGTTAAAATCTGCACATGCACCCTGGTATGCTCCTTCCTGTATTTAAACCAATCAGTAATCATTTTTACTAGTAAAATGCTAATTGATTTGTTAATTGAAAATTTTAAACATTGTATACTTACATCATTTTGGATGCACATAGACCAACTTTTGGGAATTAGTTTCAAGTAAAACTGTGGCTTTTTATTTATTCATACAGCATTTTAAATACAAGTTCTATATTTTTCTCTATATTACGTTCTACAAAAAGGTGTAGTAAGACCTTGGTGCATTCAAATGTCTAACTGAATGACTTGCAAAAAGGATTTTAAAAAAATGGTGAAAAAAATATCTAATTATGGTTTTTTAAGGACCTTTTTCCTACTTCAGTTTCAAAAATAATGATCAAACCTTTAAACTATAATACACCTTTTTGTGACACCTTATATATAGCATTGTGATCGTCCATGATCCTTAATTCAACTGTTTGTGTATCTGTTATTTATTAAAGAAATATAATTTGGTGAATGAATATTAATGAGAATTGTGTGCAAGTTTTTATATTGTTTATGTAAATTAATGTTATCCATGAAGTGAATTTTCATATCACCTAGTTTATAATAATGCAGTGTTTCTTTTGCCACCAGATTTAAACAAATAACTTGGCAGTCCAAAGCATCATGGTTAAAGTTAATATTTGTAATTATATAGCTTCTTAAGAACAGGCTGACCTGCACTTCCATCCATTTTTGGTAAAGATTGTGTACATGCGTTATTTTTTGTTTTAAAATGATGCAGATTTTGGCCTTAGTTGACTGTGACGTGTACTTGTAGGTTCATAATTCTTGTCCCATTGGCAGACAACAATTTTCCATTTTAAAATTAAAATCAAGATTTGCCTTAAATGAAAATCTAATCAACTTTTAATATATCTACGTCGATAATATAATATGTTAGATATACAAATTATGCTTTCCGATATTTTATATTTATTATGTTAACCCGGGCGGAGACGAATCCATAAAATCATAGATCATCAAACTCTGTCCAGTAGTTCTTGAGAGCCATAAATTATGAATGGTGTAACTAACACTCTTATTTTTATAGATATATGCATCAAAGTCCATTGCATTACAATAATACAATCATAAAGTGACTTCTCACATCCTTTTCAAAGATCAATTGATATTTTTAACTTTTTGATGAGATGGTCACTTACAATCTATATTATTTACCTATGTATCTACACTCGACACATACTATAGAGGAGACTTGCCTGTATACAACCTTCAGGTTTATCACGAGTCCTCAAATACCACTTGTTTATATCAGATTTTATTTGACGTGAGGCACCATAAAAGTGGAAATTTTCTAATTAATTTGTCAACTCTATCCATAGTGCGAGAAAGTTTTAAGTCTTATCCGTAAGAATCTTATAGCAAAATGTATAGAAACATTATAAATGATGGAAATTACTGTCTTGATCACAAATACCTCTTAAAACATGAGGAAATGAGGAATGTCATTGTTCTTTTTACATCTCGAAGATTCCTCGAATGCCAGAGTACAGGAAATTGCACATAGATCGTGAGAGATGTGTTTCACTATCGCAGTTCGTCGAATCGCTTCGGTGCAGGTGTGCTAAAACTGTTATCTCAGTTTAGATAATGTCCTGGCGTCACCACTAATTATGACGATTAATTATATCCGGCTGAAAGATCATTCGTTTTATGTGGAATATACTTAATGCTATTTCGAATTTAGCTCCACGAATAATCCCGAATCCCAATGAGTTCCTTCGGTAATCACAAGGGCGACTCTTCCATTTTTATCATGTGGCACCAGATCATCATCAGCTTACATTCGTCCACTGCTAGTCATAGGCGTCTCCCATGGCACGCCACACAACATGGTCCTCCGTCTTTCTCCTTCAAGCACTCCAGATATATCGTCGCCTTATCTCGCCCAAGGGTGCCCTAAACTACGTTTGCCGAGACGTGGTCTACACTCCAGTTTTCCCCGGCCCCTGATAACCATCAGTTATGCGGCAAATATAACCAGAACTAGAATGGCACCACCAATATCGTAGGTCTCTTAGTAATAGCAGATTCTTCAAATAAATTCATTGTCTTTATATCTCGATAGATGTTTTCACCACAACGATCAGTGGTCTCAGTTAATAGGACCGCATTGTTAGTCGCCTAAAATTATAAATATTTACATAACAGGGGTCCGAGGATAATGTGGTTCGATTGAAAATCATTCACGGAGCCTGACTCATACTTGCGCTTTTTCGTTGACGTAGTAAGCAATAAGACTCATTACTGTAGATAATGTTTACTGTATACCTACATTATGTTGTATGCAAGTTTATATATCTCATTACCCGTGTTCTGATAAACTAAAATAGCCTCTCACTGAACCAGTCGAACGAGTTTTTGTCTAATTATTTATTCACTGTGGTGAAGAATATTTTGTCCGTCGAAATGCTTCTTTAAGCCTCCATTACATATATATTTTTACCTATTAATATTTATTTTCGTGTTATTTGCTATTAAACATTCCATGTAGAGCAAATGTTTAATAAGAAATTGGTCGATATCTTGCCTTGCTTTTGGCCACGAGTACATTTGAACTATCGCCATCTTTAAATTTCAAGGATAAGGAAAATCAATTAGAATTTGTATGGCATCGTATAGAACTAATAATTATAATATGTATTGGTAAATTTTCTTCAAATCTCGTTGGCACTAAGGCAAATTTGTATTAATAATATGACTTTGGCATAAATTATAATTGGTTGAATAGTTGCTAAATAAATTATACTAGGTGTTTATAACATGTAATAATATTATATACATTGGGGGTACATCTACCGGCCAAACAGTATTTTTAAATATTTTATAATTTGCGATATAATTGACTTCCTATACAAAATGATCATTTTGTATGGAAAATCACTTTTTTTTTGTTTTATTTAGTCCGGTGGGTAGATACCCCCTTTATTATATCCATACATATTATTACAGATTTTTGTAAACGTATACAGGATGACTGGTAAATCACTTAGAACCTTAAAACAGGGTACTCTGTAAATTATTCTCGTTCGAAATAAATAATAAAAATAGGTACATATTTATATTTTGACAAAATAGGATTCGTATGACCACTCACACCCGACCAGACTCTGCAGTCCGGCGGCGCGGTAAAAACTTTATCTAGTTTTATTTACCTGGAGCGTCAGCTGTTCGCCAGGCGAAAGTTGAACATTACATATTGAGACGTGGTGCAATCGTCCAAATATCCTTTTCTTTTTAATTTATAACTATATTCTTTGTTAGTTATTTTTTATGTATATCTAATATCCCCTTCCGTTCTCGTATCCTTGGAAGCTTCTAAGTGACTTACTAGTCATCCTGTATACAGTGGCTTCAATGTTAAATCGCCGCTTCCTCTAATGTGTGTCTTTAGGTTGTATAATTATAGAATTTTTTGTTAAGTGAAAATAGCTTTGTATCATGAGCCCTACCTAATTTTTTAAATAAATTTTATGAACATTTATTTGTCAGATTCCTTGATATAAGTAAAAAGACTAGTAGTTATTGACCAAAACGGAACTTATGAGACAAATAGTAAGATTGTTAGAATTGAGAATGAAACAATTACAGTGTATTCTAGCATTCTATAAAGTGTAGGTAATCATGTTAAGGAGTTTAAGTGGACTATTGTGATTTATTTTTAGCTATCCCTACTTATTTACGTCGATACTCCTAATTTTACTAAGAAATCTAGCCTTGGAATGCATTGCCTGTTTTAGGTATACTTTCGTATGCAACGTCGCTCTTAATCACGGGCTAAACCCGAGCTATTAATATGCATTCACGGATATGTGAAATATAACGTGCTTTTAGCTTTCAATATTAAAGGTAATGGATGATACTTATCAAGTCTGTTTCCGAGTCTATCTAAAGAAAATAGGCTCAAAGTCAGCGTTCGTCAAGTGACAGGACTATTGCAAATTAATGGAAACCTGTTATAATAAGCATATTTATAATTAGGTTGTTTAAAAATGTGTCTTCTAGTAAAATTAGGAGTATTGATGGTATTTTTTATATTTTATATTAATATGTAGTTCATAATTTTCCTCATCCACCAATATAATCATTATTCGTTTTCGTGTCCTGTATACTGTATAAGAAGTAAGAGGGGTCTAGACGAATGCAAACGTTAAGTTTTCATTCTAATGTTAAAAATGTATAAGGAATTAACATTTTCGCATCTTTGAAATTTCGTTAGAGTAGACTGTGGTTTGGTTTTAACATCAGAAGTGGTAAAATTTGCGCGTGTGTTTGTCTTGGCCTATTGTTGAGAGCCTTCCTAGAAATTGTATAAATTATTTTATCGATAATTTTGTGTGAATTTTGACTTCAAAACTACTACTATTCTAGTTAGTTTAAAATCAATTTACTATAAAATAGGTATTGAACGTTGTAAAGGAATGATTGTAGTTGTCCACTTTACACACGATTTGCTTAGTAAAATTAAATTACTTATTGTACAGGGTGTCGCAAAAAGGTTATAAGTTTTTCTTATTTGGATGCAAAAAAACCAGTAATTTGTACCTTTCTGTTACACCCTGTAAACAAGAAACAATTACTACTATTAATTAAATAATAACACAGAATTTTTAAATATTAATTATAATATAATTAACTTTCATCTAATTATGGTGTAAAACATGTACATTGTAGTATTTGAAAGCAGTAAATATAATCACTAAATGTTCAGCTTAAAAATTATATAAAATATTACGGTGTTAGCTCATGTAGTGGCTAGGAGCTACGCCGATCTGTTGGTTCAAGTTTTTGTATTATATATTGTTATGGTACTAGTCATCGAGTATTTATAACGACAATGTCATAAGGATGTCTAAATGTAATTACACTTTCAATTTAATAAATTCTGCATAAGGAAAATACGCTATCTATTATTCTATCAACCATAGTCATTATCATTTTGTCTTTTATGGAGTCTTTGCTTACGAGGTCGTGTTATTGTTACTAAGATATTTTCTTTTACATATGAGACAGAATAAAATATAAACTAAATATTTTAGTGGCCTACAAAGTCGGCACTTTTAAAGTCAAATCATGCATAAAAATATGTTCATATATAATTGTAGCAAGTGATAAGAAATAACTATGATATCCTCGTCTGCAAAGTCTCTGAAAATCATCTCTTCAAATTCCAACTATTAGTTTATTACTTCCTTAAACTTTATTGATTTATTTTCGTAGTTTTTAATTCCTTTCTTTTTCTTATTTGCAGGAAGCAGTTTTCCAAAATACTCGTGAAGTATTCACAACTAGTCTAGTATTAGTTTTTAGTATGTGTAAGAGAAATAACATTTGATTTCTTATAACCACCAACATGCAAATCCTTTACACATGTAAGTCTAAAATTAAGTTATTTTTTTTATTGTTTGTATAAATATTTATCTTTTATGTTTATATTTTTAATACTGGCCCTAATATATATATTTTGTAATAACATAGTTTTTATTGGCTAAACTTTGATCAATCGAAACCATCTACCAATAATAATTATTCAATGTAATGTGGTAGTTGGTTGGTTGTAGGAAATTCATTTCACCTCAGCTGTCTACGATCTGAGTGGATGTGGTGAAAATTGGAACTAATAATTTGGTAATACTGTAAAACTGTTGTGCATAGATGCTAGCGCTTTCACTCTACATCCATTTAGAACGTATACAGACTAGATTATAATGTGATTCGCATAGCCACGTCCCACCATTGTTTTCACTCATGAAGTGCGGCGCGTCATATCGTGAATGGTAATGTAAAATACCAGCTACAATTAGTATCCGAATACCCAATACCGAGTTGATTTTATAAAGTAGGTTTTACATTTATTTTTAATTTGTTTACTGGTATTAAACTAGTTTATCCTTTCCGAGGGTTTTAATAAGTACGAGTATAGTAGTAACTTGTAGCGTACACTAGGTGAACTGATGTATACACTGTATTACCAAAGTGTTTCTTGTAGTGAGAGTGAAACTCTTAGACTCTTATGTTCGTCTGCTACATACCAACCTATAGAAATGGTTCCACGGCACATGATATTATTTCTTTATTTTTTTTAAATGTTTATTTCAAACTTGGTACAGTAAAGATAAGCATCCTTCTAGATGTTATTCCATTATTATTTGGGGTCTGCTCATAGGACGATTCTGTGCATATGATTTTACGGCGGATTAGCACCTGACGCCATGTATCCAACTTAAGGCAGTGCCTCTTGAACGGGTCTCTTATGCCATCATTTTATCTATTACATCCTTATAAAGTAACCTCAACATGACCCTTTCTGAAAGGGCCTTTCACCCCTATATGTGGCGTCGACTCATTATTGGGAGTGTCCCTTCCGCTTACTCCAGTACAGGACGTGTTGTGGAGTTACCAAAACAAGTTACAAATTCAACAACTCTATCGAAGCGAGAGTTGGTTGAACTCTGCATAATATGTATGTGGTATAGGTAGGTAGATAATTACGTAGTTTTATAGCTCTACATTAGGGATTATCAAGACTGATGGAATAGGGCGTGATAATAAGACCTGAGGGAATCTACTACATTATTATAATAATGTACACTCGTAGTAGATACGTGAGTTGAATGCAGAGAAACAGGAGTGCCCACAGGACATTAAGTAGTATTTTCAGAGCGGATTTTTAGTAGGTATGTAAAATAAAATAAGAAGATCTTAAAACTAATAGTTTCTATCAAAATTCTGCATTTAAAGGCGTACAAATATTTAGTGGAATTATTGTTTATAATGTCAGTATGTATTATTACTAATACCTACATTATAATATGTACCTACCTATGTACTGCGAAATGCATCTAAATGGCGCGAGAACCTTCATCGCGTCACGTATTATGCAATAATACCTAGGTATGGCTTCTGAACAAGTAAGCACACTATCTTCAATATATCAGCCTAATACAGTTATATGATAGGTACCTATACAGTAGGAATGTACAAATACTAGCTAGATGTATGTAGTTGTTCACGACTAAACGGCTGAACTAATCGAGCTGAAATTTGGTACGTAAGGTAGACTGGAATGATGCATACGCTTACTTTACACAACGAGAAAAACAGTTTGGTGGGGAAGTTTACATAGATAAATGATTATATAGGTGTAAAAGTATACCTACTTAGCTATAATAAAAAATATAACAAAAAGTAGGTACAAGAAAACAAAATATAGGTTAGGTACCTATTTTACACATTTACATAGACTTATAGTACAAAATTTCCATTCATAAGCGTTTTGTTGTTCCAGCGAACGTAAAATATGTATGGACGATCTATCATCATCTCGAGCTCTGGGGCCTCGTCCCACTCCAAACCTAGAGAATAGAGAATGATGTTTATTATTATAAGGTTATACCTACCTAGTCTATAATGTCCCACAGATGGAAAAAAATTACCACTAAGTATTGTAACTTTATCCTACTGAGATTTGAGCCTTCAGATAACAACGGAATCTAAGCTAGCGCAATGTAGTAAACTGAAGTTAATGCTCAAGATTCCATCACAAAAAAAGGGTTTATTCCCTCTACGTCGAGTCCCGTTACGTCAAAAAAAGATATGATGCCACCAAAAACATAACTTGTAAAAAAACCAAGTCTCGCAACTCGCAGTTCTTCTACCGTAAAAAGTTGTGAGATCCATGTATTAATGTATTACCAAGTCGGTAAAATCTTTTATTTTAAATTTTAATAGTGCGATTGCCAAGTCGATCTATTAAAATTTAAAACAAAAGATTTTACTGACTTGGTAATACATGGATCTCACAACTTTTTACGGTAGAAGAACTGCGAGTTGCGAGACTTGGTTTTTTTACAAGTTATGTTTTTGGTGGCATCTCACTACTTTTTGTTTTTTTATTTGTTATTCGATTGTTTCGTTATTCGTTATAGGTTAACCCAAAGAGCATATAAAATAAATGGGTTAACCTATGCGCACGATATCGTCTGATCTTAAGTGACGATGCGTCCGTAGATGGGAGCAAACTAAACCTAGAAGGCGGGATAATTCCTCCCTGGCTTTATACATTATTACGGCATACCTATATAATATGGCATTATTATTTGGATTTTATACAATTTTACCATTGACTGCAAATGTAACTTTGTAATCCTATATATTTATATGGGATTACAAAGTTATTGGGATGGGATTACAAATTTATAAATATATTTATAGTAAATTGCATGTTTTTTTAGTTTTCCTATGGTTTATACAATAAACTCTAAGTATGTACCAAGTTTGAAGCTTCTATGTTTGCTAGAAGTGCCTTAGACTTTTGATGATCGGTCAGTGAGTGAGTGAGTGACAAAATTACAAAACTTTGACTAGTTATAATTCTTAAACTACTGGTTCAAATTGAATGAAATTTGGAATAAACCGTGTTTATACAATGCATACTCGGTTTTAAAAAATTGAAGCTTCTAGTTTTATCCACAACGAAGTTATAGGGGGTCGAAAATGGTCTGAACTGCTTCCAGAAAAGGATGGTACGGCCGTGCCGCTTTTTTTGCTCGACTTGGCGGGGGCACTGCCGTGCCCCCAGATATTGGAGTACAGCTGAGTTGTTTCAGTATACCCGTACCCGCTGAGTATACCCGTGCAGTCGTCCTGGACGGGGAATCCCACATAATAACCCTCCCATACCCTCGAGGAGAGGGTAGGTACGCTAGTGAAATTACTGGGCTAAAGAGTCTGTACTAATGATGGGCAGCGTTATCTTTTACCATCAGCAGGGCTGTTCACTTATCCGTCAGGGAACCGAACCGAAGACCGAATTGTCAAAAATGTATGAAATGACATATTGAGTCGATACGACTTAGTATAGCCCTGCAGGAGAACGTCTTGCTCGTCTTCTTAATCCTTTGTATAGAAACGCGTAGCGCTATAAAACAAAATATTAACCATCATCTTTGAAGGCGTTGCGTCCAGCCTCCGCCCAGAACATGATGCGCTGGACAGCGTGAGATAAGCGGAACAATCCGGTTTGTGATGTGTTCTTTGAGTCCAGTAGATGAGTTACGCCCATCTGAAATCAAATACTTTAAATTTTTAAACGATTTCATTGTTGTTAACGACATCAATGTTATTTTGAGGAGTTTTAAAACATTGCAAGTTATATACAGGGTTATTGGTTATTCAGTGCATTCGTGTATATGGCCTTATTGGGGAGGTCATTGGCCATGAATTGAGCGCAATATATTTTCCGCGAAATTGTACGGTTTTCGAGGTATTTTAATTTTTTCGAAAAATTGAGGTGACAATTAATAAAATATATAAAAAAATAACCCTGTATGCATGTCATATCATTACCATAAAATATCAGAGTATTATTTTAATTAATCATATTCAATCCAGAAAATAAGAAATTTTGCAATTTATGTTCAAAGGATTCATAAAAATTACCAATACTTGTTCGTATCGGAAGGTGGATTCGTATCGGATATCATGAGGAGGTTTATGTTTATAACTAGCAGTGAGTAGTGACAGGTAGGTACAGGGAGAGTAAATAGATCTAATATGATTCTGACGTTCTGAAACTGTTCTAGCGTTGCGTAACGGATTTTTCCTGGGTCAAGAAAGGTAATTTCTTTCTATAGTAGACTAAACTTACGGCTTCCAATTTGTTTGGTAACAGTAGAGTCATTCGCAGCGTGTACAGTGGTAGAGTGACAGCGACTCGTTGCGACCACATCTTCTTCAGGATATCTTGAACACTGGTGTTTGCCGCGCGCTCCACCAGGCTCCGTAAGGAATTACCGCGGGGAACTAATACTAGGAGGCTCAAACCTGGGGTCGAGTAGAATATTTCTAACGCCTGTAAAAAAATGATAAAGATAACCCCTTACTTACTGAAACCAGTTACCACATAGAAGAGTAAATTTTACAACAAAAATTAAAGCTAACGGAGTAGGTATACCAATTGTTTAAAGCAATCTCTTCCAGATATTGTATATTTCGATGACTCAATATATTACACTAATTAGTCTTTGCGGTTTTGCATGAGTGGACAAATCCTTTATTAGCAGAGGTCTACCTACATCATAAAACCTATCTGTGTTTCAAATTTCAACTAAATCCCGAACCCCCGTTTACTAACTTACGTAAAATTCAAATGTTTCAACCCGGTTCGTGTTATATTATTGTTTAGATTGAACCCTACAAATGTTTGCAAACATTCATCCATAATTCATGTGGGAGCTCACACACCTGTAGACTTATATTTGACATAACAATAAAATAAAAACAACAGTACTACAATACGCAGTAGTTTTCTTGAGAGCAAGACTGGTAGCGTGGCTCACATGGTTTACAGAGTAGGCAAACTTAATCTAACGTCCACCGCACGCATCAGATGTGATCGCGATCACAAGCCTGATACAAAACAAAATTAGAAAGCTGTTAGAGATAAACACAAATAATATCAATTACGGCAACCCAAATGTGATCAGGGTGAATGGACATCTGGAACATTTTATATCTCGGGGGGCGGTTCTGGTATTATGTTTCGAGTTCAATATGTAAGCATATTTTGCGATCAGTGAAGCTGTGACTATGATATCGACCGCAACGTTCCTCGTGCTGTTGCTCTTCGGAGAGGCACTAGTCTACGGTGACGACGATTGTCCTGCCGACAGAGAGCCTGTTCTCCACAATGAAGCTAAACTCCACGACGATTTGACGTGCGTCCACTCTTACAATGATTTCCGGCCCGTGAAAGACCACAGAAATACGGTCAATATAAACGTTCGATTTGCGATCAAATACATCAGTTTTGACGCTCTGGAGGAAACTTTCACGCTCCACAGTTGGGTCGCGCTCACTTGGAAAGATGAGTTTTTGTCGTGGGTACCGGCCAACTACGGCGGTATAACAGAGACGCAGATGGAGAGCACCAAGTTCTGGACCCCTCGCATGGCACTGTTCAACGCGGACGCTACCGTGGGGAACTCGGACTCTATCTACACGACGTGCTTGCTGTCGAGCGACGGCACCGTGACCTGCGTGCCGCACCTCACGCACTCTGGCATATGTCGGACGACGCTACGCCGGTGGCCATACGACGAACAAAACTGCACCCTGTTATTCGGTTCGTGGATGCACACCGGGGAGCAGGTCAACTTTACGTTTTTCAAGACGAAGCCGGTTGTGTTGGACGATTTCCAGAATGGACCCGGTTGGCAGTTGATCAACGTAACGAATGAGCGACTGTCGGGAAAGTTCTCCGGCACGAATAGCACATATCCAATGCTAAAATACAGGTTCCTCATGAAGAGAGTGGCGGCGGGACCGGCGGCCATCATCGTCGTTCCGTCGTTCGTGATAGTGACGCTCACTTTGATCTCGTTGGTGCTAGACATCAAAGACAATATACGCCTAATTCTGATTTGTTTCAGTCTGTACGGGCACTTTTTGTTTCTTATGGAAATTGGTTACAATATACCGAAGCACAGTCCGGATACGCCCATTCTGTTGCTGTTTCTTCGTGACTCGATGGTGATCACTTTGGTGGGGATTTTGGAGACATTATTTTTGATGTCACTGAGAAGAAAAGAGACTCCGGCACCTCATTGGATCGTGACGGTAAACAGGCTGGTGAGTAGCGGGCCGGGCAAGTACGTGATGTTCGCGGAGTTCGACCCGACGGACGGCAAGCCTCTCGCTGAAGACCCTACAATAGCTAGCGTAGAAGACCAACGTCGTCACACCATCGATTGGATACAGTTCGCCAGTCTCCTCAACAACGTGCTGTTTCTCATAGTGGCCCTTACCTACTTTGTACTCGTTTTAACTTACATTCCCTATGGTGGTTAATCAGATCGATATTAATGGTATACCGAGTGTAACAATAGATTTACACTTATCATTTAACATTCAAACTAAAATACTCTTAGACTGAACTATTGTGTGTGTTACTAAATACCTAAGTAGGATAGTACAAACCACGGGATGAACACAAATTGGCATCGCGTCGTTGAGGCCCATTTACCTAATAGCAAGGATGACGCAGACACTAAAACTGAACTTGACCTCTAATACCTTTGGAGCGCGCTTCCGCACTACATCCGATCCGAATTCTTGCGGCTCCGCCGGGCCTTTAAAATTCGGGTCGAATGGACAACCAACATTTTTTGTAAGGAAAGATACGAGAACCCACCTACCAACTAGCAATATCATAAGCTAGCTTGTATAGAGTACTGATGTGTGTTTCTTACTCCTTCACGCCTGAACGGCTTAAGGCTTTAACGATTAGGCTGAAATTCGAATAATGATAATATTATGTTGGTTCCATTACACCTACAAAATTTCTAAACCGCAGGGTGCGCTAGTTTGTAATAAAAGCTTACCAAATATAGTCTCCCATTTTTGTCAAAATCTTCTTTATCAAATCACACCAAAGCTCGTCAACACGTTAAATCATAAACAACTCACTTGAGCGTCCCAGTCGGTGAGGTCAGCATATCTCATGACATCATTAATCCTGATCATTCGGACGGTCCTCTGCGGAGCGCTGTCAGAATCCATGAAGCGACGTGTGCCATTGAGGAGCGTTGGGGAGGAACGCCATCGAGCTCGGAAGTACAGAGTATTCAATAGCATTCCATGGAAACCCTCTGCGAAGTCATCCTCTTCAAACGTATCGTGTATTGCTCCTCCAGAATCTTTTTCCACCTGTATTATTGTCAGACAATTATTAAAGCTAGAAGTAAAAGTATAGGTAGGATAAAGGACAAAGGTGTGTAATATCCCGAGTCCTTAAATATTACCTATAAGGGGCTGCGCAGACGACAGACTATCCATGACACACTTTTAGTCTGTGAAAATAGAAACTATGCAATTATATTATTTGTGCGCCGGACTTTTTGCGCGTCGTGTGCGTTACTGCATATAATTTTGCATAGATTTTATTTTTACAGACTAAAAAGTGCGTCATGGATAGTCTGTCGTCTGCGCAGCCCCTAAGTAATAAGAGTAGGTAAAATAAAACTAAGTAGTAGATAATAATGTACCTATGAAATTGTCACGTGGACTACCAATTAATAGAAACGAAGCAGAAAATTATAATTTTGATAAGCAATGGTCGTAAGAAAGGATGTATAATAATAAAAGTATTAATAAAGAAAACCAAGTATGTACCTATGTAGTATTCATATTTTTAAATAACAATTATATTATTATTCGTAACCGTTTAATTTGGGTTCTGCCATATTGCATACCGTCACGTTTCATAGCCAATTTTCTCAATTTAAAATTCTTCGCACAGATGACCTAGACGCCTAAGTACGTAGAATTTAACCATATTTAAATTATTGCTTCTCTCAAGCAAACACTAACTGAAAACTAGACGAATACGTACCTATCTAGAACCTACACCGGTTCATTAGGAATAATATGTATAATGTAAGTGCATTCATAATATAATTCATGCCTATCATAATTTTGTCAATTACCATTAGGTTCTTTATCAATAGGTACATATATGATTCAGGGGAACTGATAAAGAAAGATACTTAGATGGATAACTCATAATGTACCTACCTACATACATATACTTATGAATCTCTGTGTCCTTATATTTTTATATACGTATACGTTACCCCAGGATTATAGATATGTCTAGGGAAAATCTAACTTATACAGGGTGGGCCAGAAAGAATTGCGAATTTGAAAAAATAATAATAAAAAAACTAAATGCAATTCACATACAAATTTTTATCTCAAGTAAAATAGACATCTGGGAAATTTATTTCTTAAAAAGAACATCATCCAGGTGTGCACCATCGCCCTGCAAACATTCCTCGAATCTGAACCTCAAATTGGTAAAAACTCGCTGGCACATTGCGCGGGGAATGGCTGCCATTTCTTCTCTGGTATTGGTCTTCAACTGATTAATTGTTGCTGGGTTATTGGAGTAGACTCTATTTTTTAGATATCTCCACATAAAAAAGTCCGGTGGCGTTAAATCCGGACTTCTAGGCGGCCATGCAATATCACCTCGGCGCGATATCAGTTTCCCAGCAAACATCTCATTCACGACCGCCAAAGAGGCATTAGAAGTATAGCATATCGCGCCATCTTGTTGAAACCACGTCGCAAAATTATAGCGATAATTGCGGAAAGAAAAAATCCCTTAACATGGCTATGTATCGGTCAGAATTTACAGTGACGATAGACCAGGATTACGTTGAACTGAAACTCTAACTTGTTCAATTGTGTCTTCCGTTCTTGTTGACTTTGGGCGTCCCCCTGGCTTCTGTTTGAGAGTCGAACCAGTAGCTTCAAACTCTCTGACCCACGATCGAATCACACTTTCCTTCGGACACTGATTTAGGTCATGTAATCCAAACTTACGCCGAAATAGCACCTGAATCGCCATTTTTGTAATAATATTTAACTCTGAATACGCGTTGCGCTCCGGTGAAGCATTCCATCGCGACTGAATTTCCGAGAACTGAGCTACTCAACCCCACCACTCGCGCAACCCCCTCTCATAAGATTTAAACGCAAGAGTGTTTTTAAAATCGTACGCCTCTCTTTTTTTGCAATTTATAAGTACATATTGTAATTGTACGCAATTAGTACCTAATTAGTACTACCTTTAAATAATTAGTACCTTAACAGTTTCAGAGATACAGCCAATTGAATTTGAGGTGCATGAAAATTAGTACTAATTGCGTACAATTACAATATGTACCTACTTATAAATTGCAAAATAGAAGGTGGGGTTGCTGGGGAGGTGCTCTCCAGCAACCCCAAATTCAATTGGCTGTATCTCTGAAACTGTTAAGGTACTAATTATTTAAAGGTAGTACTAATTAGGTACTAATTGCGTACATTTACAACATGTACTTATAAATTGCAAAATAAAAGGTGGGGTTGCTGGGGAGGTGCTCTCCAGCAACCCCAAATTCAATTGGCTGTACCTCTGAATCTGTAAAGGTACTAATTATTTAAAGGTAGTACTAATTAGGTACTAATTGCGTACATTTACAACATGTACTTATAAATTGCAAAATAGAAAGTGGGGTTGCTGGGGAGGTGCTCTTCAGCAACCCCAAATTCAATTGGCTGTACCTCTGAATCTGTAAAGGTACTAATGATTTAAAGGTAGTACTAATTAGGTACTAATTGCGTACATTTACAACATGTACTTATAAATTGCAAAATAGAAAGTGGGGTTGCTGGGGAGGTGCTCTTCAGCAACCCCAAATTCAATTGGCTGTACCTCTGAATCTGTAAAGGTACTAATGATTTAAAGGTAGTACTAATTAGGTACTAATTGCGTACATTTACAACATGTACTTATAAATTGCAAAATAGAAAGTGGGGTTGCTGGGGAGGTGCTCTTCAGCAACCCCAAATTCAATTGGCTGTATCTCTGAATCTGTTATGTTACTAAGTATTTAAAGGTAGTACTAATTAGGTACTAATTGCGTAAAATTACAACATACACTATAAATTGCAAAATATAAGGGGGGGTTGCTGGGGAGGTGCTCTTCAGCAACCCCAAATTCAATAGGGATGTTGACTAATTTTTGGAATTGCTTTTATATGATAGATAGACCCATTTCATATACGTATATCATATTTTTATGCAAAAATATATGAAATTTCAATATAAAAATACGTAAATAAAAATGATTTTTTAAATACTGCCTAAAACGTTCCGAACTGTCGTCTGACAGCGCGTGACGGCACACCACTGGCTGGTCCTTACGCTTCCTATGAAATGTTCCTGATTTCGACAAATTTTAATTATTCATAACTTAAAAACCACTGAACCGATTTTGATGCAACTTATGCTGTGCCCTTAGTTGGTCCATACTTAAACCAAAAATAAAGTCAATAACCAAAATGAATCTTATATTTTCAGAGAGACATTTTAGTTGACTTTATTTTTGGTTTAAGTATGGACCAACTAAGGGCACAGTATAAGTTGCATCAAAATCGGTTCAGTGGTTTTTAAGTTAGGAATAATTAAAATGTGTCGAAATCAGGAACATTTCATAGGAAGCGTAAGGTCCAGCCAATGGTGTGACGTCACGCGCTCTGATTGGCGTTCGCATTCGCGTAATAATAAGTAAAAAATATTGAAATTAAAATTGATTTTATTCAATTTTGGTTTGTAAATAGATCCTTAAAATGTGATTTTAGGTTTTTAAATACTGTCTTTTATGTGAAAAACATAAGTTAATGTGAATTCGTAACATGTGTCAACATCCCTATTGGCTGTACCTCTGAATCTGTTAAGGTACTAATTATTTAAAGTAAGTACTAATTAGGTACTAATTGCGTACATTTACAACATGTTCTTATAAATTGCAAAATAGAAGGTGGGGTTGCTGGGGAGCATGACGTAAACATTTATAAATAAAAATATTTGATACATAACAGGAAAATGAGACTAACTTAATTTATGTCACAATTATATCTACCTCAATAGATTCCTCTTGGCAGATAGTCAAAAGGTCATAAACGATAGGTAGGTAAACCTTTACAAAATCCGAAAACTCACCATATTATTAAGAGCTTCTGTGATATCCCTAGGAGTCGCGGTGCCATTGAAGCTGTCAACAGTAAGCCTTAACGCTGGTGCTGCAGCCGATCTGAACCACTGGCTAAGTGTATCAGCCTGAGGATCGCGCATGACCAGACGAGTAGACCAGAGGAACTTCAGGTTTTCGTTGGATGTTGGTAACGAGTTTATCGTCTCGTTTATTATTTTGATTCTCTCCTATAAATGTTACTCGAGTAAAACATTTGTAAGACCCCGAGTCCTGAACAAAGCTTGATTTAATTAGGCTAGATTTCATAATTGATAGGTAACTCGTTAGTTACAAGGCGGGTCGTTCAACCCGCCTTGGATTCGCTCGTGTCATACATAGACCTTTGTATCTCTATCTATTGCTGAAAACATTAACTATGGGTCGCTCATCAGAGCCACCCGGCACCCACCCGGCACTGCCTCGTCGCGCGGCGTCCACGCGTTGACGACGGGTGGACGCCGCGTTATAACCAACGAACGTTGCGCGGTCAACCGGTGGACCCCGCGCGGTCAACTAGTGTACGCCGCGTGATACAAATCCTTTATTCGCTCACATGTTTACAAGTTTACAGATTTATTGTTTACAACTCTACATCAACTTACTACTCAACGCATTAAAATGCGTTGAGTAGTTTAAAAGATTTAAGTGAATCGACAGTGGAATTAACTTCATAGTATTCTAACTGTGTGCTGTGCTACCCGCAGTAGCCTATATGTTATTCCAGAGTCTAAGCTATCGCTATACCAGATTTCAGCTCAATCGGTCAACCCGGCGTGAAAGAGTAACACACATTCAAACTCACAAACTTTCGCCTTTATAATATTGGTGTGATAGACCTTTCTTTTGGATCTCTATTACTGAAAACTGCAATAAAATCAGTCGAGTACTTAGTTTAAAATATTTAAGCGAACAGTCAGCGCACTATGTAGTTTTGGGAGAGAGCCCACTGGTTCCTCAAAATTCATCCCCCAGGATAAAGTTGTACATTCGGCACCTATTTGGGTGCCCATTGGCCTTTTGGCAGGAGACCAATCAATAATTTATGTATTTTAAGGTACCCTGGAATTTTACTTACATTGTCAGTAATGTTAAACCCAAGACATTGTTCAATTTGGGAGTTAGCTTCAGGGTCTATTTCGTTGAGGAAGGCCATTAGAGCCAGTTGTAAGAACAGGCCGGACTGCACGTAGCTAATCCCATTTTCTCTTCTGGACGGTGGCGATATTGATGTCAGTTTCTCAAAATTTATCTGCAAGATATGACCTATCTGAATCTTCTCTTCTGAATAACTTCTCTGAATTAAGGAATATACATGAAAGTAGATTGGATGGGGGAGAGGAGGCTAAATTCGGCTAAGCCTTTGAAGGGCTCGAGAAAAAATGTTTTTGGGAGTCTAACTGACAGTCACGGTATATACTTATAGCCCAGTCAATGAGTGCCCAAAAAGGGTATATGGATCGAAAAGTCGAAAGCAGAAAAACTAACTTAGTAACTTTGTTTGGACTAGTTAACAGATAAACATACCAAAGTCCACCCCTCCGAGGTGAGCCCGAGGGGGGGGGGGGGGGGGAGGCCGAAGAAGGTCCCATTTTTAGGTTTTTTACTTATATGTCAAAAACTGTGCGTTGTACGATATTTTGTTTTACTACATTATTAAACCTCATAAAATTTTCTACAACTTCGGCCTTAACACTTTTCATCTATCTCCAATCGTTGTCCAGCTATGAGCTTCCAAACATGGTCTATTTTGAAGACGCTTAAATTAGTTTTCCATACAAAGTCGGCAAAAAAATCTTACAAATAAAATTTGACCAACTTCTGGTTGTCGTATCATAATGAAACTTTGCAAATATCTAGAAATCTGATGACAGTTTAATAATCTGGTACCACTGAGCTGATCTGATGATGGAGCCAGGAGGTGTCTAATGAAACTCTTCAATGGCTATTAGTAAACCCGTCGAGTTTGGGCCCATTACATTCGAATCGATGAGACTTTTTCATAACACTTGCTGTCGAGGGTCTGATAATGGACCAGGAGGTGCTTACGTCTCATCAATCTGAATGTAATGAGCCTAAACTCACCGGTTTTACTAATAGATGAAAAGTGTCAAGGCCGAAGTTGTAGAAAATTTTATGAAGTTAATAATGTAGTACAACAAAATATCGTACAACGTACAGTTTTTGACATATAAGCAAAAAACCTAAAAATGGGACCTTCTTCGGCCTCCCCCCCCTCGGGCTCACCTCGGAGGGGTGGGGACTTTTAGTATGTTTATCTCCTAACTAGTCCAAACAAAGTTACTAAGTTAGTTTTTCTGCTTTCGACTTTTCGATCCACATTTCTTCTTTTACTGGACTATTAGTCTAATATTTGAAGCACTATAAATGTTTTTCATTAAATTTTCAATTTGAAGATTTTGTAGAAAGCGCGCCGCTTTCCGCGAGATATGGTTAGGATTTTGTATGGGTTAAAGTCGCCTAGCCCCCAATCTGTATCTGCCACTACTAGTAGGTATACCCTTTAATTCACTCGACACGCCTCGAAAGTTTTAATAATTGATTTTAGTGGGTTTCTAATCTATAGTTTTACAGTACGCCACTTTGAATCGCTAAAAAATTCTTTAGGCAGTAGCATCTATGCCACTGCAGTTCATGATTATGTGTCCTTGACATATTTGGAGGGAACTTGGCAGGTCAACTTAACATCCATGCCAATAAGAGCATTCAAGTCAGATATCTTACATAACATAACAATGTTACAATTTAAGACGTAGAAGAGACAGCAGAAACTAATATTATACTGAGGTATGCTATCTTGATATAGGCTGGCTTACGCTCTCGATTTCATCCCCATCAAGAAGTGCTTTCTGTGCAGTGCATAGGCAGGTACCACACATAATTATCTATTATGTGTCACTCATCATGAACTGGATAAAATAAAAAAGCAACTTACCGCATAAAATCTGCGTTCAAAGTCATCCAGAGAATTCGCGATATCGAATGACGCTGGACCCACTGTTGACTCCGTAGATGTACTTGTAGGAATCGTACTTGTAGAGTATGTAGATGTAGTCGATTCAACTATTTGTGAACTTGTAAATTTTTTGTGCCTCTCCCTGTGCAATGCTATTTTCTCTGCAATCCGTTGTCGAAGCAAGGAACTGTGCTGCCTGTCATTAAGCCTGCTTCCATCAACAATACTGTTTATAGTGTTTGTCTCTTGTCCAGAGCTATCGTTAGCGTCTGAATCAATAGTCCTTCCAATATGTCTTTGTTGATGTTGCTGACGACGTTCTTCAATTCTTCTTTCAATCTTGTTCAGAACATTATTTCTTATGGTTCTTACGTAATCGTTAGAATTAGGACATTGCGTCAATATATTGTTAATATAGCATCTTTTCTGAGCCAGCGGCAGTTGTCCGAAGTTTGTGACGGGGTACTGTGTGAACTCGAGCAATCTTCTATTGTAGAGAGGCATTTGACGTAATTCAATAGCTCTTACTAGTATCTTGAGTATTAACAATAAAGTTATTATTGAGATATTCATCTTCGTTTTGCAATTATTTTCTACATGAGAAATCTACCAAAACTACGTTTACTTTGATTTTTACTGGACTCGCAGCGTGTCTAGATAATCTTCAATCGCAAAAATTCCATAATAAACATAATCATATTTGAATCACAATTTTATCGCGAAATAGAAATTGAAATGCATATTCTAATCGTAGGTCAATCGAGTTGTACCTACTCGTATAATATAATACACTTTCAGAATAATAAATATACGTAGTCAATGTAGAAATTCGACGTACCTAGTTAGATATAAAGTTTCTCACAAAGACCGACTACCTATTTAGTTGTAACTTTGTAACCGCAGGCTATTGTTGTATCTAGACGGCGAATCGTGCATTAAGCCGTTCTAAGGCCTAAGTTCAACTATGACCAATAAACTTCTTTCGGTTGATGGGGATGCGTGCGTGTAAGTGCCTTCCACAACACTTCCATCGAAGATACGACCAGACCGATCAAAAATTCTTATCTCACTAAGTTTTCTCCTACAATCAAGGTAAATCCATTCTGTTCCGCTCTGCAAATAGGTGATCGCTTGATTAATGAAAATTGTAATTAATCTAGCGTAAGTAAATCGATAAGAACCTTACACGTTTAAGTAATCATAAACGGTAACTAATTACTTTTGTTCTTTCATCATTTGGCCCTCTATATTTAGCATGCAACCAGAGGGCCTATTAGCTATCGCCCGCCCACTTATGTAGATTGATGTCCACTTCAGTGTACATTACTGCGTTTATTTTACTCATATTAATAGGAGGTTTTTGCAAGTAATGTACGCAAGTTTGTCTATGGATTCCAGTGTTTTACATGTGGGTGGGCGATAGGCAATAGGCTCTCAGATTTCTTTGAATTGATAAAGAAAAGCGAGGCATTTGCCCTGCAGTGGAACGATAACGGTTAATAACTGATGCAGACTACAGCCACAAAATGCCTCCTGTAAAATAAGTGTTCCTTCATCACTTTTGTACATTTTACATGAGCTATTACGCAGATTTTTGATGCAACATTTTTGGTGTAGGATAGGTACGGTGCGCCTTGTATGGCTGCAGTTTGCGCAAGCCTTGAAAAGCAAAATATCTTAGGAATTGGAGAATATGTAAATACGTAAATAATATGTAAATACTAGCTACGCCCAGCGGTTTTACTGTACTGTAGCCTATATGTTGTTCCAGGGTCTAAGCTATCTCTATACCAAATTTCAGCTCAATAAATCTACCCGTTTAGGCGTGAAAGAGTAACAAACATACATCCAGACGTCCATACATTCTTACAAACTTTAACGTTAATAATATTAAATTAGTAAGATTTACGATCCTACGTAGATAGGTACTTTTCTATTTAGAATCTGGTCAAAAAAATGCAGGTCATTGAGTCCAACCTCAGCAACATTTTTGTTGGCTATTAGGCGCTCTATTATAATGGCTGAATAAATTAATAGATAATAGAGAGGTCGTTTTAAAAGTAGTAAATAATATACATTATATATGAAAGAAAAATATATTTATATAATAGAAAATATATGTAATTTAATTATACTCGTTTAGATTTGTACTTAAAATAGGCACTTATTACCACAACATAATATTGTTTGTGTTGTAGTTAGATAATAAAAAATATAGTTATGGAAAATGTAAAATATGGAAAATACAGGCATATTTAATTCTTAAGATATAATAAAAAATAATACAATATTAAAAAATAAATGCGTATACATAAAAATACTTTGTACTTAGACACAACATTATAACAAAGATTTTTTTATCAATAAAGGTTCTCTTTGGCGAAATACACTGATACGTTTACAAAATATAAAATGTAGAAAATACTTAGTGTGTACTGGTTTAACATAGCTACATATGTTAGGAGCTCCTATAAAATGTCATAACTTTACGTATTTTTAAGGGACAAACTCAATTAACCCTTGAGCGACTAACGAGGAACCTTGGTGCCTCTTGGCAGTTTCAATTTCAAAAAAGCATATTTACTAAACCATGTACTATATAATATAGACTTGTGATAATCTAAGAGCTTATGTATTCTGTATACGAAAATTTGTAAAACTTAGATTTTTAATACTTTATAGTTTTTTTCACGACCTCGATTTGAAACCAGTTACTCAATCGTCAAATTGGTTCAAAATGTTTTATTTTTAAATATATTGCAATTTATTTAATAAAAAAAACATTTTTAAAACTATAACAAAATGGTTACAGGTAACTTTACTATAACTGCAACCATTACTCTAAAAATATTCTATAAAAATGTATAAAGGTACCGTGGTGCCTCATCGAAAAAAAAAGATTAAGGGAAGTTTTTTCTATCACTCACATCACACAAGGGTTAAAAAAAAAACCGGTCAAGTACGAGTAGGACTCGAGCACCGAGGGTTCCGTACAAACCTACGAGTTTCTACGGAACCCTAAAGAAAAGTGGGTATAATATTATATATTTGTGGGTTTTGATTCCCTTGCGAGTACTTGCGAGATTTGAAAATATGCGGCTAAAATTGCTGTTTCTTTTGATTGCGTTGACATAGATGTTTGATTTTATTACAGCTTAAAGGTATTATAGGCTTTAGTATTTGATATGAATTTCAATTTAATACCTGCACGCGTTTTTGAGGAAAGGGATAGTAAATACAAAATTTTTAAAAATATTTTTTTAAATGATGTAACTAAAAATGTACAATTTTCGCAATTTTTCCTGTGCCTGTGATTTAAGACGTTGCTGCGTACCAAATTTCAAGATTCTACGTTCACGGCAAGTACCCTGTAGGTTTTGGTTTTTTGAGAGTAGTTGCGTGTTTAAAATTTCGGCTAAAATTGCTGTTTCTTTTGAATGCGTTGAGATAGAGGTTTGATTTTATTACAGTTTAAAGGTATTATAGGCCTTAGTATTTGATATGAATTTCAATTTAATACCTGCACGCGTTTTTGAGGAAAGGGATAGTAAATACAAAATTTTTAAAAATATTTTTTTAAATTATGTAACTAAAAATGTACAATTTTCGCAATTTTTCCTGTGCCTGTGATTTAAGACGTTGCTGCGTACCAAATTTCAAGATTCTACGTTCACGGCAAGTACCCTGTAGGTTTTGGTTTTTTGAGAGTAGTTGCGTGTTTAAAATTTCGGCTAAAATTGCTGTTTCTTTTGAATGCGTTGAGATAGAGGTTTGATTTTATTACAGTTTAAAGGTATTATAGGCCTTAGTATTTGATATGAATTTCAGTTTAATACCTGCACGCGTTCATGAGAAATAAGGTAGTAAGTATGAAATTATTAAAAATATTTTTTTATATGATGTAACTAAAAATGTACAATTTTCGGAATTTTTCCTTTATCTGTGCTCTAAGGAATTGCTTTTTACCAAATTTCAAGATTCTACGTTCACGGCAAGTACCCTGTAGATTTTGATTTTTTGAGAGTATTTGCGTGTTTAAAATTTCGACTAAAATTGCTGTTTCTTTTGAATGCGTTGAGATAGTGGTTTGATTTTATTACAGTTTAAAGGTATTATAGGCCTTAGTATTTGATATGAATTTCAGTTTAATACCTGTACGCGTTCATGAGAAAAGGGGTAGTAAGTATAAAATTATTCAAAATATTTTTTTCATATGATGAAATTAAAAATTTATGGTTTTCGCAATTTTTCCTTTATCTGTGCTCTAAGGAGTTGCTTCGTGCCAAATTTCAAGATTCTGAGTTTACGGGAAGTGCACCGTAGGTTTTGATTTATTTGGTAATGTCGAAAATTTGCTGAAATTTGCGACATATTCGACTATATCTTTTGATTGCGTTGGCCTAGAAGTTTGAAATTTTCACAGCTCTAAGAGGCAATAGATTTTAGTATTTCCTATAAATTTCAGCTTTTTACCTCCACGCGTTCCGGAGAAAAAGGGTCTTGACAGACAGACAGACAGACAGACAGACAGACAGACAGACGGACGGACAACAAAGTGATCCTATAAGGGTTCCGTTTTTTCCTTTTGAGGTACGGAACCCTAAAAAGGTTAAGGTTAAAAACCTTTACCACCCGTAAAGGTTTTTCTCTATCACTCATACATCACACAAGGGTTAAATTAATGAGTTGCACAGTGGTAGCGAGCATATTATTCGTCGCCTAGATAATTAGCGAAGAAATGTGGCACTCCGTCAGCGACGATGACTGCCATGAAGGGTCTGTCTGCTATGAACTCTTTCACTGGGTCCACCATCACCATGGCCGAACAAAACGTGACCATCATTGCTGGAATACAAAACGTAGTAGCTTAGAGCACGTTCTCTAAATATATTTAAGGAAAGTGACTGATCTATTCAGCACAGCAGCTCATATTATAGCTTTTATTTACTTTCATCTATCCCGTGTCTTTTTTTTATTATTTTTTTATGTGGAGAAGAAGACGAGCAAGACGCTCTCCTGATGTTAAGAGATAACGCTGCCCATAATCAGCACAGTGCTACCCAGAATTTCACAATGATGTGCAATTCTAGGTGCACTGCACCAACGCTTCTTACTCAAGAGTCATAAGATGTTAAGACTCTTTAGCCCAGTAATTGTCTTGTTGTAGTTATTTGTCTTGCCTGTCTGTAATCAAATCTTGCGAGTTTAATTTGACCCTTATCCCGGTTTCCGATTGAGCGGAAATTTTATAATGTATAAATAGGATGACAATGCAATATTATTATGACATCAAGCTGATCTGATGATGGAGCTGGAAGGTGGCCATAGTAACTCCGTAATTAAACGACGCTCATTTAATTCGTCTTAACGAGTACCTACTTTGGTGATAGATGGTAATAATTAATAATACCTCTAATAAAAGCTTGTTTTTACAAAGTTTTATTAAATTTCACTTGTTTTAAGGTAAAGAATGACAGCAAGTCGTGTCTTTACTCTTATACGAGAATATTTTGTAGGAGATATAGGGATCTAAAATTAATTGTGTTCTTCTATATTCGTTTGATTGAGGCATGCGTGTACCTATGTTTATTATAATATTTAAATAACCCTAGTAACAAAGCTTGTAAGCAACACTGACCGCGACAGCACGAAACCATAAACCATTCACATATAAATTTTACCAAATTTAGAAATCTTTGAGTTTCTTGCCTGTTCTTCCCATACAGGCGTTCCTAGTGAACAGTCGTAACTCACCAAATTATGAACTATTACTATTGTAATAATGCCAATACGGGAGTTATAATATACAGTGTAATTTTTAGCTGTTTATTTGCGATTTGATGAAAAATATATGGGTAAAGCGCCATGAATACGCTAAGGTGTTTAAACAGCAGCCTCAAAAAGCTTTAAATTGACTGTAGTTTGTAAACTAATCTGTGTTTGATATAACTAGTTTATCTAATATAATATTATGTAAAGATATGAAAGACTTGACCTATATGAGACTTGCAATCGCTGTTGCAAGTCTCGTATAGGCTTGTTTAGACATCAAAAGAACACACAAAACTTGACTTGACGCTACTTAGATCATCTTATATACATAGATGTAACAAGGCTTACGATGATGTAAAAAGAGAAGTGGCGTAGGTAAACGAGAGTGTTTGTGTGCAGATTACTGTTAAAGTAAATTTAAGCTATTGCAACATGTTCTTATCTTAACTAAGAAAACAATACCTAATATAGAAGATCATTATTTAAATCAAATAGACAACAAAAGTACATAAATGTTATAAACCTATTTCCATTTTCGCTACGCCTTTTCCCTTTTTACATTTCTTTGTCTTAACTATTATTAAAAACTATTTTCTGGGTTGTTATTACAAACACAATCTATACATTAAAATAAAATTTTATTGCAAAATAATATTAATTATCACATCAATTGCACGTTAATAATTGTTAACAACTCGTATATTATATAAAAATAAATTATAAAATATGAATAAAGTTTAACACTGGTGCGTAAAGTTTAAGGCCCCTTCATAAATGAATGTTATTTATTGTGTTATTTTGGTAAAATAGTAATGTATAATGCACTTTTTTTTTTAAATACAAAAAAGCAATAAATGCAACAAAGAAACTGTCTCGTAATCACAGAAATGATTGCAACATATTAGCAGCAACACTTTTCCATGAAATGTAATAAGTAAGTACCTACTACATAATATTTTAAATCCTCAGTCAGGTCAGTATCATCCACTTTTAAAAAGGTATCGATGACTTAAAATCTTTAAGCGGGCACTTCATGTAAACATACAAAAAATATACGGTATACATCAAACGTTAAGATGTTATTAAGATGTTTTTTGCACCAACTGAGGGCCTATTGGCTAATTCTCACCTACTACGATTGATGACAACTTCAATGTACATTGCTGCGTTTGTTATTTAATTCATATTAAATGAGGAGGCTTAAGCAAGTAATGTACGCAATTTTGTCTATAGATTCTAGTGCTTTACATTATGTTGTTAGGTGATAGCCAATAGGCCCTCTGACCGGACGTCTAAATGCAATCTTATAGAATAAAAATAATATTTGTAATAATAAAAATTGTATTTTCCCTTAAGACGTACGCATTTCACAGCCTACATAATGTGATTACGAGTATACATTTTATTTTTAAGCACACATAGCACTAACTTAATGCTAAAGTAGCATTTTCTACCAGTTGTCTTGTAGCTGGAGAAAATGTACTGGACAATGGAACAAGTGCAAACAATATTAGAGATAGGATAAACTATACAAGGTGCTACAAAAAGGTGAAGTAATGTCTAGGGATTTTTATATAAAAAATGGTTTGACTACACAATCAAAATAATTCTTCCACAACCATACAGGTCAAATTGTTTGAAATATCTTGAATATATTTCCTTAGCGCTTTAAGGGAAGATTATTTTTATGTTAGGTTTCATTCTCGTCCCACTAGCGTTTCTCAGTCAGTGTAGTTTTGTTGTGAGCGACGTTAACGTTACGTTGATTTTCAAGGATAGCGACCTAAGCACAGTTGGTTCTAAAAAGTGGCAACTTCTTCGCCATAAAAACATCTCGAACGCTTAGTGGATGAGGAATTCACAAATCTCTACGCCTTTTTGTAGCACGTTGTTAACAACACACATCTAATAATATCTGTTAAATCTATAAGTTACAGGTGAGTTCATTCGCCGCGGAATATTCCGTAGAAAGCGGGCACATTGCCGGCGGCGGTCAGAATGTAGAGGAAAGGCCGGTCGGCGAGGAACCGCGGCGACGGCGGCCGAGCGCAACGCAGCATCATCACCATGCCTGCGCCACACAGACACTCAGTGACGCTCAAACATGCTTGCTTATTACCGCTTATACAGCAGGACGTTCTCATGCTCGCACTATTTTATACATTTTGCAGGGGAGATTTCTTTTTTTTTTGTTCCCCATGCCATTTTTAACCCCCGACGCAAAAACGACGGGGTGTTATAAGTTTGACGTGTCTGTCTGTCTGTCGGTCTGTCTGTCTGTCTGTGTGTGTGTCTGTCTGTGGCATCGTAGCTCCCGAACGGATGAACTGATTTTGATTTCGTTTTTTTTGTTTGAAAGAAGAGTTAGTCGAGAGTGTTCTTAGCCATGTTTGGTGGAAATCGGTCCAAGATGGCCGCCGCTACAAAATGGCGGATTACTTTTTTTCTCCACGACCCCCCGAATATGGATATCAAATGAAAAGGCTTAACTAGTAGAATACAACCCACTATATAAAATTTAAAATCCAAGATGGCCGCCATCACAAAATGGTGAATTATATATTGCGTTGGGGGGATTTTTAATTTAATTCACTTGTTATTGAATATATCAAACTGGAAATACTTTAAAAATGTGTGCAATAATATTGTGCTGGAATTTTCAAAAAGTTAAATATATTTCAACATGTATCAAATTATAGTGCGAGAGAGCGCGTCCTGCTATTTAAGCGCTCTTAGGGTCGATTCACATCTGACCGATGATGCGCCGAGCGTATCGACCGCGTCTGTTCGGTCGAATTACACCTTTCACATTACGCGTCTAGTTAGTTGCTGCGTTCAGCACAGGGTAGATGATTTTAATAATTCGGCTTTGGAGATAAGGTAGAGGTAGATGATGTAATAACCTTACGTCAACCGAAAATGCGCAGGCGGAAACGGAACAGACGTTGTACGCTCGATGGTACGTTGCATGTTTTTGTTTTATTTGTCTGTTTTGGCGTTACGCGACGCATTCTCCGTCGGATGTGAATAGACCCTAAGACCTATCAGACTGAAGTTGTTGAAAAGAGATTCACATTTCACATACAAATAACATAACATACATAGAGTCGAAATAAACGGCGGGCACCCGCTATGCGGGTTGGTATTATATTTTGAAAGCTAGTATGAGCTGCGCTTAATTAGTATTTAGTATACGGGTGGCGAGTAAAAGACCTGTGGGCATAGACAGGCATCAATCGCTTGTAGCTAACGATAAAAAAATACGAAAAACGAACGAAACCCAATGTCATCTCCGCATACATTTGTTTAACATTACCCAGAAGCAATTGGCGTTTATCTAGGGCCCTGTAGGGTGGTGAAAATTTAAGCTACCCTAATGGAATAGGTGTCAAAAGTTGCGTAATTTGACCCACATTATGAATCATAAAAAAATGAATAATGTTTCATCTCGAGGGCTCTACCTCGCTTTGAAGTTGCGAAAATTAAGTAAAAAACATTTTCTCAACTTCCAAGCGACGTAGAGCCCTCGAGATGATACACAATTATTTTTCTTAATGAGTCATAATGTGGGTCAAATTACACAACTTTTTACTATTACGTTAGCGTAGCTTCAAAATTTTTTTCCATACATTCGTCGGGACACCCTAAAGGCTTGTTCACGTTGAACGCGCGGGTGCGGGCACGAAATATTAAACATACGACGTGCTATGAAAGTGTTCACGTACAAACGCACGTGCGGTGTAAGCAAAGTATGGCACGCCCGCACCCGCGCCCGCGCGCTTCAACGTGAACAAGCACTAAGGGCTCTCGCTCCGTACGTTCGCTATCATAGTGCCCTAAAGTTCGTCGTGCACCGCCGAAGGCTGGAAGGTGGCGAGGAAGGCGACGTGTGGCCCCACCATCAAGCAGTAGAGCGCACGACGGTCCGCAGTGAACTGCCGCGGGAGGGACACAGCGCGACGCTTGCGGACGGCCATCACTGCACCCACACACACATACACGTCACACACACATTTACACTACATTCAAGCACATCTTCCAAAGCGTTATGACTATTGACTATGTCCCAAAACAGAAGAAAGCCGACCACCGAAATGAAGCTACTGCCATACATGCTCATTAATGGGCGTCTATCATTTAGTAGTGGGAAAAATCTCACTAAATCTTATGTGGGGAAGAGATGGGTATTGCTGAATATCACGGGCCAAAAAATAATGTTTTTAAAATTATAAATAATCTCAAATAGTACCATTTACAAGTAAAAACAATAAAAATAATTGGGATTTCAAATAAACTCAAAGTAAAATAAGTTCAATATAAGATTATTATTTTATCACGTGAGATTACGGAAGGAGAAGGCGCCCGAGACAAATCTTACGAGATCTCATCAAGGGTCAGAAAGCGTAAAATTATCCTCAAAAATGCGTCAGGGGATTTATGGATGCATCCTAACTTTCTTTTTTGCACCAGAAGTATGCCAATACATACTGCATAAGTAGGTAGTTTATCATGATTTAGTCCCATTAGCTATAGCATGTTTGACGGTAACCTAATAATTTTGTGTGTTAGTAGGAATTCATTTGATCACAATAGGCCAATGATGGCCGCAGTGATACCATAGCCGCAATACATAAATAAAAAAAAAATTAAAAAAAAATTAACTACCATACATGTTATAGGATAAAATTAGATATTCAGACCAATTCATTAGCCAAAAAATGTTTGAAGCCATAAATTTAAAATAATTTTTGTTTCGTAGTTTTCACAGCTGGTCTAATTTACATTTAATCTAAATCGGTCGGTTGGTGTCAGTTTCTGAATTAAAACGTGCGTTTCGCGCTCACTAATTAAAAGTGTGCTTGAATTCGATTTAATATTTGTTTAAAATTCACTTGTATTTTTTAATCACACCCTTAAGAGACTTTTAAAATGCGTGCAATAATATTGTGCAGCGACTAGCGACCCTCTTGAGGAATTTTCAAAAAGTTAAAGCTATGAAATAATATTTTAAAATGTGTCAAATAGTGCGGGCGAAAGAGCGTCTCGCGGACTAAGCGCTCTTAACTCTTTAACATTCCAAAGCATATATTCACAAACACTCCAATCAAAGCAGTCTACACACTCAGCCACGTACGAGTGTGGACAGTGATAAATGATAAGATTAGGTACACCACGTATCGACGTGAAAGGACGAAATAGCAAATGTAATAATGTGATATCTTTTAAATGTTAACGAGCGGGATTATTAGTCTAGCAAATATATAGATTTATACAAAAGATGTGGATACAGAATAATAATATAAGGAGTAGACATTGAGTAATATTAGTATAACAAAATTATAATTATTATTTTCAGGCGAGATGTTTTTTTTTTAATTTTCACTTTTTTTATGAACGTACTTTAATAGATGTACAACATGCAATGTTATGTTATGGAGTGTATTTTTAATAACATTTGATTCTTTGATCACAATCAGATCTGATGTTAAGAGCCTTAATAAAGTTTGGTGACCCTCTCGCTCGCACGATATAATGAATTTTAAAATCTAAGTATAAATTCGTCTGTTTTGTTTCAAATTTTTTTTAAGTAATGCGATGATTGATGCCCTGATTATACAACAAACCGATGTTTCTCAATAAGTATTTCAAATTAGTTCTTGTAACTTTGCAAACTAATTAACCTAAAAATGATTTCAATTTTTAAAAAAAATCCATTCTGAAATAGTGGAAATCTAAAAAATTCGCAAGCTAAGCATCGGCGTGCGAGCAGGACGGAAACTGACTTCTACTTCTTCTTTTCGAGTCGTATGGCCTTTTATGGATTTTTTTTTTAAATTTAGGACTTACGAGTTGTTGGAAACTTACTTAAGACGCGCGAGGAAGTGAGAAGGAAAATTGAAATATAGTACAACCCGTACCATCGTACCATCTAACACGCAAATAACTAAAAAGAGAAGTAAGTAAATAAATAAAAACCAAATTTAACTTACCAGTAGCGGCGGCGGCTTCAGCGCCCTCCTCGTTGACTTCGATGAAAGCTTTCTGCACCGCCTTGGAAACGAACAGATCCTCCTGCGAGTTGAGCAGTTTGGACAGCCCTGTGCATTTCGGGTCGAAGATTTCCTTGATGCCCAACTGGAAATGTTAGATTATAGGGCTGTCAGATTGCAATATTCAATTCAAAATAGTATAAATTGGTTATGTTTGAAATGTATGTAATTCTATGGAGGAATACGCCGACCAATCAGAGTGCAGATTACAATTTCGCGGGCGAAAAGATTATATATAATATTATGTAATATTGTAAACTATCAGCTGGGCATGCTGTTTATTTATATACTTACTAAGATGTGAGTATATTAGAGTAATTGTGATTATTTTAAGTTTGTATTGCATTAATAACATGTTTTGTAACTTGGTACGCAATAAAGAGTAATTCTATTCTATATTAGAATAACCTAGGAGGTGGGATAAATCTCTGGCTACTGATAGAGTCGGAACACGGAACGACCACTTGTCACATCACTTGTTGTCTTGTCACTTGTCTTGTTGTCTTGTCATATCGTCACATATTTATCCAGTGGAAGGTAACTAGCCATAGCTAAAAGGCATATCCAAGGCAAAATACCGATAATGTTGTTAACAAATACTGTATTATGGCTTATCTATACCTCATTTTAAAGGAATGTTTTCATAGATTGTAGGACAAGGTATTAAAATACACTTTAAAATAGACATTTCAAGATAACAAATTCATTGATTCATTACTAATAACTGATAGTGCAAGCATTTCTAGTATGACAATTTAAATTATTCAAAAAGAATAGGAATGTTTGTGGCATTATGTCGTAGGTACCTACTCGTAATAAAGTAGTTAGGTGTACCATGGGTATCTAAAGAGGTGACAGGTAAAGTGAGGCTATCCCTCAAGACAGGATACGAAACTTGTTAAAGAGCAATACATTTAACGATTCCTCATATACTTTAACAAAGTGTGATAGTATACTTAACATATCGATTTGGGCGGGACAGTTTTACAATGAGGCTATATGACCCATTGAGTAAGAGATTTCCCTTTCTCAGACTCAGACTGATTGTCCCGCTTTCGTCAAACAGTGACAAAAATGGGATGAGACCTCTTTTTGGAGTACCAAAAATACCGTGAAAACTTTCTCAATAACTAATGATGTCACGCTTTGTCTGCAAAAATCACCAAATTTCCTTACCTTAGGCAGTACAGTAGACAAATCGATTTCAGTTTCGATCTTGAACTTGGGTATGGTGACCTGGACCTTGGTGCTGAACATCTTCTCAATGTCTCCCATCAGGTCGTGACCGTTGGCCAGCTTGTCGAGGATATCGTTCAATCCGTCGATCTCGTTGGGCAGGACGATGACCATGCTCGCTTCGTCCCCTACGTAGTGCATTTGGAGAATCTGAAGAAGGAGGAGAATCATGGGGTAAATTTTGTTTGATGATTTTTGGGAGTATGTAGTGCCGAATTATGAAGTCGCCGTCCCCGGCGAATAAACGGATAATCGACATTGTCTTGTTATTGCTTTTATTTCATTTTCGAATTATATAGGTCCAAATACATCTACTCATTTTTTTTACATTTTTCTTGTAATAAATAAAAAAGTTATACATCTTGAAAGTTCTGGTTTCTAGAACAAATGTTCCTAGCGAAAAATAGGTTTTTTATTTTTCCTGTAAAGTTTAGTTTTTGCAGTTATCCGTTTATTCGCCGGGGACGAAGTGAGCTTTTTACGAGAGCTCTCAATGTACGAGTAGCGATTCTACAGATTACGTTTTGACAAATGACTATAATATGTATTGTCATGGGTCACCGCAGGTTTCAGCATAATCAGTCCAGACGTTTAGGCACGTTTTCACACATTCGTTTTTTTTATTATAGGATTAGTAGGATATGCCCGTTCCTTACATAGAGTTAATTTTCAAAAGTGAATTAAAATTACTTTGAAAAAACAATATACAAAAACGTTCTATTTTAGCCAATTTAAATAAAGATATTTCTTGTACCTACAGCTTCAAAGCTGCAATTTGATGATGATAGACGTCAACCTATTAACCTATATAAGGTTTTATAGTTACCATACAAAATGTATACCCACGTTAGTTAAATAACAGAAACATGCCAGATAAGGATCTCAGTAATCGTGGGTGGAGCAAACCAAGGTCTCATCGGTAAAAACATAATGCATTGTCATGAGTCAGTCGTCGTGTCTGTTAATTATATAGGAGGCTGACCATTTTAACTTGCACTCCATTGTGCTAAACATTGGGAACATTTCGTTAGGTTGACAGGCCCGATTTTAAACTGGCCAGCAGCTGGCAGCTGGTAGTAGTAAGACGATATAAGTAGCCTAATCAACATTACTTGACGTAAGGATTTAATATGTTAACATAAACACATCGTAAAATAAGGATGTGTCCAAAAATATGTTTGAACATCAATAAGAAAAGTATTAGAAATTGCACTGTTTACTTGAAATTCCTTTGAAAATAATAAAACATAATAATATATATAGAGCTTTACCGAGAAATATTTTCAAAGGTAAATTCTACGAATTTATATTTCAAAAGTGCGAGCGAGTCGCATGCAATGACGAGGTATATAGTGACATTACTTTGTTTACATAAATCATATTTAGTTTAAAAACAGTCGCAGTATAGTTATTCACAATACCAGGAAAAATAATTCAAAGAAGAGATTGCTCATAGAAACATTTCTATGAGCAATGAAAAATTCCACAAACGATTGGTATCGATTCTGGACTTCAGCCATTACTCATGCCACCTATTTATCGAACATGTGGGAAATTTCGTGCATGTTTCTATTTGATAAACAGTAAACTGAGTAGAAAAGTGCGCTTGTTTGCGTAACATTTGATCTATATACCTAGTCAGGTCATAAATTCTGTCACATGTTTAATATAAAATTATTGGAACAAGTTTATTTATTATGTAACCATTTATATACCAAAATGAAGTTAACAAAACATAGATTCTTATGACAATAAAGTTTATTCAAAATGACCTCCGTGATTTTGAATACAGGCCTTCAATCTGCGCGGCCAGTCGTCTATCGCAGCACGAACGAGGTCCATGTCAATATCGGCTGCTGCCTTAATCAAGGATGTCTTGAGTGACTCCAAATTGGGATGAGGCTTTGAGCACGCCTTTTCCTCCAAGTGTTGCCATATCTTGTAATCTAACGGACTCAAATCTGGACTGGAGGAGGGCCAGTCTTCGTGCCGGATGAAGTCGATTTCACGCGCCGCCAGCCAGTCTTGTGTGCTCTTCGCTCTATGAGCTGGCGCCGAATCTTGTTGGAATACCCAGTGCCTGTTATTGAACATGGTATGAGAAACAGGTTCCACAAGGTTCGTCAGGACTGTATTTTGATACACAACTGCATTCGTTTTTACACCTTTCTCACAAAAATGTACCTCTGTTAAGCCCCAATAAGAAACTCCCAATCATACCATGAGCGAGGATGGAAAATGACCTCGTTGGACACGCGGAATACGGTTGCTCGCTTCTTCACTACTGTGTGCGTACACCTTATCATTTTGTTTGTTGTAGCTCTCTTCTACGGTAAAAATTTTTTCATCCGAAAAAAGAATTTCTCGATATTTTTTTCTCGCGTACCGCTTCAACAAAGCGCGGCATCTCTTCAGTCTCAGGTCCATTAGACGAGCATTTAAACGATGTCCTGTTTTTCTTCGATATGCCCGAAGCCCTAAGTCTTCATTTAACACCCTTTTCACCGTGGTTCTGCTTAACCCCATCTGAAGGGCCAACAGTTTCTGCTTACGTTTGGGATTTCTTTGAATTCGCGCCTTCACAGCTTTTATCACTGCTGGAGTCCTAACAGACCGAGGGCGACCACTTCTTGACCTGTCATCTACACTAGAGTCTTCATTGTATCGTTTCATGGTACGATAAACGAATCTTTTGGTTATATTAAAATTTTTCAGTATGTCAAAAATTTGAATTGGCGCGTAACCGCAACGATGCAACGCAATAACTGCAACACGGTCTTCTTTAAGCGTCCACTCCATATTTAAAAATGAGTAAAATTCTAAAAAGTATACATTTTTATTTTCATGAACAATTCGAAATTCGAATTCAATAAACTTTTTTGTGGCCAGCAAGAAAAGAAAAGTTCTAAAAGAAAAGTTTTTACTGTGTGACAATACTTATGACCTGACTAGGTATATCCCAGCCGCAATCTGGCTAGGAATCCCAATGTTTATGATAGTGGAAATATCATAAAACTAAACGGAGCTTACACTCTAAAAGAAACGATTACCCTAATTACTACTCATCATCGGCTTTTTGCCCTTATCCCACCAGATAAATGAATAATTATGATGAATGCATATTGTAATCATTGTTGATGCTCGAATAAACATTTTCTTTTAAATGGGGTTGGCCCCCCACGTATTCCTCTTCCATTGTCCGTCATATCTATCATATCATCATTCACTCCCCTAGCCTCATATTTTCTTTCACACAGTTCATCCAAACCTTTTTATGGAGTCCCCTTCGACATTTTCAGAGTCTAATCACAAAGTAAAAGATGTCTGGCCCACAACTTATTAAGTTACTATTAAAATGACACGAATTCAATCGTGATACACATCTCCAAGGTAGCTCTCTGAGATCGTTGGCAACCTTAGAGGCTGGCTAAGAATTTTCAGGGAGCTTCATTGGCTAAAGTGACACAACACCCTACTCCCCTAAAATGGGTCCTAAGTCCTAAGGCCTACTTGAGGAAAAATTATCCCCATAACTGGATAACCCCATAACAAGACCACTGAGTAGACAGAAGAGATATGAAAGAAAGTATAATTCTCACCTGGGCCTTCAGCTCTTCACTCTCGCCGTATCTGAAATTTTCCTCCTGGTACATCATGGGAATGTTGATAGTCTTGTCCTTAGTGACGTGGAAGGGCCGTGCGATGGTGTGATGCACTTCAAACTGCTTCGCCCAAGTACCCTGTCATACAGTTAACTAATTGTATAATAGGAAAACGGTATTGTTAGAAAGACTCGATTTACAGATTGTTTACTGACTTGATAGATCAGTCAATCAGGCAGTGCTGATTGAGTTGACGCATTGATACATAGGTTTAAGGCTGCGTTCTATCACAAAAGTACTTGTCAAGACGAATCAAATGAGCCCAAACTTGATGGGGTTGCGTCGTTTAATTACGGAGTTCCTATGGCCACCTTCCACCTCCATCATCAGATCAGCTTCATGTCAATAATATTGCACTGTCATCTGATTTATACATGCATGGAAATTTCAGCTCAATCAGAAACCAGGAAGAGTGTCAAATTAAACTTGCAAAATTTGATTACAGACAGACAAAAAACAGATGAAAGTAAATAAAAGCTTGTAAAGAGTATTTACTTATTAAGTAAAATATATTAAAAAATATACCTTAAAGTATAGCGCGTTAACGAAAACAAGTCTCGTAAGCGCATCGAGACTGTCTGGGCTGAGGAGGTCCTTGATTTTATTGTTAGTTTTACTTTCAACCTGAAAACGAAAAATACATTATACATCCACCTAAATGACATCTTTTTAAATCTCAGGTCTTCACCTGCTGTAGGTACCTACTTGTATTCGATTTTAATTTTTCATCATCATTTTCTTAATAATAATTTTTGACGTCAATTCTGTTTCTCATCTTTTTACGTAAGACACTTCTACTACAGGATTTAATTACCTACCTAATATTCTCAACACACCAGCACAGAAATTTTAAAATCAGTCATAAATAAAAATAATTTAAAGTAATAATATTGGTACCGGGCCATGATTTGAACTTAGTCAGGATATAAAACCTAACAACAATACAAAACAAGTGAAATTAAAAAAATACTTTTTAAAAACAAGCTTTAATTATTGTTATCATCTTGCATCATAAAGTACTCGTCAAGACGAATCAAATGAGCCCAAACTCGATGGGGTTGCGTTGTTTTATGACAGAGTTCCTATGGCCACCTTCCAGCTCCATCATCAGATCAGCTCAATGTCATAAAAATATTGCATTGTCATCCGATTTACACACGCATGCAAATTTTCAGCTCAATTGGAAACCGGGAAGTGGGTCAAATTAAACTTGCAAGATTTGATTACAGACAGACAGACAGACAACAGACAGGTGAAAGTAATATAAAGCTTGTAAAATACCTAGTGGTCTTGTTCGAAATAAAACGTACAAGGAATATATCGCCGTCCCCGCAGAATAAACGCCATTGTCTTGTTTTAGCTTTTATTTCATATTCAAATTAATCCAAATGGAAAGAAATGGTCCAAATACATCTACTTACTTAATTTTATTCACATTTTTCTTGTAATAAATAAAAAAAGTTATACATATATGTCATATTTACACTGCACTGCTTAAAAAGTTATTAACGAAAATAGGTCTTCTATTTTTCATGAAAACTTGAGTTTTTGCAGTTATCTAGACACGCGGTGGTGGCTTGTTCTCATATTTTATTACGAATTATTATAATTAACTTGCCTACTAAAACTGTTTTTGTAAGCAGGTATCTACTTAATAATATTTCATATATGAGAACTAGCCAAATCAGATCTCAGGCTATAAAATATTTATTTTTAGAATATTTTATGTTATAATATATTTCAGGACTAACTATTGAACTTGGCACCCATTTAGATCTCAGTTCTTTTGTCTTTGAAATCAACATATGTACAACTAACGCATAGGTACCTACAGTACCTACATAATAATATTATATCGAAATATTTGAACTTGGCTCTAATTTCACATTTATGTTTTTGATATTATTATTATTTTAGCCATTGTCGTCCCACTGCAGGGCAAAGGCCTCCCTTCCCTCCTTCCATTCTTCACGTGCAAGGGCCGTGATTTGCCAATTGGGACAAAAGGAGTCCAGTTCGTCTCGCCATCTCCGCCTGGGTCTGCCGCGGCGTCGTTTAACGGTGCTGGGCATCCACTGAGTGGCACGCTTGGCCCATAGCTCGTCCGACATGCGGCAGATGTGACCTGCCCAGGTCCATTTCAAGCTGGCAGCTTTTTGACCGACATCAGCAATTTGAGTTCTGGAGCGCAGTTCACTGTTTCTAACTCGGTCTGACAATTTAAGCCCCAAGATACTGCGCTCCATTTGTTTTTGATAGGATCTGTTTATTCCCTGGGAGACGGCGATATTTTTAATTTTTATTACCTAAAATTTATAGTAATTAGTGTGAGGCAACCATGGAGTCGCTGCAATAAGGTACCAACAGAATACTAGCATAGATTAAACAGGCAACATTATGCTGAGCTGATACCCTTTTGTGTCAAACAATATAAAAGTAGTTAAGTTTATGAAGTTTTTAGTTATGTGTTGTTTTAAAAATGTTTTCTTTCGTACTAGATTTGAACTCAGCTGTCGAGAATGTGAAATCTAATTAATACATAACCCCTTAGTATCCTCTTCAAAAAAACCTACAAGATATAAAGTAATTGGTCTTACCCATTGGTTGATAGTATTAGCAGCATCAGGTGCACTGAAATCTATCTTCTCCAGCTGAGCATCAAACACCTTGACCGCATCGTCTTCCAGGGCAGGATTCAACTCATAGCCTCCATTCTTGATGTAGACCTTGTTGGCCACATTTAGAGTGACACCTTTTAATGCTTTCAGTTTACTGGACACTTCGGAAAATGATGAACGAATCTGAAAATGAGATGCTCGTAAGTATTTAAAGGAAGTCAGACGTAGGAATAATCTTGCTCTTTAACTACAAGGTGTAGGAACAAATTATTATTACCTTACACAAATAAGGCTATAAGGGTTAACCCTTCAACCCCCAACCGGCTGGATCGGGCCACAACCACCCCATTTGAATTTAGGCTTTAATTTAAGAATACTAGAAACTAATTAAAATCCATCCCCGCTAAAAAACAATTGAAGCACTAGTAGCTGAGGAGTTAAAACTGAGATTGCAATTTTTTTTAATTTCATTTATCTGAAATTGAATTTGTTCTGATTTTATTATGATACAAGTAATGCAACACCGCCCATTCACAAAATGTGAGTGCAGAAAACCCCATTAATTAAGAACCAGACATCCTATGTACATATTAAAATGCAAAAGTTTGTAAAAATGTATGTATGTTTGTTACTCATTCACGCCGAAATTGGTGGAGCAATTAGAGCTAACATTTGGTAGAGAGGTTAAACCCTGAAATAACATATTATAGTCTACTGTACAGTGGTTAAAACCGCTGGGTGCAGCCAGTATTTCTATAAATACATACAGAATCATCATCAGGGATCCCGAGTGATGTGAGCAGTTCAGTGTGGACTACGTCTGTAGAGCCGAGAGTCAACAATGCCAGCACAAACTCTGCCGACAGAGGGGATGATACCACACTCTTATCCTTTTCAAGCTCCTGAAACAAAAATAATATTCATAGGTAAATGGTAACCACCATTTAGGTAAATGGTGTTGGAAACATGTGTTATTAACATAGGTATTAAATAAAATATGTTACCTATTTATCAAGATGTAGGGGTGGATCAAATTATTTATGACTTTCGTATCATCTAATTCATTCACACATTAATATGTGCAACTATGAGAAGATATTATTGTTTCTTTTTATTTACGCTGAATGTTTTACGTCGAACTGGAAATTGTATTTATTCAAATAGACTACGGCATTAATTTTAAATACCATTCAAAAATTACCTCAAAACATACCTACCTTAAAAATATGGGTAGGTATAAAATTATAAATGATATAAGTATAAAAAATTAATATAATTTATTTTATTATTGATAAATTGTAATATTAATTGAAACAACATGAAAAAATAAGGATTAGTACATCAATACTTACATTGCAAAACTTAGCTGAGAACTTAGCAACAGCGGACGAGAGAGCTTTGGAATCCATATTTTCAGCAGATGAGGAACTGTTCACTACCAACGACAAAAACAGTGGAACTAAGATAAATAAGAAATGTTTATCCAAATGAATAAGCACAGTATTTATCCGAAATCGCAAGAAATGAGTCATTAAAGCAAGTTATTATTGTACGAATCGATGATTTATCAAGCGATAAAGCCGTCTCTTGTAAAGATTACTTTCTATATACGCACATTCGATTAAAACGTAATGAAAATTGAAAATTTAAGATAACGAACCACTATAATATTTAAAATAAATTCTGTGAATAAATTGAAACACAACAAATCAAGATAGCCGATGACTAATAACTGAAATAATAATACTTAATAATACCAGTGGAGTTTTTGGCGGCAAGCCTTAATCATATCATTAGCTCCACGTCTTTTGCTTAATAATCGTGTAGAATTTGATTGTTAGCGTGTAATAATGGTGGAATATTGCGTGTTAAGTGTTTTTGAATGTGCGCAGATGTAGGCAAGTGATATGGTGCTGAAATATGAATTTTGGTGCCCCCTCCAAAACTCCTCCGAACTTTCAGTAAAATTCCACCCATTTTACTGGAAGACTCACGTGACTAGACGAGCTATTAAGCTCACTCTGACTCTGACCTGACTAACTAACTTATTACTTAAAAAATAACATTTAACTTGACACTGGCAAAACACGAAAGTGGAGACCATAATTTAATATCCCGTGAACATTCACGAATTTTACTCGACACTGGCAAAATGCACATGTTGCCATATTATTAAAAAGAAAAAAAAAAAAAAAATAATACCAGTGGCCAATGATAGCGATAGCTGACATTCTCAGTGTTACCAGATGGTTGGTCTTATGTTTCCCCCGAAATAATCCCCGAAATTTGTCTTTTTAAGTAAAAAATCCCCACAATACATAGTCTTTTAAATCTCCCAAAAAAGCGACTGTATGTAGATCCTGCATTTTAAAAACACGTCAGCGTCTCAACAGCAAGGCGACCGATAAGCGACACATAATTTGGTGTTCCGCAAGCCATTTTACGCAGCTATACTTGCACCCACTAGTGTCTTTATTTCTTACGATATGGGAATGGTTAAAAGAACAAACAAATTGTCCCCCAACTATGCCCTGCTAACAAGGGCGGACCCAGGATTTTTTTTCTGGGGGGAGGGGGGGGTGCCAAGGTGCAGACGGGCAACAATATTATAAATTTTTACTACGAAAAGTGTGTGTCAAATATCCTAAACAATAAGTGCGTGAGCAGCTTGATGCGAGAGCCGAGAAAAAAATTATAATCTTGACCATGAAATCTGTGCAAAATTCGTAACTCTACAATGCTTCTGGGGGGGCTTGGCCCCCAACCCCCCCTAAAACTGCCTTTGCGCGCTAATATTGACCCTCCTAAAATCCCCCAGAGTTAAAAAGTACCCAAGTTTGGAGGGTTTTACCCCAATCTGGCAACACTGCATATTCTGAAAGTAGTGAGATTCATTTTGCCGCGCTTTTGGAAAAAGGATGAAATTTTTTACGTTCTTGGATAATAATTTTGCAATAAGTGCTAAACGCGTATTAATAGTGGGTTTAATAAACGTTGAGTGTTTGTGAATGTGATTTACTGTCGAAGAATGGAAAAAAGTTCCACAGTCTGCTGTTTTCAAGAATCGTCACAAAATGAATCTATGTGATTCGATAAACGCCCACTCTTTATCGAATATTGGAGGGAATATCCACTCTCCAATAAACAATGAACTAAAATTTATAATAAAGATTTCGACTGAAGGACTTGTATCCATGGTCAGAATAATTAATAAAAAAAAAAAAAAAATGAAAGTAGTGACAGTGACAGTAGTCTGACAACACACTGAAATAGTGATGTGAGTGCTTTTCACCACAGAGTACATTTTATATATAGCTTTTCACGAAAGCGGACCTGCGGGCCACGTAATTAGCGGAGCTTAATTTATATAAAGATATAAGCATACAGCATACATATGGACAAACGGACGCGGGAAGCAACTTAATTTTATACTATGTAGTGATTACTATAAAATGGTGTGTATACTATATGGTGATTACTGTAGCTACTCCCAAATATGTATTTGTATATTTTATGTTAATATAATTTTATTACATTGTTTCTTGACCAGCCTGCCGCTAGCTTTAAGAGCGCCTATATACAATTTAACGCTCTCTTGCTCGCACAATTTGATACATTTTGCTATATAAATTCATATAATTTACTATTTGAAAATTCCTCAAGAGGAACCCTACATAATATTTACACATGTTTTAAAAGTGTTTTCAGTTTTTTAAAAAGCTTTTTAAAAAATGGCATGATAATAATTATAATATTTTTTTAAAATCTTATCACATTGTATTAATTTTATGAAGTGACTATAAACATATTTTTTGAAAGGCTGCTTACAAGGGCTACATCTTTAACGGTGACGACTTTTTGTATGAGTAAAATTTGACAGTAATTTTAGTTTTTTTTTTATAGTATAAATTATTATTTTAAGATGATTGATTACCTTTACCTACTATATAATATCGGTGTATTATAATTTATAATGTAAGCTTATTTCCCTAATTCGTTGATGTAAGCATATACCTAAGCACATCGTCGCCAAAAATAATTAATTATTTCAAGATCATTATAATTGAATATAATCGATCAGATATTTCGAAATATCGGATTATAACTAGGCACATCACTATTTTAAATGACATTAGCTTGATACTGCCATGACATTTTTATTTTACCTACTGTACTTATACGTCAAATGAAGTACATATTTGCCAAACTGATTCTTAATAATTTTAAGGATTAAATAAAATATTGCTTCCAACCGAAGTGTTATCAGGCATAATGTAATATTAATAAAAACACTTAGTTCAAGGTTCAAGCGATATGATTTAAGATAAGTATAGTAATATAATAATAAAAATCTCCGAGTGAGTGCGTGCGATGCGATGCTCAAACTTTATCCCCCTCGGTAGAACCCGATAAAAGCAGGCATGTTATCTTGCACCATTAACATGTACAGGAACGGACGATCAGCTACGAAGTCGGGCGTCGGAGGGCGCGCGCAGCACAGTGCCACCAGTATCGCTGTAATAATTAAAAAACTTAACCGTTTACAAAGTTATATACCTACTTATATTAAAAACACGATTTATTTATTTATTAATATGTAATATGTAAAAGTACCTGCGGTAGAGTTTAAAATACATATATTACTCAATTATTGTAAAGTAATTGACTTCCAAGTGTTTTATTTTTTTGTTAAGTTGTCTTTATTTAAATTAATTAATTTTTAATTACAAATTCGAAAATAGTACCTACTGGTTACCTACTCACGTATTGCGTATGAATTTAGTTTTTTCGTAATTGTCCGCAACCATGGTTGAGAAAATCTTAATAAAAAATAAGTAGATATAACGTGCGGACTCACGGTAGTTTCCAAAATGTTTTGAGTTTATTGTCCTATATAATTAAATTAACTTACCAGTCGCGGCAGCCGCCTCAGTGCCTTCTTCGTTAACTTCACTCTTTTGGTGAAAAGCACTCTATGTGAGATCTCAAGTTTAAATCGGGCAACACGGAACTCCTACGTAGACTTAATACTCCTCTTACCTTTGGCAACAATTCTTTCAGGTCTATTAATGATTTGATTTTAAACTTTGGAATGAATACTTTCAACTTCTTGCGGGCCATTTGCTCAATATCATTCATCAGGTTATGTCCTGCCGCCAGCCTATTAAGAACCTGCTGCAAGCCGTCCACTTGATCAGGCAGAACTATGACCAAGCTTGCTTCACCGCCGACGTAGTTCATTCGGAGTAACTGTGGAGAAGATTGTAGATAATGTTAACTACTTAAAAAGGCTATATATATTATAAAGGTAAGGTATTATAAAGGTAAGGTTAAGTTAGTTAATTTATTACCATAACAAATTGAAATTGCGTTGAACACGTTTTAATTGTAGTGGTAAGTGGCTGGTACAAATTTTGCCTAGTCAACAAGTGGTGGATACAGTCAAGGCAAAATCAATTGGGATGTTTTAATTCAATTCAATTCAATAATTTTATTTCGGAAATTTTCCATATAGTGTTAGTTACATTAACTTACAAAACCTATGTTAGTATGATCCTTAAAACTATAAAAAACACACGCCTACCCACAGTGCCGGCGTTAGGGTAGGGCGCGGTTGGGCGACCGCCCAGGGCGCCGGATGAAAGGGGCGCCACAGGCTCTATAATGGGGCGCCCGTGGCGCCCCATTCGTTCTGAAAAATTCAATATTTCTCGGTGCTCGTAGCGAGCTGCTCGCGCTTTTATAAGAACATTTAGTTTCTTTGCCACTCGAAGGAAGATAAACGCACATCATTCGTGCTGAAAGATTCAAAATTTTCTCGGCGCTCACACTGCTCGCGCTTTTATAAATGAGAAAATTTACTTTCTTTGCCATTCGAAGCAAGCTAAACGCACATCATTCGTGCTGAAAAATTCAAAATTTTCTCGGCGCTCGCAGCGAGTTACTCTCGCTTTTATAAATAAGAATTCTTATTTAGTTTCTTTGCCGCTCGGAGCAAGCTAAACGCACAACATTCGTGCTGAAAAATTCAAAATTTTCTCGGCGCTCGCAGCGAGCTGCTCGCGTTTTTATAAATGAGAACATTTACTTTCTTTGCGACTCGAAGCAAGCTAAACGCACATCATTCGTGCTGAAAAATTCAAAATTTTCTCGGCGCTCGCACCGAGTTACTCACGCTTTTATAAATAAGGACATTTAGATTCTTTGCCACTCAAAGCAAGCTAAACGCACATCATTCGTGCTGAAAAAAATCTAAATTTTCTCGGCGCTCGCAGCAAGCTGCTCGCGCTTTTACAAATAAGAATTCTTATTTAGTTTCTTTGCCGCTCGGAGCAAGCTAAACGCACAACATTCGTGCTGAAAAATTCAAAATTTTCTCGGCGCTCGCAGCGAGTTACTCGCGCTTTTATAAATAAGAATTCTTATTTAGTTTCTTTGCCGCTCGGAGCAAGCTAAACGCACAACATTCGTGCTGAAAAATTCAAAATTTTCTCGGCGCTCGCAGCGAGTTACTCGCGCTTTTATAAAGAAGGATATTTAGTTTCTTTGCCACTCGAAGCAAGCTAAACGCACATCATTCGTGTTAAAAAATCTAAATTTTCGCGGCGCTCGCAGCGAGCTGCTCGCGCTTTTTAAATAAGAATACTATTTTAGTTTCTTTGCCACTCGGAGCAAGCTAAACGCAGCTCGTGCTTCGTGCTGAAAAATTCAAAATTTTCTCGGAGCTCGCAGCTAGCTGGAAAGGTGTTTTTTTTTTCTAGATACGCCCATGATTTTGCCCATCGGATTCGGCCCAGAAAAAAATCCTGGAATTTTTTCCTTTTTTTGAATTGCTTTTTAGGGGGCGCCGTAGAAATCTCGCCCAGGGCGCTGGTAATGTTAAAACCGGCCCTGCCTACCCATTCATTTAGCAGTGGACCAGCACGCTTTATGCATGCTGATCCAGTGCTCTATTATGGGTCCATCAAACCTGTCTGCAAACACTTGCAGGAGTCCGTTGGAGCTGCCCCGCACCCGCGCCATCAGGGATGCTGCTCTTTTGCGCATTATAGCATTAAAACTATCCACTCGAGCGTCAGCAAACATTCCCGATGCACTGCAGTAACGAGGCAGCCCCAAAAGAATCCTGAAAGCGTTATTGTACTGGACTCGCAGCGCATTGAGAGCCCTGTTTGTACATTTCACCCACAAGCTGCACGTGTAAAAAGTTTGACAAAATGCCTTGAACAAGGACACTTTGACTTTCTCAGTACATCGCGCGAACCTGCGGGCCAACATGTTGCACCGGACTGTCAAAGCCCTGCGTTCTCGTTCCAGGTCTACATCATCATGCAGAGATTCAGTGACCCAGTGTCGCAAGTACTTGAACTGAGAAACTCTCGCTAGCGACTTCCCATTAAGTACTACCGATGGTGCGCTGTTATAAGTTTTGTTACGCGACTTAAATACCAGCAACTCACTTTTTGTTTCGTTGTACTTGAGACCATGGGACACGGCATACTGCTCACATATAGCAATCAATTTACGCAAGCCATTGATCGACGGACTCAGTAACACCATGTCGTCCGCGTAACTTATATTGTTCATCATGACCCCGTCTATGGAACATCCAACCGTGGTGCTACTGAGCTCCTCGATCAACTTATCTACGTACAAACAGAACAGCTTTGGAGACGTTAGCCCTCCCTGCCGCACTCCGCAGTTCAGTCTGTATTCACAGGACATAGACCCCGCCCACTTTACATAGTTGGTTTGATGGCTATACCAATATTTAAATAATTCTATTACTTCCTGTGGCACCTGCGTATCATTTTTCAGCTTCTGCCATAACAGGTCGTAGGACACGAGGTCAAAAGCCTTAGAGAGGTCGAGAAAACAGGCGAAAACAGGTGTATTCAGGTGTATTCCTAGCGGTATAGTATTGTACAGTCTGCTTGAGACAGTATATTGCACTCCTAAGTAAGGTCCTGATTCTTGTGTGCCTAAGGTTGATTGCCTGAGAGGTGAAAAGAGATCTCTTTTACGCGGTACCTAAAGCCGCACATTATAGGTTAAAAGTATTAACCAAATTGTTGTTAAAAGTTTTAAAAGCTAGTTCCATGTAGGTACCTATTCCAATTGTAATTTTTGCCTCCACAAAAAGTGTTTATGTTATATTTTATGTTTTATTCTATATTCTGAAATTCTTATCTTTTCTTACCTTTGCTTGAAGCCGCTCGCTCTTGCCATACTGGAACTCATCCTCATTACACATCATGGGAACGTCCATAGTCTTGTTCGCATCGACGTAGAAGGCTCGGGGACGTGTCGCAAGCCTATTAAACGGTATGGCCCATTTACCCTATAGATCATAATGTATTATATTATAAAGGGGTTATAAAGGGGCGACCAGAGATGTCCTACGCTACGTTGCTATGGATGCGTGTGAAATCCACCAATCAAATTCATCGGTGCACATAGCTTAGCACTGGTGGCAACGGTTTCAACTAAGCTATGTTTTTTGTATGGAAGGATGCGAGCTACGGATACGTGCTACGGATGCGTGCTACGTATGGGTGCTACGGATGCGTGCTACGGATGCGTGCTACGAATACGTGCACGATGCGTGCTACGGATGTGTGCTACGGATGCGTGCTACGGATGTGTACTACGGAGGCCTGCTGCTATGAATGCGTGCTATGTTCCGCCGCCGCATCTCCGTTACTATGGAAACATCGCATACTCGTAGCTACGCATCTTCCTCACACAGCTACAAAGCTTAGCTTTGGTGGAAACGGTCATATAGTTTCGTAGCGTACCTGCACATCTTTGTAGCATAGCTGCATAGCACATCTTTGGTGGAAAGGTACCTGAATAAATCCTTGAAAGAATCATGTAACAAGTCAGTTAACTAAAGCTATTTTTTAGGTCATAGAAGTTAGTGTATAATATACAAATAGATACTCGTTATAAGTAGTACCTACTTATCTTATCTTATCTTATATAGGGGGCTGAGAAAGTCAGCAACACATCGACCCATTGGGATCTATTGTGTTCACCCCTTGCCTACCGTTTCTTACTCCTCAAAGAAGTGGTTTATTAAAGTGGTGATCCCACTAAGAGAAAGAAACCTGTACTCCTCCGGTTTGGGGTACGCTGTCCCAAGGAGGCTCATGCGTTTCGTAGCCAGTACGTCGCATTCGCATAAAATATGCTCCATGGTTTCTGTACCCTCGCCACAGGCTCTACAATCGTTTGTTGTAGTGAGCCTCATTTTGAACAGCATGTCGTTGGTTTCATAATGCCCAGTTAAGGCACCAATGATTGCTCTTCCTTTGTTTCTTCCATTATTCAGAATGAATTTAGAAGCATCTTTATAGCTGTTACCTAGGAATTTCTTCGAATGTCTCAGCCCTTGACTGTTTTCCCACTCTTGCGTGTGTTTTAAATCAGCATATTCCTTTATGGCCATGTTGATGGTGCATGCAGGCAAGCCCATACTAGGTTCAGGTCCATGCATAGCATTTGCTGATCCCCTTCTAGCAAGCTCATCAGCCTTCTCATTCCCTTCTATACCTACATGGCCAGGTACCCAAACTAGTCGTACTGTGTTGCTGCGGCCTAATTTATTAAGGGCCTTCACAGCATCCAGGACCAGCTTCGAGCTGACTCTGCAGGAATTTAGGGCCTTTAGTGACGCTTGACTGTCACTGAGAATGTAGATGATTTTATCATTTACATTCCTCCTTATGTTTTCTTCAGCGCATGCTATAATAGCATACATCTCTGTCTGAAAGACGGTTGTGTATTGACCCAGACTGTTCCAGAGTTGGATATTTTCCGAGTATATACCTGCCCCTGTACCGGATCCGGTTTTTGAACCATCCGTGTACCATATGCAGCATTCTGCGTCTTGTGTGCGTAGTTGCTGCTTCCAGTCTTCCCTTGAGGGAACATGTATTTTGAAATTTCTTTTGAAGATTTTAATGTGCGGCATTACGTCGCTGATCATGTTCATCTTCCTTTGTAGCTCTTCATTGAGCTTCATTTTTGTGTGCCTTGTTGTTGGCCTATTGAAGTCATGAACTCCTATAGCTTGGAGTCTGTATAAGGCTTTGATCGCCTCCTGTTGAATGACTAGATGAAGAGGTTTAAGGTTTAGGATTCTATCTAGCGCCTTACTGGGCGTAGTCTTAAACGCTCCTGTGATAGCCACAGTGGCCATCCTTTGAATTTTGCCTAGTTCCCTTTTACAAACCGTAAGTTCGGTTCTAGGCCACCATACCACGCTGCCGTATGTTAGTATTGGGCGCACCATTGAAGTGTAGATGAAGTTAAGTACCTTGGGCTTAAGTCCCCAGGTCTTGCCATATGCCGATCTACACATATTGAAAACTCTCATAGCTTTTTCTGTCACCTTTTTGGCGTGCAGATTCCACGTGAGCTCCTTGTCTAAGGTCATACCGAGATATTTTACTTCGGTAGCCCATTCTAGCTCTGTGCCAAATAAACGTAACTTTTTCAAATTACCTAGCTTCCTCTTCCTTGTAAAAGGAAGAACCGTAGTTTTGCTCGGATTTATGGAAAGATGGTTAATATGACACCATTCTTCCACTATCTTTAAAGCCTTTTGCAAAAGTTCCGATACAATTTCCGGAAATTTGCCATTGATCATTACTACTATATCATCTGCGTATCCTACAGCATAGCAGGCTCCTCTGTTTAATTTCGTAAGAAGGGAGTTTACCACCAGACACCAAAGTGTTGGTGACAATACCCCTCCCTGAGGACATCCTTTAGTAGTTGTCGCATGAATTTCATCCCCTAGTAAAGAGGATCCTATTCTCCTTCCCCTCAGCATGAAATCAATCCATTTGCATAGGGTACGGTTAATGCCGTGTTCATTGGCGGCCTTCATAATCGATTCAAAAGTTGTGCGGTCAAATGCTCCCTCAATATCTAGGAATGCCGCCGCGCAAATCTCTTGACCGTCAATAGCTTGTTCTGCTCTAGTGACTACGTAATGCAATGCGGTTTCAGTAGACTTCCCGGATTGGTACGCACATTGTAGCTTATAAAATGGTTTCTTTGCCAGTGGACCATCCCTTATGTATTCATCTACAAGTTTCTCCAGGGTTTTTAGTAGAAAAGATGAGAGACTTATTGGACGAAACGCCTTAGCCTCTTCATAGCTTTCTTTACCTGGCTTAGGAATGTATGTTACCTTTACTTCTCTCCATATCTTTGGAATAAACCCAAAGGCTATGCAGGCCTTAAAGAGCCGCATCAGATGCGGGCCTAATGTGGGAAGACCCCGTTGTAGTAGTATTGGGTATATGCCATCTGGTCCCGGTACTTTGAACGGTTGGAAGTTTTGCACAACCCAATTAAGTTTTCGTTCTTCTACCACCTTTTTAGCAGTGTCCCAGTCTGCCTTTACTGTTCTCAGATTCTGTTCTGATGCAGGCATGTGATCATCTGTATCCGTAGTATCATGAATTTTGCAGTCTGGGAAATGCGTCTCTGTCATGATCCTTAGAGTTTCTATACCTGTTTCCGTTAGTTTCCCATCTTTGGTCCTAACAGCATTTAGAGTTTTATGCTCTTGCTTGCAGATATTGCCTTGACTAATCTCGAGCTTTCAGGGACTGTATTAATGTCCTGACAATGAGATTGCCACGATTTTCTGTATGCCTTGCGTACCGCCAGATTGTACTCAGTTAGCGCTCGTGAATATTCTTTGAAGCACTTTTTAGACTTTGCTTCATTGAAGACTTGGCGAGTAGTCTGTCTTTTCTTTTTTAGTTCTGGCGTCCACCATGGAACCTTTGCTCCTTTTGCTACCTTCTCTGGGCAGCTTGCGTACCATGCTGTGTTGATGGCTCTGTTGATTCTTTCAGCTTCAAGCTCTATATCAACCGTAGTGTTTAACTTACCTTTGACCGATCCAAGTTCATGTTTAAGTTCTTTAGTGTACACCTTCCAGTCAGTGTGTCTGGGATTTCTTCTGCGTACACTAGGGATCGAGTCCTCTGTAACATATCTAAAGCAGATATACCTGTGATCCGAACCACTAACTTCGTCAGATACACGCCAGTTAGCGATTCTCTTGTATATGCCATTAGTGGCCATAGTTATATCTATAATTTCAGCACGCCTTGAGTCCACAAAGGTAGGCTCATTGCCTTTGTTTAGTAAATGAATTGAAGAACTTACCAGGTATTCATATAGTTCTTCTCCTCGACTATTTGTGTCCGAGCTCCCCCAGATGATGTTGTGCGCATTTGCATCGCACCCCATCACTAACTCCAGGTTCTCTCGACCGCAAAACTCTACGAGTTCCTTCAATGCCCTCATGCAGGAGGGCCTTTCCTCAGTAGGGTATGCTAGATAAACCGAAGCCATTACGACGGCCTTCCGATTACCTCGCCCTGTAATTACCTTGACAGCTGTAAGGTCCCTGGAACATAGATCAGGCAAGGGCATGACGTCGATTCCATTTCTGACATACACACACGTCCTTGCCCTTTCATTAGTATAGTGGAAAATAGATCCCCCTTTACCTAGACCTGAGACAACACCTTTTGTACTAATATATGGGTCTTGTATCAGGGCAATATCGAAATTAAGTTCCTTGAGCTGACGGCTAAGTAAGGCCATCGCCGCTTTACAGTGATGTAGATTTATTTGTACACACCTTATTCCCGCCATTGGTGATCTTCGAGGGGGATGTCGGCAGCCGTTTATTGACTGCCGCCTGCGTCCTTGTCTTCCTCCGTCACCTCCATGTCGGGGGGAGGAGACGACAGGAACAGTTCGCCAATATCGTCCAGCACGTCGGTGAGGTGTGATGTGGCCGGTGAAGGAACTGGGCAGTCCCCGATGGTGTTCTGATGGTGGCTGCCCGTCGCCCCTCCGTCGCTTGCAGAGCCCTGTGGAGCAAGTGGCGGGGCCACTGCCCCTGCGCTGGCGGCGCATTTATCCCCCGACTGACTTTCGTCTTCCAGCAGCTTAAAATAGCTTTTGTCGACGCCAGCGTAGAGGCAGTAGTCCTGAGCCTTTATGTAGTCTGCAGAAGTCTTGTCCATAAGGACAATCCTTCTCACGCCAGACGCCTCGATGACAGTGTCTACCACCTTCCAGTCACTTGTCCTTAGCGCAGGATTCAAGCGCTGCATCATCGACAGAACGCTGGGTAGATCTGTGATCCACACGTTCTTTGACTTCCACGCCATCTTCACCGGTTTAGGCAGATCTTTGGCACTAACGACTTTTAGTGTCAGGCCGCCGATCGTCCTCCCAGTGAGTCCAGCGATCCAGTCTGCCGATTCTTGATCCTCGCAGAACACATGTAGTGCCCCCGCGATGACCGTCCCGACGCTAAATCGGGGCAGCGGATCTTGTTGACCGATCATCCTCTGCCACAGGGCGCTTACGATCGGTCCTACGTCATCATTTGTTATCTGTGAAGCCGGGAAGTTCTGCGGGATAACTGCCATCCTGCATCCCGAGAGCGCGTCCCTAAACGTTCTGTTCAGGTTCGGTTTCTTGGGTGCGTTGGTCGGCTGCTCCCCGCTGGACTCCCTGGCTCTTTTCACAGGTGCGATAGTTGCACCTGCCGTCCCTGCAGTTGCCCCTGCTGGTGCACTCTGCCCTGAGAATGTGCGGGTCTGCTTAGCAAGCAATTTTTTGCGCCTGGCTGCCCCGCTCATTCTCTTGGAGATTCCTCTATGCTTGCCTCCCGAAGCATTCGTCCCGACGGTCAAGCCCGGCTGGATGCTAGGCAGCCCGACGGTCCCCTGCACGGTGCGACCTGCATGAGTGCTCTCCGGAATATTGGCAATTGGCTGGGCGTCTCCCGTACCAGTCGTCCCAGCGGGAACGCATGACTTTCTGCCACACTCCCCACTAGTCCCCTGTCCGGAATGACCTCCCTGCCCTTGCCCCTTCGTAGTGCGGTCGGTTGCCCTCCCGCCTAATGACATATCGTCCTTTTTGACGCCCTTGCGGTCATCCTGTTTTATGGTTATTTTGGTAATTTTATTATCCATAAAACTTTTATAAAATTTTTCGCCGGATTGGCTCCCCACCCTCCACGGAGTCCTCAACACTGGGGATGCCTATATAGGCACCAGGGCTACCAATCCAGTATAGCATTCATGAAAGGAGTGCCCACGAGACCGCACGGCACGAGGCAGTCGATATCTAACCAAGACACCGAAAGCCGCGCACCGCCGCCTGCGGACCCCTCCTTTCCCGAACACTCGCCTAGCGACCGTCTGACCGGACGCCTCAGCCGATTGATCGCGGGTGGCTAGTCCACGACCTCCCGTTTCAGAAGAATTCAGGGCCAAAGAGGAGTGTTGCAGAGCACAACGACAACCACCGCGCTGTACACTGCTCAGCCACCAGGATCCCTTCCTCCTTCCTTACGGGTCTCCACGCACGGCACAAACACGCGGGTGACCTCCCCTCCCTCCGCGTCCCCCCCTCCCTAACCTGATCCGACCCTCACATATTTTAGTGTGAGTCGCCGCCTCAGAGCACAGTCACATATGCCCCTTGGACCGACCAGGTTTCATACGCGGGTGGCCTCCCCGTACCAACCCCCCACCCCTCCCCTTAATAACGATTCCCCCCCAAATTTGCCCCATTTTACCCCCCTACCGACCCTCACAGGTTTTTAGTGTGAGTCGTGCCACAGGACACAGCCACTGATGCCCTGTGGTCTTCACGTCATGAGATTTCAGTTCTGTCTATTTCTGATGGAATTAGACCAATAGCAGGTGGCACCACAAGCAGGATAATCTCTCTGACTTGTCTTAGGGATCTACATGACTGTTGCACTCTCCCCTAAGACCATTCCGCTCCTAGGTGATCAGAAGGATCACTTAGGAAGGCTTAAACCTACGCTACACCTACAGCCAAGCAATGGAAGAATGCCAAGCATGTAAGCGGGGGGATAGTCACAACCCTGAAAGCGTAAGCGTAAGCCCCACCCAGTACCTACTTAGTAGTCGATATTAAGTTTGAAATTATTTTGTTTCTCATTCTGTCTTCTGTTAAAAATATTTACCTTAAAGTATATGGCGTTAACGAGAACCAATCTTGTATAATTCACATCTATACTATTTGGAGTCACTACATCCTTTAATGCACTTCTTAGACTTATCTTCGACCTGAAAATTTTATAGAACACATTAAAGAGAGCACCCAAATACAACTAAGTTCAAGATCCGGCTTAACCTCATTTTTACCCATTTGTTTATAGTATTGGCTGCTTCTGCAGGATTATTAAAGTTTATCTTTTCAAGCTCTGCGTCAAAAACTTGTACAGCATCTTCCTTAAGCCCTGGGACCAGATCATATTCGCCGTCCTTGATATAAACTTTGTTGGCTACATTTAATGTCACGCTTTTAATGGATTTTAGTTTAGACTAAACATCTTTAAATGATGACCTTATCTGAAAATCAAAAATATTTATAATTTTCTAATTTTTTATTTCTTCGTGAAAAACATTTCACATATACCTAAGCAAAAATTTACGTGATACAAACGACACCCTATAAGTGCGGGAGCACACACGTTGTGATCTCTTAGTTTTAAGTTTGAATGAAATTATTTATTAAATATTCAATTACGATTATAATAATATTAAACAATCATACAATTTTAAAACCTACTTATAAATAAAAAACGTCATTGAGGTCATGACCTGCAGGAAGTGTACCTAAAAAGCTGGCTACATTACCTCTCTGGATGGCCAAACTTATACGTTGGCCGAGGTAAGAGCCAGCTTTTTGGTCATTGGTTGCTACTATTAGGCGCCTGGAAAGCTCCCTAAAGAAAACCACAGCGTCCTTTCCCCAAGGTCCCATAGTCTCTACCGCAAACGGAAGAAATATGTACCTTTCAGTAAAAGATGCATATTTCCTCCGCTTGAGGCATTCCGCGTCCTCAGCCGCCGCCCCAGCTACCCTTGAAGTTTTGGGCAAGTGAGAGGACGCTAATGTGTCAACACAGGTAGCGTCCCACACCAGCGACCTCCCACGGCTCCAGGGAATTAAAGTCATACCATCGGGACGCTTACCATCGTCACGTGCGATACCGTTCGGCTCTAATATAGCCGGCACGTTTGAATACGTTTAAGTGTATTCTGTGTTGAGTATCCTAAATAAATAAAATAAAAAATAAAGAACATTTATTATTGTACAGTACACAGGTCACCCACATGGCAATCTACAGATAATTTTAGTTTTCAAAATCGTAGTCGGACATCATCGTGCTATGAATGCTGGCAGCATTGCTTTGTTGGACTGAAATATTTATTAGTACACACAGCACCACAGCAGCATCACCAGGGGGGGGGGGTTTACATACAGCATCATCATCAGGGATCCCGAGTGAGGTGAGCAGTTCGGTGCGGGCTACATCAGTAGAGCCGAGAGTCAACAACGCCAGGACAAACTCTGCCGACAGAGGGGACGATACCACACTCTTGTCTTTATCTAGCGCCTGAAATAATAGTATAAATGATTTTTTTTAAATATACCAGTAATAAAAATATTTAAAAAAAATAGGCCAGGCGCTAGTCGGTCTACGCGCAATGTAGGCTTCCGTAATACTGGCAAATCGAATATTAACAGCCTTTACTTTCATCAACGATATCTTTTAAATTAATGAAGATATCTTAACCGCTATAGTTTTCCTGGAAATTTCATGGTCAAAACCATATTCTTGATTTTTTTTCAGATTTTTAAATCTAGTCGGTAGATCGGATTAAGGAGGAAGGGAAGCTCAAAACAGTTTTTGCCTTGAATATCTTTCAAACGAAATAACGTTTTAAAATACCTATTCAACGATACCCCCACATGATGGGATCAGCCGGGAAAAAAATCATCATCTTACGCATATGGCAAGTCTAAATTTATTAATTTAAAATATTTTTTTATTACCGTTCTCTTAACGTGATCATTAGCCTCCTCTATGTAAAATTACTGCTGTCTATGACTTATAGTTTGTCCGTAAACCCGCGGACGGACGGACGGACAAAGCAAAACTATAAGGCTTCCTTATTGACTACGGAAGCCTAAAAATTAGCCATATATTATGTTCGTTCTTGCCTCCTGTCTACAAACAGAGTTTTATCGTAATCGATTGAGTAGTTTTTGCATGAAAGATCAATAAACATACTAACTCACTTTAAATTTTTCATCTAAAGCTACTTTCCTTTTATATAAACCCTTTTGCAAGAAAAACGGGCACTTTGATGATTTCTCTGCTTCAATGAAGAAAAACAAGAAAGAGGTTTTATTAATTTGACGAAGATTGACTTATCATTTATAAACATCCTGGCATGATTATTAATGTTCCAAATTAAAAATTTGAAATTAATAAAGAAAAATACTGATTATATAGTGAAATTGCTTTGCTTTTTGGCGCGAATTGATGCGAATTGCTGTAACAATTTTATTACAATTTTAAAACTTTTTGAGTATTTTCTGCAAATTAAACAATTTATTCTTTCTTTCCACAATAAATACCACTTTTTGATATGAGCGATAAAGCGATAAGGGCCGGTAAAATTATAGCCCTACTTGAAGAAGGTTGTTCGCAAACTTACGTGGCTCAACGGCTAAATGTGAGCCGTTCAACTGTCCAGAGGACATGGCAACGATATCAAGAGACCGGTTCGGTTAAAAGAAGACCCGGCTCGGGAAGAAAACGATGCACAGAACCAAGAGACGACCGCTTTTTGGTGAGTCAGGCGTTGCGGAATCGTAAGGCGTCAAGTGTGGACCTGAAAAAAAACCTTGAAGAAGTAAGAGGAGTAGAAGTGAGCTTGTGGACGGTTAGAAGGAGGCTTTTGGCTGACAATATCAAAAGTTACCGCCCGGCTCGAGGCCCTCCGTGAGCACCGTGTTGCTCGACTTCAGTTTGCTCGAAACTGTGCTTCATGGACTATGGAGGACTGGAATAAGGTTTTGTTTTCTGATGAAGCTAGAATCTCTTTGTGTGGAGAGGACCGACGCCGGCGAGTGCTGCGGAGACCACGGGAACGCTATGCGGAAGTGTGTTTCATACAAATCACTCCTTATGGCGGAGGCTCCGTTATGTTTTGGGCAGCAATTAATTCGATGGAGCGTACGGAGTTAGTTTTCTTAGAAAGAGGAACATTAAATGCACACCGGTACATAATGGAAGTCCTAATTCCACATGCACAACCCGCATTGACTGCACTTGGGGAAGATTCCATTTTTATGGACGACAATGCCCCCTCGCACCGTTCTGGTGACGTGGAAGCTTACATGCAAGAAGTTGGGATCCGTCGTTTAGATTGGCCAGCTCGCAGTCCTGACCTCAATCCAATCGAGCATGTCTGGGATGTTCTAAAAAGGCGGGTAAGATTAGTGCAACCTGCTCCAAAAAACATCAGGGAGCTAAAAAGAGTAATTGCTGAAGAGTGGGAACGTATTCCTCAAAACGTAATTAAAAACATCGTAGAGAGTATGCCCAGAAGGATTCAAGCTGTGATTTTGGCAAGAGGAGGTCACACTCGTTACTAGGTTTTTACAGTTGTAAATTTGTTTAAATAAAAAAGTAAAAAAATCGGTCTTTATTGTCGGCCACTTGTTATTGTGTGGTCGTATACGTCGATTTTGAAAAAAATCATCAATTTAAATACAAAATTGCCAAAATTCACGCTTATTTCACATGATTATTACACGATTAGGTACGAGTATAAATATACAAAGTGTGTCAAACAATTAAATATTTTTAAACTTACACAAATCTACCTTAGAAAGTAAGTTTCCTTAGGTGCCCGTTTTTTTTGCAAAGGAGTATTTAGATATTAGTCAGAAAATAACTATTTATATTCTACTATAAAGATTACTTACATTGCAAAACTTCGCCGAAAACTTAGCAACTGCGTACGAAAGTTCTCTTGCGTATCCTTATTTTTGCACTCGTTTGTTTTAATTAAACGTTGTTATTCAAATTCGTTGTGTAATACAAATGAAGCTGAATTATGGAACAATAAAAAATACCACAGGTGGTTACGATTAACGTGATACCCCGCCGAAAATGGGCGCGGCGGGGATACCCACTAAAATACCTGGGGGTGTTCTTGCGAGACGCCATAGTGCTGGGGCAGCGGGTACGCCGAAGCACTCATCCGCGGCCAGGCAAGGCTGCAACTAAGTTAACTAAGTCATTAAGCATGAGGAAAGCAAAGGGTCTCCCTACTGTCTATGTCTTTTCTGGAAGCTACAATGTCGGGATAATCAATTCTAGAGTATCTTTTTATTGAACAAGGGCTATATGCAAAGTATTATTCTTGGAAACTAAAATAATTAATGTATTTGTACACCTTTAAACTCAGAATTTTGAGAAAAACCTATTAGTTTTAAGATGTTTTAGTAACCAAAATTCAGACAAATAAATGATCTTTTATATATTTTTTATTATTATTTTATCATTAATTTTTTTCCAAATCGGTTCAAGCATCCTAGAATGAAACGGGTTAGACTCGGACCAGAAATAGTGCGGAAGCGCCCTAATTATTAAAAAAGGATGAATGCATAAAACCTTCTAAGTGCGGTGAACGACACTGGCTGAATTATATATAATTTCTTCTTTCATAGTCAAAGATCCGAATCTGAATCTTTCCATGTCAAAAATGATATACATTATGTGTACCGTAGGAATGTAGGAAAATAATGAAAATTAACAAAAAAAACTAAGTAGGTAACAAAAAATCAGCTATCAAACCTTTTGTTAGCAATCTCATAAACATGATAACAGTGTGCAAACATGCGATAAGACCGGTGCCTGTGCGCTGGTATTCACTGTGCTGCCCTCCCCGGCCGCCGCCCGGGCAGTGCCCCGGCGCCGGACGCAAGGTGGCGCCTCCCAGCACCTGTCGCCCCGGCCCTATCCCTCCGAACCCTTGCGTCCCGGTCTACCATCACGGTCACGACACCTGGAAAAAGTACAAGTACATCTCGCTGTTCATTTGCCTGCCCCTGATAGTGGTTCAAGCGTTCCGAGCATTGTCACACTCGCCCCCAGAGAAAACCGAGTGCAGAGACTACGAGTACATGCGCATCCGCTCCAAAAGATTCCCGTGGGGCGACGGGAACGAATCGTTTTTCCACAACCCACACGTCAACTTCCTCCCGGGAGAATGCGTTCCTCCGCCTTTAGACTGCGATTAACATTACAGTGATTTTTTTAATTACACATTTCAATAGTGACCTGAACTAATTTCTTGTTTACCATTTACTCGTATATAATATCTGCCTGCTATTATAATATGTTTAAAAGTGTAATGTGTTTGTTGTATATCAATAGGTTACAAAGCCTCGTACAAACAAAACTCGTGAACGAGGCTGACGCGTATGCCCTAGGTCGGTGTCGTGTGTAAAGTGTGGAGAAGGCTGCGTTGCGTTGCGCACGCAACGGTGGCTCTCGGCTCGGGCGGCCCGGCCCGGGAGGCGCACGCGTGCGCGGCCGCGGCGGAGGCGGCGAGGGCGGCGGGACGGGCGGCGATCAATAGGGCCGTTGACGTCAGCAGACGGGAGCGCGCCATTGGCCCGTCCGGCATTATTAAATAAACCTCCGTGGTGGTCGGCGCGCGTGGTATCGCCGCGGGCACAGCACCGCAGCACGCGGCGGGCGCGCGCACGGCTCGCCGCCCGCCGACATGGCCGACATGCCGGACCTGTCGCACCTCACGCCCGAGGAGCGCGCGATCATCGAGGGGGTCATGATGCGCCAGCGGCAGGAGGAGCAGCGCGAGCACGAGATCATGAGGTGTGACCCTCCCCCTCCCACCGTCGTGTCGCTCCCCTCTACTCCATTCGTACTGGCCGTCGTGTCGCCATATTACCTCCTCTTATTATTCCCCTGTGAAGTGTTTTGCCTCAGTGTAAAAGTCGATAAGAACCGAACCTAGCTCGTTTTAAATGTAATGATTTTCGCCTGAAACGAAAACACTCGTGATGTGTTTCCCCGAGCACTTGAGTCCGGGTGATGACGTAGATGCACCTATTATGTAAAATATTGAAACGTTAGTGAGATTTGTTGGATATTCGGTAGGTTGTGGAAGTTCTTTGTTGTAAGTGGTGGTAGAGTGTGTTAGGTTGTGGTGGGTCCGGAGCGCGGCGCGGGTTGCAGGTCGGTTGTGTCGCATCCGACGCGCAATACCTCTGTCATCGTGACGCATCACCACTGCATCTGCTGCTCTACTCAAAACTAATGCGATTATTCATTACGAAACGTTCACAGCATATTAAGATATTAAGATCATTGTTATATTCGTATACTTTGTCAAAGAATTTATAATTTCAAAACAGTTAGACAGACATTTAGTGACCTTTGGGGTTTTAGAACGAGCATTTTTTGATCAATCTGTACTTGTATCAGTAGGAGAACCCCAATAGCTAAATTTGTGATTATCTAGTTGCGCCTAACGTTTTTCACCCATTAAAAGAATAATAATTATAAACTAACCGTAATATTTCAACATCTTTGGATTTTTGTATCCCATTATTTAGTTTAGTAGACGTGAAAACGTAACCAAAAATCACACATCGAAACTTCATCAACAGATTTTAAATTTTTGATTCCGTTTACTAAAAATATCCGATGCGTTTCCCTAAATTTCAGGCAGTTAATCGATATTGAAGTGTAGATACTTACTAAAAATCTTTTGCATATACATACATTGAATATGCTAGTGATTTTCTAATTGTTTCTGTATCATACTACTGTTAAATATTATGATTTTGTTTCTGAATAGATCTCAATAATTCGTCTGAAATATTCATTTTTAAAAGTTTCTCATTTTTATAAAATATGCTTGGTCACTTCTTCTAACATCGACAAAGTATATGCCAGTAAGTCCTGTGAAAATCAATCCTGCCGTATCCTGCAGGGTTATTCGCTTATCCGTTAGTGAACCGAATCTAAGACCGAATTGTCAAAAATGTATGAACTGCAGGGCTATTCACTTAGGGAACCGAACCGAATTGTCAAGAATGTATGAAATGACGTGACATGTCATGTCAAGTTGTATCTACATAATACGTCATTTCATACATTTTTGACAATTCGGTATTCGGTTCGATTCTTTCACGGATAAGTGAATAACCCTGCTGACGTGAAATGACGTACCTATAAGTCGATACGATTAAATTCGTTTATTTTTGAAAATTCGGTCTTCGGTTCGGTTTCCTGACGGTTATGTTAAGCCCTGCAGAGATCTCGTAACAATAGGCTGATAGACACAAATAAAATCCTACCTATTCTGGCTACAAAATCACACGATGGTATGAAGACCTTTCCCAGCAGTGGGTCGAAAACGACTATTCATAAATTAATGTATTATTACGTAGATAATAAACTAATATTATAACTGTGAAACTTTGTGTATTTGAGTGTGCATATTTGTTGATCTTTAACGTACAAACGGGTAAACCGATTGAGCTGAAATTTGGTATGTGGCATAGACCTCAGAATAATACATAGGTTTTAACCTGATATTTACACGGAATCGGGATTAACGCGGATGAGACCACGAGGCGAAGTTAGTATTTAATATTTATTGCTCTTATCCGGTAATTTTGATTTCTTAACTACTTCTAAAGGTTCCCACGTGGGATGCTTTTTTGTTTAGTCCCATAAAAAATAATAGGTACAGTTTTTTTGTTTACAACATTTATAAGCCAATGCTCAGCAGTGATAGGTACGTAGTGTTGTGGATCGAGATAATAATATTTATATTGAAGGCCGAGAGTGATTTTTATTATAAAGAAATAATTTGGTACATAAATAATGATATTTTCTATTCTATTACAATTTCCATGAGTTGTTGAGTGTACTGACTGCTACAATATACCTACTTGTTCTATGGATAAAATTGTACACAGCTGATATTTATACCTATATTTGTACCTAATTTATGTAGTGCTACTAAAAAGTATTATAAATATTAAGATCACGCGATAGTGGTAAAAGAATAAAATAAATTGTATCTTGGAATAAATATATATAACAAAGGCTAATAATATAATTTTCAGCGTGTAAGACCGCTGGGTACAACTAGTGTTTCATTAAAAGCAATAACTACAACAGAAGTTCTTCTTCTTATCGAGTCGAAATGGCTTTTCTTCTATTGTTTGGACCATTAAGTGGACAGAGCCATAGTTCTGTCATTGGCGTCGATGAAATCCTGAATTGTGCTTATGACAGTAATTATTTATTTAGTACTAGCGGTTTTACCCGCTGTAATGTAGCCTATGTGTTAATCCAGGGTCTAAGCTATCACTATACCAAATTTCAGCTCGATCAATGTACCTGTTTAGGCATGAAAGAGTAACAAACATACATCCAGACATCCATACATTCTTACAAACTTTTTTTTTTTTTTATACAACGAAGTAAGAAGACGAGCAAGACGCTCTCCTGATGGTAAGAGATAACGCTGCCCATTATTAGTACAGTGCTACTCAGTATTTTACAAAGGTACAATTCTGGGTGCACTGCGCCAACGCTTCTTACTTGAGAGTCATAAGATGTTAAGACTCCTCAGTCCAGTAATTTCACTAGCTACAGTGCCCTCCTACCGGAGCACAGTAATGTTTGCACATCACTGCTCAGGCGGTAGAATAACTGGCACTGTTGGGGTACCCACCTAGTCGACCTCCTGCAAAGGAAGTCTACCCCCGGTAACTTTCACGTTTATAATATTAGTAAGATAAAAGTTGTGCCATTTTTCAATAGGTACGAGTAAAAAATATTATATACTATAGGGACACACATACATACATATTGTAATATTACCTTTCAACGAAATGATGTAGTGACTGTCCGGACGCCCCCTCCGTCGGCAGTCGTCTCGGCAACCTCACGGCCCTAAGACGTCTATGTTAAAAATTAAATCCATATTATAAGTGTTTTTATAACGAACTTTTAATTTTTAACCACTCGGAGTTACAATTAACACATCGGCTGCGGCGGCCTTTTATACAACTATCCTAGATACCTGAAATTAACTTTGTATAAGAAAATCCTTTGATATAACACACCGTTTGTGTTTTTCAGCACTCGCGTTCCGACCTCAAAACCAAAGCTGTTGTGTTTTCATCAGTCAATATGTTAATCATACCTACAGCTGTCCCAACATTGGTGACCCTGACGTGATTTACCCTACAATTCGATTTGATTTTTTTTATGAGTGGCACAACTAATACACTGTGTAATACTAGAAGGTTATTAAAACGGTGAGAAAAACATAATAGTCAGTGGATTGTTTGATACAAAACACCAATAATAATAAATTGCATTTTAGTCTGCGCTGTCCCGACTTATCTGACCTACTTTTTGACCTACATAGAGGTTCTCGATGTAAAATATGTTGCAGGGGTTCTATAATATATGGTTCTATCGCGCAACTGATTACAAATTCAGTATTTATTTAGTTGGGGGTAGACTTCCTTTGCAGGAGATCGTCTAGGTGGGTACCCCAACAGTGCCAGTTATTCTACCGCCTGAGCAGTGATGTGCAAACATTACTGTGCTCCGGTAGGAGGGCACTGTAGCTAGTGAAATTACTGGGCTAAAGAGTCTTAACATCTTATGACTCTTGAGTAAGAAGCGTTGGTGCAGTGCTCCTAGAATTCACATAATTGTGAAATCCTAGGTGACACTATACTGATTATGGGCAGCCGTTATCTCTTAACATAGGAGAGCGTCTTGCTCGTCTTCTACTTCATCATATAAATAAAATAATAAAAAAATTTACCAGCTGCGCCCAGCGGTTTTACCCGCTGTACGGTAGCCTATGTGTTATTCCAGGGTCTAAGCTATCTTTATACCAAATTTCAGTTCAGTCCACTCATTTAGCCGTAAAGAAGTAACAAACATACACACAAACTTTTGCCTTTATAATATTTGTGTGATTAAATAAAGAACCTTTGACAAAAACATCTCAAAAACTCTAATGACACCAGTCAATAACATCCTGGATGTTTTTTACGTAGGGTAGACTTCAGCATTAACAATATGTATTAACAAGTAAATAAAAAAACTTCAATAAAAGCTAGCTTTCAATAAACGAGGGAGAGATACACATTTTAAATTGTAACTTAATAACCGCTCGTCCTTTTTCAATGACCACTTGGAAAGTTACCCTTTGAAATCAGAAAAATAAATTTCAAAACGGTTATGGCGTAATAGATGACTGATGATGAAAAAATTAAGAAGTTGTTTAAAATGATGGACTAAAATAATACCTAGGTACTCGAAAAAATTATAACAATAAATCAAGTAATTGAGTTTTATAAAAAAAAAACTACAAAAATCGGACTGAATTCAGATCCTACGCTTTTTAGAGCACGGCTAAAAACAAAATTGATACTCTCACCGTAGCCAACAAAGAATATCTTAGCCTATAACGCAAATTACTTCGGTAGTTCGTAGCTCTGCTACGCTCGTAGCTAATCTAGTACAGAAACAGCTACGCGTAGCACGTGCTACGCTCTCGTAGCGAACTACAGTCGTAGCTCGTAGCTAATCTTAATCTTGTGATTCATAATAACAATATAAAGCGTAACCGTGTTTGAATAATTTGATTTGTCTTACTTAGGACCGTGTTAAAATAATCGTTTGCAGTTACTCGTACTTTTAATCGTTATTCGACGTATGCAACTGGTGACGGTTCTGAAAGATATTTATTATTGATTATTATTTTCTTCGTCAATTTATTTTAAACTAGCTTACGCTCGCGGCTTTGCCCGTATGGTGAAATCCTTTATTAGCGGAGATCTACATCATAAAACTTATCTGTGTTTCAAATTTCAACCCAATCCGTTTAGCGGTTTGAGCTGTAGGTTGATCGATCAGTCAGTCACTCTTTCCTTTTATATATTTAGAAGAAGTAGTTTGTACAACAGCATTGGTTTTACATTTTCTTCTAAGTGTATGTTTCTGCGAGGAAAATGTTAGTTTATGTATATTTGTGTTTATATCAGACGTAAACAAGACGAAGTAGCGGTGTTGGAGCAAACGATCCGCACTCGCAACGAGCTGCAGCGAGCGGCCGGCGTCGAGCTCGCGGCCACCTGCCACATCTGCCTTAAGACCAAATTCGCGGACGGCGTGGGACACTCCTGTCACTACTGCAGGGTCCGCTGCTGCGCTCGATGCGGGGGCAAGGTCACACTCAGATCTAATAAGGTACCACTTTATTTCACTACACAATTTAATCTCACATTCTCAACGTTATTGTACAAGTTAGGTACATTGACACATTTCTTACAGGTTATATGGGTGTGCATACTGTGTCGTAAAAAACAAGAACTTTTATCCAAAACCGGTCAATGGATCCACAAAAACTCTGGCCATGATTCTATGCTATGGCGAATGGAAAACGATTTAAGAGGCCTACCGACACCCGTTGAAACCACTTTAGACAAGAGACCAAAGTTAGAAAGGGCCCACAGCGCCGCGGAGAAGGAGAACCTCCCGCTTCAGAGATCTGGGAGCGCGCTGCGTCGGCAGTACAGCCAGCAAGAGCCTCGGAGCTACGGCGAGCTGGAGGGGCTGGCGCGCACGCACCCGCACCTGGTGCACCCGCGGCAGAAGGCGGCCTACGGCGTGGCAGAGGGAGCGCTGGCACCCGGCTCGCAGCTGCTGCCGCACGGCTCGCACGCGCCGCTACCTCCCCGCTCCTCCTCCTCCGACGACGAGGTGCCCGAGTGCGTCTCCGACGAGAACGACGAGTACCGCGACCGCGGTGAGTACAGCGCGCGCTCCGCCCGACCTCCCCTACCACGCCACGCCGACACGACTGATCCTCTCCATCCGAAATGATTTTGTTTATCACCCCCACGTACACCACACTCGCCTTACCGAAGTGACGTCCCCGCGTATCCGTTACAGACATGAAACCATTTCACCTATTATGCGCATTGATAAAGTTAAGGTGTTCCGTGCGAGGTGCTATCCGTTTGTTATTAATAGTTGACCGATATCAGGTAAATAAGCTAATACATAATACTAATGTTAAGCATATTTCCACAGAAACTGATAGAGCACCTAAACTTATCCGTACCTACCTGTTCTCATCACGTCTGCCCATGTAGGTAGTGCTCGTCGTCACTGCATTTTAGCATCATCGGATATGACATTGTATTCAGCGATACACCGATTCTTTTTCAGATATGATCAGCGTCAATGGAATTTATGACGGCTTCAAATTTCGCACAACCGGTTAGTCGGGCCGTGTGTGTGCCAGGTTTGAAGCTCGTGGATGTGTCAGACGAGAGAGTAGAGTAGTGTGTACCGTGCACGCGCCCGGCGCCCCCGGCTCGCTCGCCCGCGGATGCCGTCCCTGACAGAGCGCCCGTGTTGCAGGTCCCACTAGTGATAGGAGCGGCTCCGACAGCTCCAGGAGCCAGCGTCAGGCGATGTTAAACGACAAAATGAATAAATTCCTATCGGTGAGAGGGCGTGTATAATCGGAAATGTATTGCGTTGTAATATTGCTGAAAGTTTAGATGTCTCAGTTTTCGTACGACACTTCTTCCTCTGGCCGACCACCTGTGATGGCTGTTTGTTACATTAAGTCCTGTATTTCAAAGCGATCAGTCTTTTCATCAACATTCATAAAAGTACATTTACGTCGTACGGTATCAATAGAACAAGCGATAATATAATACAACGTATTTTAACTGTTAACTGCGGACCTATATAAGACTATCTAATTCCCCCCCCCCCCCCTTGCCCCTTTGCCCTGAAGTACACCACTGAATGTTTATTTAACAAATTACTATAATCTCTTATCATCTCTTTTAAAGCATAACACAAGTCCAGAAATAAAAACTTATTTACAATTATATGTATAATGTCTACGTAAAATCTTGTTGAATAAATTGTCCTTAGGTACACTACAGTATGTAAATGTACTTCTATATTAGTGTTTGAACCAAAAAAGTAGTAGCTATACCAGGGAATAATTCTCAAGCCCTTATCTAAATTGCTATTAATTTTCTATGGTCCATACGAATAGAACAAGAATGATACGTCTGTACGAATATTTATAGGAAAATTAATGTGTTTACCAATAATGTGATGCATTATGTTGTTTTTTTGGTTCAAATAAGGCGATATATCGCATGCTTGGGCGAAAAGAAGTGTAAAAATCGACTCGTTAAAAATTCTTGTGAAAACTGAATTTGCTAGATTATATAACTGTGAACGTGTTCTTTACCTTCATCATTGTTGTTTTACTGTTTATTGGGTAAGTTACACACATTCTTTCCGCTTTTGCGTGATCACTGCTTACAATTAATTTATTTTTGTCTAATAATAATTATGGAACCAAGCGGAAAATTATCCTCATTACTTTATATCAAAAATAAATCAAACAAATTAGTGCCGGATATAGGGAAGGCCACAATAAATAAAACAATGACGCGACGATTTGGTGCCGGGCGCGTGCGGGTGGACACACCAGCCTCGACTCTGTGATATTGATATCATATCATTCGTAGGACACCTAGAAGCGTGCGCTTCTCTTCGGCATCCGCACCTGCGCAGCTCCAACGTGGCTGCCAACAATTATTACAATTTGACTAATCATTCGCCGGGCGATTACGAAGCAGAAACGCGTGCGGCCTTCGACGGAGTGCGGACGCAGCCGACTGGCGGCCGCAGTTTCGACTCCGTCACGGACTGCCGGTGGCGCGCTCGCGACGACGGTGAAGGCGCCTATTTGCGTCCCTTTGCACCGGACGAGGGCCCGCGCCCCGATCGGAGTGTGTATAAGAGTGCCTATCTGTGGGAAGACTCCTCTGACAATAGACGTTTCACTGAAAGGAGAAAAAAGACAGTTCGTTTCGATGGGCACGAGGGCGCGGCGACGTTTCCTCGCGGAGGACGCGACGCCTCCGCCGCGCCACACGACTGGGCCTCGCTGCGCTGGGAGGCCGAGCGGCAGACCAGCCAGGACTCGGCAACCAAAGACTCGGGCATCGATACCTCTAGCACCTTCACATCGAGTGAAGATTCGAACAGAGGCGATTGCCCCAAGGTTAGCAGATGATTCGCTAGTTATCTTTTTAAAGTCTGGTACGATCAGAAAGAGTAGGATGACCTTCTAGATAACTTTACACAGATAGATATTACATTTTACCGAATTAAGTTATTTGTGTTGGACCTTACCTTAATTAACATGGTGCCTAAATAAAATGTACGTGGTACCGAACCTATAGATATATCTCCGTATTTGGAAAAATGAATGTTCAAATGATCTACTATAATGTTTTTGTGTTTGGCTGTAGCATGATTGCCTTGGCGGGCATGCACTGGTTTCCTACTGAATGTGCACTTTCGTGTATAGAGTTTCACCCTTGGCTATCCTGTCTATCTACTTACTGTACATTTTCATTGCAGTATGAGACGTTGTGTTTTAGTAGTTTAGATAAACGTTGCGTTTGGGTGAAGATTGTGGACAATTTCATTTAACTATATTTACTGCAGTTCCCGCTGAGTTGGCAAGTGTCGACGGATGGCTCGAGGATGATCGGGCACATGGTGTTGAGGAAGTCTATTGTGGATGGAGGGTCGCACTCCTCGATCCTGGGACTGAAAGTAGTCGGTGGCAAGACGCTACCGGACGGGACTCGGGGAGCTGTTGTTGAAAAAGTCAAAAAAGGTTCTATTGCTGATTTGGAGGGGCAGCTTCGAGTCGGTAAGTTCACTGTTTTACAACTAGTTAAGTTATATATTGTGTGGGTAATGATCAATGTCTGCCATTGAAAAACAGGCGACGAGGTGCTACAATGGAACGGGGTGCCTCTCCAGAAGCGAAGTATGGAGGAAGTGGCGACAGTGATCGCCGACAGCAAGCATGATTCTCATGTCGAGCTTGTTGTATCGAGACCGCTGGCACCGGCGAGGCCTCCTGCGCAACCGTGGCGAACTCATAAAGGTAAATCTAATTTTAAACACAATACTGAACCGTGGATAACTAAAATGACATAAAACCTGAAATTGAGCGTGAGTGTAGAGAAGTAGAAGAAATTGAGCGAAAATACCACATTTTGAACAAACCCATGTATAAGTGAAAGAAGGATAAAAACACAGGGCAGAAAATTTTGTAAACTATTCATATTCCATTAAGTTACCTAGATAGCCGTTAGGTACATATATATTCTGCTAGAATATATTGTATCGCAACTCAACGCTGTAATATCGCTTGGGGTTTTAGGCACGATGCCAACTGGAAAGGGTTGAAGTTGGAACAGCCTCCATACCTAACTGTAATCTTGCATTATAGTTGCCAGATTGAAACTAGTTTAATGTTCCCATTTAAGTATTTTTTCGATGATAATGACTTGTACATTTTGACACCAGGCAATATTAAATAGTTAGGCTTCGCACTAGTGGGATGAGGAGATAATTTTTGGGGATAGATTTTTAACGATCTCGGAGCATATCACACAAACCCGATACGAAATTAAACAATAGTGTTGATTTTTTCCAACGCATAATATCTGCTTTTCCCTTCACTCCGTCTGCGCTCTACTCATTTGGGTGTTCAATAAATTGTGATCTATCCAATTGACAGAAAGACTTGCTTAGCATCGAAACGTTTACCAAGACATTGTTTTCTCGGAAATGTGTTCTAAAAAGGAGTATGGAACCTTAACTATAAAATGGATAGAAAGTAATTTACTGTGTTGAAAAGCTACGAGTAGATATGTATAAAATGGTCTGAGATCGAAACCAATAAGGTACGTTTTTTTTATTAACAGAAGTGTACACGGAGGTGATGGGTGGTTGCGAGAAGCCGAGCGTGTTGGTGACGTCACCAGGCTCTCCTGACGTGCACTCGAGACGGCGACCTCGTCACAACCATCACAACGCCAACGTTGCTGGACGTATACAAGTAAGTTATATTATATTTAAAGTTAACTCCCTACTCCTCAAAGCAATTAGTTCTAGAGACAGCCTGCCAGCACATGTAATAAGTGTTAGCGTGAAAATTTTGCAAGAGATGTACCCGATAATCGTTCAAAAGGAATCATAATATCTGAGATGTGATTACCCAGAGACATAATACATAACACAATATGCCTTTTTGGGTCACTCGTAGGTTTCTGTTAGCTAGATTACTGTAAAAACCTTTATTGTACTTGAACCACTGATAGCATGGATTAGACCAACATCTTTGTTTTGAAAATTATCAGCTTTTACATCATTTCTATTTTTTCCAGCTGAAAGTCTACTTCGACATTTCGGCCCTACAGTTATTAGTGACGGTGGTATCAGCAAGTGGACTGACTCCGCGTTCCGATGGATCGCCTCGGTGTCCATACGCGAAGATATTTCTTCTACCTGATAAGAGTGAAAAAAGCAAGCGAAGAACCAAGACTTTAGCTAATACATTGGAACCGCGGTGGAACCAAACGTTTGTGTACTGCGGGATACGAATCACTGATATACGGAAGAGAACTTTAGAGGTACAACTTAAGAGTCTACTTCTTAGTCGCTCTCGACTTGCTTCTGGATTTTGATTTTCTTCTACCTTTTTAAAAAATTGTGACAAAAAACATCGCAATGATTTTTACAATATTGCGATTTTTTTTCCCACGAATTTTTGCCTATTTGTCAGTCTTTCTTTGGACTTAGTTTTAGTCAGCATAGGGACATATTTTATTTTTACTTACTGTCTTATTGATTTCAGGTAACAGTGTGGGATTTAAATAGATATGGACCCAATGATTTCCTCGGAGAAGTTCTACTAGACTTAGATAGTATTGTGATTACCCACGAAGCTAATTGGTATACCCTCAAGCCTCACGAAGAATCGGGAAGTTTCAGTGTAAGTGTATTATTAGGCTGTCTACAACTATTTTAACCAACTGATTTCATTTGATTCAAGAGTTTATAAAATTTTAGAACAGGATTAGAGACTTCCAAAGGCAATTGTGTGTCGTTAATTTTAACAGTTCCAAGTCGTGGTCATGCAAACATTTCAATGCGCTTATTCTTTGGCTTCATAAAAATAAGCTGTTTTGCTAAATCATGGTCTATATTTTGGGGTTGTACTTTATACGTTGCTAAAGCTAAAAAGGATGAACCCAGTTTTAGTTCTTTTGGAGTTTTATCATAGAAATAATTGCTTCCAAACAGAGGTATCGAGAAGAGGAAGCAGACGGCGAGCACTTATCTCCGCCGTCGACTTCAACCTCTCGACTCTCGGACTCGGACACTCCGAGCGAGTGCGACCTGCGAAGACACCACTCACTGTCCAGCCTGGCTTCCAGCTCCAGCCCGCCTCCTCCACATGACGTAAGAATTATTGAAAACATTCAATATTACCTTCTATATAAAAATCCTTCAAAATCGTAGTCATAGTTTTTCTTACCAGGCGCGGTAACTGCCTAAGACTTTCATGTGTGGCATAACTTTATGGTACGGTGACGCCAATATGTATTTTTTCTTAAGAATTACGTATTGTTCCCAGCGCATGGATGTGGACGGAACGCGCTCCAGCAGACGGGACATGTCGCCAGCGGGAAGAGTACGAGCCGCCGGCATGTCACGAGAAAGAGTATGTTGTACTTACTGTGGTCAATGAACTTGCTGTAAAGGGTCCGTATACACGACGTGTTTCTGTCCCAGAACGGCGGGTACGCAGTGGCGCGGTCGCAGTCGGCGGCAGGCGTGGCGCGGCCGGGGCGCGCGCGCAGCAAGTCGCCGCGGCGCTCGCTGTCGCCGCCGGCGGACCGCGACCCCTACGCCTACACAGGTGCCGCCGCCGGCCCGCTCCGGCGCCGACGGTCCCTCGAGCCGGCCGCGCCGCCGCGAGCGCGGGCTCGACCCCGCACGGAACACTTGTCGAGACACGCACGTTCTCTCGCGTCCGCTCATCGCCACTTTACTGCCACCACTGTTCATCTTCCATGCTCCGTTCCACTCTTTGAGTTCTCCTCGCGCATCTTCCGCCGCCCTCCTCCTTCTACCTGTGAGCACGCTTTCCACTCTGGACTCTGCGAGCGCGTTGTGTCCACGACGAGACGTCGCTATACACCGTCCGCGTGGAGTACAGCGCGCTCGTCGATCGGTCAGCATGACGTAACCGTTTCTGACTTCTCGATGTGTAGATGTTCGTTTTCGTCTGTCGTTGGATGTGGTAGCGAGCGTTAGACGATCAGAGAGCAGGAACGTGAGTAATGCATTGCAGTGAGCGAGGAGCGCGCGGGCGAGGGCGCGCGGCTCCCGACGCACGCGTACGCGCCGCGCTTCCAGTCGCGCTCCGCCACCGCCACACCCACCACTAGTCCCAAGAAACGCCAGCTGCCGCAGATACCGAACCACCAGGTACGTATGCCTCGCATTCCACTACACGACAATTTTTATATCACCTAACAACTCTTTACTCGAATACTTTCCTATCAAGATTGATATCGTTTACACTGAGACAGTGCTGAGCACCAGGCGAAAGTTTTCTTTCACTTTTATATCAAATACAATACAATATGTTTTTATGTTAAATGTTATGACAATATAAAGTGTTTGGTTGGACAGAGTGGGCCGCGGGCGGTCCGGGCCCAGGTGTCGGCGGACCTGGAGGAACGTAAGTGGATCGCTCCGCACCACATTGGCGCCACACTCACCTACCGCAGCACGCCACAAGGTCAATACACCGCACATCCTGACTCTGACGCGACAGACATACGGCTGAAGATTATGAGGATCTTTATGCCTACATTCATAGGACATAAGGAACATTTACGATTACAGAAACGTCAAGTATGCCTTACCACCAGAGATGGGTTCTAAGTAGATTGACACGATGACAAATTTATGTGAAATTTACATCTGGAGCCGATTTAGCAGACACTATGTAAATGTGGGGTACGGGTAATCTGACCTGAAGGTAAAGGTAATCGTCATTGAAATTATGTTGATGGGGCCGTTGTAAATTAGAATTATGAGCCTTTGACATTGATGGTCTGATCATCCAGACAATTCAGGCTTTCTATGAAGTGATCTTTATTCAAGTAAATAAGTAATTTATTTCAATATTTGTTATTGATGTAGTTTTAATAGTTTTTACACAAATTGCTCTATGATTGTAGACATAACACATCCTCTGCATCATGAAAGGTATGCTCGGAACCCGTCACTCTAGCGGAGTGACTTAGCTGCACGATTTCTGTTCCTTAGAACCTTTAGCCCCATTAGTTGACATGCTCTAGATGCCTATTGTCAAAGCCAACCCCTTAACATTTCATACATGCCACATTACCTGACTCGAAACATAGCAAAAACGGCTTCTATAGCATAATCTTGATCTAGTTCTGATATTCATAATATCTTATTGAGATTGATAAACAAGCTCATTGTATGGAAACATTTGCTAGAAATAGAAGTTAACATGCAAATGTGAAATCAAAAGCGCAGCAGCAACCATAATTCCTTTAAAACTTGTAAGGTATAAAGTTTGATGTGACAGATTCTGAACGTTATTAGAGCTCAACTCTTGTGTAAATGGTCGATTAGTCGGAATATGCTCAAGGATAAGTTAACATTGTAGATCGTTTTGGTCAGGTTGGGAGCGTCACTACGCGGGTCTGTCTGACTCGGAGCTGGCGGCTCGCAGCGGCAGTGCGTGGGCGGCGCCGCGCCGGCGACTCTCACCGGACGCGGCCGCTGCAGACTCTGACCTCGAGTCCGTGGCATCAGTCACGTCTAGCGCCTTCAGCACGCAGTCGGAGAGACCGCGACCGACTCGCATGCTCAGGTAAACACACGACCGCTTTGGCTCTTCGAGGTATCTTTCGCGTAATTTCCGTTAACATTCCTGGTATATCTTCTACTCAAATTGTGACATGGCATAACATTCAGGAAACATCTTTCTTCTTCATTTTGTTATTTCGATTTAAATAATCTTTGGACTACACTTATGTACTTCCTTCTCATATTATTACTAGTTCATACGCTGAAATAACTTTGCAGCAGAAAGCGGAATCACCCCCCATATAGCACGTCTTCCTCTTGCGATAGCGCTACCCCGGCCCCCGACTCTCATCACCGTTCAGATAGAGTCCCCCGTCGAGTATTGCCGCACGTGTGCGTGCCGGCGAATGTGGAGCGCGCGGTGCGGAGAAGGATTAGATCCCATATGGATCCTGTCATGATAAACCCACCCACAATTCTACCAGTGGTGTCAGGGCTCCACCGCGCGCGCCCCACTCGCCGCTTGCGCCGCATCCTCGCTCGCAGCCGCTCCGCCGGCTCCTACACCAAAGAACGTTCCCGTCGACACGCGTACTCCAGAAGCCACAGCTGCCCCGAATATCACGTTTACACAGACACGTACAAAATAACAGACAACAAAAAAGAATACACATTTCAAATGCCGCGCGTAAACCCTTCAACGTTCAGAGAAGTCAAAGCCTTACCGAGCAACAATTATTACGGACCCGTCCAGACAAAATCACAGTCTCAACTTGATAGAAAAAAAGTATCGCATAGAGCGGCAATATCTCATTATAATAAAAGGCGAGCGTCCACTCTGGACGCGGACTTTTACAGTACCCAAAAACCTAAAGAACTGAGACGAAAGAGACTACCGAATATTGAGCAGTTGCGTAGAAACAACTCTCAGGTGAGGTCTCTTCCAGATATCCCATCTGTTAATTTGAATGATGCAAGATATCAACACAATAGTATATTCTACAATCTAGGTGGAAATATACCAAACATAAACGATGAAAGTAGTAGTAAGATACAGTATCACGGATATGAGAGCGGAGGCAGCGACGCTGAAACTACTATACACATAAGTATAGAAAGGCAAACAAGCAAAGAACAAGATAAAGAATTAAATACAAAAGAAGAAGATGAGGATAAATTAATGAGTAATAATATTCGTAACTCAGCTTACACAAATAAACGAAAGAAATTTTTATCACTTGATCTTAAAAATTCGTACGAAATTCACGATAATATTTTTGATCACACACAATCTTTAGACTATAACGACACACAAGCTTTAGATTTAGAAAACCTTCAAAATGATAGTCCTAAAATTAATCTACCGCCGGAATCAGAAAACGTTAAGATGCCCACAATTAAAACAGATTTTCGTAGAAGATATTCAGACTCTAGAATCGTTTTAAAATCTTCGCCAACCGCGATCCAACCATCAGACAAAATACAAGATCTATTCAAAATGATGACTTTGACTCCTAAAACAAAAACAATTTCAACATCATTAACCGACATCAAAAAAACGGACACCGACACCATTTCAGTTAAAAAGCACAATAACGTAGTGAGTATCAATGAGATTCCCACTTACCAAGAATATCGTTCACCAAACTCCCTCTCCCCACAATCTAGCATAGATTTATCATTGAAGAAACCCCTGCCATCTATTATTAAGAAAGCTCGTAATCGTTCGTATTCTCTCGCAGCGTCATACCATTTAGATCGAGAGTTTAGTGATATTGCTAATTCGATATGTGTTGCTCTCTGTCCCCCGAACCCCGGCTCGGTCCATCGTGCGCTCACCCCCGTCGCCTCACATCTGCCTCTCGTCGAAACTCATCACAATCTTGCGACGCCGGAATCCTCGCCCGGGGAGAAACGTTTCCATGACGTTACACAACGACGGAACTCTACTCGCAACCACGGTCGTCGTGAATCCAAACGCAGCAATGACTACGGAGGTCGGGAGAATGGACGCAACAACAACCAGCCGCAGCCATTAGAACGGCGCGAGTCACGCCGCGGCCAGTTCACTCGGAGTCTGAGCAACGCTGATGTACCGCCGGACGAAAAAGCAGGTAAGAACGTTTTAAATTTGTTAATTGTTATCAACAATTTAACATGGCACAGTGACTTTACTATAAAATTTGGTTTGTTTTATAAGACGGCAGCCTCAGCGATACAGCTCTGGGAGGCACGAGCGAGCCGGAGCCCGTCAGCGACGACGCGCTCCTCAAGGCGGAGCCACGAGACTACTTCGGCCCAGGCATGGGCAAGAAGAGCAATTCCACTTCTCAACTTTCCGCCACAGGTGAATCAGATAAAATCGCCTTCCTTCATCATACTCATCCTGTTAGACTTTACATAGACGTCGAGCATGACTAATCGTATAGTCGTTTAAACAATTATACAACTTGATATACAAACAACAAACCATAGTTTTCAAACACTTTCCAAATATGAATTACCCAATAGGTTCACGACACTCATAGTTTTAAAGCTAACGTATCAACGTTAATTGCTATAATATGAGACAGATCGCGGCCAGACACGAGACAGATTCACGTGACACGACTGAGCCACCAAACTTCTATTTTCAATGTGTACAATATCGACAGGACGAAAAAGGAGGTTAGGTTTCGGTAAACGTGGCAAAAATTCGTTCACGGTGCAACGCAGCGAGGAGGTGGTACCGGGAGAGATGCGCGGCGTGAGCGGAGTGTCGCGCGCCTCCTCCGCCTCCAGCGAGAACGACGACGACAGGTTGGCGCCGCGCCGCGCCGGCGGCTCCTTGACACAATAGTGCGGCGGGGCGGTAGTACGCGACCACACCCGCGCCCTGACGCGACCGCTCCCTACGGCCGCTGATAGCACAGCATGACACCAAACATAGATGTCGCTTTTGTATACTCAGCTAATAAATGTCGAGCATTATCGTTAAGCTTAAACCGATAGGTGTGCAGAGTAAGATTCACCAGAGCTTCCCACTCGTACACGGAGTCCGACACTCGACTGAGAGACGGTAGCGTGAGCCACGGACACGGCAGTAATACGCGCGATTATCACATGCAATACTGACATATAACGCTTCGTTACAGTACCTATCGTTCACTCATTCACATCATTCGATAGTGTAGGTGTATCATTAATGTTCATTTAAATGTCGCATATATATACCTGACTGGACGTAGAAGTGTATAAAGTGTTGCGTGTCGTATGTGACCGGGCCGCAGCGAGTGTAGTATATGCCTGTGTGTTGTGGGACAGCGCGCGCTCGGTCGGAGAGCGGATGCGCGCGACGCAAGCGCTCGGGGCCGGCCACCACAACCTTCCAACGGTCGCACGAGGTGCGCTCCGCCAGCCTCGTCTCGATTTCTAGCTCGGAGGGATCCTCGTAAGTCGCCCGCTCGACCGTTCCATCCTATGACCGCAGACGATACCTTATTTCTTGTACATGTGCGCGTCGATGTTGCTCGCGTCTTCTTGTTCGCCCTCTCTGTGTGCCTCGGTCTTGTAACGCATGTTGCCGGTTTTACGTTGGTGTCTCACACTCATTCTCTTTCTGTTCAGCACGCACGTGTCTTCTCTCGCATAGGTCATGCACCCTCGACCGTCTACTCGAGACGGCCACATTTATCTCCGGTGTTTGGAGGCCGTAGGTCCCGCTCGTACCTTCCAGCTGTAACGCTACGGGGAGAAGTGCCTTCGAGTGCCGATCGAACGTTCACAATGCGATGTTGCACGGTTGTTGAACGATAAATGTTGCCTGTTCCTGTGATGTGTGCACATGTGTATTACTTTGGTTCAAATGTCTGTACATTCTATGTTAAACACCTGCCTCAACACCATGCATGAATCACTCAATAAAAAAATCTTCAAATATGATTTATCACCAATATTATAAATTAGGCTGTATTCTATTTAGCTTTATATAAAATACAAAAACTTTCTTGACTTATTATAATAATAGAACTTTATGCAGTTAATTACTACCAACGCAGCTAATATTTGGGAATCCTAGATATCAGGTTGATAGACTGTAAATATCAATATTTGAATAGAAAGTATTTTCATAGTTAGTACAATAGCAGTACATAATGATATTATGTAGCACTCTGTATATAGCTAGGAACTTCTTTCATAATAACTGACTATTCTGAATTAGATGCCGACCATTCTCTAGTCTATTTAGCACCCGTAATATAAATATTGGCGTAACTACTAGATAGATATTTTAACATTTTCTTGTTCCTAATCTCCACGAAATAATACCTTAAACTTTGACCGATGCATCCGATATACTACCGCCCTTTTCTTCACTATTGTATCAATGTTGTTATAATATTTTATTAATATTTATTTCTTTATCCGTAGCGAAAATCAAGGTTTGAAATATAAAAGGTGTTACAAAAAGATGAAATTCTTGTGGGGTAAATTTAGTCATACTAGTTTGTTTAGTAAATTTATTCTTATGGGGTAAATAATGCATAGCAGAACAAAATGGATTAATTTCCAGGAAAAAATAATAAGTATGTCTTTCTACCTAAAACTGATCGATCAGTCAGGTCATGTGTGGACGTCAATTTTATAAAAAAAAAAAAATTTAAACGTTTACGACTTTTTTTTGGTTTGCCGTTTGTTTGGTGTGTGCCCACATTTATTTCATCGTTTTGTAACACCTATATTATTTACTTATATTATTTTGTGAACTGTATTAGACCTGACACACCCTTTGCTTTTCGCTATTCATGCATGACGAACACAGGTATCCGAATTCAATAAAATTTCACTGTATCTAAAACTTCTTCAAAAACTTTCACATAGAAACACATGAAAACTTATAAACTACATTATTAAGTAATTGAAACTTTTGAGGAATAAATACATCCGCAATTATTAAATAAATAAATAAAAGTTAGGTCATATATTCCTCAACAAAAGCTTCAGAACCCATCAGCGGTTTTTCCCTAAAATCGTACACGAGCAATTCATACAGATATCCCATAGTATACATAAAAAAGGTAAAAAAAGTTTTTAAGTTAAACGGTTTTATTGTAAACATGTACTAAAAGCTAAAAAATAAAATCGTGAGGCACGTCAAATATCTACAACTATCAGTGAAAATGTTCATTAGAGATTTCAATTACTAAATTTGACCCAAGAAAAAAAATAAAACAAACAGAGTAAGCTTAATAAAACCGTTTAAAAAATCATTTCGATGGGACTACTGCCTTATGGAATTTGCCTTTTGCTATAAAGTCAGTATAATATTGCGCTAAGCTTCACAGATCCACTGTAATAACTATTATGCAAAAAAACATCTGCGAGTTTCTAGTTAAATGTAATATGAAGGATAACTTTCTATATAAGGTAAAGTCAATATAAATTTGATATGCACTATAGGTATATACAGAAGTTTTTTTGCAAGTGGACAGCTTCAGGCAACGTTACAAAATTAAAGGCCATATTGACTAATTTAAACTGGTGACAACTACTATAAGCCGGCTAAAATAAAATGTTTTCATTGACATAGGATAATTATTAAGACATAGGTATTTCTTAAATTGTGGCATATCACAACCGAGTATTATGCGACATAGTTAAAAGACACCTTTCAACTTAAAGGCTATCTCCAAAAGGCTGTCTCCAAATTACAATACAAAAATACTCTTTATCTAGAAGATTTTATTACAATAACAAAGTAAAATAACTTGTACTTACAATAAATTAGCCTAGTCAGAACATTTTATTTTTGTCGGGTTATAATGATAGCCATCGGTGTAAATCAGTCAATACGGCCCCAGCTAGTGTATGAATGTTGATAGATATTATCGAATGTCCGCTATGTGTCAGATGGTCGCCCGGCATGCGTGGCTCGGGCTCGTCTGACGGCGGCGGTATCTCGGACTTCATCGACGGGCTCGGGCCCGGCCAGCTCGTCGGGAGACAAGTGCTGGGCGCGCCTACACTCGGAGATGTTCAACTGTCTATGTGCTACCAGAAAGGGTTCCTTGAGGTTGGTACTGTACTACACTTATCTATATATTGTTATAGAATGTTTAAGAATCTTAAGAACCACTGTTCTAGCCGACGTTGCCAAGCTAAAAATCTAGCCTTTTTAACAGAATACTAGATTGAAGAGTGGTTATGATTAGAAGGCCTATGCCCAGCAACGGGCATAGAGTGGTATATGCATAATTATATATAGTGTTTAAACTTTAAACAAAAACTGATTTTCGGCGTGTCTATCTCTAGTCAAATTAACATTGTAGACAAGTCTAGTTTTCAGCAACGATATTTAAGAAAAATAAATATCTATCCGAGTTTAGTTTGTAGTCTAAATTGACCCTTAATTGATTGTTCTTTCTAATTACTTACGATTAACCTTTTACTTTGAAAACGTATGTAAGTGACCCATATTTAGACCTATCTACCCTATGACCAATTATATTTATTCTAGAGTTTGCAGTACAGTCAATAAAAATCGCTATAAAGCGACAAATACATAGCAGTACATTTATAAGGTGTTGCTGAAACTTTACGAAATAAAGTCTATTAAAATAAGTAATTATTGATTCCCAGGTGGAGGTAATCAGAGCACGTGGCTTGCAAGCGCGACAAGGCAGTCGAACTCTGCCCGCGCCTTACGTAAAGGTGTACTTGGTGAGCGGCAAGAAATGCATCGCCAAAGCCAAGACCAGCACCGCGAGACGAACGCTTGACCCACTCTACCAGCAGACGCTCACCTTCAGAGAGAACTTCAAGGGGTGCATCTTGCAGGTAAATAAGGATATCCGAAGTGCTAAAATAATGTGTGATTTTAGAAAACATTTAAGTTTTAATAAAAGGGAGTAGCCCTTGCGCGGTGTTCTAGTTACAACATGGTTGCAAAAACGCGTACAGCGAGTAAACGATCCGTTTGAAATCCTAATCAAAATGTTTTCTTTATATTTTTACTAGCTGTGCTCAACGATTTTATCCCCTGTACAGTAAGCCTATGTGCATAGGCGTACCCAGGGGGGGGCAGGGGGGGGCAGCTGCCCCCCCCTACCCCCCCCTGGAAATCGAATGTCTTATATCTGTATAATAAGAAATTTTTTTTCTTGGCGCTCGCAATAAAACGATCACACACGTTTCGTAGACCAGAATTATATATTTTTTTAGCTTTTTAGTAACAATATTTCAATTTTTCACCACTCAGAGCGTACTAAATGCACACTTTTTGTCATTATATTTATAAAATTTCTTGGCACTTGTACTAAGTTCGTAGGTAGCTAGTAGCTATAGAGGTGGTAGTAGTAGTATATCTCTTACATGTAACTTTCGTGGTCAGAAATATGATATTTTCTTGGGGCTCGAAATAAGCCGTTCGCACATTCTTCGTAATCAAGATTTGCAGTTTTCTCGGCTCGCAGCAAGCTGCTTGTAGTAAGAACATTCTAATTTATTGCAGCTCGGAACGAACTAAGCTCACCAATCGTAGTTAGAAATATAAAAAATACTCGGCGCTCGTAACAGTGAAAATATTTAAATTTCTAACCGCTCAGAAAAAGGTAACTGCACGTTTTTCGTTGTCAAATATACCATACAATTTTCTTGGCAATAGCAGCAAGCTGCTCGCGCTATTTTAAGGAAGAATATTATAATTTTTCTACCGCGTGGAGCAAGTTAGCCGCACTTTTTTCTTTACCAAAAATATAAAAATTTTCTTGGCGCTCGCAGCAAGCTGCTCGCGTTTTTTTTTATGGAAGTATATTTTAATTTTTCTACCGCTCGCAGCAAATTAACTGCAGTATTTTCGCTACCAAAAATATAAAATTTTCTCTGGGCTCGCAGCAAGCTGCTCGCACTATTTAAAGAAAGCATATTTTAATTTTCTTAAGGCTCTGTGCGAGCCGAAATCAAAGTATGGCGTACCTTTAAATAGGTCCTACCTGCTCAACGTTAAACATACAGGCACATAACACAGGCATAAAGTTCAAGTTCAGTAAAAAAAATCAGAATCCGCCCTTGCCTGCCCCCCCCCCCTAGGCCAGAAGCTGGGTACGCCTATGCCTATGTGTTATTACAAGCTATCTCTATATCAAATTTCAGCTCAGTCGGTCCACCCGTCTAGGCGTGAAAGAGTAACAAACATATATCCTAACATCCATACATTCTTACAAACTTTCGCATTTATAATCTTAGTAAGATTAAACATATGTATTGCAATTGATTATACTCTAGTTGAAGCATTATTTTCCACGTGTTTCCAGGTGACAGTATGGGGAGATTACGGTCGCATCGAAGGCAAAAAAGTATTCATGGGAGTAGCGCAAATAATGTTGGACGATATCAACCTTTCTAATATCGTTATTGGATGGTACAAACTGTTCGGAACTACTTCTCTGGTGAGTTGCTACTTGTTTTTTTTAATTACGCATAATATATAGGTACTACTAATTAGCGCATATATAAAAAGTTTCCCAATACGGCCTATGTCTCTGTGATATATTCTGTAAAGACAAAGTACAGCAGGTCGCACCGTAAGGACCATAACGCCTCTTACGTACATTTTATATGAACTAACGCACGCTACAAGCATAATGCGGCGTGCTTGAAGCGTTAGTTCATTATAATAATGTATAAAAATGATGCGGCATTTTTGTTTGCGATGCGTTGTGGTACGGCCGGCTGTAGTTTGTGCCAGTCTTAAGTTTACATAGCTAAACGGTGCGGTGTCTCAAGTAAGCGTCGATAGGACGTCTCTGGAATGAAAATAGCGTATTTTCAATGAAATTAATTTCTTTAAACTGCTGAAAATAGGTTCTGCTCTAGGACGAAGTTTCATTGACCTTCCAAAGACACCCCACTCTATCGAACCTCATTTGAACCACAACATTATTTATACCTAGTCCAGGAAGAGCAAATTTAATTGCTAAGGGAATTTATTAGCGCGAATTCACTTGCGTGTAGTTCGAGGTACAAAGCACCCATATACATACATTACGTCCACAAGCATACGAACCCGACTTGCGCCCACTTTTTATTCATTCACGCGATGATTCTGTACGCAATATATGACCATGCACAAATAAATTCGCGCAAATAGATTCTTCTTTAAAAAAGTACAAAATCAAACTATATTACCCTTTGTTATTATTATTGTTCTTTCTAATGTATTAATTTTTACCAGTCTTGTATCTTTTGTTTACTTTAAAAATATATATAAGTAGATGATATAATATGTATTCTGAATGTTCCTATCAGTGGAAATTGTTGTTGGCTAAGCATATATTATTATTTTTAAGCTTTAATTAGAGCTGTTGATTTTCCAAATAAAATAAAATATAAAATAACTATGTTCTATTCTATTCTTAATTTTGTTTATTGCCAAAAATAATTCGTTCCTTTTTGTTTCAGTGACCTAGGTTCGGCCTTGACCACGGGGGAAGCGGTGGAACCTAAATAATCACAATAATATGTATTATTATAACTTGTCCAAACTATAAAATAGTGATAATGCTTTAATATCATGATAAAACGCGAATATCTTAAGTATAGGAACTTTTCTATAAAACGAAGATAATATTATAATAAAGATTTGTAATTTATTTTCATTTTTGAATGCCTACCGGAGTTTTGAATAGATAGCATTTTATAGCAATGAAACAAATGTATAGTGTACTCAATAATATTATGTAATTAAGTATTAAAAGCCAAATGCAATTTATGTTTATTTTCTTCTAATAATATAATCCTTGACGGTGTGGTGGAATCTAATTAGAATAGAATAGAATGATACTTTATTGCATACCAAAAATACAAGAAATAGTTATGAACCATATACAAGAGAGATATATACCGCGCTTAGGTCATTTTTTGTATGAAAACAAAGTCACCAAAACATGGTGGGGTGCGGGGGATGAGTGGCTAGATTTGATTGGCTCGTTCAAGGTGACGTCACAGTTACGCTTTACAGATTAGGTAATAGTTAGACGCATAACATGACTTTCTAGTGATGTGGTAAAGTCGCTATATCGTATCGATAAGAAAATATAAGTTACTGTTATTCTTAAGTTTAATGAGAAAGTTCGTTGTATTGTACTCGTATACGAGAGATATTTTTTAATATAACTTCAATTATTGTTTTATTATAGCTTAAATGTTTTCTCATCTCTATTACCTCCCAAAGTACCCGAATAAACATTTTATATGGTTTCACTAAAATATAAATAGGTCCATCGCTCGCATAAAATTTTTAGTCCTAATTTTAAAAAATTATGCGTGCGATTACGCACCCTATAAGAATAAACAATAAATGTTAGATAGCGAATTATTTGTTTTTAAATAAGTGACAAATTTAACATTATGTATTTTAAAAGCTTCGTTACACTTCTCTTATTATAAACTTCATAATAACCATTCATAAATTAAATACCAGTGCCTAACCCTGTATAATATTAAACCCCGATAATTTTGGTACCTTAATATACCTAATACCTACCTACTTCAAAAATTTCAATAACATTTTTGTCGATAAAATTTGTGGTGTAAATTTAAATTTGTGTCTTATCACTAGTTTATCCGGGCGTAAGAGAGAACGAGATAATGTTATACAAATTTACCAAGAAAGAATGAGACGAAAAGAAACTTGGCCATTTTTATATTGCATTTTATGTTAAACATTTTTCAATGATTATTATCGGAATAATAACTTGCCTGTGTAATAAGATTTCGTCTTTTGCGTAACTGAATGTAGCGCTAGTCTTTCCGCGTCTTTTTATTGAACAATACGGCATTTTTATTAATTATTTTTCATTAAGTATGTGAATGTCACGCTGTCAATGTCGGCCGTGGAATGAACACGAAAAAGAGGCGGAGCTACGAGCTTATGTTGATTCAGGCATATGACTTGGCGACTGTTACCTCATTTTAGCTTCCATCTCTAGCTTTATGATCTGTGTTATGAACATAATATGACTAACATAAAACTAGAGGTAAACAATCGGCGGTCTTATCGCATAAAGCAATCTCTTACAGACAACCTGGTTGAAAGGGAATTTATGGTAAAATATAGCGGCGGCGTGCAACAATGACTTCTAATTACCTACTTCTTATATTCTATGTTAACACTTTCAATGCCACTGACCCGTCTAGTAGGTTCCTATAGTGGCCAGTGACTCATAGTTCATACATCATTACCTGGTACAAAACGAAGTCAGTTACCGTGTCTGTCTGCCTATCTGTCTGTCCTCTCTGTCTGTATGTGTGTCAGTGTCTGTGTGTATGTATGCTTAGAACTACGCAATAGAATTTGATGCGGTTTTTAATTAGATAGAGTTATTCAAGAGGAAGATTTATATGTATGTATAACAAATATATAAATAACCGACTGAGATCGGCTACACCTTTTTTTTTTTTTTTGACCCAGGAAAAATGCGTTACGCATCATCACTCCACGCCGGGGGGCGCGGGGCGGTATGTGGGACTCCCCCGCCAGAGATGGGAGCGGCGGGGATACCCACTAAAAAACCTGGGGGTGTTCCTGCGGGACGCCATAATGCCGGGGCAACGGGTACGCCGAAGCACTCATCCGCGGCCCCGACGGCAAATCGGCTACACCTAGTGTAACCGGCTAAACCTAGGTGTAGCCTCACTTCGAACTTTAGCCGTAACATGTATAAAATACATGCATAACATAGTAGAGAAACAGAGATCATTTTCTGTTAGCCGCTACGAAGTACGCGCGGTTACAATAGTCTCTAAATATGTTCTGATTCAGCTGTTATGTGTAATTTCATTGGTCGGTTAATTAAGTTTTGATAAATTAACGATATTTCAGGCAGCATCCGTGCATTACTTTAAACCCCGCAATCCACTTCGTGCAACATTCTCATTCAAAAATGAATTTGAAGTTTTGAACTTGAAGAATTTAACAATGCGCGTGCTCATATTCGCAAACCACTAACACTAACTATCGCTCACTGGTGTCGATCACTACTAACCGACAAAAATAAAATGTTTTAGAGCGGCAAAGTTAAAAAGTTTTTTTTTCAACTCTGTCGCGTAATACTTACACTACACGACAAAGTTAAGAAGTGTCATTTAACTTTAGCGTTATATGACTCTAAAGAACACTTTATTTTGTTAGTTAATACTATTAAGTTAATCGTGATAGTAGTAGGCCCTCTGGTCCTTATAATACAGTGGCGTTGAATGTGTTAAAGCTATGCTTCTGCACAGCTATGCTTAGAGCGTATAAATCGAGTGACGCTCTCTGGCTCACACTATTTGACAAATTTTGAAATATAAATTCATAGAATTAATTTATTTAAAATTCCTCTGTAACAGCCCTGCATAATATTATTGCACACATTTTAAAAGTGTTTCCAGTTTGAAATATTAAAAAATGTCATGGGGAGCAATATTTGAAAAAAAATTTTTCAAACATCTCATCATTATATTTTCAAATATATCAAACTGAAAACACTTTTTAAAATGTGTGCAATAATATTATGCAGGGCTGTTACAGAGGAATTTTAAATAAATTAATTCTATGAATTTATATTTCAAAATTTGTCAAATAGTGTGAGCCAGAGAGCGTCAATCGATATATACGCTCTTAACCAGCAGGTGAATATTAATATAGACTATATTATCTTAGGTGATAAAAAAAATAAAAGTAATACATATTTTATATTTATTTACCTAGATACATTAAAAATATCAAACCTATTTCATTCACTCACTCCAGTAATCAGTCGATCGGTTAATCTATCGGAATTATTATAATAGGATCATACAAAATACTATTGTATACTTATCATACATTACTCTCTAAATATTAAACATTGCGGATTTGATGCGCACGATTTCGTAATATGTATACAGGGTTACTGGTTACTATTAACATCCTTTTATAGGATCATTTTAATTAATATTTTAATCGTCTTTCATAATGAAGTCAAGTATGATATTGCGAAGACGTCATAATTTCATGCACAGATAAATAATACACAACTAATTAACAATACAAATTACAGATAAAAAATCTATGGAACTTGGAACACATATCATTTTGCTAATTCTATTATTTTCAAGAGGAAACTTACGCTGACCCCACATTGAGCGTGTGCGTCTTTCGCGGAAATAGTCGCTGGAAGGTCTAGATCATCGCGATGTCGACATTCAGCGACAATCGTCGCAAGCTGAGGGCCTATTGGCACAAAACGACATGTAATACACTAGAATCCATAGACAAAATCGCGTACATTACGTGCTTAAACCTCCTTATTAATATGAGTAAAGGAACAAACCCAGGAATGTACAATGAAGTTGTCATCAATCGTAGTGGGTGCGAATTAGCCAATGGGCCCTCTGGTCAAAAACGGCAACCACGCAACGTAACCGCAAGCAAGCATCCCAATATGGGGTCAGCCTTATACAAAACAATGATCTTTTAATAATGTCAGCCAATAACCCTGTATTCTATATAGGTACAATGTACTGTCACGAGATTTCATTGTCACACTGATCTTATAAACTAGGATAAAAATATAGTGCGGATACCAACCGTATAACTTTCACTGAATACTTTTGAACCAGTGGCGGACCCAGGATTTTGTTGGGGTACCTCGTTGAGGCAAAGTTCTGGAGCCTAATATTTTTAAGAACTTGAGGCAATTTGTTTATGGGGCTTGACATCGCTGAGGCGGTTTAAGTCTCAAGATTTCTATTTTTGTGCCGCCTGTGATATTTCCGTTGGCTTCAACATGTGACTCTTCAAAAGGCAAGTGAACATAGTCTTCAGAATCAGGTCGCTAATACGCCTCTGATGAAGCTCAGATTAAAAAAAAACTTGTTTTATTTTAGTTTTTTTTTTATCTACAGGGTCATCGATCATTTATCCGTCAGGGAACCGAACTGAAGACTGAATTGTCAAAAATGTATTGACGTATGCCGTATTGTTAAATCGATACGACGTAATACGTCATTTCATACGTTTTTGATAATTCTGTCTTCGGTTCGGTTCCCTGACGGATAAGTGAATATCACTGCTGGTCTCAAGGGATTAAGATTTCAAAAATTGTATGTGTTGTTCTTCGAGATATGTATAGAATTTGGGGGTAGAGGGAATGACCCCGTCCCCTCCCTGAATCCGCCACTGTCATTAACATATAGAATTTTAACTCCGTTGAACAGGTGTTTTAGTGCAACAACTGCTTGGGTTGTTTGGAAGGCGACGCGCCCGGCAACCGACCTTCGCCAGCTCGCTTCACGCCTGTTGACTTTATATCTGGAAAATGGACAAAGTATATACGTATAGGTTGGCTACATTACTGCAATTCTTAGAGATTAATTTTAGCAGTCTTTCGAGTGTCTGAAAATTCACTGATGTTAAGCAAAGTAGAGCAGAGAACTGCTGAAACAAAAAGGTTTTTTTGAAATAACAGCCACCAGGAGGCAGCACTGTAGCGTAAAGTCTAGACACCTACTGAAATCATAGACAAATACTGAAAACTAGAACTGTACAGAAAATAAGGATTTAACAGCGCGCAGCGGACTTGGACCTCCTGCTAAAGTGGCGCCAACTGGTGGCGTAAATTTTCGTGAAAACCTGGTCCTACGAGGTTGCCGGTGTTAAAAATAACCTTGCATGGAACACACATAGATTTCATGACGTAGACCTCCGCTAAGAAGACACCGGACTAATGTCCAGGCGGGTAGATAAGCTAAGCTAGTACATAAGACACAAGTTACCTTGCAGCCACCTGACTTGCGTGGCTGGCCCGTATCCCTTGTCGTTACGTGCGGCGATGCGGAAGATGATGGCGGGCTTAGTGGAGGAGTCCACGTGAGCAGCTCCAAGGGAAGCTTGCGCTACAACGCACGTGTTCGCCTTGCCGCAGTACACGCGCACGAACGCTAGCTGAGACTTCGACGCTTCCTGCAAAACACAATAATATAATTCAGTGACACAAGTCGAGCCATACAGGGATTTATCCTACTAACTATACCTTGATTTCATTGCCATTTTTTAAGATATCAAATTGAAAACACTTTTAAAATGTGTGCAATAATATTGTGCAAGAGAGCGTCCAACTGTAGAAGCGCTCTTATTAGTAAAGATATTTTTGTAAGCGAATTTCCATACTAAATAAAAATTCATAGTGACTCGTAGGCGACTCTATCATTGTGGTAAGGAATCACTGTTACTTTTGGCATATTGACATTACTATGTTTACAATCTTTAATTCTGAAGTCCGCTATAGCTAAACTAAAGTAATCAAAATAGTCGACCTCCATCTTGCGTCGATTCAAATTCATGTTTAAGGTATCATAGAGGGGTAGGAGAATTCTCTTTCTTGATATAGTAAATCTTATTGCCCAGGGTCCCACTTTCAGGGTTTATGGAATATCACAATATTTTTTGCACTAAGATTTTTTAAGTACCTAAGGCCATATTAGGACAATAAGCTCTGAACACTGCTACATTTTTATACAAATACGAAAAAAGTTTTTTAATACATTGACTAACCTTAGGCTGTGTGTTAGACCTGACAGCGAGGTAGACAGAGTACTCGAATATCCCTTCAGCGGCGACCTGAGGGGGCTCCCACGAGAGGTGAGCTCCTTCCACTGATTTTGATATCTTAATGGCTGACGGCGCGCCTGGGAAACCTGGCAGACAGGTCTTGAAGGCGGATTCCTGAAATGTCAATAAAATGTTTATTTTTATGATTACACAAGCCGAAGCAGGTCTGCCTGATTGTGACCGGTTATAGCTGCCTATAGATTATGTCTGCAACACCAGTGGTATTTATTTGCCGACGCTATGTCGATAAGATAGAAGTAAGAAGACGAGAAAGACTCTCCTGATGATAAGAGATCTTGCTGCTCATTAATCAGTGCAGTGTGGGTGGCACTGGGGTGAGATTTCACATGGATGTTAAATTCCGTGTGCACTGACTCTTACCCAAGAGGCAATAGTTGTTAAGTCACTTCAGCCCAGTAATTTCTAGTCAGCCCAGTAATTTCTAGTATTTTTTTCCCAGTCAATTTCACTAGACCTTCGCAGTAATGTTTACAGTTTACACATCACTGCTCATCCGTTAGAATAACTGGCACTGTTGGGGAACCCACCTAGTCGGTTTAGTCACTAGTGGTTTTTTTTTGTGTTATATCTTTTATCTACAATCAGTACAACTTTAAGTAGATGTGTTGTGTGAATGGTTCTCAGTTAGAGTGAGTCCCCCATTGGGAGCATCTCCTCGTCTATTTCAGCATTCCCGAATCACTAGTGGGTTAAAAAAGAATAAGTTACCTCACTGAAATCTCCACGACCGCAGGAATTGATGGCAGCGATCCGGAATTTATAAGCAGTGCCGTGCTCTAGTGGCACAGTTGGCTTGCCTGAGAGCTCGGGCAAGTTGTCCAACGATAGATTCGTTAGGTCGATGTTCGGGTCTGATATGTAGTTTTGGACCTGTGGGAGATATTATAATATTAAAATACTAGCTGTGCCCAGCGGTTTTAGCGCAGTACTTATGTAGTCTATGTGTTATTCCAGGCTCTAATCAAATCAAATACTTTTATTTCAGACAACAAAGATCCCTCTAAGCTATCTCTATACAAAATTTCAGCTCAATCGGTGCACCCGTTTAGGCGTGAAACAGTAACAAACATACATCCTGACATCCAGACATCCATTCTTACAAAGTTTCACGTTTTTTTTTTTTTTTTTATTTGATGAAGTAGAAGACGAGCAAGACGCTTTCCAGATGTTAAGAGATAACGGCTGCCCATAATCAGTACAGTGTTACCTAGGATTTCACAATTATGTGAAATTCTAGGAGCACTGCACCAACGCTTCTTACTCAAGAGTCATGAGATGTTAAGACTCTTTAGCCCAATAATTTCACTAGCTACAGTACCCTCCTACCGGAGCACAGTGATGTTTGCACATCACTGCTCAGGCGGTAGAATAGCTGGCACTGTTGGGGTACCCACCTAGACGACCTCCTGCAAAGGAAGTCTACCCCCGGTAAAAAAAAAAAAAAATATTAGTAAGATTGTTTGAAAATTAGCAATACTAGTTACCACTGACTAGACAAAACCGTGTCGCCAAGTGGTCTTGATGACCCGTGTACCGGAATGATGTTCAGTGAAGCCAGGATTTATCCCCCTTTCTAGGTTTAGTCTGGTACCATCTACGGCCGTATCTTTGCTTAACATCACTCGACATCTTGGTCAAAGGCTAATGTATAACGATTAAAAAAATAACTTATATTTGTGAGTGTGGTTTGATAATGTTAAATTTTCGTGTAAACCGTAAAAGCTACAACAAAAATGTCTAGGAGAATACATTCGCCATCAATTTCTCTATAATTTTGAATATTGTCTTTTTACATACATATATACTTTGCAAATAAAATACATACCGTGTATGTGGTTCCTTTAACAATGGCGACGGTGTACCACGCGTCTTCGTCGTGCTTTGGTTCATCTGTTTCATTCTGAAAATAATTATGCATATTTAAAAAAAAACCCTACATCTTTCTGAAAATTATTATAGCAATTATATTATCACTCTTGTACTCAGTTTGGTGTTCACCGCGCAAACTTCATTGGTTCCTACTTCAAGATGGCCAAAATTAAAAAAAAAAAAAAACATAACGGCAGATTCGTAGGTACTATTCAAACCTCTTTGTGTACAAATGTACGTAACGTGAGTGTGGTACCCGCCTGCGAGCTGCTCACCGCGCCCTCGCCCTCGCCGCCGCCTGACGACGGTACAGAGGGCCTATTGGCTAATTCTCACCCACTACGATTGATGACAACTTCGATGTACATTGCTGCGTTTGTTATTATACTCATTTAAGGAGGTGGTTTAAGCAAGTAATGTAGGCAATATTTTCTATGGATTCTAGTATTTTACATGTCGTTTGGCCAATAGGCCGTCACCACGAGAGAGGTGTGCTTGTACAGTCAACTACAAAGAGATGTATCCATGTTAGGCTTACAAAATGAAGTAAATTTTCATTTGCCACAATGAACTACCCTCGGTTCGTGACATTTCTAGTAGCAATCAAACTTTATATTATCATCGACTCGTTTAATATGCAACAATGATGTATCCCACTACTTTTCCTTAGGTGATACATAATAATAGCATTTAAAATGAATCGAATATAGTATAAGATTTGGTGGATACTGAAAATGTCACGAAGGGTAAATAATTTTGGCATACTAAAAGTTCCTTCATTTAGTAAGACTAACATGGATACATCTCTTTGTAGTTGAGTGTACCTGTTCGTGGTGGTGCAGCGCGGCGCTGGCGAGCGTGGCGAGCGCGTGCGCGGCGTCGGCGGGCGGCAGCGGCGCCGGGCCCGCCTGCGAGCTGCTCACCGCGCCCTCGCCCTCGCCGCCGCCTGACGACGACACACCGCCCGCGCCGCCTTCCTCGCTGCCTGAAACATGTCACAACACGTTACAACGCTACTAGGCAAGGCTATAGGCACAAGTTAAGGCAATAGGTACAATTTTTTTTTTATACAATGAAGTAAGAAGACGATCAACACGCTCTCCTGATAGTAAGAGATAATGCTGACCATAATCAGTACAGTGCCACCCAGTGCACTACGCCAACGCTTCTTACTCGAGAGTCATAAGATGTTAAGACTCTTCAGCCCAGTAATTTCACTAGCTACAGTGCCCTCCTACCGAAGCACAGTAATGTATGCACATCACTGCTCAGGCGGTAGAATAACTGGCACTGTTGGGGTACTCACCTAGTGGACCTCCTGCAAAGGAAGTCTACCCCTGGTAACACAAGTTAGAGCAATGAGCATATGTAAAGACAAAAGTACAAGTAACGAAAAAAGTACAAGTCAATAAGGCAATAGGTACATGTTTATTACATCCACTCATTCGCATGATATGCCAACTTTTGAAAATATACATCCGTAGAATTTACATTTTGAAAATATCTCTCGGTTATGTTGAAGATGGTATTTTAGTTAGAAAGTCACACGCAAGGAACAAAACCTTAAGGCGATGGGTACAAATAAAGGGAATAGGTATAAGCTACCCCTCTTATAAAAAATCATAATTAATATTCAAATCATATGCAGAACAGTCCTTTCGACAACCTACAAAAAAAAAAACTGTTACTAATATTGGATTAACGCTAAGTAAACCAATTTTCTTCAGCTTACCTTGCAGAATATTGGGCGATATGAGCGCAGCTCCATTCGCAGTCATGGTGAGGAGCGGCATGGACTCCGAAGCCGAGGGTGCCGCGTCAGACCCGCCTTCCAACTCTGACGTATCCGCATCACTGAACCTGACGAATGTTCACTATTTTACTAAGGAATATGTACTGGTTGAACTGTTTCTTTCGTCTATTAACTATTGTGAACCACTGTTGGCACCCTTACTTAATACCCCTAGAATAAGTAGTTAGTACAGTAGATAGAAGTGTAAAGGACGATGCATGAAAGGAATGGATGAAGCACAGAAAAGAAGCATACAAGGTTAAATGTGTAGAGAAAATATATTGGTGAACACGAGATTTTTTTTTATGACAATATGTGATAAGGCGAGCTAGTCAGATGCCTCATGATTAATTAAATATGAGACACAGTACCACCTAGTGTTTTGAAATTCAAAATTCTACTGTAATGCGGCACTGGAATGCGTGTATAATCCTGAGATATTTAGTTGTTGAACCTTGCCATGCCCAGTAAAATATCAAACAAAAATCAAGTCAAATTATGAAGAGATGATATTGAGATTCCTTTATCGTATGAATGGATGGATTTGGATAGTAGATGAAGAAAACGGGATAAGCTCTACTACCTCGCTTAACTGAACATCATGCTGGAACACAGAGGGGGTTTCTTCGGTTATTTGGTCGAGTTCATCTTACATATTATGTGTAATTTGAATTTGACGAAGTACGATGACGAAAGATATGGATGTAGAATGTAGGTGAGATAGAACCAGAGGATGATAAGAAGATGAGTGGTAAGAAATGCTCAGTATGAACGAAGTATTGCGTGCTCAGTTTGTGATTTGTTTATATGACGAATTGCCAAAGAGGACGAAAGTAATGGGATAGAAAATAGAAAGACCAGAGGATGACAAGGAGATGAGTGGTTATAAATGCTCGGTGGTATATATGAACTATTCCGAGCTTAGTGTGTAATTTGTAGAGGTATATGACGAAGTACCAAAGAGGACGAATGTGAAGGATGGAAAGTAAGACCAGAGGATGACAAGGAGATGAGTGGTTAGAAATGTTTGGTGGTATGATCGAACTATTCCGCGCTTAGTGTGTAATTTGTAGAGGTATATGACGAAGTACCAAAGAGGACGAATGTGAAGGATGGAAAGTAAGACCAGGGGATGACAAGGAGATGAGTGGTTAAAAATGTTTGGTGGTATGATGGAACTATTCCGCGCTTAGTGTGTGATTTGTAGAGGTATATATGACGAAGTACCAAAGAGGACGAATGTGAAGGATGGAAAGTAAGACCAGGGGATGACAAGGAGATGAGTGGTTACAAATGCTCGGTCTGAACAAAGTATTGTGTGCTCAGTGCGTAATTTCTATGTGACGAAGTACCAAAGAGGACAGAAAGTAAGATTAGAGGGTGATAAGGAGATGAGTGGTTAGAAATGCTCAAATGAACGAAGTATTTCGTGCTTAGTGTGTAATTTGTATATGACGAAGTACCAAAAAGGACGGAGAACAAGACTAGAGGATGACAAGGAGATGGGTGGTTACAAATGCTCAGTATGAACGAAGTATTGCGTGATACGCACTCGTTAGCCTGCTGCTGTGGGGCGAGAGAGAATGAATGCAGTACGGCGGGGCCGTTGGCCGTGGACGATATCAACGCGGCCTCGTTCTGACCGCTGCTTGATATGTCTGCGCCGCCCTCCACCGTGCTCGAACTAGAAGATAAACATTCTGTTGAATACCTTACACTGGAACTGTCATTGATGTCGCAAAACATCAAGCGATTTTGATTCGTTCATCTGCTAGTATAAAACACATATGGCTTATGTTGTCCTAACCTGGCAAAGTCATTGTTATTTTTAATAGTTTTGATTGTCGGTACTAGGACAAGAGGGTCTTTGCAATGTCTATCAGCAATCAAAATTACTATTTTTAAGTATCTTTCATTTAATCTGTTATCATCTGTAAAGCTTCTATATCTACAAACACTTATTTCCAAATAATATTACGTGCGAGTTTCATGCCGTTTTTCTCAGAGATGTACTTTTCCAATGGGCGGTAATCTTAAAATAAAATCAAATACCGCTATACTTGAAATGAATGCTGTTTGAGTTTACGTTTACAGTACATTTCAGATAGTTATAGACAAAAGTCCTTTTCGTTGGCGGTAGGACAAGTACTTGTACCTAATTAGCCAAATATAAACCTAAACACATTCGCAATAGAGGTCATATTTACCTGATGCCAGTGCCGAGTACGTCTTGTGCGGCGCTGCTGATGTCGTTGACGTCATCACTGCTGGCCACACCTTCCCCGCCGCCCATATCCTCGTCCATTGTACTTGATTCATCTACATACACATTCTAAGTTAGCTACTTAGCCTTTGGCCAGGCACTGAGTGGGAGAGGCAAGGTTCATCATCACTAGAAGTGCTAAGTCGGACAGCAGGGGACTTGCATAAGCTCGCTGAATATGTGGCTCAGCATTCAAGCCACGTGCTGACTGCATGCTGGCCCAGGAGAAAAATTATTACAGGGTAATAATTTATCTCCTGGGCTGGGATAATTATCAAAGGATATATTAGGTATATCAAAGGATACATATAACTAGCGAATTTAGGGGACCTGGGAGCCTAAAGCTACAGTTTTCGAATGGCACTTGAAACTGCAGGTCCCGGCTGTTTTCTATCTTACTAATATTACAAACGTGAAAGTTTGTAAGAATGTATGGATGTCTGGATGTGTTTGTTACTCTTTCACACCTAAACTGGTGGACCAATTCAGCTGAAATTTGGTATAGAGATAGCTTAAACCCTGGAATAACACTTAGACTACAGTACAGTGGGTAAAACCACTGGGCGCAGCTAGTAACATATGTAGGAAGCAGTTGTCAGGTCATGTTGTAGGCCTTGATCCATAAATATGCTACATAATGTCACACTAGTATGTTTGTTACTTCCTAACGAATAAACGGGATCGATTGAGCTGAAATTTGGTATAGAGATAGCTTAGACCCTGGAATAACACATAGGCTACAGTACCGCGGGTAAAACCGCTGGGCGCATCTCGTGTATATTATATCTTACCGTCTTGTACTCCAATAGGATCTCCATCACCGTCTCCAACCCCAGAATCAATAGGAGCAGCTGAACTGATGGACTGGTCGGGAGACTCTTCAGCGGCGCCTTCCAAACCTTCCTCGTCCAGGGCCTCTTCCTTCAATGGATCTACCAAACCTTCCGTGTCCTGGGGAGAATTATCTTCTGTCGTGGCCTGAGCAATACCCCAAGTGTCTTAGATATCACTTATTAAGTATATGCTTCAGTATTGTGGAAAAGTGACTTTCAGATTGAGAAGATGAATAAATGTATTAATATTAATGCTCTATATTGATTTACACTATTATTTTTTTACAATATTTCTAAAAATAATATATACTAAAATAAAAACATTGTAGATAATAATTACAATTTAGCCTCTATATTAACTAACTCCATAGTTATGCCCACCCTTTTCTCCCCTCTGTCAGTACCTATTTGGGGCCAATACCTACCTAAAGTATGACTCAAGGCAAGTTTAATTTGATCCACTTCCCGATTTCCGATTGAGCTGAAATTTTGCATGCATGTATAAATCTGATGACAATGTAATATTATTACGATATTGAGCTGATCTGTTGATGGAAATGGAAGGTGGGCATTGGGCATAGGAACTCCGTAATTAAACGATTCAACCCCATTGAGTGTGGGCTCATTTGATTCATCTTGACAAGTACTTTATGGTGCTAGATGGTAATAATACACATAATAAAAGCTTGCTTTTTACGGATTTTTTAAAATTAACTTGTTTATAATATTATGCCCTTTGTTTGATGCCAGGTGATATATTTTTTTGTTGATCCCTGTTTTATGTTGTTTTAATAAATATTTTAGTAGTAATATAGAGTAGATATTTTAGTAGTATTATACAAGGAAATCTTTGACAATACTTACAGGGGTAGACAAGCAGTTATCTCCAATGTACACACTCTCATCGCCACCAGTCCCGGCTGTCTCATCAATGTCCATCTCTTCATCACCCTCGGCACTTGCTGCAAACAATATTATGACAAAATTATCAATTTGTTCAGATTAAAATTTCAGGTGTAGCCATCTCCTAGTTTTTGTTTATGAGACAACCCCCCTAAGAGTGCCTTTCGACCAGAGATGAGATGGGCTATGCTACTTTGCTATGGATGTGTTTGATCCACCAAACACGTTCATTGGTGCACATAGCACTGGTGGAAAGTGTTTAAGCTATGTTTTTTTGTATGGAAGGATGTGTGCTACGGATGTGTGATTTATGTGAGCTATGGATGCGTGCTATAAATCGTCGCGAGTGGTGCGCGCGCATATCTACAAAGCGCATCTTCCTCGGACAGCTACATAGCATTACATATCTTAGTATTGATGGAAATGGTCACATAGTTTCGTGTTGTAGCTTTCACATCTTCGTAGCATAGCTGCATATCACACCTCTGGAAAGGCACTTTAACGGTGGGCAGTAACTGCTACTTTAGCCTATAGATATCTGCAACAACCTGTTGCTATAGCTGATGTCATTGGTTTATTCATAACATTTTTATACCATACATTACACGTTTTTACTCCATACAACACAAAGTGTTTGGTGCTTGACTTGAGGGGCTGATGATTTTTTCTTTGCTTGCTTAAAATATGTGATGGCTATAATTTTATTTTCATTTTTAGTTACTATCAGTAGTATCAGTAGACTTTCACTAGTAATCAGTAGAGATCAACAATCAGTAGAATTACAGTTCTGCAGTAGATATTTTAGCAGATACAATCTGTGAATATTGTCATAATATGAATTGAAGAAATAATTAAGCATTTTTAGTATTATTAGAAAAAAGAACAACATAATATTATGCTATAATAATGCATTAAAATAAGGAATGCAAAATTAAAAAATACAAGAAATTACATTCCCATTCTCTGTATAGTGAAAATTCATGCAAGCATATACTATATTTACATTTTTATTTACAGCAGTGATGGTACTATTTATCTATAATATTACTTAACCACTCACACGTCCGCGCTTGACAGCTGCAAAAGCGTTGAACGTCCGCGTCCGCGATCCAAATCGAATCGCGTCGAGCGCTCACTACTGATACCTACTAAACGTCTATTTTCTAGCAAACTATTGAACCATTTTCTATGAAAAAATAGCATTATATAGTTAAAACTATAAAGAAATAAAATATTTGAAAATTTTGATTCAAATATTAACACAAACTATGTAAAAAAAATTCGAACTTGACAATATGTGTTAATTTTAGGTATTTTTTTGGTTTAAACACTTTTTTACGAAACACCTCTAAATATTTTTTGTTTTTACCTGCTTATTATTAAACTAGATTATAAAAGCTTTGTTTTGATATAAAAATATAATGACTTGGAAAGTACAGTGTAGCACAATAAATCAAAACAAACCACCCATTTGTGTATAACGCTGAAGTCGCCTAGAACAAAATCCTGAGAATGGATATATTAAACCAATGAATTCAAATTATTTTAGTTTTTATTTTTTAATGTTAGGTATACGTAACTAATTATGTTGAACTGTTTTTCTAAATTTAAGTTGTATTTTAATAAAATAATAGTTGATTGAAATTAATCATGGCAAAATATTATGGAAACGCGACAAAATTTTACATGTCGGCTTTAAGACATGTAAAATTGTCCTGATTGTGTTTATTTCCTTAATATCTGTACCAATTCCGAAAGACAGTATCATGATGATCATAATAATATATAATTTTAATAAATAAGGTGAATTATAAACATTTTAAACGCAGATTTCTCTGGCACGCATGAGAACTACGAAACTATAATTTCAAAAAATAAATTTTAAATGTTGCCAAGAGATTAGCTTCCGATTTAATGACCACAGATTTAAAATATTTATTACAAAGCCATTTACAACCATATTTACGCAACTTTTAAGCGTTTTCATAGATAAAAACATGTTTTTAAAGTATTAAGTCTCTAAAGCCGCTGTAGCGGCTGTAACGTTTAACTCAACTTTTTTTCGGACCGCTATAGCGGTCGGGACGTTTGAGTGGTTAAATACAATAACTAGCTTATTTTCACAGTTTTACCTTTCATGAGAAATCATTCATTGATTCATAATTTCATTGATTTCTTAGGTGATGTAGTCATCAGAATATACATATATCTGTGCAAAATTTCAATCTGTTCACTGGTTTGAGGTGTGTGTTGGTAGGTTAATCTATATAGTTAAGATAGTAGTATAAAAAGTTATATACCTACATATATAGGGTCAAAGTGGGTAAATGTAAACACTTTTGAAAAAAATTGGAGTTAGCCATACTTTCATCATCATGTAAAAAAATTGTGATGACTTATTACAATATTTCTTAAAATAAAAATGAAGAAATTATGGCCAGCGTTACCATTTACCTCTGTTTACATTTACCCATTTTGACCCTACAGATTCAAAATAAAATTCTACTACTATAAAGGTGCAAGTTTGTATGAACAATGAACATATTACAAGTGTATTTTTTGCACTTTTTTATACAAAATTGTTTGGACCAATTGAGCTTAAACTCTGTATGAAGGTAGAGACATGCTAATAAGTTTTTATACTGATTTTCCAATGGGATTGAGACTTATGTGTGTGGATAAATTTTCTTTTTTTGGCGCAAACAAAGTGCGGGCTGTTCCACTTGTAAATGATAAAATAGTTACCTTCGGCAAGCATTGATTCCTCATCATGTTCAGCTTCCTCGAGTTCATTTAACGCGTCACTGCTGCTAATGGAGTCTCCGAGGTTGGCTACATTAACAAACACTATTATACACTACAAACTTCAAAAAACACTACTTGTTATGAGCGTAAATCTACACATGCACAAAAAATGTCTGTTAGATAAAACTGCTTGATATTAGTTAAATAATTAATTAACTGGGTAAAGTTAAAGTGCCAGAGACCAAAGTTAAAAGTTATCACCAATGTGATCATGTCCCAATTTGTAAATACAAACATTGCAGTTACCTTTTTAAAAACCAAAAACATATATCATATTGAGCTTTTTTAATGATATCCACCTTGTACTAAAAAAAGGTTACATTAGTAATAACTTCAAAGTAGCCATAATATCTGCACAAACCACTCTATGATAAGATCATAATAAGTCATAGTCACTTGAATATTAAGAAAAACATTATGCTCGGCAGGTCCTTTATTTACAACTATTGGAAAACAAGCCCGCATAGTTATCTACTTCCAAGCTTCACAAGCAAGAATACCGCCAAGCCATAGAACTAAACTAAATTGCTTGACTTAGCAAACCATTTTAACCAATACCATGACCCGTTTTACCTGACTCCTCCGCCTGAGCGCTCTCATCGTGGCTGGTTACATTGTTTTCGGATAGATCTCCGATAGCATCAGCGGCCTGGCTTTCAGCTAGTGGTGAGACTTCCGCGCCATCGGGACCATCACCGTGTAGGACCGACTCCGGATCCATATCTTTCTAATACAATCTTGTGATTAATAATAAACCAATAAAAATTGAATTTTCACCGAAAATTACAAGAAAACAATAAGCATTTTCAGAAATATAAAAGAAAAACTGTACTTTTTGACAACTTTCCAAACACCAATGTCCGCCACAGTCACACAGAGTCAATTTGACATTTCGGCACTAACCATAGACAAATCCATAAAGCAAAAGCTAAAGTTTTTCTTTTATTGGCAAGACACAAAAGTGCACCATGAGCCAACTTGGCATCTCTGCTGGCTCCATAACGATTCCACTTTCACCGTTCACCTTTCCGTGCGTTAGGGGATGCTTAAATTAAATTTTTTCTTTTCAGATTTTTTTCAAATAAAATTAATATCTCTTTCTTACTTCTTTTTCTCTTATTCACCAAAATTATTCTAAAAGCAAGCCCTATTTATTGGATCATGTAAAATATATTTTGTTTTACAATACATACCTACTTTTAAAAAAACTTATATCTGTCATTCTGGTTTCTGTCACTTGTCACCTGCCGTAAAAATGTAAAAAATAACCTTAAAAATTATTTATTGAGTTTTGGCGGCAAGCCTTGATCATATCATTAGCTCCACGTCTTTTGCTTAATAATCGTGTAGAATTTGATTGTTAGCGTGTAACAGGGGGAGGGCATCGGCGGATTTTTTGTATATCAACACTGGTTGTATTTGCTACCCCACTCGTAGCGCCACGTGACGCGCCGTTTAGTAGCGGCCAGTTTAAGGAACTACGCGGGCCTCACGGAATATTCTCTTTAACAAAAAAATCACGACTTCTTATTTTTTTATAAAACTGTTTACTGTATTATTATATAATAAAGTATACATATAAAATATCTAAATTTATTAAATCGATTTTAATATCCCCAGAAATGTAAAATAATCCTCAAAATTATGATTATTTTTTGTTCTAGCGAGGGATCAAGTTATACTGGTCAGGCAAATTGCCTCTCTTTCTAATAAAGCGTATTCTCCAAATAGCTATCCTTGTCTACTGACTCGTATTTAGCCAGTGTTGTGAATATTTTGACGATTGAATCGATGCATGATAATCGATTAGAGGACAAATGCATACCACATCTTCGACCAGGTCTAATTGCATGCTATCTTTAGGTACAACTAGCGCATAATATGTTCTGTAGGCCCATGTCCTAGCTTCATTTATTCCTATCCAGTTTTACCCATTGAAAAGTACCTACTGTTACCTATTGTCAAGAGCCTAGAGAGGCTTATAGAGCCTAAGCTACCTATTATACCAAATTTGATTAGTTCAGCTGTAAATATGTTAAAAATAGCTAATGTGTAATGTGTATGTTTATTAGAAAATATTCCAAAATAACATTGCAAGAAATGAGTTTTAAGGGGTTTGCCCACTATACCGTACCATATGCCCGTTTGCATTTCTTCTTTCTCTCGTATTTTGCCCGTGTTCAAAACAGAATCTAATCACGAGAATGCAGTACCATTTTCATTTTTGCATGCCTATCAATATAATATGTTGCTTACATGTTCAAGCATCTTTACGTGTTAACCTTTTTCGTTGAACTGGCAACAACTTTGATGAGTTTTCTTTATTAATAACGGAAACAAGTTTATATTATTATCTTTTTATCGGTCATCATTCGTGGCTATAAACCCGTACACTCACTGCATTCTGGTCCCTACACGCAGTTGTTTGACAACATTGCATGCCATGCATAGACCTGTCAGTATCAGCAACATATTCTCAGCGATATTTATTGTTAACGCTCCGTGCAAGGCTCGCAACGATGTTCTCTTCCTTTTCAATGCATACAATACTGCCGTGGTATATACACGGTGACTGGTAAATCACTTAAAAGCTTCAAGGATATGATAAATTATATAATCACATTATGTTTACAATTAACAAACAAAGACAATACTAATACATTTAAGAGAAAATCTTATTTGAATTAATTCGCCATGTCCCAAACAAAATGGTTAAACTACTGGCGAACAGCTGACGCAGGTAGGTAAGTAAAGCTACATACAAAGTAGGTATCGACAACACCGACAAAGGACGCGATCTGTGACGCGACATAGCTACGCGATGCTACACACTCACGTGATGTTAAGCGATGATGCGGCCGCATGTGGTAGCAGACTAAACCTAGAAGGCGGGATAAATCCTTTCCTGGCTTCACTGAGCTTATTTTCCTTTGCTGGTTATCAATACAAGCCGCAATAGAAATCCGCAGTAAAATTAAACCCGCGAAATAACAAATTGAATTTTAAGACTAAAATACTCATCGATGAAAGGAAATACCTTAAAAGCGTCTAAACGCGCGCGCTCTGGATAAATAAATTAGGCTTAGTAACTAAATAATAACTAAGTAGGTAGGTATGATCCGTTTTTCCTTCATACTTTACCTGGCTTAGGACAGGCAAAAATACCAAGGTAAGTGGACAATGACATATCAAAGAAATCCATATTAATCGTTCAGATATTAGGTACATTATTACCTATTTATTATCGATACCTACCAGCTGACCGAATATGCCGCCACAGGTTAGATTGTAGCGCGCTACGACCGCGATTTGTGCAAATACCTACCGCATCGCAAAAGATTTTGAAATGTGAATAAATAATAATGATTTTGTAATATGAATTATTATGTTCTTATTTGATATTTTTTGTCAAAATTAGATAGGTAGGTACCTATTTTTACGAATCGTGGACTGGGTACTCTGTTTCAAGGTTCTAAGTTTTAAATGCACGTCAAATTAAAACCGCAATAGAAAGCCACGCTAGTCGTAGCTTTCTGTAGTTTTCTGTAGCTTCTGTACAAGATAGCCGGTCGGCTGGTAGATTTCGATAAAGTACCTACGTAAGAGGGCTACAAACCTATTAGGTACCGACTATGACGGTGATTTTTGCGTATACCTATTGTTTCCGCCGGGAGGTCTGCGTTATACAAAATTACAATCGGAAATCATGAACAACGGAACAGAACCCACTTACCGGACGGAGAGCCGCCGACCGCTCGTGTCCACCTCAGGGAGGCAGGTGGCAGGACCACTTCCACGATAATTGTACAAGAAACCACTGGCTCAGAGGTGCCGGCACACAGTACACACTTAGGGGCACACCCACGAGACGCGTTAAAATTATACGACGCAGCGTGCTTCTCGCTCGGTAACGTTCGGACGACTGACGTTCGCGGCGGCGATGCGGGCGCGGGTGCGCAGAGACGCTTGTGGCGGTGTGGCGCGGGCGCGGGTCGGCGTGCCACAAAGGGCGCCGGTGCGGAGTAGCGGGGGATAGGCGCGTGTGAATCGGCCCGTTTAGATTACAAATACTTTATAGAACACATAGGATATTTTACCCAAAATTTAAGTACCTATTTTTATATTTTTTTTAGAATGAGAATCGTTAACTGAGTTCCCTGTTTTAGGCTTCTAAGTGATTTACCAGTCACCGTGTATATATAATGCGGTTATCTACCTAAACATAATTTTGAGCTATGAGCAATAATGGCATGGGCCAGATGTTCATATTTGTAAATAAACGGCATAAACTCAGTTGTATTTATTTCGGCTTTGTGCCGACCGGTTCGATCCTGTACGAGGATCTTCTTTAAGGAGTAGCTGCAGTCGGCACGAAGCCAAAGTAAATAATGAGTTTATGCATAAAAAAAATAGTGAGTTTATGCCGTTTATTTACAAAGGTGAATTTATATATTCACGAATCGTTTAGTGTAAAAAGGGCCCGATGCTATTTTTCGGTTTGGCATGTTCCTAAGACAATTATTATTATTGTATGATACGGTATAATGGACAGTCACCTTGAAGTCCATGTCATTTATAAGTTGACAACTAGAGCAGATGATTTTTTATAGAGGGTTATTCTCATAAAATTTTATCATGGCAGTAACGTCACAATTTATTTTTTAACCCCCCACGCAAAAATACGGGGTGTTATAAGTATGACATGTCTGTCTGTCTCTGTATTACGGATTTTTTTTGATTTTTTGAGATTGTTTTTTTTAGGTAGAAATAGTCTAGTGTTCTTAGCCGCCATGAAATGGTGATTACATTTTTTTCCACAACTCCCTCAACATGGGAATTAAACGAAAAGGTTTGATTAGTAGAAAACTACAAACTATAAAAAACAGATTTTAATAAACTAACATCTGAAAAACTAAAAGATGGTTGCAACCACAAAATTACATATTTTGAATGCGTTGGGGGAATTTTTAATTTGATTCATTTGTGTTGTAAACATTGGGTAGTTCCCGTGTTCCCCACTATTCGTCCCACTAGTGGGGCAGGTGGAACTGTCAAATATTTTTTGCTTCTCACGCGCCCCACTGATTGCGTTTTAGTGTGGCGGGTGATATTATTAAAAAAAAGTACACTTCACGCGCCCCATCAGGGCGCTGTAACTCATGCAAAAATATAATTAATTGGGCACGACTAAATGATGAATGGTGTTATTAATGCAAATATTTTGCGAAGAACTAAGAGATCAGAAATTATAAGGAACTATGTACTAAATAGTACATGGGAACTTCTAAATAGAAGACAAACAACACATAAGAAAATCATCCCATCTGATAATATATTATTAAAATCTCGTATTGCGGTTATTTGAGTCGCACTTTCCTGATTAATTCGAACTTTTATGTACCTTTGTGTAATTTATATGAATGGGATAACATGTGTTTTTTTCATTAATAGACGCAGGTACAGGCAAAGCAGTACAAGTCAACGAATACTCGTATGTACGACTTCATTTCAATTATGATCTCCTGGTACCTTTTTCTTGTTATTTACCTTGCAAATATGTGAAAGTGATGGAAGAAATGAAGGGTCTTGAGGAAATCTTCATTTCAAATGACAGCTATCAAAATTAAAATATCAATATCTCGAAAAGTTCTCGTAGTCTTAGGCTGATGGTGTCTTGGAAGAACCTGCCCCACCAAAACGCAATCAGTGGGGTGCGTGAGACACAAAAATTATTTGACAGTTTCACCTGCCCCACCAGTGGGGCGGATAGTGGGGCACGCGGGAACTACCCTAAAAATTTGATTTCACCGAAATTTTAACATAAATAAAAAGTAAAGTAAGTAGGTATTTTAGGATGTATCAAAAAAATATGACACGTGAAGTTGCGTAAAGTTACCGTCATTTTTTGTGACAAAAGATCATCTCGTATTTTGGTATATAAAACCTATTGCGAATGCGAGTCAGACTTGCGCACAAAAAGCTACGTATCATTCGTTATCTATACAACAGGGAGACACTTTTATAATATTATGTCTATTATTTATAATATTTACAATATTATCATATAACCTCTTGTTTAGTCGCATCACGCGGCGCTGCGAGTAGGTTAGTTAAAACTGAAAACCTACAGTATTGATATACAAATATAAAATTTGCTAAAATATAAAAATGCTCCGCTGCCATTCCCCTGTTTTTTTTTTTCAATCGAGATACCTACAAATTTAATATTTTCTTTTTTATGAGCGGATGAGAATATACCATCCACATCATGAAAACGTCATTTTTTGTTATAGACTAAAATAAGTTCCGAACAAGAAATGAAAACTCTTTTTAAAAGTTATTCACCAAAAACATAAAAACCTGACCTCTTTTTAACCCCGAAGCAAAAACGACGGGGTGTTATAAGTTTGACGTGTCTGTCTGTCTGTCTGTGGCATCGTTGCTCATGTACTTTGTCTTACTTCTGGGTCCCGTACAGATGAACGGATTTTGATCTTGTTTTTTTGTTTGAAAGTAGAGTCGAAAGGTAGTCGAGAGTTTTCTTAGCCATGTTTGGTGGAAATCGATCTAAGATGGCCGCCGCTACAATTTGGCGGATTATTTTTTTTCTTCACAACCTCGTCAAATGTAAGGGTATGAAATGAAAGGACTTGACTAGTAAAATATATGCATTACATTTAATACATTTAAAATCCAAGATGGCCGCCGCTAAAAAATAGCTGATTAATTATTTTCTCTATAATCCCGTCAATGTGGGCATCAAATTAAAGTTGAAAGGGCTTGACTAGTAGTAGTATGTAGTATATAATATTATTATGATAAATTTAAAATCAAAGATGGCCACCATCCACAAAATAGGTAATTTGGAAAGCGTTGCGTAGAGGGCAATTTTTTTTTTATTTAATTCACAAGCTTTTTTTACATTCGCCTGTCCCGTTGTCTATAATCAAATCTTGCAAGTATCTACTTCCCAGTTTTCAATTTAGCTTAAACTTTGCATGCATGTGTATAAATCGGATGTCTTTAAGAATCTAAATTTATATATGGAAAGAGTGACTGACTTATTGACTGACTGATCTATCAACGCACAGCCTAAACCGATGGACGGATTGGGTTGAAATTTGGAAAATTAATAGGGTTAATGACGTAGACCTCCACTAAGAAAGGATTTTGCCATGCGGGCAAAGCCGCGAGCATAAGCTAGTATTTTATATTTGACTTGTTTAAAACTAAAACGCTATTTTTGCTATAAGATGAAATCGGAACTAACAATGTCTTTGGAAAGAAAAAGTCTTCCTTTATGATTTCCGACATTAACACCATTTAAAACAAAAGATCAGATTTGCAACCGTGCGTATGTTTTGCCTCTTAGTCAAAATATTATATTATATATAAAATATTATATTATCGCTTTGTAATCGATTATTTGGCATAATCGAGTTTTAAATTGAAACTTTTTCGTTGCCCATCACTAAAACCAGCGTAGCCAATAGGAAAAGTGGGCGGAGTCGTCAAATTGTGAAAAAATTTATTTCAAGGAAAACTTTGTCTATTGCCCCTCTATTGGATATGTCCTCGATGGCGTGTAATAATGGTGGAATATTGCGTGTTAAGTGTTTTTGAATGTGCACAGATGTAGGCAAGTGATATGGTGCTGAAATATGAATTTTGGTGCCCCCTCCAAAACTCCTCCGAACTTTCAGTAAAATTCCACCTATTTTACTGGAAGACTCACGTGACTAGACGAGCTATTAAGCTCACTCTGACTCTGACCGGACTAACTATTACTATTACTTGAAAAATAACATTTAACTTGACACTGGCAAAACACGAAAGTGGAGACCATAATTTAATATCCCGTGAACATTCACGAATTTTACTCGACACTGGCAAAATACACATGTTGCCATATTATTAAAAAGAAAAAAAAAAAAAAAAAAAATATTATTTATTGATTAATTTATTATTTGGTTAAAATTAAAATTTTATTTAATTGCATAATACGTATGTATGTAATTTTATTTAATAATAATTTTTTGTTTACTCGTAATAGTCGAGAATAATGTTTTTATAGCCCATATCGTCCATATTACGGCAAATAATTTCAGGCATTCGAAATTACAAAAAATATTATAATGGCTGATAAAACGGATAAACCAGGAGAGGGACTCAGATCAATGAGATCGACCACTGCTTTTAGAGTAATAAACTTTGAACTTTATGCAAAACCTGTAAGTAAAAGCATTACATAATTTGATAAATATTTCTATAGTAACAACCTCGATAAAAACAAGCAAAACGGTTGTTACAGTTAAAATGTTCGTAAGTAATATTTTATTACATGCTTTTTTATCTATTTCAGAATATAGTAATAATGAGCATAGGTGCGACTTGTTTCGGCCTTGCTCTGGGATACATAGCCTATATGAGGCACAAGTACGAATCAATGGGATATTACGCAGCTGTAGATAAGGAAGGAAAAGAAATATTTGAGAAGAAGCAATCCAAGTGGGATTGAACAGATTGAATAAATCAGCAATACAGAACCATAAAAGACACGAGAACAGTTCCTGTTTCAAACAAAGATCCATCTATTTTGATGTAAAAGTTTTCTCTGTCGCATATTGTTTTGTGGTTTTAAAGTGAAGGCCTAGAAAATCTAAAAAATCATGAAAAAATGTATATATTTACTATAATTATATTCCCTGATTTTTGAGTATCATAATATATTATGCAGTTCAAATCTTTTTGACCATTATGAAGTTGTTAGCTGATTTATATCCTCAGCGGTATCATCCAACAGCAAGTTGAGTGAGATTCCCACATTTAAAAACCCTTAATGTAACTTAGATTGGTCAAAAAGATTTGTGCTGCCTGCTGCCTAAAACTTAGTTATAAGTTACCTATTTTAAGAATGGGATTTTATTTTGTTTAAAATAAACATATTCAAGAAAAGTTGTTATATTAGTGTGGTATATGTAATTTAATTAATGCCCCTGAAAATCGGATAAGCTTCATTAATAAATAGATTAAAATTATATAGATTCTGATGATGTTTTTGTGCAAGATATCAGTAAATAATAAGTATATTGTGCTAAATCCTAAAATTTAAAAAAATCTAATGTCACAGCTCATTGACAGTGACAGAAAATTAAAATATTATTTTGCTAAGTTGACGATTGGTCATTGGTGGCGTAGTTATCGCAATCCGCAAAAGAAAGGGCAAATTTATTGGGATGTATAAAATATTTAAATTTTTTGCCGCACGCCAAATTATCCTAGATTTTACTTTGACAGTGACAGTTTTTTGTTTGACGCGATGGGAGGTGGAAATTGAATATTTTTAATTTTTATTTCTATACGAATTACGAATACACAAATTTCTTTTAATTTTGATACCTTGTGGTTAGATTTGTATAGAACCTAAACTATCACCCCCACTCTATACCCCTACTCTTCATTAGATAATATATTCGTCCAAAAGTCGGTTGCCTGGAAGAGATCGCTTTGAGCGATAAGGCCGCCCATTGTGGGCCAATGTGTTTAAATATTGTCATAATAATTTTAAGTACCTTTTGTTACATTGGACACAATAAAGAGTATTTCTATTCTATTCTATTCTATTCTATCAGAAAAATAAAGACTAAAAATGTTTTCCGCTTTGAAAAAACTGGCGCGGAGTGGAGATGACCGCTGCCCTGCGCCAATGCCGATGTCCTCATCATTGCAGAAGAAGTTTTCTAGAGGAGTTCATTTTAACAGTAATTTTGAACAATATATATATTTTATCTGCTGGTACTAAAAAGTTACGATTTTAGTGTGCTTTTACAGGTAGTCATTTCAAATTGCATCTTTTACAATTTCAGTGAAAATTCTAATAAAAGGTGATAGAAATGTTGGAAAATCATGTTTACTGCAGAGACTTCAAGGGGGGCCGTTTATTGAGGATTATGTACCAACTGACCAAATTCAAGTGGCTCCTATACATTGGACTTATAAAAATACTGACTACATTGTAAAGGTAAATCAATATTATCTACTATTTATAAAATATAGCTGTATTCAGCGGTTTTACCCGCTATACTGTAGCCGGTAGCCTATGTGTTATTCCAGGGTCTAAGCTATCTCTATACCAAATTTCAGCTCAATCAGTCTACCTGTTTAGGTGAAAGAGTGACAAAGATACATCCATACATTCTTACAAACTTTCACGTTTATAATATTAGTAAGACTAATAGACCAGCGCGCACTTCGTAGCACCTAACAGAAAATCATGTGTTCCTTTACTATATTATCCCTTTAATGTACATATAAACCATCCTCTTGTATTTATCTATTAACCTTTTAACCGCCAGACTTAAAATCACTTGTTGTGCCCCTAGCGCCAGGCAAGTTTTTTGAATTATAAATATTTAGCTAATTACGAGTATAGTTTTATAAAATACAGTGTTATGACTTAAAATGTAGATTTAAAGTGCAGTCGGAAATATACGACTCTGGCGGTTACGTAACAGAACAGGCTTGTCGGATATATCCGACGGTGGCGGTTAAAGGGTTAAAAAACTACTTCAAAATTCATTGCATAGTTATAAAAATCTAAACATATATGTCAGACAGGACAGACAGAAGACATATAAGGGGAACAACTGTAATGACTAATTTACCTATATAAACTATTCACACTTGCTTTACATGATTCTTGGCTTATCCTACTAAAAATAGGTATCCTATGTAGGTAATGTAAAACTATTTGGAATATATTTATTTACTTATTTTTTTACAATTATTTGCATAAAATATGCAAATGCACCATTGTAAGAAAATCCTCTGCAAAACTTAGTTGGAAAACATGCCAATTAAATAACAAATTTGACTCATACCTACTTATTTATAAATAAACAAACTTGCTTGCCTAATTTAAATACTTGCCAAATAAATGTACAATTTTCATATGCACCTAATATAATTTAGTTATATTAATTCATATTACTCATAAACATGAAAGTTTTGTAAGAAGATTATTTTAGATTTGAAAAATGTTAATTGGGAGGATAAATTTAAGGACTATAATTCTGTAAATGACATGCTTTCTGTTTTCTATGACTACATACACCAGATTATAATAAAATATGTTCCTAAGACAAAAACCAGGTCTGGAAATTACCCTATATGGTTCTCTCACAATTTAATTAGTCTGCTACGGGAAAAACTCAAGGCTCGTAATAAAATGCGAAAGTTCAACAACAATCCATTGAATAAATTAGAGTTCGAACTTGCTAGGGGGCGTTCGGAGCGTATGATGACAGAATGTTACCATAAATATATACTAAGGCTAGAACTAAATATAAAATCTAATCCCAAACTTTTTTGGTCCTTTATAAAAAACAAAAAGAAAAATTCTAGCTCATATCCTGATAAAATGTTCTTCGAGGACAAGAGTTCTAGTAATGGTACTGATGTTTGCAATTTATTTGCTCAGAATTTCCAATCAAATTATGTCCGCCACTGCACTCTCGCAAGATCTTCGGCAGGAACAACTACCAACTGTCACAAGCTGACAAGCAACTATATGACCTCGATTAAATTCAAGGACGATCAGGTTTTAAAAGTTTTAAAAAGACTGGACTTATATAAAGGCGCCGGTTGTGATGGGCTTCCTTCGATCTTCGTAGCTAAGTCAGCGTCAGCTTTGGCGAAACCGTTGTGTCTTATTTTTAATAAATCACTCAGCACAGGTATTTTTCCCGACGTCTGGAAAGAGGCACTTGTGGTCCCTTTATTTAAGAGCGGCCGCAAGGAGCTGGTCAAAAATTACAGACCTATTTCTATCCTCCCAGTTTTCGCCAAAGTCTTCGAACAGCTACTATGCACCATACTATCCTGGCATCTCAAACATATTATTAACCCCTTTCAACACGGGTTTTTAAAAGCCAGATCCACTACAACTAACCTTGTTTCATTTATTGATGAGATATCGGTTGACAATCGTTCAAGTGTTGAGGCGATTTATACTGACTTCAGCAAGGCTTTTGACAGGGTTAATCATAAAATTCTACTTTGTAAACTGTCGCAAGTGGGAATTGCAGAGCCTTTGCTGAGTTGGTTTAAGTCATACCTTTCGGAGCGCTTGTTTAAGGTGGTTGTCAACGGTTATAACTCCTTACCCTTCCCAGTGATTTCTGGCGTCCCTCAGGGGTCCCATTTAGGTCCATTGTTATTTAACATATTTATTAACGACATTGGAGACTGCTTTCATCATTCGCGTTATTTTTTATTTGCAGATGACCTAAAATTTTTCAGGTCTGTTGATTCTCAGTCCGATGCAGATCTTTTGCAGGAAGATTTGGACAGATTAGTAGGTTGGTGTGACTCTAATGGCATGGAGTTAAACATCTGTAAATGCTATTGTATGAGATTCTCTAGAAAAAAAAATCATCTTACTACAAATTACAAAATAAAATCCTTGGACTTAGAGCTAGTAAATTCTATTAGAGATTTGGGAGTACAACTTGATTCTAAATTACAATTTAATGTTCATATAAATAAAATTTGCTCGCAGAGTTTTAAAAATTTGGGATTCATTCTTCGTAATTCAAAGGACTTCAAGTCTCCTTCGACTAAAATTTTGCTTTTTAACTCTCTTGTTCGCAGTGGCTTAGAGTACTGCAGTGTCGTTTGGAACCCTTTTTATGATGTGTACTTAAAAAGACTAGAAAGTGTCCAAAAGAGGTTCTTGTGGCATTTAACGTACTCAGTCAATCAGGGGAAAGTCCTTTTATCATACGACGATAGGCTAAAATATTTTAAAATGATGTCACTTGTAGATCGAAGATGCATGCTAGACCTCGGGTTCCTCCACAAACTTGCAAATGGTATAATTGACTCGCCTAAGCTGCTCTCCTCTTTACCCATTTCAATGCCATCGCGTCTTCCTCGTGCTTCAACCTATCAACTATTAAAAACACGCCCTTCCAAGTCTAATCTCGGTCATTACTCTCCTCTAAATCGACTAATCAGAGAATATAATACCTATGCTAAATCAAATAATATTGATATTTATGCCAATGATGTTTGGAAGTTCAAAATTTCACTGAAACATATTTTCCTTAATAGTGCTTTATAATGCATGATTTATATTTTTGTCTTCGTTATCATTATTACTATTATTATCCCTATGTTTAATTTTGGTTCTTGATTTTCGCTTTATTTTTGTAAAATGTAAATCAGTAACGAATTAATAATATTATTATTGCATATTATGTTCAGTATACTGATCACTTTAATCTGTGCATGATATTGTTGTAATATTACTTATTATAGTTTAAATTTGTCATTTTTACCTGTTACTCGCTCGCATTATTTGAATGTTGTCTTCGACTTTAATTGCAATAGCATTAAGCTCGTTAGTTTATGTACCTATAAATGATTTTGCATGTAATAATGGATATTGCGTTGTCGTTCAATTAAATAAATAAATAAGAAAGTATGGATATGTGTTTGTTACTCTTTTACACCTAAAGGGGTGGACCGATTGAGCTGATATTTAGTATAGAGATGGCTTGGACTCTGGAATAACACATAGGCTACAGTATACAGCAGGTAAAACTGCTGGGCTTGATTATCCAGACTCGACTTCATAACTCTAATTGCCAATTTAGATGTGATGTATCAACAAAAAAATATTCCTTCTGTACATAAAACCTACCTGTATTCCAACTTTAAACCAAGTCCGTCCAGCGATTTGGGCTGTGCGTTGATAGATGAGACAGTTACTCTTGCCTTTTATATATTTTCTATTCTAATATTTTCCTGGAAGAGATCGCTCTAAGCGATAAGGCCGCCCATTGTGGACATTAATATTAGTACTTTAATTTAGTTTTAAGTCTATTTTGTTATTTTTTGTCCCAATAAAGAGTATTGTATTGTATTTTGACGACCTTTGTGGCACGGTGGGGTAATACTCGCCTGCAACGCAGAAGATTGCGAGTTTGATTCCCGCATGGAACAAATGTTTGTGTGATCCACAGGTATTTGTTTCTGGTCTGGGGGGTTTTTCAATATCTATTATAAGTATTTTCAATATCTATTCCAGGCGAGACAAGACAAAGAAATCGCACGACGTACTGAAAACGCCTGGAAGAGCTATTGGTCAATGAAAGATCTAATGAAAGGACCATTACCAATTTCCTTAAAGCGTAAACTCATGGACATGTGTGTTCTCCCCACCCTCACATACGGTGCACAAACTTGGTCTCTCACCAAACGTCAAAAGTCCGCCCTCGGAGTTTGCCAAAGAGCTATGGAGCGCAGTATCCTGGGAGTGAAACTCACGGACAGGGTAAAAAACACAACACTGCGCTCCAGAACTCAAATAGCAGACGTAGCTCAGAAGGCCGCCAGCCTCAAATGGAGCTGGGCCGGACACGTGAGCCGCATGACGGAAGAACGGTGGGCCTGGGCTACCACTCAGTGGAGCCCACCAAACCGAAAACGACGCCGCGGCAGGCCCAGAATGCGATGGAGAGATGAGCTTGACTCATATTTACCGGATTGGACCCGAATTGCAATAGACAGGGATGAGTGGAGAGAGAGAAGGGAGGCCTTTGCCCTGCAGTGGGACAATATAGGCTAAATAATAATAATAATAATAATAATTATAAGTATGTATTTACAAAAGAAAAGTATATAAGTATTATATCCGTTATCCGAGCCACCATATTACATTAAGTTGCTTAGTTTGGGGTTAGGTGGCGCTGTGTGAAACGTCCTGAAATATTTATTTATTTTCTCAGGTGGAAGTGTGGGAGGTAGTAGATAAAGGCAGGACCAAGAAGAAGCCCCCAGTGGGCCTCAAGTTGGAGAATCAGACGGCCGCGGTGGCAGACGAAGCTCTGGACACTCCTGTCTTGGATGCCACCTTCTTGGACGTTTATAAGAATGCCACCGGAGTTATATTGATGCTGGATATTACTAAGCCATGGTATAATGTTGGTTTGTTATATTTATATTGATTTTTAGGATCAATCTTTGAGCATAATTTTATTACCTCAAACTCTGCTTTTGCACTGACTTAAAAGAAAAGTTACACAATAATTCTTAATGGACAGAACTGAATTGCGCGATGAAAGGGACGCCTTTCCGCAGCAGTGGGACAAAAATGGCTAATAAATAATAATAATCTTGAGTAATTTCACTGAGAATGGTATTAACAAAATTACTGGGCATGACAAGATTTAACAACGAATAAATCAGTGGCATGCAGAAATTTGAATAACAAGACACGGTGCATCAAGCAGCTGATTTGCTCATCTTGTTACTCATTGTCATACAGAAAATACGATTTTTAAAACTATCGCGAGTGTTCTCCATAACTAAAAACAAAAACGGCACAACTCACGTCTAATACTGCCGAGAATATCTCGACCACGGTTTCGGACAATTACGATGTCCTTCATCAGGAGTTCACGCCTGCAGCAACCGACGCTCATATTAGACGTGAGTTGTGCCGTTTTTGTTTTTAGATACAGAAAATACTTTATTGAATATATTCATTTATTTATTTTATTACTTAGAACAATGCTACTTACTTAATGCTTAAGTAGCATTTTCTATCAGTTGTTCTGGAACTGGTGTCTATGAAATATTTTGTTCCAGGACATTTGACTATGTAGTGAAGGAGCTATCACAAGTGCCAGCTGACTTGCCAGTAGTGGTGTTAGGCAACCACTGTGACATGCAGCACCATAGACAAGTACATCCACACCATATTGAACAGGCCATGTATAATGCTAAGCTTAATAGGTAAGTCAATATGATCTATACAGTTACTCTTTATTGTAACTATAAATACATTTTACAAAATGATTTTGCTTAAAACTAAATATGTGTACAAGGTATAAAACTAATCAATAATTTATAACACTAAGGTCCACAATAGGCGGCCTTATCGCTTAAAGCGATCTCTTCCAGGCAACCGACTTTGCATGGAGAGGTTGATTGAAAGAGGAGGGTGTGATATAATATAGGATAAGTTTAATTTATAAACATTTATGCATACATATAATTTATTTTGGGATGTAAAAATGATAATTACAAAAATATTGGACACAACAATATTTTTTACTTTAAAGTATTTTACACAAATAGCTGAGCAGCATGCTAAAGTTACTTGATGGTGTCATTTTTAAGTACATTTTATACTGAAATGTGACGTAGTGTGTACCCTACCCAAAAACTTAATAAGTGTTATTATATCAGTTATTTTTAAAAAATATTTTCCCTGTTAGAATGTCTGGAAAAGAGCGCCAATTGTAACCTACACTTTTTATGATAAATGAATGAAAAACCAAAAAGAATGTAGTGGTAAATTGGTTGATAATATATTATTGTATTCAGTTGTAAATTCTCGTAGAAAATTGTGTGGTTTCAAAAAAGATTTAACTATTTATTCAACATTTCTCTTTACTAGGACAGCGCCCGTCCGCTACGCCGAGTCTTCCATGAGGAACGGTTTTGGTCTGCGTTTGCTGCACCGATTCCTCAGCGTGCCCTTCCTGAGGCTACAGAGGACCAGTCTGTTGGAACAGCTGCAGAGAAACCAGAAGGACATGGAGGAAATTGAAAGGGAACTTGATGACTTTCAGGTACATAATGAGATATAACCTTTCAACTTCCTTTCTTCACAAATGCTTTACAAACTTATCAACCACAAGAACCTGTAAATATGTTGTCTAAATAATTATATTTGTGTACGAACCAGGGCGGAGACAAAGCCCATTTTTTTATTACAAAAAAAAAAACTTCCATTCGCCATCACAGGAACCTAATTCTCAAACTAAAGCGACGCGAGAACCAGACTATAGGCGACATACTGTCAAAGTATTTTTTAAACAATGTTTTATGCGTTATGTCGTACCACCAGCAGAGCGTCTTGCTGGCCTTCTTATTTGTAAAAAAAAAATAATTCGTATAAAAAAAAAACTAAAAATTGTTGCCCTTTTTGCCCCCACCACGGAATAAAGAATGTGGATCTACCCCAGTACCTATAACATACATAGCTTAAAACTTGCAGCATTCGGAAGAGTCAGATTACAACCAGTTCGTGGAACGTCTGGCCAGCAAGAGGTCGCAGCAGGCGAGCGCGCGGCCCGCTCCCGACCGCTCGCCCAGCATCGTGCTCGGCGCCGGGAAACCGATCGTGCCACCGAACGTCAACCCACTGGTATACTAACCTATGATATATATAGCTACCAACATTAACCAGTTCGTGGAGCGTCTGGCCAGCAAGCGGTCGCAACAGGCGAGCGCGCGGCCCGCATCGTCACCCTGCGGTATCTAAGACTTCCCACCGAAGATGGGCGCGGCGGGGATGCCCGCAAAAAATTTGGGGTGTTCCTGCGGGAAGCCATAATGCCTAGGAAACGGCTACATTGAAGCACTCGTCCCCAGAGAGTAGAGAGTATACTACCTACTGCTAATTACTGACCGTACTACTTCACTAGCTCACTTCAACAACGAAGAACATTTATTGCCTCTCTAGTCTGGAAACGAAATTTTAAAAATGCTTTTTTTCTCAGTTGGCCCAGTCTCTGAACCCGAAGCCAACCAACGTAGAGAAGCCTCAAGTGAAACAAACACAATATGTGAGCGCTGAACTAACCAATCCTACGCAAACTGTCAGCATGGACATGACTCCTCCTAGACTGCAAAATGACAGGTACTTACTTATTATCCTAAATCCTAATATTATTAATGTGTATGTGAACGGTACGTCTCGGTAAAAGTAGTGTGCCCCTGGGCGAGATGCCCAAACCGGAGGAGTACAGGTTTCTTCCTCTTAGTGGGATCACCACTCTAATTAACCACTTCTTCGAAGAGTAAGAAACGGTAGGCAAGGGGTTAACACAATAGATCCTAATGGGTCGATGTGTTGCTGACTTTGTCTGCACCCTATATAAGATACTAGGTGTGCCCAGCGGTTTTACACGCTGTCCTATAGCCTATGTGTTATTCCAGAGTCTACGCTATCCCTATACAAAATTTCAGCTCAATCGGTCCACCCGTTTAGGCGTGAAAGAGTAACAAACACACATCTAGACATCCATTCTTACAAACTTTCACGTTTATAATATTAGTAAGATGATGGGCGAGATGGGGCGATGATATCCGGAGGGTCGTTGGGGGTGGGTGGAGAAGAAAGACTGAGGACCAAGTTAAGTGGCGTGCCATGGAGGAGGCCTTTGTCCAGCAGTGGACAAACATACGCTGATGATGATGATGAAACGTGTGTGTTTTTCTTACCTTTTAACGCGTGACGTCACACCACTAAACAAAAATTATGTACTACATTTAGTGGTGTGACGTCACGATCAACCAACTTTAGTGCGTTGGATCTCCCACGTTTTTATCAGATTAACAAATAAAAATACTTGTCCAATATTTTTTAGTAATCTACATTATGAATCAAAAATATTTTTTTTGGAAACTACCCTATTGTGGCCAAGCTTTATAATACCTCATATAATGTATGTTCAATATTCAGTGCAGTGAGTACGCCGTCAGTGAACGTGTCTTCAGGCGCACTGGATGAGTTCTACGCGGGCACGTTGGATAGCAGCTTCCTTGAAGATCTCACGCCCATGCCCAACCTCGGCCAGGACCTCAACTATGATACTGACACGTGAGTGTTACGTAATTCAAATACAAAAAGCAATTATTAAATTTAACTAATTTAACAAACCGGCACAACTCCCATCTAATTCATTTCATTTATTTAGGTCAGTTGTAGGTTACAATTACAATGGATCACTTTGCAAATCAAATCCTAAACAAATCTTTAAAAAGATGGTAGTCGTAATAAACCAGCGATCTCTTAATATTGCACCTCCTTCTATTCGCATTGCATTTAGGTCTTACTCCACATTGGGAGACAGCGACTTGAACGAGCGACGAAAGTCGTCGGGAAGCAGCGAACATGCCGCGACACACGTCAGTCGTCAGTGTCGCTATGATAATGCCGTGGTGATGCGTCGATGCGATGTCGTCAAAGTCGCCCAATGTGGGGACGGCCTTCGAGTGTTTAAAAGCAAAGGAGAGATAGATGAATATACAACAAAGATAGACCAACCAAGGGGTTGTGCCGTGTGCCCCTTGATAATTTTGGGACTCAATGGAATGTTTAATATTGAGTGAGAGTTAGACAGCAGAATGAAAGTAGTTGCTGTGTGTTGCTGTTGCAAAGCATTATATTTCACACATTATCTCAACCATTTCATAAAGCAGTCCTCATTTCCAGTGACGACGAAAACACAACGAATCCAAAAGTGATAATCGACCAAGACGATCTAGACATAGAAGTGGATACAACCATGCACATACAAAGTTCCAACACAGAAGTAAAAACAGAAATAAGACCATCAACCGAAGACATCACCAGATTAGTGAGCAGGACTTCCATAGGCAGTAATATGGATAATGTTCCTAATAGTATGACAAATATGCCTATATTCGAGAGACGGAGTATTGATTTGTCCATTGATAATGATTTCCCGATTTGGGCTGGAGATTCGAGTGCTAGAAGATCGCCGGAAGGTAAGAAATTTGAAGATCTAAGTTAAATCTGCATCTATTTTTTTTATTAGTACCAGTTATTTCTATGATCTGCTTTCCCCCTCAATTATGGTCTATTCTCCATGTTGAACAAGACAATTCTAAATTCAAACTATCAAAAGGTTGGTTCCCTGGAAAGATCTTTTTGAGTGATAAGGCGATTGTGGGCCAATTTGTTAATTTATTTTTAAAATTTCAAGTGACTTTTGTTGTATTAATCTCAATAAGGAGTCTATAAATCTATGTAAACTTAATTTTCTAAATGATTTGGATAGTTAAATGCGTAACATTAATTTTGTAATGTTTTTGTTCAGGTGGTGAAGATCCGGATCCGGCACCAAAAGAACCAGAAAAGGTAGCTACAAACTATTTATTAATATAATTATGTTTTTCACATTATTCTTAAGGAATCATCAAATTTTACTTATTCATCATTTCCAGGACAAAAAGAAAAAGAAGAAATCCAAAGACAAAGATAGAGGGGACCACAGCGACAAAACAGAACGTAAAGAAAAGAAACACAAGCAGAAAAAGTCTAAAAGCGAGAGGAAGTCCTCAAACCCTCAGCAAGACTTGTTGGCTCCATCTTCCACTTCTGAGTTCAATTATGAAGAATATGATAGCATATAACACACGGTTTTGATGTACTTATCGACTGAACGAAAGGTAACATTCCATGGATGAATATTTTATAAGATCTGAGGGCCTATTGGCTATCGCCAAATGACATGTAAAACACTAGAAATCCATAGACAAAATTGCATATATTGCTTGCTTAAACCTCATTAATATGAGTAAAATAACAAACGCAGCAATGTACATTGAAGTTGTCATCAATCGTAGTGGGTGAGAATTAGCCAATAGGTCCTCTGCTGGTGTGAACTGGCTGTTTGAATGGAGATTTTTTAACAGAGATATTTATATGCTACTAGATCCCGATTCCGTGGTTAAATCGGGATTAAAAGTAACCTGTGTTCTTCCCAGGTTTGCAGACATCATGACTTCCATCGCAATCAGTTTAGTGGCTTTTGCTCATATACAAACTATCACGTTTATAACATTAGTAAGGTGAAAAGTTGACTCTTGTTTGATTACACTGCAAGGCTGCCTTACCTTTTCCTTCCACCTGAAATCCAAAACTATTAATGCCATCCCGAAACATCCACAGCTAGGTATGGCTTGGCTTTCCTGCAAGAAGTACCCTACCCACTCTAAAACTTTGTCCCAAGTTGTTCAAGCATGATGCTAATAACTTCCACGTCCGGCCTAATTATATGCATGGTGAATGATTTATGAGCGTTACTGTTGACGCCTCTCGCTCGCACTATTTGACAAATATATTGAAATATAAATTCTATCTATTCAGCCTGTATCCACCCACTGCTGGGTATAGGCCTCCTCATGGTCACGCCACACCTTCCGATCCTGTGCTATTCTCTTTCAGTTCCTGCCGACATACTTGACAATATCGTCTGACCATCGGGAATCGGGCTGGTGGTCTGCCTCTGTTAAATTCATAGAATTAAATTTATTGAAAATTCCTCAACATCAACCCTGCATAATTTTATTGCACACATTTTAAGTATTTTTAGTTTGATATATTAAAAATGTGTGTAAGTACATATATGTATGTCATTGCGGATTGAGGAGCCACCTTTCAGGTCCTACAACTTTTAAAGTATTATACTATTATACAAATTCAGGGATCGCGGTTACACATTTTTTTGAATTACTACTAAATGATGTATTAATTTCATTAAGATACGAGAAGTGGTTCCTCAATGCACACAAGAAATTTCCTAATGCCTAAGTACACAAGGAGTGAAAACTTGAGATATTCTGATCAAATTTGAAGCTACAAATCGAATTGCCCGAGTGGTGCCCATAATATATTATGTGATGTGTATCTGAATGTGGCTATATTTTATTTTTATTTTTATGAAAATATCATTGTTATCGCTAAAATATATATTTTATGAAGTTATCATCGACTTATATTATGCTTGTTGTAAAATAAACTATATCATTACTTTATCTTTGGATTTTCATTACTTACCTGTAGAATATTATGGATGTTGCGGTTAAAGCCCGAAGTGAGAGTTGATAACAATTTTTCTGTTACGTTTGTTACTGAACTAGTTATTGCCGAAAGTAAATTGTATACCTAAATGAAATAATAGCGGCCGGCTACACTTAAATTTAGCCGGCTAATAGAAGTTGTAGCCGTACTTCGGGCTTTAGCAACGGCATATACAAGAAGGACAACCCAGACTATGGATAATAACCCGGGAATAAACTAATTTTTAAAAATATTAAATGTAAGATGTTCTTAGTACTTGCTTTTAACCAAACTTTTTATTTAAATCAACAAAAACGTAACGGACTTTCCATCGTCTGGGTTTTGGAATATGGAACGGAAATAGATGGGGTGTTAGCTTTTCAACAAAAGAATTTAATAAATAGAGTACATTCTATTCAAAATGTAAATGTACAACCACATCAATATTTTATTGGTTAGATTATAAAAATTGGACCGCCTGTCAACAGTCCACGCAGTAGATGTAACAATATTACAAACAAAAATCTCTACATAACAGAACTTACAGATATTAGTCAACTTTATTTTATACATACTATGGTACACGATTATTTAACATAATATTCGCCTAATATTATAATTTATACATTCTATGTATAGTAGATAATTTTCATTTTGTAATAAGTTAATAAAACTATAAAATATTCTCTTCAGTAAAACATTAGGCAATTTTTTAAGGCTAATGCAGGTATAGAAACAATATTTGGTGAACTTCATGGTTAAATTTAACCTGAACTACGTTTGCAACTTTGTAAAATGTTTTTTATACAAAGCACTTTGTACTTGGCGTTCTTGATTTTGACCAAAGGCATGATTTATATTTTTTATACAAAATAAAAAAGTAGATAAACTAATAAACACAATTTCTGATGTGCAAATTTAAAAATAAACTATTTTCTTTAAATAATGATCATTGCATTTATCCAAAGGGTAAATTGATAAACCTCAGATTTACGTTATCTTATATGGATGATAATATTTACCACAGTAAATAAATATACATAAAAAAAACTCATAAAACAATGTACTGGATAAAGTGCATTTATCCATTCGATAGGTGAAATGAATTATAAAAATAATGAGATTAAAAAATGCATAAGTTACTTGTACAAAAACGTAATGATCTGATACAAAAGAAAACTACTATAAAATATACTAAATAAAGTAATTTAAAATGATATAAATAATTTAATAAATATTGGTCACCTCGGTGGCGGCCTATGGTACAAACACATACCGATTTATATAATAAGATCTTTAATTTTCTTTAAGTATTAGATATACATAGTAAAAACTTGTGGAGGGATGTGTTCAAATATTTGTTATTTGAAAACATATAAACAAACAAATAAAGAAAAGTCGATCCTTTTTAGAACCCAAAATATACTTTTGAGCATAATAAATAATAATTATTATTAATATTATGGTCGTGTTACATAACATTGTTAAACGAAGTCTGGATTCCTTAGTACCTCAGCTTATCCTAATGAAATGTCAACAATATAATTTATCAATGATTGTTAACAATATCTAAAGCGTCTAATAATGCAAGAAGATTCATACGTAAACATCATGAAACGCACGATCTGAAGTTGAGATTGGGTGAAAACATCAAAAGGAATGTTGTTTTATTTGACATAATTTACCTAATCTTGTCCCACGAATCAACAGGTGATCCGATCGACCGTAGAAACCTTCGAGTGTGTCGTAAACGACCAATATTATCTTTCAACAAATAGATGATATCAATATTGAAATAAATAACTATTTTGGCCTAGTCGGAAACACATTTTGGCATTCAAATAAAGACTTAAACATGAGTACGATCCAACAACATCTAACTCGATGGATGATTCAACTATATTTATACTCTCTTCTTATACTTTATATCATTCTCATAAACTATATCGACCGCAAAATAATATTAATGCATACCTAGCTTTTTTAATCTTACCGCTATCTAAAATCTATATAATCTTATTTACATTTCATCATAATAATTAATTGTTCATCGTCACCGACGCGATAAACTCACGGCCGCCTCACGAGCGCGTCCTCGCGAGCGCGTTCGCGTCGAGGCTCGGCTCGGGCGTCAGTCGACGCGCGACGACTCCGTGAACCCCTCGTCCAGGTACGAAGCGAGCGCGTGCGCCGCGTGCGTCACGTGACTGCGCAGCGACTCGTAGCTTATGTTCTGCTCCACGAACGTGTTGTGCACCGGCGGCGGCTCCTCCCGGTACTGCCCCAGCGGCCACGGATCCGTCACGTCGTCGGCGGGGCGTCGCGTCGTGCTGCCGAAGGGCGGCAGGCCTTGCCAGTGCGGTTGCGGCGGCGGCGTCGTCAGCAGCGCTTCCACAGCGGCCGGTGCCGCGCGCTCGCCACCGAACGACACCGCGCCCCACCCGAGCGAGTCCAAGCTGGCCGTGGGCGCGCCGCACATCTGGTTGAATCGGTCCACCCGCCACTGGCCGCCGAGCTCCGGCGGCGGGTTCGCGTTCTGTATGATGTCGGGCGCCTTGGACACGGCGCGCCCGTACATGTCCTGCCGCGCGCCCACGCCGGAGCGCGAGGCGGCGCCGGGCTCGGGGCTCGGCAGGTGGCACTCGGGCCGCATCATCGGGCTGAAGTTGCCCATGCCGGGACTCTTCTTGTTGGTGTAGACGTTGTCGACGCTCGGCCTCGGCGAGTAAGGGCTCTGGTGCAAGCGGTCCTGCCGCGACATAGGACTGTACTGGCCGGGGGTTCGATTGGGGGTGCTTCTGATCGGTTCGGGCTTCATGCCGACTCCCGGGTCGGGGCTCGTGTGGGTCGAAGGATGGGGCGAGAACGGTTGATGATGTTTCGGCATCGGGCTGTAGTTGCCGGAGTTCCACGCGCCCGACTTCTGCAGGTCCTGTTTGACCATCTGGCTGGTGTCGGGGCTCGGCTGCGCGGAGTAGGGGCTGGGCTGCGAGGAGTAGGGGCTCGGCTGCGTGGAGTAGGGGCTCGGTTGGGTGGAGTAGGGGCTGGGCTGGGCGGGGCTCGGCTGCGCGGAGTACGGACTCCTCTGCGACGCGAACTGGTTGTCCTGCCGCGGCATCGGGCTGTAGTTGCCGTAGTTCCAGTTGTTGGGATGTTTCATTTCTTGTTTTAACGTCTCCGGGCTCCGTTTGTTTTCGAGCGAGGTGGTCGGGCTGCATTGTTCTATCATTTTGCCGTGTTTTAATTTACCGCTATCTAACCTATTTAGAGGACTCGCTTCAGACTTATGCGTGGGGGTAGTTTTGTAGTGACCTAAATTCCATGAGCTGCTTTTGACGGTTTCGGGCTGAACGTCTGGACTGTTTTGTACTTGACTATCGGGCTTGGGGACGGGACTGAAGTGAGGGCTGCCGTGATCGGTTTTGGTGGGATCGGAGCGCGGCGTCGAGGAGGAGTCGGGCCTGGACTGTGGAAGAGGACTCAGAAGCTTCGGGGTGGCGTCTCTCGTCGCGCGCTTCCCTTCCGGCGTGGGACTCATCGTCTCGTCCTTGACGGAGGACAGTTCTGTCGATTTACTATCTGGAGAGGCCTTCACCAACGTTTCCGCGGATGTATTTTTCTCGCTAATGTTTGGTCCCACACTTTTAGGTTCTTGAAATAGAAAAGAGGACGAGTCGTCCTGCGATTTGTCGATTTTGGAATCCGATAAATCGGGCGTGCTAGCGCTCGAATATTTGACATCCGACTTAGAATCTGCTTCCGTCTTCTTCGCGTCTTTGCCTTTTTTCGTTTTTCCTTTCGATTCTTTTTCCGCTTCTTTGGCTTTGATCTTTACTGGATCTAAGCTGTCTTTGAGGTCTTGCAGTTCTTTGCCGGTGTAGAGACGTTTCATGCCTCTGGGCAGAGCGCGACAGGAGCTCAAATTGATAGACTCTACATTTAGACACTTGAGGAGCACTTTCTTTACTGGTTCTAAGGAAACAGAGGAGCCGCAGAGATTGAGTGTTCTGAAACAAACGCAGGAGATATTCAGAACACTCCAACACTAATGAAATACAGACTTATTTTTAAGCTATTAAAGAAAAAGTCAATAACCCATTTAATGGTACGAGGTTATCGTGACTTATGTGCTTGCATTGATCCCAATCATCTGTAGGAAGATTTGACAGATAAAAGATTATGGGGGGTTAAACGGCACACGGGGCATATTTTCTGGGATGTGCTATATTTCAACACTTTCAGGAAATCCTACCGTTCTTTCCTTATTAAAGTTAACGAGTCACTTACTGATCCAAGGAGTCTTAAGAATGAGCGATTTCGTTTTGTAAAGAAAAAGAACCTACCATTTCACACATTTTTGGTATTTCTATTTTATTTTTTGGTATTTGTGTTTAAAGTTATCTATCTACATATAATGTAGGTACCTTTTTTGGAACGAAGTTCCTTATCGCGCGTTGTGAAAGGGGGCTAGACGGAAAAAATTCTTACGAAAAGTTGTCACGACACTTTTTGCTATAGTAAGCTATTGTAAGCTGTGCGGCGTGCGCATGTTTCTCTGTCTGTCTCTCTCTCTTATAGAAAGCAAGCCAGATATTTTCATTAATCGAACTTCGTTCCATCCGGGTGTCCCTTGACACCTCTCAAGTTTTTTTTCATAGACGCAGAGGCCAGTAGGTAATGATAATGATCTACATACCTAAGTTTGCTATCAGTGGAGTCAGCGAGCGCTGCCACGGCGTCGTCGAGCGCGCGCGCGGCCGACGCCCACGACAAGTCCAACTCTATGAGGCTGTGCGACCACTTCTCACAGATCAACTCCAAGCACGACGTGCTCTGACGCGTTACGTTGCAGCCTGGGAGAGAAACACGTACATTTAATACTACAGCATACTAAGGAGTTTGAAAAATCATAATAGCAGCTCATATTGTCTCTCATATTGTACCACATATAGGGCTCTTGTCTATGCCACACGTCCTTATCTTGGACGGAATACGTTCCGTGTTTTACTGACACTAGCGTAGTTTAGAAAAAATGTGTGAAGTATAACTGTGTATTGTAGGCATAGTGCTATAACTGCAATAAATCGTAGCTCTTTAATGAAGTGCAAGTTCTGTGCACCAATGTACTGTGACGTGGGGGTAAAAAAAGCTGTGACGTCACATAACAGAGACTGCACAAGCTACGTATCAGTTAGCCGCTGCAGCGCTCACAGGTGTGACAGCTGTGACGTCATACCTCCGAGGAACAGATGCTGCAGGTCCCAGGCCGGCACGCGCACGAGCCCCGAGTCAGTCAGCCGCTGCAGCGCTCACAGGTGTGACAACTGTGACGTCATACCTCCGAGGAACAGATGCTGCAGGTCCCAGGCCGGCACGCGCACGAGCCCCGAGTCAGTCAGCCGCTGCAGCCCCCGTAGATCAAGCAGCCTCAGTCTGGTAGCGCCGCGGACCAGCCTCGACAACGCCTCGTCGCCGAGTTTGTACTCCCCAACCAGCTCCGTCGCCGCCTCGCCCGCTATCGACAGCTCCTCTAACTGAGACCAACCGCCAGCTTCCATCTGGGGACAAACCGAATTAACTCATAATAAAATCATATCATTGTAAACAGACTCCCGGTTCTGCAAGTTTCTAATAATATGTTTAAAAAAACATGAATAAATTGAAGAGTTTCAATTAACGATGTAAGAAGGAGACGTAGACCTTCGCCAAGATAGGGTTTCTCTACTCGGGCGAAGACACGAGCATAGGTTTTTATTAGTATAAAAAAAAACAATATATATACCTGTTGCGATGTAGTAGCAGAGGCCAGTACGAGCTGTGAGTTAGCGGCTCTAAACACGCGCATCTTGGGGCATCCCTTCTGCAAGGCTTCCAACGGTATCGCCGCCGGGTGCGACGTTGCCAGCGCGCCCGATATATCCAGCACTTCGAGATTCTGACAATGAGTCTGTGGAACCAATGTTACATTATGCTGAGTCACAATAAAATACGGGCGAAGTGGTCGCTTAGATAAACCAAGTCCATGGTCAATTAAAAAATTATAGAACAGAATTACTCTATAATGCATACCAAATGAAAAAAAATGCACAATTAGTTCACCTATTTAGGCTAAGAAGTAAAAACGACGTACAAAACACACAAACTCTTTACTATACAATATAAGTGTGATAATGTTTACAATACAACAAAATACTCTTTGCTGAGCCCAAAATAGTTATTTGTTATACAAGAGTGCAAAGTTGCTTTTTTACCGCGTGCTCAGTTTGTATGACCGAGCTAGCGAAGGATTCTAAAATTAAATCACGAGCGTAGCGAGTGATTTATTAATTAGAATCCTGAGCGTTAGCGAGGGAATCAAAAGAGCACAAGGTCAAAAATCTTTGCACTCGAGTGTGACACATAATTTTTCATCCCCCCTCAGCGAGGAAATAATTCAATGCTAAAAGTTTTTTTTTTTTAATTATTCTCACCATGGATGCGCACAGTGTTGCCAGTGCACTATCTTCAAAAATAACCAGTATTCAATTTTAATTTACGTAGGTACGCTTACTTAAGAGTCCTTTTCACGAAAGAGGTCCCACGGAATTTAGCGGAACTAATTTTTTATTATATTATTATTGACTTCATATTTTAAATCATTTTTATTTGTTACATAAAATAAATGCCTTTTTGATTAAGAAATTAAATATGAGAAATTATGAGGCGTTAAAAAGTTAAAGGTATTTAAACTTTTAAAATGTGCAATAGTGGCGTCCCGCAAAAAGGTCTCCTTTCGTGAAAAGCACTCTACCTATTCGTTTTAGTGATTATTTCTCATTTTCAGTTTATTACAGTGAGAAATCGTTAATAAAAAAGTTACTTAAAAGTAATACTTAGAAAAAATATTGCTACTAACTAGATAAAGTTATAAAAAATTGGCTTATTCTATTAACTCTGCTAAATTAACTCAACTATTATTTACTATTACAGTACTATATATTATAATTCATTAAAAACATTATTGCCTCGAAATGTAAATTATATCTAAACAACTAACGTAAATATAGTTCAAAAGAAACGTAATATGTTACAAAAGTAACTTACTGGCAAGGCTGATGGTGCGCCCAAAGCAAATAAAAAAAAAAATTTACTAAAGAGGTTCTTACTCCGACTTTTTAACAAATTTAAAAAAGTTGTACGCTTATTTCGGTACCATAGAGGTGGAAGTAAATAGGTTTAATTATGTTTTTGTCTCTAGAGGGTAAAGTAAATTTGAATTTCTCTAGAGGATAATATGGACTTTTCCAGTCAGATATCGAAGCGCAAAAATACACTTTCCGAGGTGGGGGGATGAAAAATTAATTACGTCAATGTCCACAGTTCACAATGGGCGGCCTTGGCTTAGCATGAAGTGTTTGAAATAAGAGAGAGGGG